>JAZKJV010006668.1:0-634349 GCA_037367405.1 Ottelia alismoides
TGGAATCACTGTAAGTATTCCCACATGAATGCATGCATCATTGATTTCCGGCTGCATTCTTTTTTCGTCTTCTCCTCAGTTTTCATCAACCTAAGGATAAAGGAAAAAGGGCTTATACATTAGGTGGTTTTTGTGTGGTCACCTAACCCAAGTGATAAACAACAAATAAAATAAGGACTGAATTAATTAAAGTGGATTTAAATAATTTGGAATAAAATTCACCTTCTATTATGGACATTAAAACCCTCATTGTATGCAGGTACTTATCCCTTGATAGAGTGGGTAAGGATCGATCCCTAAGGTTAGAGCCCAAAACCCTAAACTTCCACCATAAGTCTTCAGGTCTAACTTTTACAGATTTTGGGAGCTGCAAGTGGATGCCGCTGACCCTAGAAATACATTTTTGATTATCTTCCCCTATAAATTCTATTTTGGGTGCGATATTAAACCTAGGAGCCCATGAAGATCACTCCATTGATTGATGGATTATAGGACTTCAACAAGGTGTAATAGGACACTTGTTGTATGATTGAATAAGATTGTCAACAATTAAAATTTCTAAGATAAAAATAAGTCAAACTCTTATGACTTTCACATGTTGAATTGGTGAACTATTCAAATGGGTTTGTTGCATTGTATTGTTCGAGTTGATTCCACACATTTATGTGCCTTGTAGTACAACCATCTTTTGAACCGAATGTGGTCGCTTCTCGTAACCTCTTTGACATCAAAGATGGATACTTGGCCGAAATTTGCTCGAACTTTGCGTACCTTTCTCTGAATCGTCCAAATATCACTCTTTCAAGGTCCAACCACCTCCTTCCATGGACCTTCCCAAATGTGAAATAACCCTTATTTTGATCCAGTGTATAATGATTCATTCTTGGGAAGTAGTTACATCCCGAGCGATCCCTTTCTTTACTCTTATCACCGAGGAAGACCATTACTTTGTTGAGATTGATTCAATGTCAATGTCTTAGTAAAGATCTCACTTCAATCCTATTTTGATGAAGGTTTAAAAGATTCACTCACGATTCCTCCCAAGATATAGAGTGTATTTGAGGAAGAGTGTGAGGACCCGATGCAAATGGTGTTAGCTAGGCAGAGCAGAACGCAACATTATTAAGAGAGCAGATTGGCCAGCTAAAATCTAGGATTAGATGCACCGATGGATGTGACATATAACCCTAGACAATACCAAATGACAAATTGGTTGAGTCCAATATAGGCAAAATTTGAATATGAGTTGATCCCATAATTTCGCATTTTATTTCCTCACCTTCATGGGAATGCTCACGAAGAACCATATGCATTCCTTAGGGACTTTTTCACTAACCTTAGGCATCTTAGGGTTAGTGAAGACTATATTAGGATAAAATCCCTTACTTTTACCCTGAAGGATAAGGCAGACTATTGGATGAAGAACCTAGGGTTAGTTTGTTGGATATGCGATCCCACGGTGAGACATTATGCAATAAAATGTTATTGCAAATATCATTCCCTAATCTGAAATGAAGAATAGATAGTATGCATAATAGGTCCCTTAGTACAATTAGGGTCATGTACCATGGCCATCTTAGTAATCAGTTGATTCAATTATTGAATCATAGAGGCCGGTGCTTGGATGAATATCTAAAGAGTTAGATTGAGGACGCATCAAGCCCCATCAAATGATTATTAAGAGATGATCTCCACCCCGAGTAGAGATGGCGATCCTCTCTCTAAAGGCTGATATCTGACTGACCTCTTGACGCAGGTCCTCTGCATAGGAATAGAGATTCGAAGGTATTAGATAAGTTAGGTCAAAGAGTTGACCTAATGAGATCGAGATAACCAAAGACCTATGTCATATACTGTCATGATATAGGCACGCATCCTCTGACCGGAGACAGATATGTTACTATATGTCTAAGTATGTACATTTGGTAGACCAATAGGTTGATGACCTAATCAAGGTCTATACACCGGCGTGCTGGTGTGCATGCAAGGGCATATGAGTAATACGATCTCTCAAAGGGATCATACAAGTTCATTACTGAACCACAAGACATGAGCTCACTCATGAGATATTGGGAAGAATCAAATTCCGTGCATGGTCATCTCGCTTTGGAAGCTTGACTAAATTTGTAGGTTTGATATATACTTTTGGAAAGTATATGATCAAGACCTAGGTACGATATGTGTTTTTGTAAAGTATATGATCGATACCAACTCCCAACGATCAAATGAGAAAACTTACTGATGAAACCTAAAGTAGACAGTGAAAAAAAGATCTTATACTTAGGGTTTATTTTGAGTCTTCCAGTATGCAGGATGTACAAGTATTGGGAATACCTGAGGGTGACATGATCATAAATGATTGTATAACCATGACGCTTCCATTCCTAGGAAGTGATGAAACGGGTCTAGATTTTAGTGACTCCTCTCAGTAGAGAAGTAATCTAATCTTGGTCCAAATGTTGGACATTGATCTGAATGTGATTCAGATGCAACGAGAAGATTAGATTTGCGGTCCTAATTTAATCAAGCATCTATGGAGGACCGATATCTGGATTTGAGATGTGATCTCAATATGCAAGTCACTATACGTGGATTTGAAAGCGCATTATTCTTGAAAGAGTTCAAGAATAATTCCATAGTTGAATTATATCTAAGAATTGAGAAATGGATAATTAAAAGTGATTTAATTATCTTGAATTATGTGAATTTGATTCACATTATTGGGATGCATGTGAATGATTATCCAATATAATGAAATGTGATTTAATTTTTACAGATATGAATAATGTGGATAGTGATATCCAATTATTCATAATATATTATAAATGTTATTTATAATGTATTAGAGACAGCTTATTATGATTTATATTTATTGATTAATTATTGGTGTGAATTGGATTCATATTGGATAATTAATTGAAAATGTAAATCACTTTTTATTTTGATTTGTGAATGTGATTCACAAATTTCCGATGGCAAGATTGCAATATTATCAAAATAATTATGAATTATTTTGGTAGAATAATTTACAACAAAAGTTGTTGTAAAAAAATCTAGGTGGACGGCTACCATCTCCTAAAAGGAAATTGGTAGTCGTCCCACCAATTATCTTGGTGTGATGGAATCTCCATACAAAAATCTACATGTTTAGTTGATTTAATTTAGGATTGAATTATATTTTTATTTATCAAATATATTTAATCTAAATTAAATTAATTGTTGTTTTGTTTTTACCAACAACATATTGACCATTAAAGAAACACAAATCAATCTCATCCATTGATTTTGTGTGTCCCGTGGATTGTGATCCATGGACTTCCAAAACCCTACATAAAGAGAGGCACCCCATGCTCCCTATGGTTAATAAGAAATCCAATAACAAGCTCTCTCCTCTCTCTCCCAATCATTCATACGCCCTCTCCTTCTCTCTCCATTGGTGTTCATCCACCAAACCCTAGAGAAGGAGTATTCATTGTCGCTTCGTCATTGTGCCACCGCTTCGACGATCTCGGTTCTCCCTGCTTTTTGTTGTGCTTTACTCATGAAGAAGATGTTTTGATCTCATGTGACGATATCAGGAGTTCCCACACTTGGATTCAACATCTTGAATTGCGAGGATAACACAGTTCATCCCCGCGCTCGTAAGCCTCTCCTCCAAAGATCGGACTTGAGAATGAGGTCTCATTTCTTAGAGACTCGATCGCAACCATGCTTCAAGACGTATTCCTTTATACTTGATGTGGTTTAGATGAAACGATTCAAGAATCATTCTTTGATCATGCGGTTTCATCACATAAAAATTTTTAAATCTCGCTGCCTCGAGCCACTAGTGCTACTAGTTGCTCCCGATCGCATACAATGCGATCCTCACACTTTTGTGATGCTCTTAAGAATCTTACCATATCCTTCAATTGGTATCAGAGCCTTAGGTCGAAGGGTTCCGTCGCCAGGGATTGTATGTAGCATGTCCGAAGTGATAGCTTATGTATGCAAGCGCATTTGGATCGGGCTCTTTGCTTCTGGAAATAGTAAGGACGTATGTATAGTGACCCCAATATCGTGTCCTCATATTATTGGGGTGATATTAGATTGCGCATAGAGAGTTGTATTGATGTTGACGGTTGGTTCAATTAATGACGGGTCAACATCACCTTAGGGGTGGTGGGCCTGAGTATTAAAGATCGAATTGGGAAATGCAAGTTGGACTTGCAAGGCAGAATGTATTCCCGCTTCTTTTTATCTGAGTTACAGGTTCTCATATTATTGGGATGTAAAAAAGATAAGGAAGGAGATCCCGGATCTTTCTTGAGATATAGTGGTAAGTATATCTCTTACATTGAAAGTGATTAAGGGAGTGAACTTTCAGTGTTGACAAGGCAAGACAACTTTTATATAAAAACTCTTAAAATAAAGTAAAATATGTATATATAATATATACACTTATGCAAATTTCTTATTTTAGATAATCCTTCATTAAACCCACTCAAATCTATATTCAATATTAACCAGTAAAATATCATGGATTAGATCCATGATCAAGATATTGTAATTGCAGTTGGACACATAATGTATGTGGTTGCAATGTGCAAGTTTCTTCACAATAATGAGGAATGACAATTAAATTGACAATAAGACAACAACCCTAGGGTTTGTATGCCTCTATAGTCTTGATCTCTCATCGAATGTACTTTGGAAGTGACATGTCAATGATGATTGTACATGTCAAATAATCCTTATAACATCTAAGAAGATGTTCTGGCAAACATATGTGCTCTTGACATTTAATCATGAATGACATGGTTCTATGCTTCATGCTTCAGTTACTTTTCAGTGGTGCATGATTGTCATATTTACCAAAATGGTGGGGGATTTCCTAGAGGTCTTCATGGAATTTTTCTCAGTCCAGGGTGATTCATTTGATTCTTTTGTATCACACTTGGAACGAGTTCTTCAGAGGTGTAGGCAGGTCAATCCAGTGCTCTCCTAGGAAAAGAGTCATTTCATGGTTAAGGAGAGTATTGTGTTGGGGCATGTCATCTCCAAAAAGGGAATGGAGGTTGACCCTATCAAGGTGGATGTGATCAAGAAACTTGATCAACCAACCAATGTCAAGTCAATGAGATTATTTTTAGGGCATGTTAGATTATACAGAACATTCATTCAGGATTTTTCTAAGATTGCATGTCCACTAACTAAGCTCTTAAGGAAGGACACCGAGTTCATTGTAGATCACAAGTGTCTAGAGGCCTTTAAGCTCCTAGAAAGAAAATTTTGTGACTAAGATTTCATTCACCATTCACTACACGAGCAAAGTTTTAGACCCTGCAAAGAAGAATTACACTGTGAATGAAAAGGAAATTCTCATTTAGTATGGGCTCTTGAGAAATTTAGGTCATATATTTTGGGATCAAAAGTGACAGTTTATACTGATAATTCAGTCATTAGGTATCTCACGGAAAAGAAGGACGTGAAGGCGTGTCTTCTTGGGTGGAGATTATTGCTCTAGGAGTTTAAATTTGGATATTAAGTATAAACCTGGAGATGCAAATATAGTGGTTGATCATATATCAATATTAGAAATGAAGGATTCCGCTGATACAGAACCAATAAGAGAAACCTTCTGAGAAGAGTCGATCTGTGTTGCACTCCCTTAGTATTCCAATGTTGTGAACTACCTTGTCTTCAAGCAAGTTCCCCATGATTGGACTAGGAGCAGTATTGATTAACTGAAGTCGGATTCAAGGAAATATCATTGGGAGGACCTGTTCTTTTTCTTTGAAGGACCAAATTGTGTCTTGAGGTTGTATGACACCATTCAGGAAAAAGAACTGCACACAAGGTACTTCAATACGGAATCTTTTGGTCGACCTTGTTTATAGATGTCACTAATTTTGTATGGTCATTCCCTATTTGTCAAAGGATGGGAGGGACAGTTGGCTATAAAGATGAGATGCCCATGCAGCATGTGATTTTTGTGAGGTTTCTGATACATGGGGCATCGATTTCATGGGTCCCTTTCCCAATAGTCATGGATTCGAATACATCTTGTTAGCGACTGATTACCTTTCGAGATGGGTGGAGGTTATCCCAACCCGAGAAGTAAACAATAGGACAATCTGTAATTTCATAAAGGATCATATTATTTCAAGGTATTGGGTGCCAAAAGTTTTGATATCTGATGGGGGTAGCTTTTTTGTGGATAGAGAGATGAAATCATTAGCTAAGCACTATAATTTTGTACATCGAGTAACTACACCTTACCACTCTCAATCAAACGGCATGGCAGAGGTTTCCAATAGGTAAGTTTTGAGACAGATTTTGTGAGGGTCTAATGTGGTTTACATAAGGTGAGGCTTACATTATCGTTGAGGTGACCACTCACGAAATTCGAATCCAACAACAATTAACCCATACGAGATGAAGCAATGATAAGAAAAATAAATGTGGAGTTAAAATTTATTATAACCTTATATATAGGTATATAGTGGAAGTACATATATGGTATTGAACTTAGGGAGCAAGGGGAATAGGCAACACAAATTGACAAAAAGACAACAATTGTTTTCGGCATTTTTATGAAGATTTTTAGTGGGTTTTTTAAATATTTAATTAGATATGTTTAATTTTATTAATTTTTTATTTGTTCTAATTTATAATTTTTATATTTTCTGATTTTCTGATTTTTATTTTTTTTTATTTTTAATAAAACAAAATACAAGTAAAGACGCTGATATAGAGAATATAGCTAATAGATATATAGTAAATACATAAATAAAGATAAAATGTGGAAAAATACCCTAAGGTGTAGTCCTTTTTATTTTTAAGGGTGTTAAAAATATTTTTGGTTTTTTTTTATAATTATAAAATATTAGTAATAATATAAGTAAATATAGCTTAGATAAGTAAATGTGACCCTTTTATAATTATAAGATAGCTATAAATACTTCAAAAGGAATAAAATGAAATAATTTTGGCTTTTTATATTTTATCTATTTTTAATATTTTTATCACAAATTTACCTATTTTTTGTATTTTAAATTGAACAAAAATATAAAAATAGTTATGTGTATTAATAGGTCGAATTGTTTTGGATTTAAAAAATAGCTAAATAGCTCAAAAATTTCGAAAACAATTTTTATAATTAACAAATATCATAAATAAAATTTTGAAATAAAGAACACAATTTTTGTATTTTTTAATGATTTTTTTATGGTTAGTGAGGAGGTTTTTGTTTTCTTTTGAATTTTTAGCGATTTTTGGTCTGCAACTACAAAATATAATAATATAATTTATCTTATTTTTGGATTTTTTAAAAGTTTTTATATTTTTTATTTTTAAATACAATATAGAAGAAAATGTTATATTCTTTATATTTATTAAATAGAAAATATAAAGTAAATGCCTAAATATTATTATATGTGATAGATATAGATATTAGGCATTTATTATAATTTTCTACAGAATTTTAGATGCAAAATGAAATTTTTTAATAAAAGAAATGCATAAAATAAAGATCAATTTTATTATAGTGACTAGATTGTAATTAAAATTAATAAAACACGTGTTTCGTAACATAATCCAGAAAACCAGGGGCATGCATACAAAATTCCAAAAATATCCAATATTATACGTTGGGTGAGGTTGTTTATGCAATAAAACTAAGTTTTCAGTGGTGTATATGCAATTTAACCAAAAATTTTACTGTTAGAAATTAAGTTTACATGGCAAATTTGAAATACCAAAAACCTAAGGTCTCCCTTGAAAAATGCTCGCATCCTTACGTACATAGGCATGTGAGGTGATGGGGCGAGGAATCTAAGTGTAAATTACAGATGTCTAGGGGCTTACTTGCAAATTTTATAGAAAATCTATTACTATAGACAAATATTTTTGGACTAAATAATAAAATACTAAAAAGTAGGGAACAAAGTGCGAAATACATTTTAAGGCACGATCGAATGGGAGTGGATCCTTCACTTGATACACGTCACTCTCCCAACGATGGATGATGGTTCGACGATGAACGACAGGTATTAGATCGTAGTTGATGATCTAAGGGTTGAGGGAGCACGCATCCAACGACGACTAGGTGATCTGGTGCATCGTTTTTGATCCGATGATTAAAACCCAAACTAGAAGGACTGGGGAGGAAATCTCCCCCAGCAAGCTTTGATCACGACTGCTCGACAAATTTCACCACATGGACATCTCCCAAGCGGTCCAAAATAATGATGATGATGATGATGCTCTGCATCAATTGATGGTCTCAAAATGGCCCAAGACCCATCAATGGGGTCCTAGAGCACGAAGGAGGGCGGAACACTTGGAGCTACTTCAACTGGGAAAAAATCGACCCTAACAAGAGACTTTGGCCCTCTTGAACCAGCAAAAGAGTACCAGCATGCACAATGGGGGTTCTGAGGTCCTTATTGAGGTTGAGCAGAGCCAAACTCCGTGGAGCTAGCGGTGGATAAGGGTGACTCCTTGATCAGAGCAATATCGAGTTGAATGGAGGTGCGAGGTATGTAGAAGAAACGAAGGGGAGTGAAGGTGATGAAGGATATGGAAGGATCCTTAAGCGCATCACAGAAGCATGAGGATCGCATCGTATGTGATCGGGAGCGACTAATCGCACTAGTTTCTTCATGCAGCGGAAATTAAAAAAATTTCATGCGACGAAGCCACATGATCCAAGAACACTTCTCATATAATTTCACCTAAACCACAAACAAGTATTAGGGTTAACTCTTGAAGCGTGGTTGTGATCGAGTCTCTAGACGAAGAGACCTGTCTCAAGTCCGATCCGATGAAGGAGACGATTACGAGCGTGTTGACGAAACACGTGTTTCTTGCAATCCATATTGATGATCCAAGCCACGAATCTCCTGATCTCATCACACGAGATCTGATGCCTTTTTCACAAGCGAAGAACACCGAAGGATACGGAGATCCACGAACAAACAATCTGGCAGCGTAGCGGCGACACTGCAGCGAGAGAGACTCTCTCTAATGCTCCATGGTGGACGACCACAAGAGAGAGGAAGAGAGATGGTGTGTAGAGAATGTGTGTGTGTGAGAGAGAGAGAGAGAGTTGTTATCTCCAATTTATGTTATGTGTGTAAAGAAGAGCAAACGGGGTGCCTCTCCTTTTATAATATTTTTGGATCCATGGATCTCAATCCATGGACAACACAAATCCAATGGCTCACATTGATTTGTGTTTCTTTCAATGGCCATGATCTTGTTGTTAAAAACACCACAATGATTAACTTAATTAAATCAAATATATATTGAATATAATTTGATTCGTATTAAATCAATCTTCATTGGAGAAATAGGAAGGAGGCAAGCCTCCTTCCATAAGAGCAAGAGGGACGACCACTCATTCCATAAGGAGAGGGTGGTCGTCCACCCTCTTCATATGGCAAGGTGGCTCCTTCCAATTTCATGAGAATCCATACATCATGTGTATATCTCCAATATTTTACAACAATTTTTGTTGCAAATTATTTCATAAAAATAAATCCAATTTATTTTGTGAACATTGCAATCATGCCATTGGAAACTTGTGAATCATATTCACAACTCAAAATAAATTGTGAATTACATTTTCAATTAATTGTTCAATGTGAATCCGATTCACATCAACATTTGATTAACAAATGTCTCTCTCTTATATATTATAAATCACAATTACAATATATATAATTAATATGGATAGTGCTATCCACGTTATTCTTATCCATGATAATTAAATCACATTTAATCATCTTGGATCTCTATTCTCATGTGCCCAAATAATATGAATCACATTCACATTATTTACATCTTTGAAAATTAAATCACATTTAATTATCTATATAACTCTCTTTATAATATGAATCAAATTCATATTATTCATGATAAATAAATCATTATCAATTTTCCTAATGCTTGGATACATAATATCAACAATCAAATTATCTTGAACTCTTTCAAGGATAACATGCTTTCTCTGTGGATACTTGGATATAAGGACAGGGCGATTGTATTGTTCCACGTATAGTGACTTGGATGTTGAGATCAAATCTCAAATCCAGATCTTGTGGACCTCTCATAGATACTGGATTAAATCAAGACCGCAAATCTAATCATCTTATCGCATCTGAATCACATTCAGATCAATGTCCAACATTTGGACCAAGATCAGATTACTTATCTATTGAGAGGAGTCACTAAAATCCAAACCCATTTCATTACTCCTTAGGAATGGAAGTGTCATGGTTATACAATCGTTTATGATCACATCACCCTCAAGTATACCCAACACCTATACATCTTGCGTACTGGAAGACCTTGAATAAACTTTAAGTATTAGATCAATTTTACACTGTCTACTTCATGGTTTTATCATTAAGTTTCTCATTTGATCATTGGGAGTCAGTATCGATCATATACTTTCCAAAAGCATATACCATACCTAGTTGTTGATTATATACTTTCCAAAAGCATATATCAAACCTATAAATTCAGTCAAGCTTTCAAAGCGAGATGACCATGCACGGAATTTGATTCTTCCCAATATCTCATAAGTGAGATTATGTCTTCCAGTTCAGTAAGTGAACTTGTATGATCCCTTTGAGAGATCGTATTACTCGCATGCCCTTGTATGCACACCAGCGTGTCGGTTTATAAACCTTGATTAAATCATCAACCTATTGGTCTGCCAAATGTACATACTTAGACTTATAGTTACACATATGTCTCCGATCAAAGGATGTGTGCCTATATCGTGACATCATACGATATAGGAATTTGGTTATCTCGATCTCGTTAAATCAACTCTTTGATCTAACTTATCTAACACCTCCGAATCTCTATTCCTACGCAGACGAGCTGCATCAAGAGGTTGGTTAGATATTAACCTATAGAGAAAGGACTGTCATTTCCTTCTCATGCTAGAGAACCTCTTTTGACAATCATTTGACGGTGCTTGTGAGTCATCAATCTAACTCCTTAGATATTCATCCAAGCACCAAACTCTATGATTCGTCAATTGAATCAGCAGTTGTATGATCATTAAGATGGCCATGGTACATAACCCTAATTGTACTAAGGGACCTATTAATGCAAATTAATTATTCTTCGATTCGGATAAGGGAATGATATTCACAACAACATATGTTGCATAATGGTCCCCCATGGCTCACATGTCCAACAATATCCTACTAGCCCAAAGAGCCATTAATGGGCTAATCTTTAAACCCACACTCATGTGACAATCATATTCTATTTAGAAAAATAGCTAGGTAAGTTGATAAGTCACTTTGTTCCCAAGAGACTACGCAAAGTCCTTTTACGGCACTTGCATATCCTTCAGTAACAGTGCTCGCATCCAATGCGAATGTCGCATCCTATGCAACAAATACTCAATCTTGTCAATTATAGTGTCCTTCGACACTACAACTCAATTACTATTATAACCAGTATTTCCATTATCCTTGTCAGAATACCCATATTCCTGGATATCTCTATCTCCTAAGGTATCTGCAGTTAAGACCTTTTAGATCACTACCTATAAAGTCTTAAGTTCTTGAAGATCAGAATTAAAGATCAGTATCTCAAAAGTCCTGTCATCTTTGAATATATTGTTATTACTACAACTAAGTATTTTATCTCCATAGTAGGATTAGTAACAGTTTACTACTCCCAGTGCATGGTAGACATCTGGCTTTTGTACACATCTAGCATATACTCGTCTTCTCGTAATTGATGCACAAGGGCAAGCAGTTCTAGCATTCACTTCCTCAACTCTTTGAGGTGTTATCCCTTAAGATAGGTCAGTACCATATCTTAAGGGAAGGAAGTTTTTCTTGGAATTTTCCAAGAAATGGAACATGCCCAAGGTGTATCACTAATGTGACGGTACCAATACCCTCTTCTCTTTACTTCTGAACATCTTCAGAACTAAGATCTTAAGAGGTATCCTTGAGATCATATCTCAAGGTATGGAATAGTCAGATTATATAACACTTATTATTATTATTATCCTTATATCATTCCAAATGATTAGGATATAATCTACATTTATCATGATTAACACAATGGCACTCACACTAAGCTTCACATGGTTCATCAAGATTCTATCTGAAATCATAACATTTATAATTTCATCAAATCTTGTATTCCAACTACAAGAATCTTATTTGAGTCCATAGATGGATTTCCTTAACTTGCACACCTTACTTTCCTCAACCATGAAGCCCTGGGGCTACTTCATGAGAATATTCTCGAAGAGATAGTCATATAGGAATGCAATCTTGACTTCTATCTTGAAGATGTCAAAGTCAAGTTGCATATCTATAGTTAGCAATATGTATTGGGTTTAAGCATTGTCACTGGAGAGCAAGCCTCATCGCAAGCGATGTCTTCTATTCGATGTGTAGCTCATGGCTACAATCCGTGCTTTAAAGGTCTCTACCTTCTCATCAGATTCTCTCTTTCTCTTGAAGATCTATTTACACTTTAACAGGTCTTACCCATATAGGTGGATCCTTGAGGATCCATATACAACACTTTGTATATGAAGTCTATATTAGATTTTATTGCTAATATCCATCTTTCCATGACATGATCCTCGTAAGCTTCATCACATGAAGTCAGATCATTGTCAGATTTGACTGACATACGGAATATATCTTCAAACTCATTTGAAGAGGTATTAGTGATTCATCTTTAATTGTCCTCTTAGTTTCTTATTTCAGGAGCCTCTTTTTCTTCTCAAGATTAAATGAGTTCCTTTACTTCATTTTCATCTTTATTCTCAAGAGAGTCATCCTCTAAGAACCGCATTCTCAGAGGTGAGATCTTTTAAGAATCTCAAGGTCATAAAGTAGGTATCCAATACCATCCTTTATTTTCCTAATGAAGTAGCACTCTCTAATGATAGATTCCTTCTTATTTGCATGGAACCTAATTAAGGATATATATTGTAGTTTCTACTACATATATACCTGGAAACTAAGAGATAATTATCCTAAGATTAATCATTTATCAGATCATGTCACACATGATCCAATCGTATCTCCCTACAACTATATTGAGTTAAGGTGCATTAGGAGGAGTGATAGAAATGATATTCCTTTCTCCATAAGGCATTTCATGAATTCATCTAATGGGTATTGACTACTTAGATTAGATCAAATTCATTTTCATATTCCTTTAAACCTTTATTCTAAACCAAAACTATGAAATCTTTGAACATTTCAATGCTTTCTAAGGTGAATGTAAGAAATATCTTATCACAAATAATCATCGAATGATATCACATATCATCAATACATCAACGTATATGAGATCTTGAATATCTTGTCATTTTACACCATTCCCAGAGAAGGGTGCATTGGACTTTTTCTACTTTGAATACAATATTCACAAGTATGTAAGATTTGAAATTTTAGGCATTCTAAAGCTTCATATCTTACTAGTCTATTGATCAAATCAAGTCCAAGACTTGATTCCATATCTAGCAAATGATCTTCATCCTCCTATTGATCTTTTAATGGTTTTAATTTTATGTATTAGAAATCTTAATGAACCATTCATTAATTTTATAATTTAGTAGAGTCTTCTAGATGTTAGAGTACTATCTGGAATATATCCATCATAACTCTCTATGATAGGTTTATTCCAAAATTCATGTTTATTTCCAACGTTTAGAAATAAACTATGTGTGTATTCTAATATCCAGGTCATAGATACATTTTCTAAGACTAAGGACTCTCCCACTAAAAATATGAAGTCCATCTATCTAATAGAGATTGTTTCAACAATTGCATCAATATCCATGTAGTTGACTATTAAACCTGAAGATCAAATTCCAATCTTCTAATACATATTCAACCAATTGCAAGTATCAATAGAAGAATGAGATACAATTAATACTTTGATCCTATAAAATAAGATAGTCAACTTCAATGATTACATGCAAATGTAGATTATTTCGATGCACTATCTGAGTCCTTTTCTAAGGATTCTAGATAGACTTGATAGTCATACTATCAACACATCAGCTTATTGCAGTATTGGCATTCATCCAACTCTTTGGATGTCATATGGAAGTCATAGAAGTATAGTCAACTCTTTGATTTTCCTTCTTACATGGGTCCGACCCAGGCTTCCACTGCACTCATTTCATCTATAAACAACCATTGCATTTATACAAAGGATCTCTTATGTTGAATTTAAAAGATTTCAATATAAGAGTACTTCAACATTTATATATGTTTCATTCAATTCATATAATATGAATATTATGAAGGTTCGTGAATGACTAGAATACATACAATAGAATGATGACAATCATCATATCTACATCCATCTTAACTCTTAAAGCATTGGTTCAGGTAGGTATTCAAACATTTTGAATATAACATCTTATATAGATCAACCATTTTACATGATGCAGTGAACCATGCCATTCATGATTAAATGTCGAGATAACATATGTACGCTAGAACATCTTCTTACAGCTTTATAAGGATTATTTGACAATTATGATCATCATCAACATGTCACTTCCAAAGTACATTCGATGAGAGATCAAGACTACAGAGACACACAAATCCTAGGGATGTAGTCCTATTGTCTATTTAATTGTCATTCCTCATCATTAAGAGGAAACTTGCACATTGCAACCACATACATTATGTGTCCATCTGCAAGTACATTCATTATGGATCCAATCTATGATATTACACAGGTTATTATTGAGTGGGTATAATGAAGGATTATCTGAAATAAGAAGATTGCATAAATATATGTAAATATATGTTTTACTTTGATTTAGGAATTTTTATATCAAAGTTGGCTTGCCTTGTTAACACTGAAAGTTCATTCCCTTAATCACTTCCAATGTAAGAGATATACTTACCATTATATCTCAGCAAGATCTGAGATCTCCTTTCTTATCTTTGTCACATCCCAATAATATGAGAAACTACAACTCAAATAAAAATAAGCGGGAACACATTCCACCTTGCAAGTCCTACTTGCATTCCCAATTCGGTCTTTAACACCCACGCCCACCACCCCTAAGGTGATGTTGACATGTCATTAATTGAACCAACCGTCAATAGGAATACAACTCGCTATGCCCAATCCAATACCACCCTAATAATATGAGTATCTGATATTGGGGTCACTATGCATACGTCCTTACTCTTTCGAGAAGAGAAGAGCCCGATCCATATGCACTTGCATACAGGAGCTGTCACTTCGGACATGCGTCTCCTACATACAATCCTTGTCGACGGAACCCTTCATCTTGACAGGAGACCATGGATGCCACTTATGTGATCCTCCACCTCATGTTCAAATTTTAATTAATCATTATGAATCATATTCATTACTATTAATTCTTCCAAGGAAAATCACAACTCTATTCATAATAGAGCGTTTTAATTTTAATTGGATTCTAATTAATCTAATCATATTAAATTAATAATCCAATTAATATCCAACAAATATTCTTTTATTGTTACTTGAAATATGGTATTATCTCAAATATGTATTATTCAATTTTTAATAATTAGAAAAATACACGGTGATCTCTCCTACATTATCGAGTCCCTACCCGATGTCATGGCCAGTACCGAAGGGAGTGAAATAGACCACACACGGTGCAACCTGCTACCATAACGCTCCCCAACAAGACACCATATCCACCTCAGGAAAGGATAATGCCAAGTTGATCGTTGGGTACTTGAGATGATAATCAGTTTTTCAACTGAAGTTATACCATATAATAGTAATTAAAACCATTTTGATTAACATTATAAGGAAATTTGTTAAACAAATTCCCAATCCTATTCAAACAACTATGTTTGTTGGAAAGTAGATCACGTAGATCATGTAACCAATTTGTGATCTTGATCATATTTAATCTATTATTGGTTATGGCAATGTCATTTAAGGAAATAATTATCATCAAATATTTCAAAAATATTTATCCCTAATTATTCCAGGAAATTAACTCATTCAATTTCACTAATTTATTAAATATCAATCACTAGGTTCTTGATTAAGAAAGTAATTTCTAGCAGTGACCCTTACATACTAAAATTAGCATAACTCAATCGATTTAAATCCAAATCAAGCAAAATATGTTTCCAAAATTTGATAATTTGATTTACAATAGAATATAAGTGATTTTCATGCATTTTTATGTGTTTCAAATCAGTAATTAACTCCTTAATCATGTCATGATTCGTAGTACCCGAAATAGTGGATACATGTTCACTAAATGATCATAACTTGAGCAAACGGATTTGAAACCGCACAAACTAAGATCCCATGGTTTTCTTATTTAATGAGGAACAATTCATATTTAAACAATTTATAAAGGGCCGAAAATAATCACAAAACAGAGGTGTGAAAATGAAATGCGAGAAAAGTTTTGCAAACCCTAATGAACCCAAGTCGTCCTAGGTTTATGGATCGCATCCAAAACCTAGGACCTTTGGCTTTGGTGTTACTTGAAGTATATGGAACGATCCTAAAGCATATCACATAAGTGTGAGGATCGCATCATATGCGCTCGGGAGCGACTAGTTGCACTAGTTGCTCGAGGCAGCAGAAATAAAAAAAATTTCATGCGACGAAACCACATGATCCTAGAACACTTCTCGGATCGTTCACCTAAACTACAAATAAATATTAGGTTTACCTATTGAAGCATGGTTTTGATCGAGCCTCTAAACGAAGAGACATCCTGTCTCAAGTCCGTTCCGACAGCGGAGACGCTTGCGAGCGTGTTGATAAACATGTGTTTCTCATAATCCATGTTGATGATCCAAGCCACGAATCTCCAGATCTCGTCACACGAGATCCGATGTTTTCTTCACGAGCGAGGCACATCGAAGGATATATAGATCCATGAACAAACAATCTGGAAGCATAAGTGTGACGCTGCAACGAGAGCGACTCTCTCTAGGGCTCCATGGTGAATGGCCACAAGAGAGAGGAAGAGAGATGGTGTGTAGAGAATGTGTGTGTGAGAGAGAGAGATTTGTTATCTCCAACTTGTGTTATGTGCGTAAAGAAGAGCAAAGGAGGTGCCTCTCCTTTTATAATATTTTGGGATCCATGGATCTCAATCCATGGACAACACAAATCAAATGGCTTACATTGATTTGTATTTCTTTCGATGGACATGATCTTGTTGTTAAAAACACAACAATAATTAATTTAATTAAATCAAATATATATTAAATATAAATTGATTCATATGAAATGAATCTTCATTGGAGAAATAGGAAGGAGGCAAGCCTCCTTCCATAAGAGCAAGAGGGACGACCACTCATTCCATAAGAAGAGGGTGGCCATCCACCCTCTTCATATGGCAAGATGGATCCTTCAATCCATATCTCATGTGTATTTCTCCAATATTTTGCAACAACTTTTGTTACAAATTATTTCACAAAAATAAATCCAATTTATATTGTGAACATTGAGATCATGCCATTGGAAACTTGTGTATCATATTCACAACCCAAAATAAAATGTAAATTACATTTTCAATTAATTATTCAATGTGAATCCAATTCACATCAACTATTAATTAACAAATGTAAATTACAAATAACTCTCTCTTATATATTAAAAATCACAATTGCAATATATATAATTTATATGGATATTACTATCCACATTATTCTTATTCCTGATAATTAAATCACATTTTATCATCTTGTATCTCTATTCTTATGTGCCCAAATAATATGAATCACATTCACATTATTTACATATTTGAAAATTAAATCACACTTAATTATCTTTGATAACTCTCTTTATAATATGAATCAAATTCATATTATTCATGATAAATAAATCACATTTAATTATCAGTTTTCTCAGTGCTTGGATACATAATATCAATAATGAAATTATCCTGAACTCTTTCAAGGATAATGTGCTTTCTCTATGGATAAATGGAGATATGGATAGGGTGATTGTATTGTTCCATGTATAGTGACTTGAATATTGAGATCAAATCTCAAATCCAGATCTTGCAGACCTCTCATAAATGCTTGTTTAAATCAAGACCGCAAATCTAATCTTCTTATCGCATCTGAATCATGTTCAGATCAATGTCCAACATTTGGACTAAGATCAGATTACTTCGTTATTGAGAGGAGTCAGTAAAATCCAGATCAGTTTCATCACTCCTAGGAATGGAAGTGTCATGGTTATACAATCGTTTATGATCACATCACCCTCAGGTATTCCCAATACGTGTACATCCTGCATACTAGAAAACCTAGAATAAACTCAAAGTATTAGATCAATATTACATTGTATACTTCATGGTTTTATCACTAAAATTCCCATATGGTCATTGGGAGTCAGTATCGATCATATACTTTCCAAAAACATATATCATACCTAGGTGTTGATCATATACTTTCCAACAACATATACCAAACCTATAAATTCAGTCAAGCTTCCAAAGCGAGACCACCGTGCACTGAATTTGATTCTTCCCAATATCTCATGAGTGAGATCATTCTTTCAGTTCAGTAATTGAACTTGTATGATCCCTTTGAGAGATCATATTACTCATATGCGCTTGTATGCACACCAGCGCACCGGTGTATAGACCTTGATTAGATCATCAACCTTTTGGTCTACCAAATGTACATACTTAGGTATATAGTAACACATTTGTCTTCGGTCAGAGGATGTGTGCCTATATCCTTACAGCATGTGACATAGGACTTTGGTTGTCTCAATCTCGTTAAGTCAACTCTTTGACCTAACTTATCTAACATCTCTGAATCTCTATTAATATGCAGAGGACATGCATCAAGAGGTTGATAGATATCATCCTATAGAGAACGGATTGCCATTTCCTTCTCAGGCTGAAGATCCTCTCTTAATAATCATTTGACGGTGCTTAATGAGTCCTCAATCTAACACCTTAGATATTCATCCATGCACCAACCTCTATGATTCGTCAATTGAATCAACTGCCGTATGATCATTAAGATGACCATGGTACATAACCCTAATTGCACTATGGGATCTATTAATGCAAATTAATTATTCTTCACTTCAGATCAGGGAATGATATTCGCAATAATATTTATTATATAATGGCTTGCTGTGGGCTCTCATGACCAATAGGTGAGGCATTTTTCCAATCAAAGAATTGTCGAAACAAAACGACGAGGGTTATCAGAGCTCTCAACTCGGGCGAACTGTGAATTTTTTTATTGTATAAAATAAATTGCGAAATTAGTTAAAAATAAAAGATACACTACTCATATATAGGTTCTAGGAACATGAAAATGCAATAACAAGAAGCTCACCTGATTTGGAAGGCAAGGTGCAAAATCTAGCAATGGAGATGGCAGCAGAGCTATATCTACTCGATTCATGTCCCTTTCTCTCTTGCTAAACCACTAGAGGGCTTCCTACACGAGGAGCATCTATCCACAGCTACGGTTAAGGTTCGGATGGGTTGAAGAGGGATCAAAGATCGAAGGAATTCCGATGAAGGGTTCTGTACAAATGCGTCTTGGATTGGGATTGGTGCTCGACTCAGTGATCATCGGATCGAGAAGATATGCTGGCATGATATACTGTAGATTGAGGGATAAAAGTTGTGAAGGAATCGAGCTACATAAGTAAAAGAATCGGTGGGCATAATTTGACGAAATATGCAGCACAAGTCTGGCAAACGCTGAACTAAGGGGAGCGGTTTATTACGTTTTAGTCAAAGCATGAAAAATATTTATAATTTTATGTAGTATATGGTGATCTTTATTTATTTTTACAAGTTAATTTGTTGTAAGTTACTTTTAGCAAATATAAATACATGTATATTTACTTATATAGTATGTATTTTATTTTCATTTTCTATTTTCATTTTCTATTTTCAATTTTATTATTTTATATGCATAATCTATATAATTGTAACATATTTAAATATACATATATATTGTATTTTCTGACCTTGTTTGTACACTAAAATAAATGTGTAAATTTATTTTATAGGTATATGTATATACAATTCATCTATATGTGTGAATTTAATTATTTATTTTATTGTATTTTTAAAAAACTTTATTTTCTTTTATTTTATTTATGTACATGGATTTCATATATTATTTATAACTTTAAAAAAAGGAATAGTGAAAAATATAAGGCATAAATAAAATGATTATTTTATTTAGGTATAATGTGCAAAGGGGTCCAAAACCTAACTTCTGTAACTTAACTCCAAATTGAATGAAACAACCTTCACTAAATAGCTACTTAAAATTATATACAATTAGAGTGATTTTGGTGAATTTTAAGTTCATTTGGAGAAGATACAAGTCTACGAAGTTTGGATTTCGACTTTTCATTTTGAGTGTAGAAGGCACATTCTGCGTTATTTTTATGTGGAAAAAAATTTCATATTTTTTTGTATTTTTATCGACAACTTCCATGTACAAAGTTTATTAATTTGATGTATAAATAAAATGAATAAAATATGTCCCAAAAGTTACTTTTTTGAAGAATAAAATTAAGGGTTTTACTATATTTTTGGACCTTATCTCCCCCTACTTTATTCCTCATCGACCTAGTCATCATGATGTCTCCTCGGGGTTTAGAGTCTTTCAACATCTATGGTATTTCATTTCTATTTCTGTTTCTTTTCTTTATTCTTTTATTTTGGCTTTAAATGTAGTATTTAGACAATATTTACATGATAAATAATATCAATTATTTTATGCAAAATAATGTTACTTACATACATTTATCTAGGGTTTAAAGGCCAAAATGAAATAATAAAGGTGATGAAATGGAGATTCATCACCCCCCTTATACTTGCCTTTGCAAGTCCCTAGCAAACACTTATGCATATAAGTGCAGAATAGAAAATAAAGAAAAGAAAAAGAAAGAAATTAGAATGATTTTTGACTTTTAAACTCGTCTCATTAAAATCAAAGTTTAAAGCTCAGAGAAGACCTTTGGATTATTATTGTGTTCAGAATCACACTAAAGTAGGAAATGAGACACAACATCCCTCAAGTTCCATAATCCTGTCATCCAGTTCTATTCACGGTCAGGTCAGAGCCATCCTCTCAATCACATACTCTTGCTACCTTGAAATGACAAATCCATGTGCGAATATTTCAGCTTTTCTCAGACAGAACCGTTGAACTATGAAAGAGTCTGCTCTCCTTGTAGTTCATCCTCGTAGAGACAGATATTTCCTTCCAAAGTTCATGTACCACTGGTCTTTACAATCGAGTGAGAAAATAAGATAGAAAAAGGGGAAAGAACTGGGAATGGACCAGTGTAGTCTTCATTCTCCTATGAAGCACGGTCAGTGTAACCAAGTCTTCACCAAGAAGCAAGATTTTCTGAAGCTGATATTTTTTGTGGAATTTTTGGTGTAGGATTCTTTGATTTTTTTTCTTTGACTTTGCATAGCTCTTTCATTCTTGGTTGTGCCCTGACAGATAGAGCATCTTTTTGGTCTGCCCGTTTTTTGGGGTTTGGAATAATGTTGTGCCCGCAACCCGTTCCTCGTCTGAAGCATTGTCTTAATCCATCTCTAGTCTTCAGATATCATGGCTACTATAAGAAAGTGTGTTAGAGTACCGATTTAGGCCATCTCCAAGAATGGTTCCTGAGCTACCCTTGATGAAGAGGCCTAGCATCATCCTGACTTAGACTCCAAGATCTTTCAACAGCCTATCTGAGTTAAGCTAAGTATTAAGTGCAAGGTGTCTAGTCAAGCCATTGTATCAAGAATCTTATGGATGATATGAAGGGTTCTCAGATAGACACAATGAACTAACTCTTGAACATACTCTCATGGAACCTAAAGAATTAAGTCAAGGTGACCTGAAGTATCTCAATTCCATTCTTAAGTGGGTTCCTCTGAAATTAAGTGCATCAAGGTCTATACCAAGCTCAAACCTTTAGACTTTAATCCCAACTTGTTCAATTATCTGGACCATTTCAAAAATGCAAATGCTATATGCAATGCATGGGAAAATATTTTTGTGAAGCACTTTCTATTTTGATTTTTTATGGGTTTTAAAAAAAGGTTTTGTAAAATTTTATGAACATTTTTCAAAAGATTTTGCAAGCATTTTTGGCATTTGAATTTTACAAGTTTTAGTTTTTTTATTAGAGGTTAGTAAAAGATATATGTACAACTATATACACTGGAGTGCATCTAAGGATTTATTTGAATTATTATTTACATAGGGTCCTCTAAACATTTGAAAATATTTTTACAAAATCTTCAAAACTTATTTTTGCAAATAATTTTGACAAACATTTTTATAAATATTTACAAGCCTTGAAAATTTTTTTGTAAATATTTTCCAAACCGTATATATATATATATATATATATATTTCAAAAGATTTTTGCAATTATTTTTCAAACCATTTGCAAAAAAAATTCTGAAAGAATTTATTTACACAAATAAAAGAAATTTCTGTAAATAAAATATTTTTACAAATGTTTGAAATTTTAAATAAAAGATTTTTACAAATGTTTGAACATATTTTGCTAAAGTTTTCCAAAGATTTTTCATTTTTTCAACCAACTTTCGAATCATTTTGCAAAAAAAAATTAATTAATTTATTACATATAATTTCAAAGAATTACGTGTGTTTTTAAAAATACGAAGGTATGAGTTATGGCTAAAGTATATACAACGTATATATGACCCCCCATACTTAACTTGAGCTATGTCCCAATAGATCAGAGAGAAAAAAGGAAGACATAACTCATACTCAGTATATAAAAGTCTACACTACAACGACTAAAGAATCAACAAATGATAAGTTTACCATCCCTCTTATACTTAGGATGAAATAATCCTAAGTATAGCAGAATGTACATAAGGCAGGGAGGGTCAAGGGTGGGTATGTACGAAAACATTGGCTCGACCTGTCCCACCTATACTTAGGGTAAAATATCTCTAAGTATAGGCAACATATCAAGAGTTGAGGGGACAAGCGAGGGATCACAAAAATGAATAACTCGGGGTGATCACCCCCTATACTTAGGACAAAGTTCGTTCTAAATATAACAATGATGAAGAGGTGAACATCGTTTTGGAAGAAATAAAAAAGGAGAATAAAAAAAGAAGGAAGTAGATATTTTTTGTGATTTGTTGCTCATGTGCCTGATCTTCTAGACTCTAGAAGCTCTTCTTAAAGTACAACTTCACTTGAATCAACAACAGACAGGAATGTATCATGATCTAAGTACGACTTTAGCAAATGTTGGTTGATTGCAAAGGGTTGCGTGTCATGTGACAATTCTAATATCAGAAGGCTTCCATTGTCACTTACAATTTTTATAATGAATGGCCCTATTCATTTGCTCTTCATCTTTTCTGAAAAAATCTTCAACTTCACACCCTAAACCACACCTTCTGCCAAGGTTTGGAAGTCTTTCTATGAATATATTTGTCATTCCATCGCTTGACTTTTTCTTTGTACATCAGGATGTTATCGTAAGCATAGTCTCTGAATTCAATTATTCTGTTCAAATCAACTTTGCAATTCTTTCCATCTTGCTAGGAATCAAGGTTGCACATGTTCAATGCCCATGAGGATTTGTGAATTAGTTCCACATGCAGGTGGCATGGCTTGCCATAGACAAGACGGTAGGGAGACATGCTGAAAGGAGACTTGTACGTTGTTCGATATACCCAATGAACTGAACTTAAGAAGTTACGACCAATTCTTATGATCGAGATGTACAAGCTTCTGCGATATGGTTTAGATCTCCCTGTTAGAACATTCGGCAAAGACAGTTGATTGAGGGTGGTACAGTGCTGTAATACGGCGCCCAATGTCGTATTTTTGGTCAACTTCTTAACCTATATATTGATGAAATGTCTCCTCCGTCAGAAATGAGAATCTTAGGGATCCTGAACTGTGAGATAATGTGTTCAATTAAGAAACGACATACTGTACGGTTGTCTATGGTTCCGACAGGGATAGCTTCCACCCATCTACTAACATAGACAATGGAGAGCAAGATGTATTCAAAGCCCTGACTGTCAGGGAATGGACAAATAAAGTCCATAACCCAGGCATCGAGGATGTTAGATATTTGAATGTACTTCAGAGGCATTGTGACGTTCATGCTGATGTTTTTGACCATTCTCTGACAGACATTGCATTTCTTCACATAAACGTCAACATCCTTGAATAAAGTTGGCCACCAAAGGCCACATTGAAGCACTTCCCCGCTTTACTCTTTCCAAAATGGTGTCCACCAGCTTCAAGCTTATGATAGTGGTCTGGGAAACCCATTACCTCCTTCTGAGGTATACACCTCCTACATATGTAGTGTGCACCCTCTAGAAATAAATGTAGTTTCTTCCCACTAGTAAAAATTAATGTCAGCCAAGAATTTATAAAGTCTGATCTTCAATCAGTCTGGCGAAGTCTTCTTGGGGACAAGATAATTGACAACGTACTAGGAGAGAGAGAGAGAGAGGATATAGACAAGACATCTAGAAAGGTTTCTGTGATTGGAATGGCATTCTACTCTTGAGGCTATGTATTTCTTATACTGAAAAGATGATTTGCCACCACATTTTGCTTGGTTTGTCACGAATTTTGAAGTCGAATTCTTGGAGTAGAAGGATCCAACAAATTAGATGAGACTTGGCATCTTTCTTACTCTGAAGGTATTTGATGGAAAAATGGTCAGTGTAAAGTATTACCCATGATTCGAGGAGATGCAATCTGAACTTTTCCAGTGCAAGCACTACAACTAGAACCTCTTCTTATATTACTGTATATTTTTTCTGGTCTTCGTCTAGCGTTCTGCTGGCATAATGAATCGCAATTGGAATCCCATCTTGTCTTTTGTCCCACAACAGCACCAATTACAAAATCTGATGCATCTGTCATGATCTCAAAGGGTAGAGACCAATCAGGTGGCTGCAGGATAGGAGCACGTGTGATCATGTCTTTTAATTGATTGAAGGCTTGGAAAGCACAATCATCCACAACAAAATATGTCTCATTTCCTAGAAGTTATGTCAATGACTGGGCAAGATTGTTGAAGTCTTTAATGAATTGTCGGTAGAAACCAAAATTCCCAAAAGGGATCGGACATATTTTAGATTTATTGGTGGCTCAAGTTAGAAATTACTTCCACATAGGTTGGGTCCACTTCCATGCCACGATTTGATGTCATGTGACCCAGTACGATCCCTTTAGTCACCATGAAATTGTTCTTCTCCCACGAGAGCACAAGATTCATTTCATAACACCTCCTCTGAACTCAATGTAGACATTAAATATAGTGATCAAATGAATCTCCGTAGATTGAGAAATCGTCCATGAAAATCTCGAGGAAACTGCCCACCATGTCTACAAAAATGGTTAGCATACAACTCTGAAATGTAGCGGGGACATTACACAGTCCGAACGGTATTCATCAGAAAGTATACGTTTCAAAAGGACAAGTGAGCGTTGTCTTCTCTTAGTCTTCATGCATGATTACAACTTGATTGAATCAAGAGTACCCATCCAGGAAGAAGAAATACTCCTTCACAGCCAGTCTCTCGAGTATTTGGTCGATGAATTGGCAATGTAAAATGGTCTTTGTTGGTGGCGAGATTTAGACGTATGTAATACACACACACTTGTTAAGATGTCAGCACTCTGGTCAGAATCTCCTCTCACTTTTTATTAGTAACAATGGTGATCCCATACTTCTTTGGAACAACGTGCAGGGAACTCACCCACTTGGAGTCAGAGATGGGATATATGAATCGTGCATCACACCAATTCTGAATTTCCTTCATCACAACCTCTCAGAGGTTCAGGTTTAGTCTACACTGGGATTTGCGAGAAGGTTTGTTGTCATCTTCCATGTAAATGTGTTGCGAGCACAATAATGGATTGATCCCATGGAGATCCGATATCTTCCAGCCAATGGCCCTACCGTTTCTTTCAAGAACCTCCATCAGATGATATTCTTGGTCTTCGGTTAGATGGGAATTGATAATGACCTGATACATATTGGGTTCTCATGCAATGAAGGCGTACTTCATATTGGAGGGCAAAGGTTTGAGCTTTGGTGGTGTAGGAGTTGACTTAATGGTGACATCCACGACAACTGCCGCTATTAGCTCTTTCAACTGTTGGTTTTCCACCTTTGACAATTCAGCTTCTTTATTCAGCATATCACAAATATTGATAATGAAATCCTAATGCTCGAACGAGGGTGATTGTTCAAATTTCTCTATTTGTACATCATCAAAAATCTCATATTGAAAGACCTCGGTTAGTTGGACTGTCCTTTCTCGTAATTCCTCCGTGGAGAGGAATTTTAGGGTTTCTTTGTCACCAAAAATAGATATGTATGTTTGATCTCTGCTAAGAGGTCACAATCCTTATGACATTTAGGTACAAGCACACTCATGGTAGACACATCTTCTGCTGGTTTTGGTTAGTCTCTATCTGTATCTTATCATTATTGAAGCAGAATGTGATCTCTTGAGTGTCGTAGTCAATTACTGCTTCGGTCGTTCGAAGGAACGGTCGTCCAATGATAACTGGGATATGGAGAAGAGTTATAGAGGTGTCCATGTCTAGGATAATGAAATAAATAGAAAACGTCATCCCTTGAATGGTGACAATTACATCCTCCAACATTTCCCTAGACGGCTTGACGGATCGATCTGTGAATTGCATAATCATCTTGGTTGGCTTGAGTGGTCCTAGCCCAAATTCTGTGAGTAGTGATGCTGGCAGAAATTTGATAGAAGACCCACTGTCAAGAAAGGTGCACTCGGACTCCTAATTGAAAATTGTGCATCTGATAAGTGGTGCTCCCATGTTTTTCTTCTTGTAGGGGAGATTACTGATGGCAATTATTGTAGTCATGGTGAGGATATGCTTCTCAGATTTTCTACATTTGGTTTTATGAGGAAGATGCTCCATTGTACATGCTTATTTGAGTCATTTATTCACACTGGGCACGTACTCCATGGCTTTCAAAAGAGGCATCTCGAGCATAAATATTTTGCAGTATTTAAATGATGCCAGGATCAGACAAAGCATTTTTTAATTTTTATTTTCAATGTAGAAAGAAAAGGCATATGCACATCGTAAAAAATCCTTTCACTCATATTTAAACTTTTTTCCCATATATTTCTATATAGGTAGATGGAAAAAAGGTATACATTCATCTACATCTAGTGGACTAAAAATGACAGGCGCGGCTCTATCGGCTGGTTTTTTTTTGCTGCAGGTATTGGTATTTCCAAGGCCGATACAGCTTCACCTTCACATCTGCTTTCTTTTTTATTTTGATTTTTTTTCATTTATTTGTATTTTTTTTATCTAGTGCTTCTCCAAAAAATGTTGTTGACCCTGATGTCAGTCTGGCTGACGATTCACCACCAGACGCTTTGTTCTTCCAGTTCACTGTCATAGATGGCTGGAACGTCCTACGGCTCCTGAGATTTACAGGTTTAGATAAAAAGATATTATTTTCAAATGAATCGAGTGGGGAACTGAGGGATACCAACTCCTTACAATGGAAGTTGTTCAGGTTAGATTTGACCTGAGCTGGGATGATAGTCTTGGATACGATCAGATCATCTATCTTTTGGCTCATCTCAGCCATGTTCTTTACTAATTGAGCCATGCAATTAAGGGTTAGGTTAACCAGGAAACCTCAAAGGATTCTATTTGGTGAGACCGCTGGTTCTGATGGTAGGAGGGAGGTTGCTACTGGTAACCCTGTGAGTATTGAGGAGGAGGAAGAAGAGAAGCGTATTGCTGATAATATAGGGAGGAGCACTGTGATGATATTGAGCAGCTGGCTGCTGGTACTGATAGCTGCAGTATCCGAACTGCTAGTGAAAATTATTCTGTATCCAAGTGTATCCCTGTGGCAGAGACTGGTGGTGATGGGTCGGGTTGGGCTAGTAAGTTTGCCCTCCTTATTCTTGGTATCGGTTGGCCTGGTTCTGACCATGTGTCTTTCCATGAGGACATGTTAATTGTTTATCGTTATTCCAAACGTCGTTCGCTTATTGAATGAGTGGGGGAAGTGGAGAACAAGGTTCGAGATATTGTGGCTGGAACTCAGATGGCTGGTAGACGACCATCCGTGTCTGTAGTTGTGGATGTGGCTGCTCCAGGGCATGCATGTAGTATACATGTTGGACTGAAAACTGACTAAGACTCGATTGAGGCGGTTGTAGCTGTGTCTTCTCCTTCTCAGCAGGAGGCTCAGTTTTTGTGGTCATTGCATTACAAATAGTGATAGTGTTCACTAGCAGCTCCAGCTTCTTTGTGATAATATTGAGCTTATCTAGGCCCTTCATCCTTTGCTCGATCTCGACGAGCTTCTCTGGGTCTTGTGACCTCTTCTCAATGATGTAGACTTTTGACAGGTGACTCCCAATGATGCTCAAGTTGGAGTTATCACACATTTCAGCTTCTTGTGTGTCCTCCATGTTTACATTCTTGCGGAGGACCTGTGGTGGCAACTGAACTTGGAAGGAACGAGATGAGGATAAATTGGCTTCTCCTTTGTTCATCTCCTCAAATATCTGTCATGCTACATCCCCGTCCTTGTTGAAATGGGATCCTCCGCAGGAGGCGTCAACCAGATGTTGACTAGACTCTGTAAGACCCCCAAAGAAATGTTGGACCAAGTTGGTCCTTGGGATGTCATGGTGGGGGCATTTCTTAATTAAATCACTAAACCTCTCACATGTCTTATAAAAGGACTCTTGTAGTCCTTGAGGGATGCTAGAAATCTTCAACCGCATAATATTGAAATGTCTAAGAGGATACTATTTATGCAAGAAGGTTGACTTCAAATCCTCCTAGGTTGTTACCACCTCCACTAGATAGTTGATCAGTACAATACTTTACCCTGGAGGCTAAATCGGAAAGCGATCATCTTAACTATGTCCAACGAGATGTTGGGGTAGTAAGTGATATTGCAAATATGGTTGAACTACTGTAGATGGATGCATGGCTCCTCATTAGAATTCATGTGGAAGAATGGGATAATATAAAGGAGTTGTGGTTTCAGATCAAAGTGTCTATAGACCGATGGGAATTGGATCCACTCATTGAAACAACCAACCACAAGGTTATAGGTTTTCTTCAAGGTGGGCTTGGGCCGACCTCTCCTTGCTTCTCCCTCACTCCACGAGGTCTATCCACCGAGTTATCATCATCATCATCACCGTGGAGGTTATCATCACATCCTCCTTGGTTTCCTCTTCTTCCTTCTGACCTCTCCACAGGTCATTTAGCATCTCTTGGAAAGCAACCTAGGCGAGAGCTTTATCAGTCAGCTATTGATGGATGACCTGGATGGAGGCTAGAAACTAACTATTAACCTTATTTTGGTTCATACCCTGCTCTGTATTCTGCTCAATGCTGGGGAGTTGCGATACCTATCCTCCACTTGTAGGAGCCATCTCTAAATCTGTTTATGTAGAAATGGCTCCAGATCGAGGTCAAAATTTGCAATGGGAAATACACCCCGATAAGTTTACATGCATGCAACAGATGGAGAAAAAATTCAGAATTAGGGTCAATCATGAATCTTATCAGGGATGGAGAGGTATATGGAATAAAACCAATCTCCATCGAGAAGGGGCAGAACTCGGAAAGAGATTTTCCTGATCTATGAGAGGAAGAAGAAGCGAGGAGTCATGAGGGAGGTTCACGGAGTCTACACCATGTACCGGGGAATCACCTCGAATTATAAGAGATGCCGAACTCAAGGAGTCGATGTGGGTGTAGGTGGAGTCCCGACTAAGCTGTCCTGGAGTTACATCTTGAAGGAAGAAGAAGATCAATTTAGATGAAGAATACAATGATAAACAAAAAATAAATGGAGTGTAAAATAGTAGAATGCTCGTGATCTACAAGGGTCGAAGAGGAAGTAAGAAATGAATAATGACAAAAATGCGCAAGTTAGCGGAACTTTAATCTTTGGATCTAATGCTTTGTCAAACAAACATCAAGCAAAATTGGTTAACCACCTCAACACATGTGAAGCCATAAGAGTTCGTCTATTTTTATCTTTTCAATTTTAGAGTTCTGATTCAAGAAAAATTATCACGAGTCCTTAACGACTGGCCCTAGAAGAGAGAGTGAACTACCAGGAAAGTATCCTTGTACTTGTTCCACCTCTTTTGTATCATGTGATCTGCAACTTTTGAGGTCCTCAATACGGATCAAGGGTGGCTACTCAACCTAAGAAAAAGAGAGGAAGCTAATAGGCGAAACCACTACTTCCCCCATAAGTGGGGTACTCGAATGCAAATCAATGAGGTAGATACACCCATGAGGGCATGGCCTATTCTCAATACCTCATACCAAGTCGAATGCTCCACATAAGGCAGGACCATCGTCGTCAACAGGGCCCTACTCGGTCATGTAAGATAGAAGCACCAATACTTCACCAATATCGGGTGGTAGTTTAGGCAACCATAGACCTAGATTTTGGCTCTACTTCTTAATGGTAATTCATGTCTTAGTTTGGAATACTTGAATTCAATGAGGTATTTGTGAACCCCAAACAATGATGTTTGTTATGGTTTTTATTTGGTCAAAGTTCAATTAGTAGACCCCTTGTTTTAATTTTATATTTACACTTTATTAAGTGTTTTCAATATCAAGATGTCTAACAATTTTTTTGGATTTTGTTTTACCCTAAGTTATCAAAATTAGAGGGAAATGGCGGTAAAGCAAAGCAAGGGGACACTAAGATTGAAATATCACCTTTGTGCCTAAATTATGAATGCTCATATAGAAGACTTACAATGCTTCCAAGCACTCCATGCGGAATGTAAGACAAAAATTTATATACCTAATCTACATGTATGGTATGTGATGAATACCCATTCATCACTTTTTATACTTATATTTTAGCTACAAAATCCTTTGCAAATACATGTATATTCATGTAAATACAAATAATTACCAAAAGCATGCATTGTGTGAAAACTAATAATGAGCATGTTTTTGTGCAAAAATAAAAGAATAAAGAGACAAAAGAAAAAGAGGGAGATATTTAGAATAAATATTGAGCAACCTAATCCCAAGGGAAGGCTCAGCATGAGCCTGACCGCATAAAAGCCAAAGTAGAGAGAGATAGGGAGCTCATGTGTAAATATACCTGTAAGTATAATAAGAATATTTTCCTCCAAAAATAGAATAAAATGGGATTGTATATATTTGTATATATTTGTAAATACAAAATCAAAATAAAAATAGAAAAATTAAAAAGAAAATAAAAATATCCACTTGTGTATATTCACCTTGTACATAGAACACTTATCTATATTTATTTAGCCTTGTAAATAAATAAATTAAAATCCCTAAAAATTTGTATATATTTTATGGTGTAAATAAAATAAAATAAAAACTACAAAAACAAAAATCAAATAAAAAGAACAAAATTAAAAACCAAAAAGAACATTGTATATATACCATGTATATATATGTATATATCTAATTACTTACCCCTTGTATATAAGCAATAAAAATAAAATAAAAATACATTTTTATTCCTAATTTTATTCTATAGATAAATAAAATATAAAATGGTAATAAAAATGTACAAAAATAGCAAATCAAAAATCAAAAATTAAAAAGCTATATTGTATATATACCTATATATAGCACTATAGTGTAAATACCTTATTTTTATTTCATAAAAATAATTAAAAATCATAAAAAAATAGAAAAATTAAAATAAACATTTTTCATGTTTTGAGTTTTCAATAATTCGGCCATTTTCTATTATTAAATCAATTTTTAAAACATTTCCACGTGGCCTGCTCTGATTGGTCCACGGGGATTGTTGACCCCCGGTCAACTCTCCTTCGCGGACCAAACCCCCGCGGATCCTACGCCCGAACCCGACTTCTCCGATTTCTTGCCGCTCGGTCCGCTTACCAAACCCGTAAACCCTGGGCTCTATTTCTTCCTCGTACATCCGCGATCCTCGCCCAGTTGTTCGCACTGGGATCCACGCCTCGCCGTGCCTTACCCGACCTGATTTAGCCGGACCCTTTGCCGTATAAAGTCCGAGCTCGGCCTCTGTCCTCACGCATCTTTGGATCATTTCATGCCACCCTAGGACCTCCATAGCCTTCGCGAGAGTGACAGCTCGCTCCAGGCCTTGTTGCAGCGAGGAAGGAGTGGAGGACCATCGATCCGGCTGCTACGCGTCGCCGTGCGCCGCCTGGAGGTGACGCTCGAGCCTCGGGCACCGACGGCCCTTGAGGTTAGGACTAAGAGCAGCCCCTGCTCTTCCACAGTCGACAGCAGCCAGTAGGTAGACCTCCCTCCTTCTCTATTTCTTTAATTTTGATTTTCGCCCAATTTCCCCTGTCGCCGTTCATCGCCGATTCCGACCACCCTCGCCTTCGTTTCGACCATCGGAGTCACCCATCATCTCCACCGTTCCCCCCGCACACCTTCTTCGCCCACTCATTCACCCCAGTTCGCAAAGGAACTGGGTCTCGAGTTCCTTCACCGTCGCTCCGCCGGAGCTTGCACGCCCCGCCGCACCATCCACCTTCACCTCCGCTTACAGGGTCGAGGCACTTTTCCCTCGACCCAAGAGTGCGTTGTTGTGCTTTTCAGGTTCATCCGAGCCCATTTGAGGGTCTCGACCATTTGGAGCAGTCGCTCCTCCTCCGCCAGTGTCGGCGGAGCTCTCTAGAGCTCCTTGCCACCATCGGAGGGAACCATTCGACGCGGGAGGCCAAGGACCTTCTCCTCCGATCTTCAGCAGCCCGCAGGGAGGTCTTCAGCGCGTACACGATCCCAGCGAACCTTGCCGGAGTCCAGTTCTTTGAGGAACCTCCGCAGCCGTCCGATCGCCTCCGAGCTCCAGTTTACATCATAGCCATCCACGCCAGGAGCAGCCGTCACCGTTTGATTAGTGGAGGAGATATCGCAGTCGTCCGATCGACGAGGGTTAGCCACGTCGCTTCCTTGCCGCCCGATCTTCCACGTGGCGAGGCCCCAGCCGTTCGATCAGGACCGAGGGATCCTTGCTGAGGCGCCACCCTTCCCCGACCGTCCGATCTACACGTGGCGCGCATCTGGCCCTCGATTTACTAAAGGGTAAATTTCTTCTTAGGCCCTTAGTTTCTTAGTTGTTCTGTTGTAGTCCTGTAAATATTTTAGACATTTTATTTGTGTTTGGTAAATTGCATAGTGGACCCTGTCGTTTTTGGTATTTGCTTTTATACGCCTGCCTGTAGTGGAACATATGCTTCGACACGTGATTTTTGTGGGTTAATTGCATGTATAGGCCTTAAGTTCTAGAGTGTTAATGAATGAATTTATAGTTTTGATATTTGCAGAAATACCCCTGTGCGTGGTTTAATTGTGCATGTGCTTTATTTCTTGGGTTATTTAGACTGAAGTCCCTGGACTTTTAGTACGTGTTACTAAATAGTCCATGAACTTTATTTTTCTTGCAAAAAGGTCCCTGAGTGCCCAGGTCACGTGCCTCGCACGTGCAACCGTGGAGAAATTACACCGGACCCCCTGGAACTTTCATTAATTGTGTACAGGGCCCTATGCACTATACCCTTGTTTTCATTTTGAATAAAATAGCAAACCAACTCCAAATTTGATGAAAATTGGAAACATGGCTCCTCCCATGGTGTAAAATTTTCTACAAATTTTGGAGACATTTTTGATTTCATTTATTATTTTTAAAAATTCAAAAACACACATTTTATTTACTGTCTAACTTTAAAAATCACAAAAAAATATTAAAACACCTTTAAAAATTACAAAAAATGTAGATTGCTTGTTTTAGCTTGCTTGATTTTCTGACCAATTTTGGTCATTTTTAGACCTATAAAACCTACAAAAATTGCAAAACCCCATAAAAACCATAAAAATTATAATAAATAATTGAAAAATCAAAAATTAATAATTCTGGTGCCTAAATTTTCCTTGTTTTTTCTTCTTTACAGGAAAATTACCTCCAGACCTTGATAGGGCCATTTTGCATTTTAAATTGGCCCTCCAAGTCTGACTGGACAATACCCTTCTTTTCTTGCCTTGTTTGATTTTTAGAAAATTCAATAAAAATCAGAAAATTACCAAAAAATTAACCAAAAACAGTAAAAAAAAAATATAAAAACATTTTTGTTTGAATTTTTGGGTGATTTTTGAATAGTTAAATAATTCATCCGAGTTGCTTGTATATTTGTTTTCTTATTTTCATAATTACATTAAAAATCCAAAAAAATATAAAAAGATTAAAAATCCACCAAAAATACCTTTCTTTTATTTTATTCCTATTTTTGACTACTTCGTAGGCTGCAAGGCCATCACGTGCTCCCTGAGTCCGACCCTGGTCGCTATACCAGGCTAATCCAATAGCCAGGGCCACTATTGTTTTTATTTGATTTTTATCTCTTTTTGGTGGTCTGCACTTAATTTTCTTGATTGAGCCGAGATTCTTATCGATCCGGGTCGCAACGACTCGAGTGTGATATTTTTATCTGATCCGGATTAGTAGGATTTTCGGCTCATCAGAATGGCGCCGTTGCCGGGGAGCACGGCTTAGTAGTCGGTTTTCGATTTTTCCCGCGGTTTTCTTTTCCGCGGCTTTTTGTGCATATTTTGTATATATCATTTATTTGTATAAATGTTTAAATAATCTGGTCTGACCACTTGTGTTTGTTTTCTTGCGAGGGTTTGAGGATCGAGGCGGCTTCTTCGGATGCCGACACAACCGCGAGAGTCGGAGGCGGCTCTCTTCTCTACAGAGCTGCAGGAGAGCGCGAGGAGCGAGCAGAAGTGTGGGATCCACGGAATAATCGCGGATTATATTAGATTAGAATTTATTTCTAGCTTTATTTGAACAATTGTTGTAATAATACAGGGACAAGACACTCAGACAAACACTTAGACTTTCGGGGTCTGTTTCACCGAGCACCGGTGTGCTCGGGGGACCCCCTTAGCTAGCTCGGTTTTCTACGCGGCTTTTCGCGGTTTTTGTTTCTTTACTGCCTTTTCCAGTTTCATGCGGTTTTTCGAGCCCCTAGCCGTAGGATTTTCTGCTTGACTGTGATGTAATTCAAAAGATCCAAACACCCTAATATAATTGCCTGTTCCTATAGTGCGGTAATTGGACCTATAATAAAAAGATAATAAAAAATCTAAAAAGAAAAATCATAAAATTAGGACTGCTAAGACTATTGACCCTAAAAGACACATGACTTAAAAATTTGTCTTGGGAGAGCAACCCCCTCATTGATTGGTTTGATTGTGCGAGAGAGTGACCCCGAACACTAGGTAGAGCCCTCTGATACTCTTCTCGACTGATTACCGACTCTTTTGTGCGGGACAGTCGGTTGGGAAAGTATCGGGTATCCCAACAGGTCATGTAATCGCTCTGATATCTTGATTGTTCACCAAAATAAAATTGACAAGATAATTGACCGAACCTTTACGGTCTTCAGCTCGTGTTGCGTTGGTGAACTGGAGGTTTGCTTGTGATCATAGTTTTTCCAGATCACATCCGCCTTACTCGCCAGATCACGATATGGGTAGGAGGTCTCTTAGGCAGCCTCTGGCTGCACCGCTTTTTAGCACTGCCTTACTCGCCAGATCACGATGGTGGGTAGGAGGTCGCTTAGGCAGCCTCTGGCTGCACCGCTTTTTAGCACTCCAGCCCATTCATATAGGTCGGTTCGTGGGAGCTCAGACCCGCTCTCCGAACCCGAGTACGACTCTACCATGTTCCCCCTCAATCACCCATCTTCTTTTGATACCGAGATACATGTGCCAGAGGAGAGACAGACAGATGATTTATCGGCACCTGAGTTTGGTTGTTTTGATTTTTCATAGACTATGGCCGGCAGCAGTGATGATCACCCCAGAGGTCCGCAGCAGGAGCATTTCGTCCTGGACCAGGGTTCGATCAACTCCACCCTGATCGCCTCCCTTGAGTCAGTGAAGCAGCAGTTGAGGGATCAGGGAGCTTTTATGATCGAGATGAGGTGAGAGCTTGAGCAGTTGAGAGCCGACCGCGAGAACCGCGGAGGAGGACCCGATGATGCGGCAGCTGCCGCAGAAGCCGCAGCCGCAGCAGCAGCAGTAGGACCTCCGAGACCGATGCGGGAGAATCACAACCCCGGATCGACTCTGACGCACCGTTGGGTGGTGCTACCAACCATCGTGGGGGACTTCAAGTTCCCCCGAACACACTTCAGCTCCTACCCCAGTTCCACGGGCTGGCTACTAAGGAGTCCCATCTCCACCTACAGGAGTTTGAGATGATCTGCAGTATTGTCCACGATCGTCAGATGGACCAGGATACCGTACGGATGATTGCCTTCCCCTTCTCCTTAGCAGACCGAGCAGCCACCTAGCTGAAGCACTTGGAGAAGTTCGTCTACACCAGGGAGCAGCTCCGTGCCGAGTAGTTGCATAAGTACTATCCACTCGGGCGGACGAACGCCGCTAGAGCCCTGATCAGCAACTTCTCCATGTTCCCCAACGAGCAGTTTCACGAGGCATAGGAGAGGTTTCGAGAGCTGACTGACAGATGCCCGCACCACGACATTTCCAAGCCGAACCTTGTTCAGAGCTTTTTCAGCGGGCTGACACCAGAGCTTCAGGGCTTGGTGAACGCTTCTTGTGGCGGGTCTTACTTCGCCAAGGATCACGATCAGGTCTGGGCCATCTACGAGGAGATGGTTGAGAACTACATGGTGATGTCTCAGACCAGATTGTACACTCAGGACAGAACCCAACAGCCACAGACCGTGCAGTACCAGAGGATAGCACGGGTCGACGCCGGTCCATCCAGTTCGTCCGCGGTAGCCGCAGCACAGGCCGAGTCCACTACCGCAGACATGGGGATCATCAGCGAGAAGCTGGACCAGATGAAGACTATCGAGAAGAAGCAGTGCCAGGGCATCACGTAGATGGAGCAGATGGCACAGACTCTGAGTGACCTGAAGACACAGCTCATGTGTCTCCAGGAGGCACAGACGGCTTCCCAGCCCCGTCTTCAGGCTCGAGGCATTCCGAGTAGCTCCGGCAGCCAGTCCCAGCACTCCAGCTCCCACCAGCAGCCTAGATAGGTTCATCTTGTACATGCGGAGTCGTACCAGCAGCCGCAGCCCACCTACCAGTCACCACCATCTCCAGACATGCAGATGGTGGTATACGAGCCGGATTAGCCTCTGGCAGTGCTCCCACTACCCCAGTACGACATAGAGTCGTTGATGGATGTCAACGGGATTTGGTATGACCGCCCCCAGCCCGGTATCCGACGAGACCATCCCAGATTCCGTTGGGGGACCGGAGGTGCCCAGCCCCAGCAGCAGCAATCAGGACAGGGTGGTCAGTACGGTCATCAGAGAGATCACCAGCAGCAGCAGCCCCCAGTGTACCCACAGCCACAGCAGCAACAGTCACAGTATGGCCCTCGTCCCCATCAGCAAGGACAGTCTTGGAGGCGTGATCAGCCTCACCAGGTGCAGCATCAGCCCACACTTACCCCTCTCAGCCACAGCAGCAGTTCCAGCAGCCTCACTACCAGAGAGGCTACCCGTCGGGTTCCAATGAGAGCCCTGTCTTGGATGATATAGCCCGCATTCTCACATATCAGCATGCTACTTTTCGATGGGAGATAGATGAGTTTCGCCAGGAGATGCGGGACATCATGAGAGGGAAGGCCGCCATCCCTGCCTAGATTGAGCCGAGCCCCAACAATCTGAAGAGGAAATCTGAGCAGGTAGCTTGTACTGAGTATGCCACTCCTAGTGATACTTTTGGTGATATGTCTGCATATCTTTTTGATACTTACTTTGTCGCACTTAGGAGCGGTAGGATGCCAGCAGGTGGCGCCTCGTCTGAGCTACACCACGAGTACACTTCCAGAGCACCAGACGAGGAGGAGAGCGGTACTGAGGCCGCTAGAGATGATTACGGTGGTACTGACGCCACCACGGATGCTGATCTCACCGGCGGTACTGATGTCGTCGTTTCACCAGTTGGAGGAGGTGGTACTGAGGCCACCCATTTTGCTGAGCTAGAGCGCGGTACTGAGGCCGCGAGTCTTCCAACCGATGATGGTGCTGATGCCACCAAGTCTTCTGAGATTCCTGTTGTTTTTTCTACTTCTGATGTATCTCGGAACATTTCTATGTATAATAGAAAGGGTTTATTTTCTTCTGGTCCCACTGAGGTGCATGATGTATGTGTGGATCCGGTCGTCGAACCGTCTAGACCCTTTCCTAGTCCTTCATCTGAGAAGGACCCTGTGATCCCCTTCCCTAGAGCCCTTCAGATGGGGAATGGGAAGAAAAATGAAAATCAGAAAAAGAGGCAGTAGGAAGAGTTCAGCCAGCAGATGATAGATCGGTTTCACATACAGCTGACTCTTCAGGAGGCTTTGCAGCACACCCCCCTTCTTCAGCGTTCCCTTAGAGACAGGACTACAGTCAGGAGGAGGAGGAGAAGGAACCACCACTCAGAGATCCATGTGTTGACGAAAGCCACTTGTTTCGCGATCCAGAACCGTCTGCCGGCCAAGAGGCCTGATTCAGGAGCCCCTTATGTCAGATGCCATATCAGTGAGCAGAGGTTCGACCGTACTCTATTAGACAGCGGATGGTCGATCAACCTACTTCCGGCATCCCTTCTCGACCGCTTTGAGTTGGGCACTCTACGACAGAGAAGGACAGTCCTTCAGTTTGCGGATAGATCTGTCAAGAGGCCGAAGGGGTTGCTTAGAGACGTTGTCGTCACGATTCAGGGCTTGCAATTCCCCGTGGATTTCGTAGTGTTGGACATGGAGATCCCTGAGTCAGTGACCGATACCCCCATCATTCTAGGTCACCCGTTCTTGGCTACAGCCATGGCAGTGACCGACCATGATAGTGGGAAGGTATACTTTCGTGTCGAGGGCGAAAGTGTACAAATAGAGACGGTCGAGGACAGCCGAGCCAGAGACAGATCATGCTCAGAGACCACTTCAGACACAGAGCAGATGACAGATACCGGGCTAGATATCCACTAGGACTGTGACTTTGTGATCACAAACGATGAGGCAGTTTGGGCAGACCCAGCAGCACATGCAATCCTCTCATTTTCAGATTCCGCTGATGCAGAGATGACAACAGAGGAGAGCTTGGAGAGCACATTCCTGGTCCAGGATACTTCAGAGGCAGCAGAGCGGGTTCTCGACCACGAGACAGATTCTCGTGATGATGGTGGTGCTGATGCCACCTTGGATGACACAGATCCCTCTGAATCAGAGTCTGATTGGGCAGATTGTGATGATTATATGCCAGATCTGATTTCCACTGAGCCTGCAGATAGAGAGGAGGTAGATGACGAGCAGAGCAGAGACAGTTCAGTTGAGCGGTCTTCTCCAGATCCAGTTTGTGAGAGAGTGTTCTCATTCTCCCGGGTAGATTTGGCAGCATACACGCGGCTTCTTTCGAAGCCAGATTTGCCAGCACCAGTTTGTCCAGAGCTAAAGCCACTTCCTGCATCGCTGAAGTATAAGTTCCTTGCGGGTGAGCATGAGATGTACCCAATCATTATCTCCGCCGATTTGACTGGAGAGCAGGAATCCCATTTGATGGGGGTTCTTGAAAAGAACCACAAGGCAATACGATGGAGCGTAGCAGATCTCCAGGGGATAATTCCGGCCATGTGCTCCCACCATATCGATCTCGAAGATGAGGCGAAGCCGTCGCGCGAGTTCCAGCGGCGTCTGAATCGGAATCTGAGAGAGGTTGTCATGAAGGAAATTTCGAAATGGTGGAGCGCCGATTTTATCTATCCCATCTCCGACTCCAAGTGGGTCAGTCCGTTACATGTGGTGCCCAAGAAGACGGGCATCACTACAGTGGTTACGGAGTCCGGAGAGGAGATCGCTACATGAGTACCCACTTCGTGGAGGGTCTGCGTGGATTACAGACGACTCAATTAGGCCACCAAGAAGGATCATTTCCCCCTGCCCTTTATTGAACAGGTCATTGAGAGACTGGCAGGGAAGAGCCATTATTGTTTTCTAGATGGGTACTCGGGCTACAACCAGGTGGCCATCGCTCCTGAGGACCAGGACAAGACTACCTTTACATGTCCCTTCGGCACATACGCCTTCTGACGCATGCCATTTGAGCTATGCAATGCCCCTGCGACTTTTCAGAGATGCAGCTGTCGATCTTTACGGACATGGTAGGGGAGTGCTTGGAGGTCTTCATGGATGATTTCTCGGTCTACGGCGACGGATTCGACTCCTGTCTTGACTGCCTAGACCGTGTCCTTCAGCGATGTATAGAGGTTCACTTGGTGTTATCTTGGGAGAAGAGTCACTTTATGGTGACTCAATGGACGGTGCTTGGCCATATCATCTCCAACAGGGGCATGGAGGTTGATCCGGCCAAGGTAGATGTCATTAGAAAACTCACACCGCCGTCCAATCTGCGGTAGTTACGGTCATTCCTAGGGCACGTCGGGTTCTACCGACGATTCATTCTTGATTTCAGTAAGTTTGCCCGACCGTTGACTGACATGCTGACGAAAGACACCGAGTTCCTTGTCGACGACAAGTGTCTTTCATCCTTCGAGACTCTCAAGAGATGTGTTGTTGAGGCTCCTGTCCTTCAGCCGCCTGATTGGTATCTCCCATTCGAGATCATGACGGATGCCTCTGATTTTGCCGTAGGGGCTGTGCTGAGACAGAGGAGGGATGGAGTCCCATTTGCCATCCACTATGCTAGCCGCACATTGGATTCCACGCAGCGGAATTACACAGTTACAGAGAAGGAGATGCTAGCCGTAGTCTTCGCCCTAGATAAGTTCAGATCGTACATTATCGGATCTAGAGTGACCTTGTATACTGATCATACCGCCATCAGGTACCTCATGGCAAAGAAGGATGCCAAGGCTAGACTGACTAGATGGATCCTTCTACTCCAGAAGTTCGACATTGAGATCAAGGATAAGCCTGGAGTCAAGAATGTGGTGGCGGATCATCTCTCCCGATTGGAGTATCTTGAGGATTCTGAGCAGATTGACCCTATTTGTGAGACCTTTCCAGATGAGGCGATCCTTGCTATCACCTCGCTCCCATGGTACGCCAATATTGTGAACTATCTTGTTGCCGACAAAGTTCCACAAGATTGGCCCAGGCAGAAACTTGAGACCTTCCTCGCGAAGGTCAAGTTTTACCATTGGGAGGATCCCATCCTTTACCATGAGGGAGGGGATAGTATCTGGTATAGGTGCATTCCACAGGAGGAGCATCACAGTGTCCTCACTTACTGCCATAAGCTTAAGGCAGGAGGACATCACTCAGGGAGGAGAACGGCACAGAAAGTGCTCCAATCCGGCCTATGGTGGCCTACTCTCTTCAAGGACTCTAATGAGTTCGTGAAGAGATGTACTGATTGTCAGAGGATGGGCACTTGTGGACAGCGTGATATGATGCCGATGCAGCCCATTCACTTCTGTGAGGTTTTTGATGCATGGGGCATCGATTTCATGGGTCCATTCCCTAAGAATCAGGGATTTGAGTACATTCTGTTGGCCGTTGATTATGTGAGTCGTTGGGTTGAGGCCATCCCTGCCCGAACCGCCGATGCCAGGATAGTTTGCAAATTTTTGAGAAAGCACAACATCACGCGGTTCGGGGTACCTCGAGTATTGATATCTGATGGGGGGTCTCATTTCATCAACGACCAGGTTAAGGCACTTGCTAGCGAGTTCGGCATAGACCATCGAGTTGCCACTCCATACCATCCACAGACGAATGGTCCAGCCGAGGTGTCGAACAGGGAGATCAAGACTATTTTGCAGAAAGTCGTCCGCCCTGACCGAAAGGATTGGTCACAGCTTTTGGACTCGGTCTTGTGGGCATTTAGGACGTCTTTCAAGACACCTTTGGGCACATCTCCCTTTCGTCTCGTTTATGGCAAGCCATGCCATTTACCAGTTGAGTTGAGGCACAGGTCACTTTGGGCAGTTACAGACATTCTTTTGGATCCAGATAGTGTAGGAGACCAGAGGAGGGCAGAGTTAGCAGCCCTGGAGGAGCTTCGTGATACCTCCTTCTCAAACAGCCTATAGTATAAGGAGAGAGTGAAAGAGTGGCATGATTCTCATATCAGCCACAAGCATTTTGAGCCTGGACAGAGAGTATGGTTGTTTGACGCTAGGCTTCGTCTATTTCCAGGGAAGCTACAGAGCAAATGGAAGGGACCTTATCTTGTGATAAAGGTACACGACAATGGGAGTATTGATATGTCTGAGTTGTCTTCTGAGAGTACCTTTCGAGTGAACGGTCAGCAGCTCAAGCCATTTCTAAATCATGAGCCGCGGGTCGTAGATGTTGCCCCTATTCATTTTGCGTGAGATGTGGTCTCTTGACTCACATCTATTGCATCTCACGCCTGATTATCACTGTTCTTCCGACCTGTATAGATCCAGTTGTCCATATCACTCTATTCTTTAGTCCCACATCCCTTTTTTCATCTTATGATTATGCTATACTTAGGGTGTACTTTACCCTAAGTATAGGGGGGATGTAGGATCTTCGGGTATTCTTTTCATTCTTTCTACCCCTGTTTTGCTGCCTATACTTAGGGATATTTCACCCTAAGTATAGTGGGGCAGACTCTGTACATCCTTCACTCGGAGTTCCATTTATGTACAGCTTGATATACTTATGATTACTTGATCCTAAGTAGAGGGAAACCACAGAGTTCTCCTCATTCTATTCTTTCATTCATCTCTGTATCTAGCCATTCCTTTCCACTTCCCTATACTAAGCACGAGTTATGTCTTCTTCATCGCTCTTGATCACTCTGAGGACATTGTTCGAGCTAACTATAGGGGGTGTGTATATATTTCATATATACTTTAGCCATAACTCGTACTTTGTGTGAGTGTGTGAATAAATAAAAATGGCTAAAAACCCATAAAATTTAAAATTTTTCTCCCTTGTATATAAAATTCATTTTGCATATACTTATTTATACAAAATATTTTTGTAAAAATGATTGTAAAATGATTTGTGTAAAGGATTTGTAAATATTTTCATAGCAAAAATTATGTATATAGTACAAAATTTTTCCAAAATGTTTTGAAAACAAAAAGTTTGCAAAAACCTTGTGTAAATGTTTGTAAATATTTTGCAAAACTTGCATTCATGCATACATTCATGGTTTCAAAACATTTTTCAAAAATTTTGCACAATTGTAAATATTTGTAAATAGCATTGTTTTAAATACTTGTATAGTTTTTCCTGGATCATAGTTGACATTTAAACTAAGCCTGGAATTAAATTGGGAAATGGATCTTGATTAAGATCTTAATCCACCTAATTCTAAGAGGAACCTTATAGGGCTTAGGGTTAAGGTTTTTCAGGTCCATTGGGACTTAATTCTTTGAGTCCACTAGGCTATGAGCATATGTCATATTGATGAGCCTAATAAGAGCACTTAACAACACACACATGACTCTCAGAGACAATGGCTTGACTTGCACCAGCACTTTACACATAGCTCTCCACGGATGAGGTGGTGAGGAGGCAGTTTCCTTTGGCTTGGGGTAGCATATGAGGGTAGTACTTCTAGGCGGAACCTCTCTTCTTCTTCTAGTGAAGGAAGTGCACCTCAACTTGGTCTAGTGGTGATGAAGGCTAAAGACAGAAGTCGTGGGTTGCAATAAAGCTTCAAAAGAGGGATAGTCTACTGGCTCAAGAGGAAAAATTCCTTGTATATATGTTGCACCATGTAGATATGTTGTACAGTTGCACATGAAAAAAAATGTGCAAAAAGAAAAGAACTCCAAAAAAGTGGTGGGTCGGATTGAAAATTTAATAATCCCACCGGAGTGTATATAGTCAAATAAAGCAAAAGCTTATGATATACATGTTACATCTCATGAAGCTTGCAGTGAGAGACTCAGCTACACTGGTAAGAGCTCCCAAGGATACATGGCTACACTGCACTTGAACTTAGAAGGGAATAACCTGCTTCTCGAGGAAAGAGTTGCTAGACCGAGGCATTAGAGTTACCAAGTTGGGGGAGGTTGTTTCTTTGTTACTTCTGAGGTGGGGAGCTATATATCACTTACACTGCATGGAAAGATTCATGGTCATTAGAGTTTGTGTATGTAGACTTGTTCTGATCTGGTTTATTGAGGAGTCTTGTCCATAGATTGGTGGAACTTAGAGGCTGTTGAGTTTTAAGCTTAAGTCCAAATAAGGTTCCGACACATTAATAATCCAAAGATCTGATCGAGCTCCATATTTCAATTTAATGAAGGCAAGTTTAATAATTAGCCTTAATCCATGTTTATTCTCCTCTTTTTCTTTTTCTTTCTCTTTTTCACTTCTATTTCAAATAAATGTTTGATAAGGGACTAGCAAAGTTAAGTATGGGGGTGATGAATACCCATTCATCACTCTTTATTCTTATATTTTAGCGACAAAAACCTTTGCAAATACATGTATATTCATGTAAATACAAATAATTACCAAAAGCATGCAGTGTGTGAAAACTAATAATTAGCATGTTTTTGTGCAAAAATAAAAGAATAAAGAGACAAAAGAAAAGGAGGGAGATATTTAGAATAAATATTGAGCAACCTAATCCCAAGGGAAGGCTCAGCATGGGCCTGACCGCATAAAAGCCAAAGTAGAGAGAGATAGGGAGCTCATGTGTAAATATACCTGTAAGTATAATAAGAATATTTTCCTCCAAAAATAGAATAAAATGGGATTGTATATATTTGTATATATTTGTAAATAAAAAATCAAAATAAAATTAGAAAAATTAAAAAGAAAATAAAAATATCCACTTGTGTATATTCACCTTGTACATAGAACACTTATCTATATTTATTTAGCCTTGTAAATAAATAAATTAAAATCCCTAAAAATTTGTATATATTTTATGGTGTAAATAAAATAAAATAAAAACTACACAAACAAAAATCAAATAAAAAGAACAAAATTAAAAACCAAAAAGAACATTGTATATATACGATGTGTATATATATATATATATATATCTAATTACTTACCCCTTGTATATAAATAATAAAAATAAAATGAAAATACCTTTTTATTCCTAATTTTATGATATAAATAAATAAAATATAAAATGGGAATAAAAATGTACAAAAATAGCAATCTAAAAATTAAAAATTAAAAAGCTATATTGTATATATACCTATATATAGCACTATAGTGTAAATACCTTATTTTTATTTCATAAAAATAATTTAAAATCACAAAAAATAGAAAAAATTAAAATAAACATTTTTCATGTTTTGAGTTTTTAATAATTCGGCCATTTTCTATTTTTAAATCAATTTTTAAAACATTTCCACGTGGCCTGCTCTGATTGGTCCACGGGGATTGTTGACCCCCGGTCAACTCTCCCCCGCGGACGAAACCCCCGCGGATCCTGCGCCCGAACCCGACTTCTCCGATTTCTCGCCGCTCGATCCGCCTACCAAACCCGTAAACCCCAGGCTCTATTTCTTCCTCGTACATCCGTGATCCTCGCCCAGTTGTTCGCTTTGGGATCCGCGCCTCGTCGTGCCCTGCCCGACCTGATTTAGCCGGACCCTTTGCCGTATAAAGTCCGAGCTCCGCCTCCATCCTCACGCATCTTTGGATAATTTCACGCCACCCTAGGACCTCCATAGCCCTCGCGAGAGTGACAGCTCGCTCCAAGTCGTGTTGCAACAAGGAAGGAGTCGAGGACCATCGATCCGGCAGCTACGCGCCGCCGTGCGCCGCCTGGAGGTGACGCTCAAGACTCGGGCACCGACGGCCCTTGAGGCTAGGACTAAGAGCAGCCCTTGCTCTTCCACAGTCGACAGCAGCCAGTAGGTAGACCTCCCTCCTTCTCTATTTCTTTAATTTTGATTTCGCCCAATTTCCCCCGTTGCCGTTCATCGCCGATTCCGACCACCCTCGCCTTCGTTTCAACCATCGGAGTCACCCATCATCTCCGTCGTTTCACTGCACACCTTCTTCGCCCACACATTCAGCCCAGTTCGCAAAGGAACAGGGTCTCGAGTCCCTTCACCGTCGCTCCGCCGGAGCTCGCACGCCCCACCACACCATCCACCTTCACCTCCTCTTACAGGTCGAGGCACTTTGCCCTCGACCCAGGAGTGCATTGTTGTGCTTTTCAGGTTCATCCGAGCCCATCTGAGGGTCTCGACCATTTGGAGCAGCCGCTCCTCCTCCGCCAGTGCCGCCAGAGCTCTCCAGAGCTCCTTGCCACCATCGGAGGGAACCATTCGACGCAGGAGGCCAAGGAGCTTCTCCTCCAATCTTCAGCATCCCATGAAGAGGTCTTCAGCGCGTACACGATCCTGGCGAACCTCGCCGGAGTCCAGTTCTTCGAGGAACCTCTGCAGCCGTCCGATCGCCTCCGAGCTCCAGTTTACATCGTAGTCGTCCACGCCGGGAGCAGCCGTCACCGTTTGATCAGTGGAGGAGAGATCGCAGTCGTCCGATCGACGAGGGTTAGCCACGTCGCTTCCTTGCCGCCTGATCTTCCACGTGGCGAGGCCCCAGCCGTTCGATCAGGACCGAGGGATCCTTGCTGAGGCGCCACCCTTCCCCGACCGTCCGATCTACACGTGGCGCGCATCTGGCCCTCGATTTAATAAAGGGTAAATTTCTTCTTAGGCCCTTAGTTTCTTAGTTGTTCTGCTGTAGTCCTATAAATATTTTAGACATTTTATTTGTGTTTGCTAAATTGCATAGTGGACCCTGTCGTTTTTGGTATTTGCTTTTATACCCCTGCCTGTGGTGGAACACGTGCTTCGACACGTGATTTTTGTGGGTTAATTGCATGTATAGGCCTTAAGTTCTAGGGTGTTAATGAATGAATTTATATTTTTGATATTTGCAGAAATACCCATGTACGTGGTTTAACTGTCCATGTGCTTTATTTCTTGGGTTATTTACACTGAAGTCCCTGGACTTTTAGTACGTGTTACTAAAAAGTCGAGGAACGTTATTTTTCTTGCAAAAAGGTCCCTGAGTGCCCAGGTCACGTGCCTTGCGCGTGCAACCTTGGAGAAATTGCACCGGACCCCCTGGAACTTTCATTAATTGCGTACAGGTCCCTGTGCACTGTACCCTTGTTTTCATTTTGAATAAAATAGCAAACCAACTCCAAATTTGATGAAAATTGGAAACATGGCTCCTGCCATGGTGTAAAATTTTCTATAAATTTTGGAGATTTTTTATTTCATTTATTATTTTTAAAAATTCAAAAACACGCATTTTATTTACTGTCTAACTTTAAAAATCACAAAAAAAATATTAAAACACCTTTAAATATTACAAAAAATTAGAGATTGCTTGTTTTACCTTGCTTGATTTTCAGACCAATTTTGGTCATTTTTAGACTTATAAAAATTACAAAACCCCATAAAACCCATAAAAATTCTAATAAATAATTGAAAAATCAAAAATTAATAATTGTGGTGCCTAAATTTTCCTTGTATTATCTTCTTTACAGGAAAGTTATCTTCAGACCTTGATAGGGCCATTTTGCATTTTAAATTGGCCCTCCATGTCTGACTGGACAGTACCCTTCTTTTCTTACCTTGTTTGATTTTTAGAAAATTGTCCTAAGCAGGAATTGTTATTGTCGTGAAGAATCAAATGCCAAATACTAGAAGAGAAACCTAAGAGTCTAGTCTTGGAGGCTCTTTGGTGTTTGTCACAACAGATTCTGCAAGTGATGTATAGAGTCCTCTCACGACACACAGTTTCATTTCCAAGTATTCAATAATTACTTTTGATATAAGTCCAAATGTACAAGCTATAGGTACATGCAATACATTAAGTGTTTAGCCTTAGATTACATAGCAAGTAATCCAAAAAATGCTAACAGATGATTGCACAAAACAAATCAAAATGAAGCGAAAAGCACAAAACAGGGAAAACAAAGAAAATAAGGGCGATGAAAATGAGGAAAACACTGTGATCCCCCAAGTGAACAAACACTTGTAAATTGACCTCAAATGTTCAAGTCCAAGTCCATCTGTATTATTACAAAATAATAGTGCAAAATAAAAATTACTCTCTCACACAAAACAAAAAGAAGAAAGGCTATGTTAAATCTCTCTCTCCTCTTGGTCAATAAAGAGAATGACCAAGTCCTTGTAGCTCGGGTGAACCAACCTGCAAAGCGGTCACCTTCTCCTGGAGGTCCCTCAGAAGAAAAATTAGAAGAGAATGGATTAGCACAATTAAAAAATTATCTTAAAATAAAGGGAAAAGTAAAAGCAGAAAATAATGAAGGCAAAATAACACCCAAAATCTATTCTATGGTTTCTCCCTGGCAACGATGCCATTTATTCAGATGGATTTTGTGAGGGTTTAATGTGGTCTACACAAGGCGAGACTCACACTTTCATTGAGTCGATCGCTTACGAATTCTGAATCCAACAACAATTAACCAAGACGAGATGAAGCGATGATAAGAAAAATAAGTGTGGAGTTAAAATTTATTATAACCCTATATATAGATGTATAGTAGAAGTATGTATAGAGTATCGAACTCAAGGAGAAAGCGGAATAGACTACAAAAATTGACAAAAAGACAACAACAGTTTTTGGTGTTTTATAAATATTTTAGTGGGTTTCTAATTATTAATTTCTTTTGAAATTTTAATTTTATATTTTTTTGTTTGTTTTTGATTTTATATTTTATTATATTTTAATATTTTCAGATTTTCATTTTTATTTTTTTTACTACAATAAATAAATATAGACATTAATATAGAAAATATAGCTAATAGATACATAGCAAATATTTAAAAAGGCAAAATATAAAAAAACACCCTAAGATACAGTCCTTTTTTAAGGGAATTAAAAATATTTTTGATATTTTTGGTAATGATAAAAATATTAATACTAATATAAGTAAATATAACTTATATAAGTAAATGTGACCCTTTTATATTTATAAGATAGCTATAAATGCTTCAAGAATAAGAAAATGAAATATTTTATGGCTTTTTTATATTTTTTCTTTATTTTAATATTTTTCTCAAAAATTTTATTTTTTTTAACTGGATACAAATGTCAAAAGAGTTACTTGCACTGATAGGCTGGATTGTTTTGGATTTCAAAAATAGCTAAGTAGCTCTAAAATTTCCTAACCTAGTTTTTATATTTAGAAAATATAACAAATAAAATTCAAAAGTAGAAAACACAATTTTTTAATTTTTTTCTAATTTTTTATAGTTAGAGAGATTTTGCTATTTTTGTTTTCCTTTTGAATTTTTAATGATTTTTGGTCTACAACTACAAAATACAATAATACAATTTATTTAATTTTTGGAATTTTTAGAAAGATTTTATAATTTTTATGTATTTTTAAATTTAAAAAAGGAGAAAGTGCCTTTTTTTAATAAATAGAAAATATATAGTAAATACCTAAATAAAAATACATGTGATAGATATAGATATCAGATATTTACTGTAATTGCCTTCAGATTTTTAGATGCAAAATGATATTTTTAATAAAAGAAATGCATAAAATAAAAATCAAGTTTCGTGTAAGGACTAGATTGCAAATAAATAAACATAATATGCATTTCACAACATGATCTAGAAACCCAGGGGCATGTACGTAAGATTTAAAAAATATCCAATATTATATGCTTGGTAGGATTATTTAAGCAAAACAAAACTTAGGTATTTTTTATAATAAAACTAAGTTTTAGGGGTTGATGAACCGAAAATCGTGCGGTTAATATGGAATAATTAATTCAATGTGTTGTTGTTCTCAACCACTCGAATCGGTTAACGAGAAAAATAACTTTAAACCACTTAAAAGATAATTAATCAATCAAAGCAAAGAAATTCAGCTTTCGTTATTCTTTTTACCTGGTATAGTGACTAGGGTCGAACACAAGGAGCACGATTTAAAAACTAAGTAGTCATATTTCCAAGCTAATTTTTAGTGGTTTTTGAATTTTTATTTTTTTTATTTTCAAAACAAGCACAAAGGAAAAAATACACAACACCACACTCTTTTTGTATTTTTCAGAATAGTCAAAAATGCTCAGAAAATTACAGATAAATTATTTTTGTGTTTTATATGTTTTGAAATGATTTTGGTAATTTATTATTTTTCTGATATTTTTGTGATTTTATAAAAATCTAACAGTGAAAAATACAGCAAACAGTGCACAATCAGAAGTATTTTGCAACTTAAAAATACTTAGATTACCCAAAAATCCTGAAAAGGTTTTTTAATATAAACTATGAAACAATATCTACAATTAGAAACTGAAATCACAATTTTTGGATATTTTCCACAAATTTTTACAATTTATAGACTTTTCGTTTTTCACAATTTTTTAGAGTTTTGTAAAGAGTTAATCCACGAAAGTTGGGTAGAAATTAAAAGACAGCAAAACACACCTTCAGTAAATTTTTTTGGAATTTTTAGACGAGTTTTCGAATTTTTAGGAATTTTCAAAGTTCTGACTAGCAAAAAGACACTATTTTTATTTTTCAATATATTAAATGGTAATAAAATTGATGAAAAATTTATACAATTACAAACACTACAGTAGGAGCATGCACAAATTTTTCGAGAATTTTTTGAAACATAAAAACATTTATTCCAATGAAAAGAGCATGTAAAATGAAAGTCTGCATTACAGGGACTTCAACAAAAATATTTAAAGTTTAGCATCAAAATATAACAAGAAGTGAAATACGGGATGGAAAATGAAATTTACCTAAGTTAGTGCATGCACTGTGCGTGTCTTCTAAACTCAGGGTATCTTTGCAATTTCAAAAAACTTGAAATACTTCTTTGTAACTTTGCCAAAAGATTTTTTTATTTCAACAACCCTACTACACCTAGGGTTTCTTGTGTGATTCATTTCTTCTCAAGATGAAAGGGAGAGCAACAGCCACCGTCGAAGGGCATGGAGCGACGGAGGAGGCACGACCTGCATCGGGGTTGCAAGGGTGACGCGAGGAGGTCACGGCTGGAGCAAGGAGGGAACTTCGGGCAGTGCAGGACTCGCATGGAGCGGAGGGTTGACCGGTGGACGGGCTACGGTAGGGGTCATGTTGCCTTGCGCATGGGCTGGTGGAGAAGCGTGCGTCGGTGCACAACGAAGATCAGCGATCTGGGGGGGTCCGCCCAAGTGGTGGTGTGAGGCGTGCGTGGAGTGCTCGTGGTCGCGCGGTTTCTGAGGGCTGGTGGCGATCTCGGCAGAGGGCAATGCGTCGATGGGCAGCATGGTGGCACGCGAATGCGGATGTGGCGAACACCGACGATGCGGTGGCGCGGCCTGGCCACCGCACTTCAGATAGCGGTGGAGGGTCGCGGGTTCGCCGCCCGCGCGCAAAGACGCGGGAGTTGCGGGAAGGTCGTCGAAGAGCCGTGACAAGTGGATCGCGCCTCCTGCGGCTATTGTTTTTTTATTTTTATTTTTTTTGTTCTTATATTTTCCTAAAAGTGTACACAGAAATAGTAAGAACTTTTTTATTTTTTAATTCGGGAAATGTAAACATAAGTAAAAGCATAAATTCTTTTATATTTTCTTTTTAATTTCTTTTATTATTTTGATTTTCCTGCAAAACAAAGGTTAGAGAAGAACAACCAAATGTTTTTTTCTTTTTTTTATTTGTATACACAATAGGAGAAGTGAACAATTCTGGATCTTGCCGATATGGAAGAGAGATCCTTGAGTCCGACCACTGTGCGTGGTCGGAGGTAATTGGTTGTGCGAGGTAGAACGTGAATATGTAGAGATCGAGAAAAAAGGTGTGAAAATCAGTGTCGAACGCGAATGTGTGTGGTGACAAATTGTTAGTTTTAAAGATCTAAAGACGAATATAATAGGAGCAAAAACTAGACCTGTGATTTACCTAAGAAAAACGACAGGAAATAAAAGTGGATCTCACCTTGGGGTCGGAAATGCCGTAATGGACTCGACGAAGGCCAACACCTTGTCATCGGATGGCTCAGAGGCTGGACAACCTTCTTTAACAAGATGGCTCTCGGAGATCGGGATCCTCTCCACCAAAGATTGATCAAACAATGAAAGAAGGAGGAGGAGCCCATTAAAAAGAGAAGAAAAATAAAATAGAAATGTTTATACACTTAAGGAATGTTTTTATTGGTGAAATTAATAAAATAATTAAATTAATTAATTAATTATGAAATTCGGAATTAAATTAATTAAATAAATCAAATAATTAATGAAAATCAATTAGCCACCTTAATGGTGGCCATTAAAGGCATAAAATCAAATCTAATATACACGGTATGTTATAAAATCAAATAATGAATTAAATAATTAAATCTAAAAATAATTTTCGTAATTAAATTAAATTAACTAATTAATGTTAGATATTTTATTTTTTTATTTAAGTAAATTAGTTATATGCACATATTGTATACATATAATACACTATACATATATACACATAAGGAAGTAATTTATAAACACATTTTAATATTTTGTTATTTATATTTTTTTAACGAAAATAATATTTACAAATATGTACATTATATACATAAATAAATATGAATAAATATGTACAATAAATAATGGTAAAACTGCATAAAACACCCCAGAAAACCAACTTTTTAAGCGTAACTTCAAAAATTATGAAAACATAGCCATTTGAAAAATAATTTCATTTAGAGTATAATGGAAGTGAGTTTGGTTCAATTTGAGTTCGTATGGAGCCATAAATAATATTTTAATGATCACTTTGTGGCTTTTTCTGAGGATGATTAATTGTAATATGTACATTATTTTATTTGACAATTATTTTTATTATTTACAACATATTTTTATTTACAACTCTTGTTTACAAAAATAATTAATTTTAGGTCAAATTATATACAAATAAAATAATACAAGTTTTATACAAATATAAAAGGAATTTATGTATAAATTATTTTTGGATTTTTGACAGAAGACCCTATCTCCCCCTACTTTATTCCTGATCGATCAGGTCAAGTCTTGACCTTCTCTCGGGGTTCGTGTCAGTCTGTATTTGTTGAATAAACACATCCTTTTTTTTCTTTTCTTTTTCTTTTCTTCTTTATTATTTTATTTTGAATGGAAAATGTGTTAAAAATGCATATTTAACAAATGCATGCAAAATGGTAAAATTTGGAATAATGAAGCTAAAATAAAAGAATAAAGGCGATGAATCGTGGATTCATCATTCTCCTATACTTTACCTTTTCTAGTCCTTTAGCAAACACTTATTTGGAAAATAAGAGAAAATAAAAATAAAGAAAAGAAAAAGGAAAGAAGTTAGAATAATGTTGACTTTTAAACTTATCTTCATAAAAATGTAGTCTGGAGCTCTGTCGGACCTTTGGATTATTAGTGTGTGATAACCTTAATGGGAAATGTATTTAAAACCTAACAGCCTCTAAGTTCCACAAGACTCCTATTCAGGTCTCCTTAACAGTCAGATCGGAACAAGTCTACATACACAAATTTTTATGACTATGAATTCTTACTTGTACTCCTCATCTCAGAAGTATCAAAGAAACAGCCTCTCTCAACAAGGTAACTCTAATCCCCCGGTCTAGCAACTCTTTCCTCGAGGAGCGGTCAAGTACAACCAGCTCAAAGAAGAGGGGATGGAGAATAGAATGGACGGTAACCAGTGTAGTTACCTATCCTTGGATGCACGACCAGTGTAGCCATGTCACCCACTGCAAGCTCACAAATGTATGAATTTGAAGCTCTTATTCTTCTTTTTTTCACTTGTATATACCCTCCGGCGGGTATTTTACTTTTCAATCAACCGTCCACTTTTGGAGATTCTACATTTTTTTATTTCTTTGATTTTTTTTGAAAATATATACAAGGTGCAACATGTACATATTTCTCTTGAATCAGTAGACTATCCCTCTTTTTAAGCATTATTACAACCCCACAGCTCCTGTCTTTAGACCTCAACATCACCAAACCAGGTTGAGACGCACTTCCCTCCCTAGAGGAGGACGAGAGGTTCCACCTAGATGTACTACCCTCGTATGTTACCCCAAGCCAAAAGATTCTGCCCCCTCACTACTTCCTCCATGAAGAGCTATGTGCCGATTGCTTTGTCTAAGGTAAGCCACGGTCTGAAAGAATCATGCATATGTTGTTAAATATTCTACTTAGACTCATCAAGATGACATCTGAACATAGTATTATGGACTCAAAGAATTAAGTCACTAGGACCTTAAAAGTATGAACTCCAAATCTTATAAGGTTCCTCTGAAATTAAGTGGATTAAGGTCCAACTAAGTTCCATTCTTCAAATTTATTCCAGACTTAGTTTAATTGTCAAAACTATCCTAAAAAATGTGCATGCCAATGCAAGAAATATGTACAATGCAAAGAAAATAAAATATTTTTGTGAAACAATTTTCAAAATTTTGAAATTTTTATGGATTTTTGAAAATGATGCACATGAAAAAGTTTTTTATGCAAATAGTTATAAATATATATAAGTATGTTCAAATTTTTTTAGATAAGGGTTAGGGATTATATACACATATTTACAAAGAAGTGAGTTAATTATTTACAAGAGTCGTGAGAAAGGATTTTATTCATTTTTCATTTTTTTAAAAAAAATCGTGATGCATATACTCCTCAAATTTATTTGAAAATAATTTTACAAATAATTTTGAAAACTATAGTCCAAAATAATTTTTCACACAATTTTAGAATCATTTACAATTATTTGAAAATAATTTTGCAAACATTTTTCAAACAGTATATATAGATTTTCAAAATAATTTTTCAACCATTTTTCAAAACATTTGCAAATAGTTTTACAAAATCATTTTTTGTACACATAAAGAAAAAAATTTTACAAGCCATAATATTTTTACAAAGATTGAAAATAGTTTTCAAACATTTTTCAAATAATTTTCAAAAGATTTTTCAAATAGATTTTCAAACTACTTTCAAAATATTTTTCAAAATATTTTTAACATGACTTATTAGTCAGTATGTACAAGAAAACGTTTTGAGGGAATTTATGCATCTTTTTATTAGTTAGTTTTTTATAGTATTTACACAATAATTTAGCCATATTAGAAATATGAAAGTACGAGTTATGGCTAAAGTATATATACAATATATACGACACCCCCCTATACTTAGCTCGAACTATGTCCTCATAGTGATCAAAGAGCGGGAAAGAAAGACATAACTCGTGCTAAGTATAGAAAAGTGAAAAGAATAGTATACTACAATGACGAATAAAAGAATAAAATCAATAGAAGTCGGTGATCCCCCTATACTTAGGATCAAGTAATCCTAAGTATAGAAGTCTTTACATAAGGGGAATAACCGAGGAGTAGAATGTACTGGGTTTTACCCTCCTATACTTAGGGTAAAATATCCTAAGTATAGGCAGCAAAACAGAGGTAAAAAGAATCAAATGAATACTCACATGTCTGACACCCCCCATACTTAGGATAAAGTACACCCTAAGTATGGAATGATCATGAGATGGAGTAGGGGTATAAGACAGAGAAAATATATGATATGGACAAATGGATCTTTACAGATGTAATCAATGTTGAGGTGTCTCTCAACAAGCGCTAGAGTTTACGCCCCTAGGTGGGCGCAAAGGCTAGGATAACATTGTATCGAGGTTCAGGACGGCATCTATAAGGCAAATACCGTATTGTTGTTGTGGTCTCAGTGAGAGAACAACAACAAGCTCAAGAGAGGAAATGATGACACCCAGGTAAACAATCAAGTGGGTGTCTACTACCAGGTAAAAATATGGAAAGATAAAATCGGGCTCCGGTAGCACAAAAGAAATCATCGACTCAAGATCTGAATGGAGTGAATGGATGGAGCCACAGAAATCAAACGTGGAGAAGGAAGGATCTAGCAGGGAATCCTCCACGTTAATTATAGTTTCAAATAGATAAGGAAGATCAAGATCAGGAGATTCGCTAAAAAGATTGATACCTGATGCATAAAATGTAGATAAAATAGTGAAATTATCGAATACCTCAAAGATCGGGTCATCCTCGCGAGGGTCATCGAGGAGATAAACCTCAAACTCGTGATCAAAAATATCAAAATACTCGGTCTCGTGATTCGACAGTTCAGATGCACTTTCAGAAAGTGAAGCCGAGTACACAGGGTCCGTGGCATCCTTCCGTAGATAACCCTCGAGGAGTAATGTCGAATCAGCAGGGAATTGGGGATCTATGCTGTCAAATATCAGGTCCTCCAAAAATATATTAGCCTCATCAAAAGGGAGGACACAAGACTCAAATATGGGACTATCAAGGTCCGTCAAATCAACAATCGGTCCCTCATCAAGCTCTCTATGCTGAGATGAATCCAAATATATCGTTGAATCTAAGAAGATCTCCTGAAGAAAAGACACTGACTCAACTGGACATGGACACTGGAACGACTCAAAGGATGGTTGAGATGTGGGTTCCTCATCTATTTCTTAGGATACTAGGATATCTAGAATCCAAGAATCCTCGATGTGGAAGTGCGAAACTGGCTCAAAATCTGATTGTAAATCCAATGTAAACTCTGTTGGACATGTGAGCCCACGTCGAGCCATTATGCAATAAATGTTATTTCACATATCATTCCCTAATCTGAAATGAAGAATAAATAATTTGCATAAAAGGTCCCTCTGTACAATTAGGGTTATGTACCATGGCCATCTTGATGATCATACAGCTGTTGATTCAATAATTGAATCATAGAGGCTGGTTCTTGGATGAATATCTAAAGGGTTAGATTGAGGACTCATCAAGCACCGTCAAATGATTATTTAGAGATGATCTCCAGCCTGAGTAGGAGATGGTAATCCTTTCTCACATAGGCTGATATCTGACCGACCTCTTGATGCAGGTCCTCTGCATAGGAATAGAGATTCGGAGGTGTCAGATTAGTTAGGTCAATGGGTTGACTTAACGAGATCGAGATAACCTAAAGTCCTTTGTCGAATGATGTCACAGCAGAGGCATGCATCCTCTGACCGGAGACAGATGTGTTACTATATGTCTGAGTGTGTACATTTGGCAGACCAATAGGTTGATGACCTAACCAAGGTCTATACACTGGCTCGCTGGTGTGCATGTAAGGGCATATGAGTAATACAATCTCTCAAAGGGATCATACAGGTTCACTACTGAACCGGAAGACATGAGCTCACTCATGAGATATTGGGAAGAATCCAATTCCGTGCACGGTTGTCTCGCTTTGGAAGCTTGACTGAATTTGTAGGTTTGATATATACTTTTGCAAAGTATATGATCGAGACCTAGGTATGATATATGCTTTTAGAAAGTATATAATTGATACCAAATCCTAATGATCAAATGAGAAACTTAGTGATCGAACCCTGAAGAAGACAGTGTAAAATTGATCTTGATCTTCGGGTTGACCATGGGTCTTCCAGTATGCAGGATGTACAGGTATTGGGAATACCTGAGGGTGATGTGATCATAAACGATTGTATATCCATGACGCTTCCATTCCGAGGGAGTGCTGAAACAGGTTTGGATTTTAGTGACTCCTTCCAGTAGAGAAGCAATCTGATCTTAGTCCAAGTGTTGGACATTGGTCTGAATGAGATTCAGATTGAATGAGAAGATTAGATTTGCGGTCTTGATTTAATCAAGCATCTGTGGGAGGTCCGTAAGATCTGGATTTGAGTTGAGATCTCAACATCCAAGTCACTATACGTGGAATAATACAATCGCCCTGTCCTTATCTCCAAGTATCTGCGGAGAAAGCACATTATTCTTGAAAGGGTTCAAGAATAATTCATTTGATGAAATGTATATCCAAGCAAGAAGGACTTGATGATTAAATGAGATTTAATTATCAAGCATAAAATGAATATGATTCATATTATTATCCAAGAAGAAAAACTTAATGATTAAATGAGATTTAATTATCAAGCTTAATATGAATATGATTCATATTGTGAGAATGATTATCTAAGATAATTAAATGGGATTTAATTATCAAGGATTAAGAGAATGTGGATAACACTATCCATGATATATGTGTATTATAAATATGATTTATAATATATATATAAGAGAGAGAGTTTATGTAAATAGCATTTGTTAATTAATAATGTGGATTGGATTCACATTTATTAATTAATTGGAAATGCAATTTACAAATTAGTTTGGGTTGTGAATATGATTCACATAATATTCAATGGCATGATTGAAATACTCACAAATTAATTTGGAATTAATTTGGTGAATAATTTTGTAATAATTGTTATTACAAAATTAATTAAGGAATAATAAGATAAATAAAAAGGAGCCTAAATAACCACCAATTTCATAGGTGGCGTCACCTATGAATTGTTCATGGGTGACGCCCCCTATATTCAATGGTGGTTGGTTGACTCCATTTTTGTTATCACATTATCTCTTAATTAGTTAATGTTAAATTAAATTATGTTGATAATGTTGCAACATATTTTAATTTAAATTAATATTGTTGGTTTTAACCAACAACAATCATAGCCATTGATCTTACATAGACCAAGCCTAGCCGTTGGATCTATGTGTCCCATGGATTGAGATCCATTGGATCCTAAACTAATATAAAAGGAGGGCTAGGGTAGCTTTCCAAGGTACATCACTAAGAGTTGTACAAGGTTACAACTCTCTCTCTCTCTCTCTCATATTCTCGCCCTCTCTCTTTCTCTCCTCCAAAAGATGGTCGTCCATCTTGTGTTGAGAAAGGAGAGACTCTTGGCTTCTTCTTCGACGACTCGTGGATCTCCATCTTCTTTGGAGTTGCTTACTCTAAAGGAAGACGACGGATTTCGTTTGACGAAATCGGGGGAGCCATCGCTTGGATCTTCATCGAGGATTGCGGGAAGGAACGCGACTCATCATCGCGCCCGCAAGTGCGTTCTTCGTGGATCTGACTTAAGATAGGAGGATCTCTACTTTGGGATCTCGCGATCACAACCATGCTTCAAGAGGTATTCCTTATACTTGGTGGTTTGATGAAACGATCTGAGAAGTGTTCTCGTGATCATGTGGTTTCATCTTTAGATTTAAAATTTTTAATTTTTGTCGCATGTAGCATCTAGTACGACTAGTTGCTCCGATTGCATACGATGCAATCAACACGCTTCCGTGATGCGCTTAAGGACACTCAATATCCTTCAAGTGGTATCAGATCTAGGTTTAAAAAGGTTTTGGATATGATCCATAGACCTTAGACGATTCGGATCTTGAAAGGGTTGCGATTTTTTTCTGTATTTCAATTTTCGCACCTCTGTCTAATTGAAATTTTCAGTACTGTTTAAATTATTTAAACACGAAATTTTCAATTGGATTTTGTTCCCCATTAATTAAGGAAACCATAAGATTTGAGTTTGTGAAGGACTTCATTTTCTCAAGATATGGCTTTTTGAATATGACTATATTCACTGTTGCGGGAACTGCGGATTTAAACGTGATTAATGAGATAATTACGTATTAATTCACCTCAAAATGCGTGAATTATCACTTGAGTTCTTTAACAAATCAAATAGGCAATCTTTGGAAACTGAGTTTGCATTTTTTGGGTTTAAATTGATCAAGATAAGTTAATTTTGGTGATTGGGGGTCACTGCTGGAAATTAACATTTTTTTATCTTGAACCTTGTGATAAGTCATTCAATTATAATGAAAATTAATTGTTAATTTTCTGGAATAATTAGTGATAAATATTTGTGAAATATTTAAAGAGATAATTATTTCATTGAATGACATTTTCCTAAACCACAATGATGAGATATTAGATCTTGATCATTGGTTCATCAACAAACATTGATTTCATGAAAACCATAGTTTATCCTACAATAGTTGTAGGACAACTTTTACATGAAAAACCCTCTTGCTTGAATAGGATTGGGGATTTGTCTAGCAAATATCCTTATAATATAATAAAAAATGTTTTGATGTATATTATATGGTATAATTTCGGTTGAAAAACTGATGAGCATCTCAAAGTACATGATGATCTATCTGGTATTATCCTTTCCCGAGGCGGATATGGTGCCTAGTCGGAGAGCATTGGGTCGCGGGTTGCAACGTATGTGGTCTGTCCCACTCTCGTCGGTACTGGCCATGACAGCGGGTAGGGACTGTATAATGCCGGATAAAGTCAATGTGTATTTTTCTAATTATTAAAATTCGAATAATACGTACTTTGAGAATATACCTACTATTCAAGTAAAAGACATGTTTGTTGATTGATGATTGGATTAATGATTAATTTAATATGATTAAATTAATTATATCCAATAAACACTCTATTTTAAATAGATGTGTATTTCCATTGAAAGAATTAATTATGTGAATATGATTCACGATAATTAATTATAAAATTTTAATATGAGGTGGAGGATCACATAAGTGACATCCATGGTCTCCCGTCAAGGCGAAGGGTTTCCGTCACCAGGGATTGTATGTAGGAGACGCCTGTCCGAAGTGACAGATCCTATATGCAAGCGCATCTGGATCGGGCTCTTTGCTTCTCGAAAGAGTAAGGTCGTATGCGTAGTGACCCCAATATCGAGTCCTCATATTATTGGGGCGATATTGGATTGCGCATAGCGAGTTCTAATCCTGTTGACGGTTGGTTCAATTAGCAACGGGTCAACATCATCTTAGGGGTGGTGGGCCTGGGTGTTAAAGATCGAATTGGGAATGCAAGTTGGACTTGCAAGGCGGAATGAGTTCCCGCTTCTTTTTATCCGAGTTGTAGGTTCTCATATTATTGGTATGCGACAAAGATAAGGAAGGAGATCCCAGATTTTGCTTGAGATATGATGGTAAGAATATCTCATACATTGAAAGTGATTAAGGGAATGAACTTTCAGTGTTGACAAGGCAAGACAACTTTGATATAAAAATTCATAAATCAAAGTAAAACATGTATGTATAATATATATACCCTTATGCAAATTTCTTATTTCAGATAATCCTTCATTAAACCCACTCAATATTATACTCAATAATAACCAGTAAAATATCTTGGATTGGACTCATGATCCAGATATTATACTTGCAATTGGACACATAATATATGTGGTTGCATTGTGCAAGATTTCTCAACACAATGAGGTATGACAATTAAATAAGACAATAAGACATCACCTTAGGGTTCGTATGTCTCTATAGTCTCGATCTTTCATCGAGTACTTTGGAAGTGACATGTCGATGATGATCGCAATTGTCAAATAATCCTTATAAAATCTAAGAAGATGTTCTGGCATACATATGTGCTCTAGACATTTAATCATGAATGACATGGTTCTCTGCATTATGCAGAATGGTAGCTCGAAAGAGATGATGTATTCAAAATGTTTGAATACCTACCTGAACCTAAGTCTCTAAGAGATAAGATGTGCGTAGATATGATGAGTGTCATCATTCTACTATCTATACTCAAGTCATTCATGAAGCTTCACAATAATTATTTTGAATGAATTTAATGAAGCATGTATAAATGTTGAAATGCTCTTGTATTGAATTCCTTTGAATTCAACATAAGAGGATCTTTGTCTTAAACAATGGTTGTTTATAGATGAAGAGAGCGCAGTGGAAGCATGGGTCAGACCCGAGTAAGAAGGAAAGTCAAAGAGTTGACCTACTTCTGTGACTTCCATATGACATCCAAAGAGTTGGATGAATGCCAATACTGCAATAAGTTGATGTGTTGATGGTATGACTATCAAATCTGTCTAAAATCCTTAGTGAAGGACTCAGATAGAGCATCAGAATAATCTACATATAATAATTGACTCTGACTTTATTATTTCATAAGATAAAGTCTGACAATTGTATCCCAATCTTCTAATGACATTTGCAATTGGTTGCATATATATATATATATATTAGAAGATTAGAAATTTGATCTTAAGGTTTAGCAGTCATCTACATGGATTTTGCTGTAATTGTTGCAACAATCTCTGTTGGATAGATAGACTTCATATTCTCAGTGGGAGAGCCCTTAGTCTTAGAGAATGTCTCTGTGACCTAGATATTAGAATTCACTCATTGTTTGTTTCTAAATGTTGGAAATAAACATGAATTCTGAGATAGAACTATCATAAAGAGTTATGATGAAAATATTTCAGATAGTAATCTAACATCTAGTGGACTCCACGAAATTAGAAAATCAATGAATGGTTCATTAAGATTTCTAATACTGAAAATCAAACCTTATAAGATCAATAGGAGGATGAAGATCATTTGACTATGATCTGGCATCAAGCCTTGGACATTTGTCTATTGATATGATCAATAAACTAGTAAGAGATGGAATTTTAGAATGTCTAAAATTTCAAATCTTACATACCTGTGAATATAGTATTCAAAGAAGAATTTTCAATACGCCCTTCTCTGAGAATGGTGTTAGATGTCGAGGTATTCAAGATCTCATACATATTGATGTATGTAGATCATCTATATCATAGTAAACATTATGGATATATGATATCTATTGATGATTACGTGTGATATGAGATTTCTTCTCTTCACCTGAGGAACCTTTGAAATGTTCAAAGATTTCACAATTTTGGTTTAGAACCAAAGTTTGAAAGAAGATTAAATGAATTTGATCTAACCAAGGTAGCAAGTACCTAATAGATAAAATTCAAAGAATACCTTATGGAGATATGAATATCATTTCTATCTCAATCCTCCTAACATACCTAAACTCAATGGAGTTGTAGGGAGGTACAATTGGATCATGTGTGACATGATTTGATCAATGATGAATTTTTAGCATAATTTCCTCTTAGTTTCCAGGTATATATGTGTAGTAGAGACTACAATATATATCCTTAATAAAGTTCCATGCATGTAAGCTGGAATCTAGCACTTGAGAGTGCTACTTCATTAGGAAAATAAAGGATGGTATTGGATACCTACTTTATGACCTTGTGATTCTTAAAAGATCTCATTTCTGAGAATGTGATTCTTGGAGGATTGAGACTCTTGAGAATCAGGATGAAAATGAAGTGAAGGAACTCATTTAATCTTGAGAAAATAATGAGGCTCCTGAAATCGGAAACTAAAAAGATAATTAAAGATGAAACATTAATACCTCTTCAAATGAGTTTGAAGATGTATTCCATGTGTCAGTTAAGTCTGAGAGTGATCGGACTTCATGTGATGAAGCTCCTGAAGATCATGACATGGAAAGATGGATATTAGCAATAAAGTCTAAAGCAGACTTCATATACAAAGTGTTGTATATGGACCCTCGAGGATCCACCTATAAGGGTAAGACCCGTTAAGGTGTAAATGGATCTTCAAGAGAAGAGGGAACCTGATGAGAAGGTAGAGACCTTCAAAGCTCGGTTCGTAGCCATAAGCTACACATCGGAAGAGAAGACATTGCTTGCGATGAGACTTGCTCTTTGGAAACCATGCTTAAAATCATCAGAATATTGCTAACCTTAGCTACACAACTTGACTATTGCATCTTCAGGATGTAATTCAAGATTGCATTCCTCTAAAGAGTACCTCTCTGAGGATATTCACGTGAAGTAGCCCCAAGGCTTCATGATTTGGGAAAGTAAGGTGTGAAAGCTAAAGAAATCCATCTGTTGACTCAAATAAGCTTCTTAAAGATAGAACATAAGATTTGATGAAATCATAAATGTTATGATTTCAAATAGAATCTTGATGTACCATGTGAAGCTTAGTGGGAGTGCCATTGTGTTCATTGTGCTAAATGTAGATAATATCCTAATCATTTGGAATGATATAAGGATGATAATAAGTGTTTTATAGACTGGCTATTCTATACCTTGAGATATGATCTCAACAATACCTCTTAGATCTTACTTCTGAAGGTGTTCAGAAGCAAAGAAAAGAGGGTATTGGGACTGTCACATTTGTAGTATACCTTGGACATATTCCATTCTTGGAAATTCCAAGAAAGGCTTCCTTCCCATAAGATTTGATACTGACCTATCCAAAGGGATAACACCTCAAAGAGTTGAGGAAGTGAATGCTAGAACTGCTTGCACTTGTGCATCAATTACGAGGAGCTAAGTGTATGCTAGATGTGTACAAAAGCCAGATATCTGCCATGCAGTGGGAGTAGTAAACTGTTACTAATCCTATTATGGAGAGAGAAAACACTTGATTGCAGTAATAACAAAATCTTCATAGATGACAAGATTTTTGAGATAGTGATCTCAAAGTCATATCTTCAAAAGCTTGACTTTATAGATAGAGATCTAAAAGGTCTTAACTGTGGATACCTTAAAAGATAGTGATCTACAGGAATAAGGGTATTCTGATAAGGATTATGGAAATACTGGTTATAATAATTGAGCAATAGTGTCAAGGACACTATAAGTGCTTTGACTAGATTGAGTATTGGTTGCATTAGATGCAACATTCGCATTGGATGCGAGCACTGTTACCTAGGGATATGCAAGTGTCGTAAAAGGACTTGGCATAGTCTTTTGGGAACAGAGTGACTGATCAGCTTACCTAGCTATTTCTAAATAGCCTATGATTGTCACATGAGTGTGGGTTTAAATGATTAGCCCATTAATGGGTCTTTGGGCTAGTGGGAGATTGTTGGACATGTGAGCCCACGGTGAGCCATTATGCAATAAATGTTATTGCACGTATCATTCCCTGATCTGAAATGAAGAATAATAATTTACATAAAAGGTCTCTCTGTACAATTAGGGTTATGTACCATGGCCATCTTGATGATCATACAGCTGTTGATTTAATAATTGAATCATAGAGGCTGGTGCTTGGATGAATATCTAAAGGGTTAGATTGAGGACTCATCAAGCACCGTCAAATGATTATTAAGAGATGATCTCCAGCCTGAGTAGGAGATGGCAATCCTTTCTCACATAGGCTGATATCTGACCGACCTCTTGATGCAGGTCCTCTGCATAGGAATAGAGATTCGGAGGTGTCAGATTAGTTAGGTCAATGGGTTGACTTAACGAGATCGAGATAACCTAAAGTCATATGTTGAATGCTGTCACAGCATAGGCATGCATCCTCTGATCAGAGACAGATATGTTACTATATGTCTGAGTGTGTACATTTGGCAGACCAATAGGTTTATGACCTAACCAAGGTCTATACATTGGCGCGCTGGTGTGCATGTAAGGGCATATGAGTAATACGATCTCTGAAAGGGATCATACAGGTTCACTACTGAACCGGAAGACATGAGCTCACTCATGAGATATTGGGAAGAATCAAATTCCGTGCACGGTCGTCTCGCTTTGGAAGCTTGACTGAATTTGTAGGTTTGATATATACTTTTGGAAAGTATATGATCGAGACCTAGGTATGATATATGCTTTTGGAAAGTATATGATAGATACCAAATCCCAATGTTCAAATGAGAAACTTAGTAATCAAACCCTGAAGAAGACAGTGTAAAATTGATCTTGATCTTCGGGTTGACCATGGGTCTTCCATTATGCAGGATGTATAGGTATTGGGAATACATGAGGGTGATGTGATCATAAACGATTGTATATCCATGATGCTTCCATTCCGAGGGAGTGATGAAACAGGTCTGGATTTTAGTGACTCCTTCCAGTAGAGAAACAATCTGATCTTAGTCCAAGTGTTGGACATTGGTCTGAATGAGATTCAGATTCAATGAGAAGATTAGATTTGCGGTCTTGATTTAATCAAGCATCTGTGGGAGGTCCGTAAGATCTGGATTTGAGATGAGATCTCAACATCCAAGTCACTATACGTGGAATAATACAATCGCCCTGTCTTTATCTCCAAGTATCTGCGGAGAAAGCACATTATTCTTGAAAGGGTTCAAGAATAATTCATTTGATGAAATGTATATCCAAGCAAGAAGGAGGATAATTGAATGAGATTTAATTATCAAGCATAAAATGAATATGATTCATATTATTATCCAAGAAGAAAAACTTGATGATTAAATGAGATTTAATTATCGAGCTTAATATGAATATGATTCTTATTGTGAGAATGATTATCTAAGATAATTAAGTGGTATTTAATTATCAAGGATTAAGAGAATATGGATAACACTATCCATGATATATGTGTATTATAAATATGATTTATAATATGTATATATAAGAGAGAGAGTTTATGTAAATAGCATTTGTTAATTAATAATATGGATTGGATTCACATCTATTAATTAATTGAAAATGCAATTTACAAATTAGTTTGGGTTGTGAATATGATTAACATAATATTCAATGGCATGATTGAAATATTCACAAATTAATTTGGAAACACTTTTGTGAATAATTTTGTAATAATTATTATTACAAAATTAATTAAGGAATAATAAGATAAATAAAAAGGAGCCAAAATAACCACCAATTTCATAGGTGGCGTCACCTATGAATTGTTCATGGGTGACGCCCCCTATATTCAAGGGTGGTTGGTTGACTCCATTTTTGTTATCACATTATCTCTTAATTAGTTAATGTTAAATTAAATTATGTTGAGAATGTTGCAACATATTTTAATTTAAATTAATATTGTTGGTTTTAACCAACAACAATCATAGCCATTGATCTTACATAGACCAAGCCTAGCCGTTGGATCTATGTGTCCCGTGGATTGAGATCCATTGGATCCTAAACTAATATAAAAGGAGGGCTAGGGTAGCTTTCCAAGGTACATCATTAAGAGTTGTGCAAGGTTACAACTCTCTCTCTCATATTCTCGCCCTCTCTCTTTCTCTCCTCTAAAAGATGGCCGGCCATCTTGTGTTGAGAAAGGAGGGACTCTCGGCTTCGTCTTTGACGACTCGTGGATCTCCATCTTCTTTGGAGTTGCTTACTCTAAAGGAAGACGACGGATTTCATTTGACGAAATCGGGGGAGCCATCGCTTGGATCTTTATCGAGGATTGCGGGAAGGAGCGTGACTCATCATCACGCCCGCAAGTACGTTCTTTGTGGATCGGACTTAAGACGGGAGGATCTCTACTTTGGGATCTCGCAATCACAACCACGCTTCAAGAGGTATTCCTTATACTGGTGGTTTCATGAAACGATCCGAGAAGTGTTCTCGTGATCATGTGGTTTCATCTTTAGATTTAAAATTTTTAATTTCCGTCGCATCTAGCATCTAGTACGACTAGTTGCTCCGATTGCATACGATGCAATAAACACGCTTCCGTGATGCGCTTAAGGACACTCAATATCCTTCAAACTCGACCATATTTTTTGAAAAATAAACCTAAGGGTTTTACTATATTTTTGGACCTTATCTCCCGCTACTATATTCCTCATCGACCTAGTCATCATGATGCCTCCTTAGGGTTTAGAGTCTTTCAATATCTATGGTATTTCATTTCTGTTTCTGTTTCTTTTCTTTATTCTTTTATTTTGACTTTAAATGTAGTATTTAGACAATATTTACATGATAAATAATATCAATTATTTTATGCAAAATAATATCAATTATTTATTTACATACATTTATCTAGGGTTTAAAGGCCAAAATGAAATAATAAAGGTGATGAAATGGAGATTCATCACCCCCCTTATACTTGCCATTACAAGTCCCTAGCAAACACTTATGCATATAATTGCAGAATAGAAAATAAAGAAAAGAAAAAGAAAGAAATTAGAATGATTTTTAACTTTTAAACTCGTCTCATTAAAATCAAAGTTTAAAGCTCAGAGAAGACCTTTGGATTATTATTGTGTTCAGAATCGCACTAAAGTAGAAAATGAGACACAACATCCCTCAAGTTCCATAATCCTGTCATCCAGTTCTATTCACGGTCAGGTCAGAGCCATTCTCTCAATCACATACTCTTGCTACCTTAAAATGATAAATCCATGTGCGAATTTTTCAGCTTTTCTCAGACAGAACCGTTGAACTATGAAAGAGTATGCTCTCCTTGTAGTTCATCCTCGTAGAGATAGATATTTCCATCTAAGGTCATGTACCACTGGTCTTTACAATCGAGTGAGAAAATAAGATAGAAAAAGGGGAAAGAACTGGGAATGGACCAGTGTAGTCTTCATTCTCTTATGAAGCATGGTCAGTGTAACCAAGTCTTCACCAAGAAGCAAGATTTTCTGAAGCTGATATTTTTTGTGGAATTTTTGGTGTAGGATTCTTTGATTTTTTTTCTTTGACTTTGCATTGCTCTTTCATTCTTGGTTGTGCCCTGAGAGAAAGAGCATCTTTTTGGTCCGCCCGTTTTTTGGGGTTTGGAATAAGGTTGTGCCCGCAACCCATTCCTCGTCTGAAGCATTGTCTTAATCCATCTCTAGTCTTTAGATATCATGGCTACTATAAGAAAGTGTGTTAGAGTACCGATTTAGGCCATCTCCAAGAATGGTTCCTGAGCTACCCTTGATGAAGAGGCCTAGCATCATCCTGACTTAGACTCCAAGATCTTTCAACAGCCTATCTGAGTTAAGCTAAGTATTAAGTGCAAGGTGTCTAGTCAAGCCATTGTATCAAAAATCTTATGGATGATATGAAGGGTTCTCAGTTAGACACAATGAACTAACTCTTGAACATACTCTCATGGAACCTAAAGATTTAAGTCAAGGTGACCTGAAGTATCTCAATTCCATTCTTGAGTGGGTTCCTCTGAAATTAAGTGCATCAAGGTCTATACCAAGCTCAAACCTTTAGACTTTAATCCCAACTTGTTCAATTATCTGGACCATTTCAAAAATGCAAATGCTATATGCAATGCATGGGAAAATATTTTTGTGAAGCACTTTCTATTTTGATTTTTTATGGGATTTAAAAAAAGGTTTTGTAAATTTTTATGAAGATTTTTCAAAAGATTTTGCAAGCATTTTTGGCATTTGAATTTTACAAGTTTTAGTTTTTTTTATTAGAGGTTAGTAAAAGATATATGTACAACTATATACACTGGAGTGCATCTAAGGAATTCACTCAGCCTGTTCAAATCAACTTTGCAATTCTTTCCATCTTGCTAGGAATCAAGGTTGCACATGTTCAATTCCCATGAGGATTTGTGAATTAGTTCCACATGCAGGTGGCATGGCTTGCCATAGACAAGACGGTAGGGAGACATGCTGAAAGGAGACTTGTACGCTGTTCGATATACCCAATGAACTGAATCAAGAAGTTACGACCAATTCTTATGATCGAGATGTACAAGCTTCTGCAATATGGTTTAGATCTCCATGTTAGAACATTCGGCAAAGCCAGTTGATTGAGGGTGGTACGGTGCTGTAATACGATGCCCAATGTCGTATTTTTTGGTCAATTTCTTAACCTATTTATTGATGAAATGTCTCCTCCATCAGAAATGAGAATCTTAGGGATCCTGAACTGTGAGATAATGTGATCAATTAAGAAATGACATATTGTACGGTTGTCTGTGGTTCCGACGGGGATGGCTTCCACCCATCTACTAACATAGACAATGGCGAGCAAGATGTATTCAAAGCCCTGACTGTCAGGGAATGGCCAAATAAAGTCCATACCCCAGGCATCGAGGATGTCAGATATTTGAATGTACTTCAGAGGCATTGTGACGTTCATGCTGATGTTTTTGACCATTCTCTGACAGACATTGCATTTCTTCACATAAACGTCAACATACTTGAATAAAGTTGGCCACCAAAGGCCACATTGAAGCACTTCCCCGCCTTACTCTTTCCAAAAAGGTGTCCACCAGCTTCAAGCTTATGATAGTGGTCTGGGAAACCCATTACCTCCTTCTGAGGTATACACGTCCTACATGTGTAGTGTGCACCCTCTAGAAATAAATGTAGTTCTTCCCACTAGTAAAAATTAATGTCAGCCAAGAATTTATAAAGTCTAATCTTCGATCAGTCAGGCGAAGTCTTCTTGGAGACAAGATAATTGACAACGTACTAGGAGAGAGAGAGAGAGGATATAGACAAGTCATCTAGAAAGGTTTCTGTGATTGGAATGGCATTCTACTCATGAGGCTGTGCATTGCTTATACTGAAAAGATGATTTGCCACCACATTTTGCTTGGTTTGTCACGAATTTTGAAGTCGAATTCTTGGAGTAGAAGGATCCAACGAATTAGATGAGGCTTGGCATCTTTCTTACTCTGAAGGTATTTGATGGCAAAATGGTCAGTGTAAAGTATTACCCTTGATCCGAGGAGATGTAATTTGAACTTTTCTAGTGCAAGCACTACAACTAGAACCTCTTCTTATATTACTGTATATTTTTTTTGGTCTTCGTCTAGCGCTCTGCTGGCATAATGAATCGCAATTGGAATCACCATCTTGTCTTCTGTCCCACAACAGCACCAATTGCGAAATCTGATGCATCTGTCATGATCTCAAAGGGTAGAGACCAATCAGGTGGCTGCAGGATAGGAGCACGTGTGATTATGTCTTTTAATTGATTGAAGGCTTGGAAAGCACAATCATCCACAACAAAATATGTCTCATTTCCTAGAAGTTATGTCAATGACTGGGCAAGATTGTTGAAGTCTTTAATGAGTTGTCGGTAGAAACCAAAATTCCCAAAAGGGATCAGACATATTTTAGATTTATAGGTGTCTCAAGTTAGAAATTACTTCCACATAGGTTGGGTCCACTTCCATGCCACGATTTGATGTCATGTGACCCAGTACGATCCCTTTAGTCACCATGAAATTGATCTTCTCCCACGAGAGCACAAGATTCATTTCACAACACCTCCTCTGAACTCAATGTAGACATTAAATATAGTGATCAAATGAATCTCCGTAGATTGAGAAATCGTCCATGAAAATCTCGAGGAAACTGCCCACCATGTCTACAAAAATGGTTAGCATACAACTCTGAAATGTAGCGAGGACATTACAAAGCCCGAACGGTATTCATCAGAAAGTACACGTTTCAAAAGGACAAGTGAGCGTTGTCTTCTCTTAGTCTTCAGGCATGATCACAACTTGATTGAATCAAGAGTACCCATCTAGGAAAAAGAAATACTCCTTCACAGCCAGTCTCTCGAGTATTTGGTCGATGAATTGGCAATGTAAAATGGTCCTTGTTGGTGGCGAGATTTAGACGTCTGTAATCCACACACACTTGTTAAGATGTCAGCACTCTGGTCAGAATCTCCACTCACTTTTTATTAGTAACAATGGTGATCCCATACTTCTTTGGAACAACGTGCAGGGAACTCACCCACTTGGAGTCAGAGATGGGATATATGAATTGTGCATCACACCAATTCTGAATTTCCTTCATCACAACCTCTCAGAGGTTCAGGTTTAGTCTACACTGGGATTTGCGAGAAGGTTTGTTGTCATCTTCCATGTAAATGTGTTGCGAGCACAATAATGGATTGATCCCATGGAGATCCGATATCTTCCAGCCAATGGCCCTACCGTTTCTTTCAAGAACCTCCATCAGATGATATTCTTGGTCTTCGGTTAGATGGGAATTGATAATGACCTGATACATATTGTGTTCTCATGCAAGGAAGGCGTACTTCATATTGGAGGGCAAAGGTTTGAGCTTTGGTGGTGTAGGAGTTGACTTAATGGTGACATCCACGACAACTGCTGCTATTAGCTCTTTCAATTGTTGGTTTTCCACCTTTGATAATTCAGCTTCTTTATTCAGCACATCACAAATATTGATAATGAAATCCTAATGCTCGAACGAGGGTGATTGTTCAAATTTCTCTATTCGTACATCATCAAAAATCTCATATTCAAAGACCTCGGTTAGTTGGACTGTCCTTTCCCGTAATTCCTCTGTGGAGAGGAATTTTAGGGTTTCTTTGTCACCAAAAATAGATATGTATGTTTGATCTCTGCTAAGAGGTCACAATCCTTATGACATTTAGGTACAAGCACACTCATGGTAGAGACATCTTCTGTTGGTTTTGGTTAGTCTTTATCTGTATCTTATCATTATTGAAGCAGAATGTGATCTCTCGAGTGTTGTAGTCAATTACTGCTTCGGTCGTTCGAAGGAACGGTCGTCCAATGATAACTGGGATATGGAGAAGAGTTATAGAGGTGTCCATGTCTAGGATAATGAAATAAATAGAAAACTTCATCCCTTGAATGGTGACAATTACATCCTCCAACATTTCCCTAGACGGCTTGATGGATCGATCCGTGAATTGCATAATCATCTTGGTTGGCTTGAGTGGTCCTAGCCCAAGTTCTGTGAGTAGTGATGCTGGCAGAAATTTGATAGAAGACCCACTGTCAAGAATGGTGCACTCTGACTCCTAATTGAAAATTGTGCATCTGATAAGTGGTGCTCCCATGTTTTTCTTCTTGTAGGGGAGATTACTGATGGCAATTATTGTAGCCATGGTGAGGATATGCTTCTCAGATTTTCTACATTTGGTTTTATGAGGAAGATGCTCCATTGTACATGCTTATTTGAGTCATTTCTTCACACTGGGCACGTACTCCATGGCTTTCAAAAGAGGCATCTCGAGCATAAATATTTTGCAGTATTTAAATGATGCCAGGATCAGACAAATCATTTTTTAATTTTTATTTTCAATGCAGAAGGAAAAGGCATATGCACATCGTAAAAAATCCTTTCACTCATATTTAAACTTTTCCCCATATATTTCTATATAGGTAGATGGAAAAAAGGTATACATTCATCTACATCTAGTGGACTAAAAATGACAGATGCGGCTCTGTCGACTGGCTTTTTTTGCTGCAGGTATTGGTATTTCCAAGGCCGATACAGCTTCACCTTCACAGCTGCTTTCTTTTTTTATTTTGAATTTTCTTCATTTCTTTGTATTTTTTTATCTGGTGCTTCTCCAAAAAATGATGTTGACCCTGATGTCAGTCTGGCTGACGATTCACCACCAGACGCTTTGTTCTTCCACTTCACTCTCATAGATGGCTGGAACGTCCTACGGCTCCTGAGATTTACAGGTTTAGATAAAAAGGTATTATTTTCAAATGAATCGAGTGGGAAACTGAGGGATACCAACTCCTTACAATGGAAGTTGTTCAGGTTAGCTTTGACCTGAGCTGGGATGATAGTCTTGGCTACGATCAGATCATCTATCTTTTGGCTCATCTCAGCCATGTTCTTTACTAATTGAGCCATGCAATTAAGGGTTAGGTTAACCAGGGCAACCTCAAAGGATTCTATTTGGTGAGACCGCTGGTTCTGATGGTAGGAGGGAGGGGTAACCCTGTGAGTATTAAGGAGGAGGAAGAAGAGAAGCGTATTGCTGATATTATAGGGAGGAGCGCTGTGATGATATTGAGCAACCGGCTGCTGGTACTGATAGCTGCAGTATCTGAACTGCTAGTGAAAATTATTTTGTATCCAAGTGTATCCCTATGGCAGAGACTGGTGGTGATGGGTCGGGTTGGGCTAGTAAGTTTGCCCTCCTTATTCTTGGTATCGGCTGGCCTGGTTCTGACCATGTGTCTTTCCATGAGGACATGTTAATTGTTTATCGTTATTCCAAACGTCGTTCACTTATTGAATGAGTGGGGGAAGTGGAGAACAAGGTTCGAGATATTGTGGCTGGAACTCAGATGGCTGGTAGACGACCATCCGTGTCTGTAGTTGTGGATGTGGCTGCTTCAGGGCATGCATGTAGTATACATGTTGGACTGAAGACTGACTAAGACTCGATTGAGGCGGTTGTAGCTGTGTCTTCTCCTTCTCAGCAGGAGGCTCAGTTTTTGTGGTCATTGCATTACAAATAGTGATAGTGTTCACTAGCAGCTCCAGCTGCTTGGTGATAATACTGAGCTTATCTAGGCCCTTCATCCTTTGCTCGATCTCGACGAGCTTCTCTGGGTCTTGTGACCTCTTCTCAATGATGTTGACTTTTGACAGGTGACTCCCAATGATGCTCAAGTTGGAGTTATCGCACATTTCAGCTTCTTGTGTGTCCTCCATGTTTACATTCTTGCGGAGGACCTGTGGTGGAAACTGAACTTGGAAGGAATGAGATGAGGATAAAGTGGCTTCTCCTTCATTCATCTCCTCAAATATCTGTCATACTACATCCCCGTCCTTGTTGAAATGGGATCCTCCGCAGGAGGCGTCAACCAGATATTGACTAGACTCTGTAAGACCCCCAAAGAAATGTTGGACCAAGTTGGTCCTTGGGATGTCATGGTGGGGGAATTTCTTAATTAAATCACTAAACCTCTCACATGTCTTATAAAAGGACTCTTGTAGTCCTTGAGGGATGCTAGAAATCTTCAACCGCATAATATTGAAATGTCTAAGAGGATACTACTTATGCAAGAAGGTTGACTTCAAATCCTCCTAGGTTGTTACCACCTCCACTAGATAGTTAATCAATACAATACTTTACCCTAGAGGCTAAACCGGAAAGCGATCATCTTAACTATGTCCAACGAGATGTTGGGGTAGTAAGTGATATTGCAGATATGGTTGAACTACTGTAGATGGATGCATGGCTCCTCATTAGAATTCATGAGGAAGAATGGGATAATATAAAGGAGTTGTGGTTTCAGCTCGAAGTGTCTATGGACCGATGGAAATTGGATCCACTCATTGAAACAACCAACCACAGGGTTATAGGTTTTCTTCAAGGTGGGCTTGGGCTGACCTCTCCTTGCTTCTCCCTCACTCCGCGAGGTCTATCCACCGAGTTATCATCATCATCACCGTGGAGGTTATCATCACATCCTCCTTGGTTTCCTCCTCTTCCTTTTGACCTCTCCACAGGTCATTTAGCATCTCTTGGAAAGCAACCTAGGTGAGAGCTTTATCAGTCAGCTATTGATGGATGACCTGGATGGAGGCTAGAAACTAACTATAACCTCATTTTGGTTCATACCCTGCTCTGTATTCTGCTCAATGCTGGGGAGTTGCGATACCTATCCTCTACTTGTAGGAGCCATCTCTAAATCTGTTTATGAAGAAATGGCTCCAGATCGAGGTCAAATTTGCAATTGGAAATACACCCCGATAAGTTTACATGCATGCAACAGATGGAGAAAAAATTCAGAATTAGGGTCAATCATGAATCTTATCAGGGATGGAGAGGTATATGGAGTAAAACCAATCTCCATCGAGAAGGGGCAGAACTCAGAAAGAGATTTTCCTGATCTATGAGAGGAAGAAGAAGCGAGGAGTCATGAGGGAGGTTCACGGAGTCTACACCATGTACCGGGGAATCACCTCGAATTATAAGAGATGCCGAACTCAAGGAGTCGATGTGGGTGTAGGTGGAGTCCCGACTAAGCTATCCTGGAGTTGACATCTTGAAGGAAGAAGAAGATCAATTTAGATGAAGAATACAATGATAAACAAAAAATAAATGGAGTGTAAAATAGTAGAATGCTCGTGATCTGCAAGGGTCGAAGAGGAAGTAAGAAATGAAGAATGACAAAAATGCGCAAGTACGCGTAACTTTAATCTTTGGACCTAATGCTATATCAAACAAACATCAAGCAAAATTGGTTAACCACCTCAACACATGTGAAGCCATAAGAGTTCGTCCATTTTTATCTTTTCAATTTTAGAGTTCTGATTCAGGAAAAATTATCACGAGTCCTTAACGACTAGCCCTAGAAGAGAGCGTGAACTACCAGGAAAGTATCCTTGTACTTGTTCCGCCTCTTTTGTATCATGTGATCTGCAACTTTTGAGGTCCTCAATACCGATCAAGGGTGGCTACTCAACCTAAGAAAAAGAGAGGAAGCTAATAGGCGAAACCACTACTTCCCCAATAAGTGGGGTACTCGAATGCAAACCAATGAGATAGATACACCCATGAGGGCATGGCCTATTCTCAATACCTCAGACCAAGTCGAATGCTCCACATAAGGCAGGAACATCGTCGTCAACAGGGCCCTACTCGGTCATGTAAGATAGAAGCGCCAATACTTCACCAATATCGGGTGGTAGTTTAGGCAACCATAGACCTAGATTTTGGCTCTACTTCTTAATGGTAATGCATGTCTTAGTTTGGAATGTACTTGAATTCAATGAGGTATTTGTGAACCCCAAACAATGATGTTTGTTATGGTTTTTATTTGGTCAAAGTTCAATTAGTAGACCCCTTGTTTTAATTTTATATTTACACTTTATTGAGTGTTTTCAATATCAAGATGTCTAACAATTTTTTTGGATTTTGTTTTACCCTAAGTGATCAAAATTAGAGGGAAATGGCGGTAAAGAAAAGCAAGGGGACACTAAGATTGAAATCTCACCTTTGTGCCTAAATTATGAATGCTCATATAGAAGACTTACAATGCTTCCAAGCACTCCATGCGGAATGTAAGACAAAAATTTATATACCTAATCTACATGTATGGTATGCAATGAAGGAAATTGTCCTAAGCAGGAATTGTTATTGCCATGAAGAATCAAAAGCCAAATACTAGAAGAGAAACCTAAGAGTCTAGTCTTGGAGGTTCTTTGGTGTTTGTCACAACAGATTCTGCAAGTGATGTATAGAGTCCTCTCACGGCACGCGGTTTCATTTCCAAGTATTCAATAATTACTTTTGATCTAAGTCCAAATGTACAAGCTATAGGTACATGCAATATATTAAGTGTTTAGCCTTAGATTACTTAGCAAGTAATCCTAAAAATGCTAACAGCCGATTGCACAAAACAAATGAAAATGAAGCGAAAAGCACAAAACAGGGAAAACAAAGAAAATAAGGGCGATGAAAATGAGGAAAACACTGTGATCCCCCAAGTGAACAAACACTTGTAAAGTGACCTCAAATGTTCAAGTCCAAGTCCATCTGTATTATTACAAAATAATAGTGCAAAATAAAAATTACTCTCTCACGCAAAACAAAAAGAAGAAAGGCTATGTTAAATCTCTCTCTCCTCTTGGTCAATAAAGAGAATGACCAAGTCCTTGTAGCTCGGGTGAACCAACCACCAAAGCGGTCACCTTCTCCTGGAGGTCCCTCAGAAGAAAAATTAGAAGAGAATGGATTAGCACAATTAAAAAATTATCTTAAAATAAAGGGAAAAGTAAAAGCAGAAAATAATGAAGGCAAAATAACACCCAAAATCTATCCTATGGTTTCTCCCTGGCAACGACGCCATTTATTCAGATGGATTTTGCGAGGGTTTAATGTGGTCTACACAAGGCGAGACTCACACTTTCATTGAGTCGATCGCTTACGAATTCTGAATCCAACAATAATTAACCAAGACGAGATGAAGCGATGATAAGAAAAATAAATGCGGAGTTAAAATTTATTATAACCCTATATATATATATATATGTATAGTAGAAGTATTTATAGAGTATCGAACTCAAGGAGAAAGCGGAATAGACTACAAAAATTGACAAAAAGACAACAACAGTTTTTGGTGTTTTATAAATATTTTAGTGGGTTTCTAATTATTAATTTCTTTTGAAATTTTAATTTTATAATTTTTTGTTTGTTTTTAATTTTATATTTTATTATATTTTAATATTTTCAGATTTTCATTTTTATTTTTATTTTTAATACAATAAATAAATATAGACATTAATATAGAAAATATAGCTAATAAATACATAGCAAATATTTAAAAAGGAAAAATATAAAAAACACCCTAAGATACAATCCTTTTTTAAGGGAATTAAAAATATTTTTGATATTTTTGGTAATTATAAAAATATTAATACTAATATAAGTAAATATAACTTATATAAGTAAATGTGACCCTTTTATATTTATAAGATAGCTATAAATGCTTCAAAAATAAGAAAATGAAATATTTTATGGCTTTTTTATATTTTTCTTTATTTTAATATTTTTCTCAAAAAATTTTTTTAACTGGATACAAATGTAAAAAGAGTTACTTGCACTGATAGGCTGGATTGTTTTGGATTTCAAAAATAGCTAAGTAGCTCTAAAATTTCCTAACCTAGTTTTTATATTTAGAAAATATAACAAATAAAATTCAAAAGTAGAAAACACAATTTTTTTAAATTTTTTCTAATTTTTTATAGTTAGAGAGGTTTTGCTATTTTTGTTTTCCTTTTGAATTTTTAATGATTTTTGGTCTACAACTACAAAATACAATAATACAATTTATCTAATTTTTGGAATTTTTAGAAAGATTTTATAATTTTTATGTATTTTTAAATTTAAAAAAGGAGAAAGTCCCTTTTTTAATAAATAAAAAATATATAGTAAATACCTAAATAAAAATACATGTGATAGATATAGATATTAGATATTTATTGTAATTTCCTTCAGATTTTTAGATGCAAAATGATATTTTTAATAAAAGAAATGCATAAAATAAAAATCAAGTTTCGTGTAAGGACTAGATTGCAACTAAAATAAACATAATATGCATTTCATTACATGATCTAGAAACCCTGGGGCATGTACGTAAGATTTAAAAAATATCCAATATTATATGCTTGGTAGAGGTATTTAAGCAAAACAAAACTTAGTTATTTTTTATAATAAAACTAAGTTTTAGGGGTTGATGAACCGAAAATCGTGCGGTTAATATGGAATAATTAATTCAATGTGTTGTTGTTCTCAACCACTCGAATCGGTTAACGAGAAAAATAACTTTAAACCACTTAAAAGATAATTAATCAATCAAAGCAAAGATAAGCAGCTTTCGTTATTCTTTTTACCTGGTATAGCGACTAGGGTTGAGCACAAGGAGCACGATTTAAAAACTAAGTAGTCATATTTCCAAGCTAATTTTTAGTGGTTTTTGAATTTTTAGTTTTTTTATTTTCAAAACAAGCACAAAGGAATAAAAATACACAACACCACACTCTTTTTGTGTTTTTCAGAAGAGTCAAAAATGCTCAGAAAATTACAGATAAATTATTTTTGTGTTTTATGTGTTTTGAAATGTTTTTGGTAATTTATTATTTTTCTTATATTTTTGTGATTTTCTAAAAATCTAACAGTGAAAAATAGAGCAAACAGTGCACAATCAGAAGTATTTTGCAACTAAAAAATACTTAGATTACCCAAAAATTCTGAAAAAGTTTTTAATAAGAACTACGAAACAATATCTACCATCGGAAACTGAAATCACAACTTTTGGATATTTTCTACAAATTTTTACAATTTTTTAAGACTTTTCGTTTTTCACAATTTTTTAGAGTTTTGTAAAGAGTTAATGCACGAAAGTTGGTTAGAAATTAAAAGACAGCAAAACACACCTTCGGTAATTTTTTGGAATTTTTAGACGAGTTTTCGAATTTTTAGGAATTTTCAAAGTTCTGACAAGCAAAAAGACACTATTTTTATTTTTCAATATATTAAATGGTAATAAAATTTATGAAAAATTTTTACAATTACAAACACTAGAGTAGGAGCATGCACAAATTTTTTGAGAATTTTTTGAAACATAAAAACATTTATTCCAATGAAAAGAGCATGCAAAATGAAAGTCTGCATTACAGGGACTTCAACGCAAATATTTAAAGTTTAGCATCAAAATATAACAAGAAGTGAAATGCGGGATGGAAAATGAAATTTACCTAAGTTAGTGCATGCACTGTGCGTGTCTTCTAAACTCAGGGGTATCTTTGCAATTTTGAAAAATTTGAAGTACTTCTTTGTAACTTTGCCAAAAGATTTTTTTTATTTCAACACCCCTACTACACCTAGGGTTTCTTGTGTGATTCATTTCTTCTCAAGATGGAAGGGAGAGCAACAGCCACCGCCGAAGGGCTTGGAGCGACGGAGGAGGTACGGCCTGCGTCGGGGTTGGAAGGGCGACGCGAGGAGGTCACGGCTGGAGCAAGGAGGGAACTTCGGGCAGTGCAGGACTCGCTAGGAGCGGAGGGTTGACCGGTGGACAGGCTACGGTAGGGGCCATGTCGCCTTGCGCACGGGCTGGTGGAGAAGCGCGCGTCGGTGCACAACGAAGATTAGCGATCTGGGGGGGTCCGCCCAAGTGGTGGTGTGAGGCGTGCGTGGAGTGCGCGTGGCCGCGCGGGTTCTGAGGGCTGGTGGCGATCTCGGCAGAGGGCAATGCGTCGATGGGCAGCATGGTGGCACGGGAATGCGGATGTGGCGAACACCGATGACGCGGTGGCGTGGCCTGGCCGCCGCACCTCAGATGGCGGTGGAGGGCCGCGGGTTCGCCGCCCACGCGCAAAGACACGGGAGTTGCCGCAAGGTCGTCCAAGAGCCGCGATAAGTGGATCGCGCCTCCTGCGGCTGTTGTTTTTTATGTTTTATTTTTTTTGTTCTTATATTTTCCTTCAAGTGTACACAGAAATAGTAAGAACTTTTTTATTTTTTAATTCGGGAAATGTAAATAGAAGTAAAAGCACAAATTTTTTTATATTTTCTTTTTAATTTTTTTTATTATTTTGATTTTCCTGCAAAACAAAGGTTAGAGAAGAACAACCAAATGTTTTTTCTTATTTTTTTATTTGTATACACAATAGGAGAAGTAAACAATTGTGGATCTTGCCGATATGGAAGAGAGATCCTTGAGTCCGACCACTGTGCATGGTCGGAGGTAATAGGTTGTATTGTAATATGCGTTTTGTACAATATGCTTTTGAATGATATCAAATGTTATTTCAAGGAATATTGGATTGATAGTGTTCACACTTTACGGATACCATAGTCAATAGATTCGCCTTTCTGCAATGATTTCATTTAAACTTGTTGTGTTTATATCAGAGACCGTCTTGTATAAAATGGACTTCAAAAAGGTTCTATGAATTGTGTAGCACATCAAAACATAGTACCACATCTAGTAATCTGGATTTTGGTAGTACCTTATAAGTAGTAGAAGCCACTACTTGCAGAGTGCCTATAATGTTATAGATTTATACTCATTAGCCATAATCACATCATTAAGACTAATTAAGCATGATTAGTGCTAATTACCCGTCATTAGTGATAATTAAGCATCATTAGCATATATTTATACTCATTAGCTATAATCACATCATCAAACCTAATTAAGCATGATTAGTGCTAATTACCCGTCATTAGTGATAATTAAGCGTCATTAGCAAGAGTAGGACACATGGAGTGGAAATCATGAGACACGTGACGTTTTATAGTCAGGACAAGTGTCGAAACCTCAGTAGTGCCATGTGTCCTGAGACTAACACATGTCATGGTGTAGTCTTTTGCTTGGGTAACAAGTAAACTCGTGGATAAGGCAAGCCTATTACTTAGGCAACAAGTTTCCTTATGATTATGCCATGTGCCATGCCATGTGTTTTCATACATGGATAAGGGACACATGAACCTCCCTTACATGTTGACACATGTCACACATGTAAAGGGGGTGGAGGCCTATAAATACCATGACCCCCCTCCCCATAGTCCTCCCCACTTCATTCACGCCCATCACTACACCTTAGAGCCGCAAGGCCGCCGAGCTTGCGGGAGGAGCACGAGAGGAGCACGGCGAAGCCCTATCGGTGATCAAGAGCATTTTTAAAAGCCGTAACGAAGTTCTGTCCGCATCAAGCCGTAGTACTGAAATCTAGGACGGCTATAGGGGGGATTTCACTAAAGAAGGTGATTCGGACTCAAGCTAGATAGCGTTCAGGTGAGGGATTCTCAAGCGCTATTTTAAAGCATTAGTCTTTCGCTTTTATGCATGTTTTATGATAACAAGTATGCAATCGCGTTTTCTTGAGCTTTTACGCATGAATTGCAAGTACCGTATACCAGATATGAAATCAAGGCTTTTGAATGTATTTTCAAATATCATTTTAAGTGCTTTATGTTGATAGCATGTTTTCAAGCATAAAACTCGTTGTGGAATAGAAAGCGTAAGTTTCACTACGTAGATTTGAGTTTTTATGTAAAGAATTTTGTTTTGTACGGTTACTATGAATTATGGATCAGTTTTCCAAGTTCTGAATGGTTTTAGTGATCAGAATATGCATGCTATGTCAAGATTGTCTTATGATATTGAATTAGTTGTTATGAGCATGAAATTGTAAGTTTACGGTTTATTAGTGGCAAGAAAAGAATCAGAATCAGAAGATAAGCACCACAGTAGCTCTTTTATACAAAACATGAACTAGCCATTAGATATGGTGATGTCATTAGATATGACCCTGAAACCGTCATTAGATATGGCAAACCATTAGATATGGTATCAAGAGGACTTTGGGTCCGCATTCTGTATACATATAGGCTTTGGACCGTATGCAGGGTGTTTTTGGTCTTTGGGACCGTCTGCGCGTATGACTTATCTTTGTTTCAGCGTTCATGAGTCAATAAATTAGTCACAGTGGTGATTAGTACAAACAACTTGATAGTGATGATTATGTTTCAGTTTATCTGCCTTTGAAGTAATTTCAGCATTTATTTGCAAATCTAGCATGTTGTTATATGTTTACTCTCATAAAGTCTCTTTTCAAGATATTTCAAAGTTATCAGCATAAATTTTGGCATACTACTCATATTTCAACTTTTAGTTATATGTAAAAAGCTTGAGATCCTTTCACTGGGTCTAAGCTCATAAATGGGTTTAGACTCATCCCGTTATATTATATTATATACAGATCAGCAGAATCACGAATAGCAGGTGAAAGGACCACGGATACACTTGGAGGATGTGTCTTTTACTTTTCGTTGTTTTGGTACTGTCTGTGTTATTTTGTAAGAAGTTGTAATAGATAGAACTTGTGTAATACACTTCTTGGTGTTGTGAACTTGAAATACAAAGGTTTTATGTTCTTTGAGATTGCCACATGTTTACTTGAAGAAAAAGAAGAGGAAAGATCTCCGTCGTGGCACGTTCCGGTTAGCGGGACGGGTCATGACAACTTGTGGTATCAGAGGAAAGGTTTTAGGACCTTGAGGAAGAATTATATTAGGAGTTGACCTATAAGTATTGGAAGATAATTTAGTTATTGATATTATAGTCTTGAGGATGTCTAGAATCATTATTGGAGGATTTAGGTTGATGAAGTATCTAACTGAGGTTTTATTTTATAGGAAACAATGACAGGAGAGCAGCCACAAGCGACCGGCCCTAGTCAGGAGAATAACAACAATAACAACGTGTATGACACGTTGACATTGATAGCTCAAACTCTAGGAGGCATGGCTGCACAGTCTGTTAAAAGACATGAATTTGAGTACCAGTTACTATTTGAGCATGTAAAGAAGCTGGGAGGAGAACCATTCGTAGGAGACACTGATCCAAAGAAGGCAAGGGAATGGTTCGAGAATATGGAGAAAATATTTGTTCTAATGGACTGTACGGATGAACAAAAGTTGAAATATACCATATTTCTTCTGAAGGATAGCGCTGATGATTGGTGGACATCGGTGAAAATGAAATATCCAAACCCATCTTCCATTACATGGGAGATCTTTGAGAAAGAGTTCAATGAAAAATATTACCCAAGGGTTTATCAGGAGGAGAAACGTAGGGAATTCCTATTCCTTACTCAGGGGAGCAATTTGTTTGATGAATATGAGAAGAAATTCACCGAACTTTCAAAGTTTACTGCTTCTCTGGTTGCAACTGAGGAAGAAAAATGTAGACGTCTAGAAGATGGTATGCATATTGATTTAAAGGAAATGGTATCGGCCACGGGATATACTGATTATGCAAAATTAGTGGAGGCTGCTCGTAGGGCTGAACGAGTGGTGATAGAAAGAAGAAAGTGCAATGATCATGGAAATAAAAGAATTGCAGATAGACCCCTATGGAGAGGAAACATGAACAAAGAACCAAGAATAGCTGGGAATTCAAGGTAAGATAATAGATCAGTTCCTAGAGTACAAGGGATTCAAACAAATAGATATAGAGTTGGGACTTCTGAAAACAGAACTCTTTCTTTTCCACAATGTACAAACTGTGGAAAGTATCATCCAGGAACTTGCCGTAAGGGGACCACTGGGTGTTATCAATGTGGCGAGATAGGCCACATTCGTCAGAACTGTCCTGCACTTGTCCAAGGCCGTCGGGTAATGGGAAGACCAGCACAAAATGAAAATCGTGATATTGTTGTACGTCGTCCTCCACCTGCAAGGGAACAAAATAAAAATAATACACAGAAGAAATCAAACCAAAGAGAGGGAAAAGCTTTTGCTATGACATTAGAGGAGGCTATATCTGCAAACGATGTTGTATCAGGTACCACTATTATTTTTGGTAAAAGTGCACATACTCTTATTGATTCTGGTGCAAGTCATTCTTTTATTTCACAAAGATTCTCCCTATATGCTGATAAAGTAACAAGTACTCTCAAGCATGCTTTAGCAATTTCTTTACCTAAGGGAGAACCAGAAATTATTAGGGATGTCCTCCTAAATTGTTCGGTAAAGATAGGAGAAAATTATATTGAAGTAGACCTGATTCCTATGGAGATAAGGGAATTTGATGCTATCATAGGAATGGATTGCTTAAGTACATATCATGCTCTTCAGACTGTCATAAGAAGCATGTTACTTTTAGGAAACCAGGTGATGTCGAATTCACCTTTTATGGAGAAAGAAGGATATATCCTACCCATGTCATCTCCTGTCTCTTAGCCCAGAAGTTGATAAGAAAGGGATATTCCGCTTATATTGCTTACGTGTTTAATACTAAGGCAGAAGCAGCCAGTTTAGAAAATATCTCCGTGGTGAAGGAATTTCCAGAGGTGTTTCCAAATGAACTACCAGGAATTCCTCCTGATAGGGAAATTGAATTCACTATTGATCTCATTCCGGATACCAATCCAATTGCCTTAGCTCCTTACAGAATGGCCCCAGCTGAACTTAAAGAACTCAAAACTCAATTACAGGAGTTGACAGATAAGGGATTTATACAGTCCAGTATGTCACCTTGGGGTGCTCCAGTTCTATTTGTCAAGAAGAAAGATGGTTCCATGAGACTTTGTATAGATTACAGGAGACTAAACAGAGTGACTGTTCGCAATAACTATCCTCTGCCCAGAATAGATGACTTATTTGACCAATTACAAGGGGCCTCTGTATTTTCCAAGATTGATTTGAGATCTGGCTATCATCAGTTAAAGATTAGAGGAGAAGATGTCCCTAAAACTGCATTCCGAACCCGGTATGGGCATTATGAATTCCTAGTAATGCCTTTTGGATTGACAAATGCCCCAGCTGCTTTTATGGACTTGATGAATAGGGTTTTCCGTCCATATCTGGACAAGTTCGTGATCGTATTTATTGATGATATTCTCGTATATTCTAAAACAGAGGAAGAACATAGAGAACACTTGAGAATTGTACTTCAAACTCTGAAGGAACGCCGATTATATGCAAAGTTTGATAAATGTGAGTTTTGGTTGAAGAAGGTTGCATTTCTAGGCCATATCATATCTGGAGAAGGAATAACAGTAGATCCATCAAAGATAGAAGCAGTTCTTAGATGGGAACGACCGATAAATGCATCAGAAATCCGAAGTTTCCTTGGATTAGCTGGGTATTATCGAAGATTTGTTGAAAACTTTTCTAGAATTGCCGCACCATTGACAAGGTTAACTAGGAAGAATGTGAAGTATAGTTGGGACGAAGAATGCGAGAAGAGTTTTAAGGAACTCAAGAGTCGTCTCACCTCAGCACCCATAATTAGCCTTCCTTCAGGACAGGGTAATTTTGTAATTTATAGCGATGCCTCAAGACAAGGGCTGGGATGCGTCTTGATGCAGAATGATAAGGTGATTGCTTATGCTTCTAGACAGCTAAAACAACATGAGTTAAATTACCAAACTCATGATCTTGAGTTAGCTGCTATAGTATTTGCTTTAAAGATCTGGAGACACTACCTATATGGAGAAACTTGTCGAATCTTTAAGGATCACAAGAGTTTGAAATATATTTTCTCTCAGAAAGAGTTGAATTTAAGGCAAAGAAGATGGTTAGAGCTAATTAAAGATTATGATTGTTCCATAGAATATCACCCGGGGAAAGCCAATGTCATAGCTGATGCTCTCAGTAGAAAGTCTAAGGGTCAGCTATCTCACTTAAAAGGGGAATATTATCAGTTGAAAGAGTTACGTGCAAAGTTAACCATAGATAGCTCTGGAGCCCTATTAGCATCCTTACAAGTGAGACCCATATTATATGATAAAATCAAGGAGGCACAAGTCCATGATTCTGAAATCATTAGAATAATTGAGAAGATTAAGGGAGGAGATGAAGCCGGGTATACAATAGATAGTCAAGGGGTTTTATTCTTTAAAGGAAGATTATGTGTTCCGAGGAAATCTGATATAAAGACTGAGATTCTGGAAGAGGCACATAACTCCATGTATACTCTGCATCCAGGAAGTACTAAGATGTATAGGACACTTAAGAACTACTATTGGTGGTCTGGCATAAAGAGAGAGATTGCAGAGTATGTTTCTAGATGTCCTATATGCCAACAAACAAAACCGGAGCGTTTGAGACCTGCGAGGAAATTACAGACACTTCCAATACCAGAATGGAAATGGGAACACATCACTATGGATTTTGTTACAGGATTTCCAAGGACCCGTCGAGGTCACAATGCAATATGGGTCATAGTAGACAGATTAACTAAGTCAGCACATTTCTTAGCCATTAACATGACATACAGTCTATACCGCTTGGGAAAGATCTTTGTTAATGAGATAGTTAGCCGTCATGGGGCTCCTGTGTCAATTGTATCTGATAGAGATCCACGATTTACTTCTAAGCTATGGCCAAGCTTACATAAAGCTATGGGAACGAAGTTAGCATTTAGCACAGCCTTTCATCCTCAAACAGATGGCCAATCAGAACGGACTATCCAGACTCTAGAAGACATGCTTAGAGCTTGTGCACTGAGCTTTAAAGAAAGCTGGGATGAACATCTCTCACTTATAGAGTTTGCATACAATAACAGCTATCATACTAGTATTGGGATGGCACCTTATGAAGCCATGTATGGTAGACCGTGTAGAACACCTATCTGTTGGAGTGAAGTTGGAGAAAGGAAATTGGTTCAACCTGAACTAATACAAAACACGATAGAAAAAGTTGAGGAAATCAAGAGATGCTTAAAGGCAGCGCAAAGCAGACAGAAAAGTTACGCAGATAAGCGAAGGAGAGACTTAGAATTTCAAGTGGGAGATCATGTGTTTCTAAAAGTTTCTCCATGGAAAGGCCTAATTAGATTCGGGAAGAAAGGGAAACTAAGTCCAAGATACATTGGCCCTTACGAGATTATTGAGAGAATCGGAAGTGTAGCTTATCGTCTTCGACTTCCAGCTGAACTAGCAAGGATACATGATGTCTTTCATGTCTCCACACTTCGGAAGTTTATTCCAGACCCAACCCATATGATACAACCTCAAGATATTAAATTGAAGGAAGATCTGTCATACGAGGAGGTTCCTGTGGAAATTCTAGATTATAAAGTACAAGAGCTTCGTACAAAGAAGATTCCTTTAGTCAAAGTTGTATGGAGGAGTCACGCAATAGAAGAAGCCACATGGGAACGAGAAGAAGAAATGAGATCTCGATATCCCCACTTATTTTCAAGCTAGCAAGGATACTTAAATTTCGAGGACGAAATTAATTTCAAGTAGGGGAGAATTGTAATACGCGTTTTGTACAATATGCTTTTGAATGATATCAAATGTTATTTCAAGGAATATTGGATTGATAGTGTTCACACTTTACGGATACCATAGTCAATAGATTCGCCTTTCTGCAATGATTTCATTTAAACTTGTTGTGTTTATATCAGAGACCGTCTTGTATAAAATGGACTTCAAAAAGGTTCTATGAATTGTGTAGCACATCAAAACATAGTACCACATCTAGTAATCTGGATTTTGGTAGTACCTTATAAGTAGTAGAAGCCACTACTTGCAGAGTGCCTATAATGTTATAGATTTATACTCATTAGCCATAATCACATCATTAAGACTAATTAAACATGATTAGTGCTAATTACCCGTCATTAGTGATAATTAAGCATCATTAGCATATATTTATACTCATTAGCTATAATCACATCATCAAGACTAATTAAGCATGATTAGTGCTAATTACCCGTCATTAGTGATAATTAAGCGTCACTAGCAAGAGTAGGACACATGGAGTGGAAATCATGAGACACGTGTCGTTTTATAGTCAGGACAAGTGTCAAAACCTCAGTAGTGCCATGTGTCCTGAGACTAACACATGTCATGGTGTAGTCTTTTGCTTGGGCAACAAGTAAACTCGTGGATAAGGCAAGCCTATTACTTAGGCAACAAGTTTCCTTATGATTATGCCATGTGCCATGCCATGTGTCTTCATACATGGATAAGGGACACATGAACCTCCCTTACATGTTGACACATGTCACACATGTAAAGGGGGTGGAGGCCTATAAATACCATGACCCCCCCATAGTCCTCCCCACTTAATTCACGCACATCACTACACCTTAGAGCCGCAAGGCCGCCGAGCTTGCGGGAGGAGCACGAGAGGAGCACGACGAAGCCCTATCGGTGATCAAGAGCATTTTTAAAAGCCGTAACGAAGTTCTGTCCGCATCAAGCCGTAGTACTGAAATCTAGGACGGCTATAGGGGGATTTCACTAAAGAAGGTGATTCAGACTCAAGCTAGATAGCGTTCAGGTGAGGGATTCTCAAGCGCTATTTTAAAGCATTAGTCTTTCGCTTTTATGCATGTTTTATGATAACAAGTATGCAATCGTGTTTTCTTGAGCTTTTACGCATGAATTGCAAGTACCGTATACCAGATATGAAATCAAGGCTTTTGAATGTATTTTCAAATATCATTTCAAGTGCTTTAAGTTGATAGCATGTTTTCAAGCATAAAACTCGTTGTGGAATAGAAAGCATAAGTTTCACTACGTAGATTTGAGTTTTTATGTAAAGAATTTTGTTTTGTACGGTTACTATGAATTATGGATCAGTTTTCCAAGTTCTGAATGGTTTTAGTGATCAGAATATGCATGCTATGTCAAGATTGTCTTATGTTATTGAATTAGTTGTTATGAGCATGAAATTGCAAGTTTACGGTTTATTAGCGGCAAGAAAAGAATCAGAATCAGAAGATAAGCACCACAGTAGCTCTTTTATACAAATCATGAACTAGCCATTAGATATGGTGATGTCATTAGATATGACCCTGAAACCGCCATTAGATATGGCAAACCATTAGATATGGTATCAAGAGGACTTTGGGTCCGCATTCTGTATACATATAGGCTTTGGACCGTATGCAGGGTGTTTTTGGTCTTTAGGACCGTCTGCGCATATGACTTAGCTTTGTTTCAACGTTCATGAGTCAATAAATTAGTCACAGTGGTGATTAGTACAAACAGCTTGATAGTGATGATTATGTTTCAGTTTATCTGCCTTTGAAGTAATTTCAGCATTTATTTGCAAATCTAGCATGTTGTTATATGTTTACTCTTATAAAGTCTCTTTTCAAGATATTTCAAAGTTATCAGTATAAATTTTGGCATACTACTCATATTTCAACTTTTAGTTATATGTAAAAAGCTTGAGATCCTTTCACTGGGTCTAAGCTCATAAATGGGTTTAGACTCATCCCGTTATATTATATTATATACAGATCAACAGAATCACGAATAGCAGGTGAAAGGACCACGGATACACTTGGAGGAGGTGTCTTTTGCTTTTCGTTATTTTTGTACTGTCTGTGTTATTTTGTAAGAAGTTGTAATAGATAGAACTTGTGTAATACACTTCTTGGTGTTGTGAACTTGAAATACAAAGGTTTTATATTCTTTGAGATTGCCACATGTTTACTTGAGGAAAAAGAAGAGGAAAGATCTCTGTCGCGGCACGTTCCGGTTAGCGGGACGGGTCGTGACATGTGCGAGGTAGAACGTGAATATGTAGAGATCGAGAAAAAAGGTGTGAAAAATCAGTGTCGGACGCGAATGTGTGTGGTGATAAATTGTTAGTTTTAAGGATCTAAAGACGAATATAATAGGAGCAAAAACTAGACCTGTGATTTACCTAAGAAAAACGACAGGAAATAAAAGTGGATCTCACCTTGGGGTCGGAAATGCCGTAATGGACTCGACGAAGGCCAACACCTTGTCACCGGATGGCTCAGAGGCTGGACACCCTTCTTTAACAAGATGGCTCTCGGAGATCGGGCTCCTCTCCACCAAAGATTGATTAAAGAATGAAAGAAGGAGGAGGAGCCCATTAAAAAGAGAAGAAAAATAAAATAGAAATGTGTATACACTTAAGGAATGTTTTTATTGGTGAAATTAATAAAATAATTAAATTAATTAATTAATTAATTATGAAATTCGGAATTAAATTAATTAAATAAATCAAATAATTAATGAAAATCAATTAGCCACATTAATGGTGGCCATTAAAGGCATAAAATCAAATCTAATATACACGGTATGTTATAAAATCAAATAATGAATTAAATAATTAAATCTAAATATAATTTTCATAATTAAATTAAATTAACTAATTAATGTGAGATATTTTATTTTTTTATTTAAGGAAATTAGTTATATGCACATATTGTATACATATAATACACTATACATATATACACATAAGGAAGTAATTTATAAACACATTTTTATATTTTATTATTTATATTTTTTTAACGAAAATAATATTTACAAATATGTACATTATATATATAAATAAATATGAATAAATATGTACAATAAATAATGGTAAAACTGCATAAGACACCCCAGAAAATCGACTTTTTAAGTGTAACTTCAAAAATTATGAAAACACGGCCATTTGAAAATTATTTAATTTAGAGTATAATGGAATTGAGTTTGGTTCAATTTGAGTTGGTATGGAGCCAGAATTAATATTTTAATGATCACTTTGTGGCTTTTTCTGAGGATGATTAATTGTAATATGTACATTATTTTATTTGATAATTATTTTTATTATTTACAACATATTTTTATTTACAACTCTTTTTTACAAAAATAATTAATTTGAGGTCAAATTATATACAAATAAAATAATACAAGTTTTATACAAATATAAAAGGAATTTATGTATAAATTATTTTTGGATTTTTGATAGAAGACCCTATCTCCCCCTACTTTATTCCTGGTCGATCAGGTCAAGTCTTGACCTTCTCTCGGGGTTCGGGTCAGTCTGTATTTGTTGAATAAACACATCCTTCTTTTTTCTTTTCTTTTTCTTTTCTTCTTTATTATTTTATTTTGAATGGAAAATGTGTTAAAAATGCATATTTAACAAATGCATGCAAAATGGTAAAATTTGGAATTAGTGGGTATTTACAGGTGTTTGACTAAGAAAATGAAGCTAAAATAAAAGAATAAAGGCGATGAATCGTGGATTCGTCATTCTTCTATACTTTACCTTTGCTAGTCCTTTAGCAAACACTTATTTGGAAAATAAGTGAAAACAAAAATAAAGAAAAGAAACAGGAAAGAAGTTAGAATAATATTGACTTTTAAACTTATCTTCATAAAAATGTAGTCTGGAGCTCTGTCGGACCTTTGGATTATTAGTTGTCATAACCTTAATGGGAAATGTATTTAAAACCTAATAGCCTCTAAGTTCCACAAGACTCCTATTCAGGTCTCCTCAACAGTCAGATCGGAATAAGTCTACATACACAAATTCTTATGACTATGAATTCTTACTTGTACTCCTCATCTCAGAAGTATCAAAGAAACAACCTCTCTCAACAAGGTAGCTCTAATCCCCCGGTCTAGCAACTCTTTCCTCGAGGAGCGGGGATATTCCCTTCTAAGTTCAAGTACAACCAGCTCAAAGAAGAGGGGATGGAGAACAGAATGGACGGTAACCACTGTAGTTACCTATCCTTGGATGCACGACCAGTGTAGCCATGTCACCCACTGCAAGCTCACAAATGTATGAATTTGAAGCTCTTATTCTTCTTTTTTTCACTTGTATATACACTCCGGCGGGTATTTTACTTTTCAATCAACCCTGTCCACTTTTGGAGATTCTACATTTTTTATTTCTTTGATTTTTTTTGAAAATATATACAAGGTGCAACATGTACATAAGGAGTTTTTCCTCTTGAATCAGTAGACTATCCCTCTTTTTAAGCATTATTACAACCCCACAGCTCCTGTCTTTAGACCTCAACAACACCAAATCAGGTTGAGACGCACTTCCCTCCCTAGAGGAGGACGAGAGGTTCCACCTAGATGTACTACCCTCGTATGTTACCCCAAGCCAAAAGATTCTGCCCCCTCACTACTTCCTCCATGAAGAGCTATGTGCCGATTGCTTTGTCCAAGGTAAGCCACGGTCTGAAAGAATCATGCATATGTTGTTAAATATTCTACTTAGACTTATCAAGATGACATGTGAACATAGTCTTATGGACTCAAAGAATTAAGTTACTAGGACCTTAAAAGTATGAACTCCAAATCTTATAAGGTTCCTCTGAAATTAAGTGGATTAAGGTCCAACTAAGTTCCATTCTTCAAATTTATTCCAGACTTAGTTTAATTGTCAAAACTATCCTAAAAAATGCACATGCCAATGCAAGAAATATGTACAATGCAAAGAAAATAAAATATTTTTGTGAAACAATTTTCAAAATTTTGAAATTTTTATGGATTTTTTAAAATGATGCACATGAAAAAAGTTTTTTATGCAAATAGTTATAAATATATATAAGTATGTTCAAATTTTTTAGATAAGGGTTAGGGATTATATACACATATTTACAAAGAAGTGAGTTAATTATTTACAAGAGTCGTGAGAAAGGATTTACAACTTGAATAATTTATACAAGTATATACATAGTTGTATTTTTTAATTTTTGGATTTTTTGTTTATTATTCATTTTTAGTTTTTTTAAAAAATTTCGTGATGCATATACTCCTCAAATTTATTTGAAAATAATTTTACAAATAATTTTGAAAACTATAGTCCAAAATATTTTTTCACACAGTTTTAGAATCATTTACAATTATTTGAAAATAATTTTGCAAACATTTTTCAAACAGTATATATAGATTTTCAAAATAATTTTTCAACCATTTTTCAAAACATTTGAAAATAGTTTTACAAAATCATTTTTTGTACACACAAAGAAAAAAATTTTACAAGCCATAATATTTTTACAAAGATTGAAAATATTTTTCAAACATTTTTCAAATAATTTTCAAAAGATTTTTCAAATAGATTTTCAAGCTACTTTCAAAATATTTTTCAAAATATTTTTAACCTGACTTATTAGTCAGTATGTACAAGAAAACTTTTTGAGGGAATTTCTGCATCTTTTTATTAGTTAGTTTTTTTTAGTATTTACACAATAATTTAGCCATATTAGAAATATGAAAGTACGAGTATGGCTAAAGTATATATACAATATATACGACACCCCCCTATACTTAGCTCGAACTATGTCCTCATAGTGATCAAAGAGCAGGAAAGAAAGACATAACTCATGCTAAGTATAGAAAAGTAAAAAGAATAGTATACTACAATGACGAATAAAAGAATAAAATCAATAGAAGTCGGTGATCCCCCTATACTTAGGATCAAGTAATCCTAAGTATAGAAGTCTTTACATAAGGGGAATAACCGAGGAGTAGAATGTACTGGGTTTTACCCCCCCTATACTTAGGGTAAAATATCCCTAAGTATAGGTAGCAGAACAGAGGTAAAAAGAATCAAATGAATACTCACATGTCTGACACCCCCCCATACTTAGGATAAAGTACACCCTAAGTATGGAATGATCATGAGATGGAGTAGGGGTGTAAGACAGAGAAAATTTTTGATATGGACAAATGGATCTTTACAGATGTGATCAATGTTGAGGTATCTCTCAACAAGCGCTAGAGTTTACGCCCCTAGGTGGGCGCAAAGGCTAGGATAACATTGTATCGAGGTTCATGACGGCATCTGTAAGGCGAATAGCGTATTATCGTTGTGGTCTCAGCGAGAGAACAACAACAAGCTCAAGAGAGGAAATGATGACACCCAGGTAAACAATCAAGCGGGTGTCTACTACCAGGTAAAAATATGGAAAGATAAAATCGGGCTCCGGTCGTACAAAAGAAATCATCGTCTCAAGATCTGAATGGAGTGAATGGATGGATCCGCAGAAATCAAACGTGGAGAAGGAAGGATCTAGCAGGGAATCCTCCACGTTAATCATAGTTTCAAATAGATAAGGAAGATCAAGATCAGGAAATTCGCTAAAAAGGTTGATACCTGATGCATAAAATGTAGATAAAATAGTGAAATTATCGAATACCTCAAAGATCGGGTCATCCTCACGAGGGTCATCGAGGAGATAAACCTCAAACTCGTGATCAAAAATATCAAAATACTCGGTCTCGTGATTCGACAGTTCAGATGCACTTTCAGAAAGTGAAGCTGAGTACACAGGGTCAGTGGCATCCTCCCGTAGATAACCCTCGAGGAGTAATGTCGAATCATCAGGGAATTGGGGATCTATGCTGTCAAATATCAGGTCCTCCAAAAATATATTAGCCTCATCAGAAGGGAGGACACAAGACTCAAATATGGGACTATCAAGGTCCGTCAAATCAACAATCGGTCCCTCATCAAGCTCTCTATGCTGAGATGAATCCAAATATATCTCTGAATCTAAGAAGATCTCCTGAAGAAAGGACACTGACTCAACTGGAAATGGACACTGGAACGACTCAAAGGATGGTTGAGATGTGGGTTCCTCATCTATTTCTTAGGATACAAGCATATCTAGAATCCAAGAATCCTCGATGTGGAAGTGCGAAACTGGCTCAAAATCTGATTGTAAATCCAATGTAAACTCTGTTGGACATGTGAGCCCACGGCGAGCCATTATGCAATAAATGTTATTGCACATATCATTCCCTGATCTGAAATGAAGAATAAATACTTTTCATAAAAGATCCCTCTGTACAATTAGGGTTATGTACCATGGCCATCTTGATGATCATACAGTTGTTGATTTAATAATTGAATCATGGAGGCTGGTGCTTGGATGAATATCTAAAGGGTTAGATTGAGGACTCATCAAGCACCCTCAAATGATTATTAAGAGATGATCCCAGCCTGAGTAGGAGATGGTAATCCTTTCTCACATAGGCTGATATCTGACCGACCTCTTTATGCAGGTCCTCTGCATAGGAATAGAGATTCGGAGGTGTCAGATTAGTTAGGTCAATGGGTTGACTTAACGAGATCGAGATAACCTAAAGTCCTATGTTGAATGATGTCACAGCATAGGCATGCATCCTCTGACCGGAGACAGATGTGTTACTATATGTCTGAGTGTGTACATTTGGCAGACCAATAGGTTGATGACATAACCAAGGTCTATACACTGGCGCGCTGGTGTGTATGTAAGGGCATATGAGTAATACGATCTCTCAAAGGGATCATACAGGTTCACTACTGAACCGGAAGACATGATCTCACTCATGAGATATTGGGAAGAATCAAATTCCGTGCACGGTCATCTCGCTTTGGAAGCTTGAATGAATTTTGATATATACTTTTGGAAAGTATATGATCGAGACCTAGGTATGATATATGCTTTTAGAAAGTATATGATCGATACCAAATCCCAATGATCAAATGAGAAACTTAGTGATAAAACCCTGAAGAAGACAATGTAAAATTGATCTTGATCTTCGGGTTGACCATGGGTCTTCCAGTATGCAGGATGTACAGGTATTGGGAATACCTGAGGGTGATGTGATCATAAACGATTGGATATCCATGACGCTTCCATTCCGAGGGAGTGATGAAACAGGTCTGGATTTTAGTGACTCCTTCCAGTAGAGAAGCAATCTGATCTTAGTCCAAGTGTTGGACATTGTTCTGAATGAGATTCAGATTCAATGAGAAGATTAGATTTGCGGTCTTGATTTAATCAAGCATCTGTGGGAGGTCCGTAAGATCTGGATTTGAGATGAGATCTCAACATCCAAGTCACTATACGTGGAATAATAAAATCGCCCTGTCCTTATCTCCAAGTATCTGCGGAGAAAGCACATTATTCTTGAAAGGGTTCAAGAATAATTCATTTGATGAAATGTATATCCAAGCAAGAAGGACTTGATGATTAAATGAGATTTAATTATCAAGCATAAAATGAATATGATTCATATTATTATCCAAGAAGAAAAACTTGATGATTAAATGAGATTTAATGATCAAGCTTAATATGAATATGATTCATATTGTGAGAGTGATTATCTAAGATAATAAAATGGGATTTAATTATCAAGGATTAAGAGAATGTGGATAACACTATCCATGATATATGTGTATTATAAATATGATTTATAATATATATAAGAGAGAGTTTATGTAAATAGCATTTGTTAATTAATAATTTGGATTGGATTCACATTTATTAATTAATTGGAAATGCAATTTACAAATTAATTTGGGTTGTGAATATGATTTACATAATATTCAATGGCATGATTGAAATACTCACAAATTAATTTGTAATTAATTTGGTGAATAATTTTATAATAATTGTTATTACAAAATTAATTAAGGAATAATAAAATAAATAAAAAGGAGCCGAAATAACCACCAATTTCATAGGTGGCGTCACCTATGAATTGTTCATGGGTGACGCCCCCTATATTCAAGGGTGGTTGGTTGACTCCATTTTTGTTATCACATTATCTCTTAATTAGTTAGTGTTAAATTAAATTATGTTGATAATGTTGCAACATATTTTAATTTAAATTAATATTGTTGGTTTTAACCAACAACAATCATAGCCATTGATCTTACATAGACCAAGCCTAGCCGTTGGATCTATGTGTCCCATGGATTGAGATCCATTGGATCCTAAACTAATATAAAAGAAGGGCTAGGGTAGCTTTCCAAGGTACATCATTAAGAGTTGTACAAGGTTACAACTCTCTCTCTCTCTCATATTCTCGCCCTCTCTCTTTCTCTCCTCCAAAAGATGGTCGTCCATCTTGTGTTGAGAAAGGAGAGACTCTCGGTTTCTTCTTCGACGACTCATGAATCTCCATCTTCTTTGGAGTTGCTTACTCTAAAGTAAGACGACGGATTTTGTTTGACGAAATTGAGGGAGCCACCGCTTGGATCTTCATCGAGGATTGCGATAAGGAACGTGACTCATCATCGCACCCGCAAGTGCGTTCTTCGTGGATCGGACTTAAGATAGGAGGATCTCTACTTTGGGATCTCGCGATCACAACCACGCTTCAAGAGGTATTCCTTATACTTGGTGGTTTGATGAAACGATCCGAGAAGTGTTCTCGTGATCATGTGGTTTCATCTTTAGATTTAAATTTTTTAATTTCCGTTGCATGTAGCATCTAGTACCACTAGTTGCTCCGATTGCATACGATGCAATCAACACGCTTCCGTGATGCGCTTAAGGACACTCAATATACTTCAAGTGTTATCAGAGCCAGGTTGAAAAAGGTTTTGGATATGATCCATAGACCTTAGACGATTTGGTTCTTGAAAGGGTTGCGAATTTTTTCTGTATTTCAATTTTCGCACCTCTATCTAATTGAAATTTCCAGTACTGTTTAAATTATTTAAATACGAAATTTTCAATTGGATTTTGTTCCACCATAGGATTTGAGTTTGTGAAATTTGGACTTCATTTGCTCAAGATATGGCTTTTTGAATATGACTATATTCACTGTTGCGGGAACTGCGGATTTAAACGTGATTAATGAGATAATTACGGTTTTAATCTGCCTCGAAATGCGTGAATTATCACTTGAGTTCTTTAATAAATCAAATAGGCAATCTTTGGAAACTGAGTTTGCATTTTTTGGATTTAAATTGATCAATATAAGTTAATTTTGGTGATTGGGGGTCACTGCTGGAAATTAACATTTTTTGATCTTGAACCTTGTGATAAGTCATTCAATTATAATGAAAATTAATTGTTAATTTTCTGGAATAATTAGTGATAAATATTTGTGAAATATTTAAAGAGATAATTATTTCATTGAATGACATTTGCCTAAACCACAATGATGAGATATTAGATCTTGATCATTGGTTCATCAACAAACATTGATTTTATGAAAATCATAGTTTATCCTACAATAGTTGTAGGACAACTTTTACATGAAAAACCCTCTTGCTTGAATAGGATTGGGGATTTGTCTAGCAAATATCCTTATAATATAATAAAAAATGTTTTGATGTATATTATATGGTATAATTTCAGTTGAAAAACCGATGAGCATCTCAAAGTACATGATGATCTATCTGGTATTATCCTTTCCCGAGGCGGATATGGTGCCTAGTCGGAGAGCATTGGGGTCGCGAGTTGGAAAGTGTGTGGTCCGTCCCACTCTCGTCGGTACTGGCCATGACAACGGGTAGGGACTGTATAATGCCAGAGAAAGTTAATGTGTATTTTTCTAATTATTAAAATTCGAATAATACGTACTTTGAGAATATACCTACTATTCAAGTAAAAGACATGTTTGTTGATTGATGATTGGATTAATGATTAATTTAATATGATTAAATTAATTATATCCAATAAACACTCTATTTTGAATAGATGTGTATTTCCCTTGGAAGAATTAATTATGTGAATATGATTCACGATAATTAATTATAAAATTTGAATATGAGGTGGAGGATCACATAAGTGACATCCATGGTCTCCCGTCAAGGCGAAGGGTTTCCGTCGCCAGGGATTGTATGTAGGAGACGCCTGTCCGAAGTGACATATCCTATATGCAAGCACATCTGGATCGGGCTCTTTGCTTCTCGAAAGAGTAAGGCCGTATGCGTAGTGACCCCAATATCGAGTCCTCATATTATTGGGGCGATATTGGATTGTGCATAGCGAGTTCTAATCCTGTTGGCGGTTGGTTCAATTAGCAACGGGTCAACATCATCTTAGGGGTGGTGGGCCCGGGTGTTAAAGACCGAATTGGGAATGCAAGTTGGACTTGCAAGGCGGAATGAGTTCCCGCTTCTTTTTATCCGATTTGTAGGTTCTCATATTATTGGGATGCGATAAAGATAAGGAAGGAGATCCCAGATCTTGCTTGAGATATGATGGTAAGAATATCTCTTACATTGAAAGTGATTAAGGGAATGAACTTTCAGTGTTGACAAGGCAAGACAACTTTGATATAAAAATTCCTAAATCAAAGTAAAACATGTATGTATAATATATATACCCTTATGCAAATTTCTTATTTCAGATAATACTTCATTAAACCCACTCAATATTATACTCAATAATAACCAGTAAAATATCTTGGATTGGACTCATGATCCAGATATTATACTTGCAATTGGACACATAATGTATGTGGTTGCACTGTGCAAGATTCCTCAACATAATGAGGTATGACAATTAAATAAGACAATAAGACATCACCTTAGGGTTCGTATGTCTCTATAGTCTTGATCTTTCATCGAGTACTTTGGAAGTGACATGTCGATGATGATCGCAATTGTCAAATAATCCTTATAAAATCTAAGAAGATGTTCTGGCATACATATGTGCTATAGACATTTAATCATGAATGACATGGTTCTCTGCATTATGCAGAATGGTAGCTCGAAAGAGATGATGTATTCAAAATGTTTGAATACCTACCTGAACCTAAGTCTCTAAGAGATAAGATGTATGTAGATATGATGAGTGTCATCATTCTACTATCTATACTCAAGTCATTCATGAAGCTTCACAATAATTATTTTGAATGAATTTAATGAAGCATGTATAAATGTTGAAATGCTCTTTTATTGAAATCCTTTGAATTCAACATAAGAGATTCTTTGTCTTAAACAACGGTTTTTTATAGATGAAGAGAGCGCAGTGGAAGCATGGGTCAGACCCGAGTAAGAAGGAAAGTCAAAGAGTTGACCTACTTCTGTGACTTTCATACGACATCCAAAGAGTTGGATGAATGTCAATACTGCAATAAGTTGATGCGTTGATAGTATGACTATCAAATCTGTCTAAAATCCTTAGTGAAGGACTCAGATAGAGCATCAGAATAATCTACATATAATAGCTGACTCTGACTTTATTATTTCATAAGATAAAGTCTGACAATTGTATCCCAATCTTCTAATGACATTTGCAATTGGTTGCATATATATATATATATATATATATATATATTAGAAGATTAGAAATTTGATCTTAAGGTTTAGCAGTCATCTACATGGATATTGCTGTAATTGTTGCAGCAATCTCTGTTGGATAGATAGACTTCATATTCTCAGTGGGAGAGCCCTTAGTCTTGGAGAATTTCTCTGTGACCTAGATATTAGAATGCACTCATTGTTTGTTTCTAAATGTTGGAAATAAACATGAATTCTGAGATAGAACTATCATAAAGAGTTATGATGAAAATATTTCAGATAGTAATCTAACATCTAGTGGACTCCACGAAATTAGAAAATCAATGAATGGTTCATTAAGATTTCTAATACTGAAAATCAAACCTTATAAGATCAATAGGAGGATGAAGATCATTTGACAATGATCTGGCATCAAGCCTTGGACATTTGTCTATTGATATGATCAATAAACTAGTAAGAGATGGAATTTTAGAATGTCTAAAATTTCAAATCTTACATACCTGTGAATATAGTATTCAAAGAAAAATGTTCAATACGCCCTTCTCTGAGAATGGTGTTAGATGTTGAGGTATTCAAGATCTCATACATATTGATGTATGTAGATCATCTATATCATAGTAAACATTATGGATATATGATATCTATTGATGATTACGTGTGATATGAGATTTCTTCTCTTCACCTAAGGAACCTTTGAAATGTTCAAAGATTTCACAATTTTGGTTTAGAACCAAAGTTTGAAAGAAGATTAAATGAATTTGATCTAACCAAGGTAGCAAGTACCTAATAGATAAAATTCAAAGAATACCTTATGGAGATATGAATATCATTTCTATCTCAATCCTCCTAACATACCTAAACTCAATGGAGTTGTAGGGAGATACAATTGGATCATGTGTGACATGATTTGATCAATGATGAATTTTTAGCATAATTTCCTCTTAGTTTCCAGGTATATGTGTAGTAGAGACTACAATATATATCCTTAATAAAGTTCCATGCATGTAAGCTGGAATCTAGCACTTGAGAGTGCTACTTCATTAGGAAAATAAAGGATGGTATTGGATACCTGCTTTATGACCTTGCGATTCTTAAAAGATCTCATATCTGAGAATGTGATTCTTGGAGGATTGAGACTCTTGAGAATCAAGATGAAAATGAAGTGAAGGAACTCATTTAATCTTGAGAAGATAATGAGGCTCCTGAAATCGGAAACTAAAAGGATAATTAAAGATGAAACATTAATACCTCTTCAAATGAGTTTGAAGATGTATTCCATGTGTCAGTTAAGTCTGAGAGTGATCGGACTTCATGTGATGAAGCTCCTGAAGATCATGACATGGAAAGATGGATATTAGCAATAAAGTCTAAAGCAGACTTCATATACAAAGTGTTGTATATGGACCCTCGAGGATCCACCTATAAGGGTAAGACCCGTTAAGGTGTAAATGGATCTTCAAGAGAAGAGGGAACCTGATGAGAAGGTAGAGACCTTCAAAGCTCGGTTCGTAGCCATAAGCTACACATCGGAAGAGAAGACATTGCTTGAGATGAGACTTGCTCTTCGGAAACCATGCTTAAAATCATCAGAATATTGCTAACCTTAGCTACACAACTTGACTATTGCATCTTCAAGATGTAATTCAAGATTGCATTCCTCTAAAGAATACCTCTCTGAGGATATTCACGTGAAGTAGCCCCAGGGCTTCATGATTTGGGAAAGTAAGGTGTGAAAGCTAAAGAAATCCATCTGTTGACTCAAATAAGCTTCTTAAAGATGGAACATAAGATTTGATGAAATCATAAATGTTATGATTTCAAATAGAATCTTGATGTAGCTTGTGAAGCTTAGTGGGAGTGTCATTGTGTTCATTGTGCTAAATGTAGATAATATCCTAATCATTTGGAATAATATAAGGATGATAATAAGTGTTTTATAGACTGGCTATTCTATACCTTGAGATATGATCTCAATAATACCTCTTAGATCTTACTTCTGAAGGTGTTCAGAAGCAAAGAAAAGAGGGTATTGGGACTGTCACATTTGTAGTATACCTTGGACATATTCCATTCTTGGACATTCCAAGAAAGGCTTCCTTCCCTTAAGATTTGGTACTGACCTATCCAAAGGGATAGCACCTCAAAGAGTTGAGGAAGTGAATGCTAGAACTGCTTGCACTTGTGCATCAGTTACGAGGAGCTAAGTGTATGCTAGATGTGTACAAAAGCCAGATATCTGCCATGCAGTGGGAGTAGTAAACTGTTACTAATCCTATTATGGAGAGAGAAAACACTTGATTGCAGTAATAACAAAATCTTCATAGATGACAAGATTTTTGAGATAGTGATCTCAAAGTCATATCTTCAAAAGCTTAAGACTTTATAGATAGAGATCTAAAAGGTCTTAACTGTAGAAACCTTATGATATAGTGATCTCCAGGAATAAGGGTATTCTGATAAGGATTATGGAAATACTGGTTATAATAATTGAGCAATAGTGTCAAGGACACTATAAGTGCTTTGACTAGATTGAGTATTGGTTGCATTAGATGCAACATTCGCATTGGATGCGAGCACTGTTACCTAGGGATATGCAAGCCGTAAAAGGACTTGGCATAGTCTTTTGGGAACAGAGTGATTGATTAGCTTACCTAGCTATTTCTAAATAGCCTATGATTGTCACATGAGTGTGGGTTTAAATGATTAGCCCATTAATGGCTCTTTGGGCTAGTGGGAGATTGTTGGACATGTGAGCCCACGGCGAGCCATTATGCAATAAATGTTATTGCACATATCATTTCCTGATCTGAAATGAAGAATAAATAATTTGCATAAAAGGTCCCTCTGTACAATTAGGATTATGTACCATGGACATCTTGATGATCATAAAGATGTTGATTCAATAATTGAATCATAGAGGCTGGTGCTTGGATGAATATCTAAAGGGTTAAATTGAGGACTCATCAAGCACCGTCAAATGATTATTAAGAGATGATCTCCAGCCTGAGTAGGAGATGGCAATGCTTTCTCACATAGGCTGATATCTGACTGACCTCTTGATGCAGGTCCTCTGCATAGGAATAGAGATTCGGAGGTGTCAGATTAGTTAGGTCAATGGGTTGACTTAACGAGATTGAGATAACCTAAAGTCATATGTTGAATGCTGTCACAGCATAGACATGCATCCTCTAACCGGAGACAGATGTGTTACTATATGTCTGAGTGTGTACATTTGGCAGACCAATAGGTTGATGACCTAACCAAGGTCTATACACCGGCGCGCTGGTTTGCATGTAAGGGCATATGAGTAATACGATCTCTCAAAGGGATCATACAGGTTCACTACTGAACCGGAAGACATGAGCTCACTCATGAGATATTGGGAAGAATCAAATTCCGTGCACGGTCGTCTCGCTTTGGAAGCTTGACTAAATTTGTAGGTTTGATATATACTTTTGGAAAGTATATGATCGAGACCTAGGTATGGTATATGCTTTTGGAAAGTATATGATCGATACCAAATCCCAATGATCAAATGAGAAACTTAGTGATCAAACCCTGAAGAAGACAGTGTAAAATTGATCTTGATCTTCGGGTTGACCATGGGTCTTCCAGTATGCAGGATGTACAGGTATTGGGAATACCTGAGGGTGATGTGATCATAAACGATTGTATATCCATGATGCTTCCATTCCGAGGGAGTGATGAAACAGATTTGGATTTTAGTGACTCCTTCCAGTAGAGAAGAAATCTGATCTTAGTCCAAGTGTTGGACATTGGTCTGAATGAGATTCAGATTCAATGATTAGATTAGATTTGCGGTCTTTATTTAATCAAGCATCTGTGGAAGGTCCGTAAGATCTGGATTTGAGATGAGATCTCAACATCCAAGTCACTATACGTGGAATAATATAATCGCCCTGTCCTTATCAAATTGATCTTGATCTTCGGGTTGACCATGGGTCTTCCAGAATGCAGGATGTACAGGTATTGGGAATTACTGAGAGTGATGTGATCATAAACGATTGTATATCCATGATGCTTCCATTCCGATGGAGTGATGAAACCGGTCTGGATTTTAGTGACTCCTTCCAGTAGAGAAGCAATCTGATCTTAGTCCAAGTGTTGGACATTGGTCTGAATGAGATTCAGATTCAATGATTAGATTAGATTTGCGGTCTCGATTTAATCAAGCATCTGTGGAAGGTTCGTAAGATCTGGATTTGAGATGAGATCTCAACATCCAAGTCACTATACGTGGAATAATATAATCGCCCTGTCCTTATCTCCAAGTATCTGCGGAGAAAGCACATTATTCTTGAAAGGGTTCAAGAATAATTCATTTGATGAAATGTATATCCAAGCAAGAAGGACTTGATGATTAAATGAGATTTAATTATCAAGCATAAAATGAATATGATTCATATTATTATCCAAGAAGAAAAACTTGATGATTAATGAGATTTAATTATCAAGCTTAATATGAATATGATTCATATTGTGAGAATGATTATCTAAGATAATTAAATGGGATTTAATTATCAAGGATTAAGAGAATGTGGATAACACTATCCATGATATATGTGTATTATAAATATGATTTATAATATATATATATATATATAAGAGAGAGAGTTTATGTAAATAGCATTTGTTAATTAATAATGTGGATTGGATTCACATTTATTAATTAATTGGAAATGCAATTTACAAATTAGTTTGGGTTGTGAATATGATTCACATAATATTCAATGGCATGATTGAAATACTCACAAATTAATTTGGAATTAATTTGGTGAATAATTTTGTAATAATTGTTATTACAAAAATTAATTAAGTAATAATAAGATAAATAAAAAGGAGCCAAAATAACCACCAATTTCATAGGTGGCGTCACCTATGAATTGTTCATGGGTGACGTCCCCTATATTCAAGGGTGGTTGGTTGACTCCATTTTTGTTATCACATTATCTCTTAATTAGTTAATGTTAAATTAAATTATGTTGATAATGTTGCAACATATTTTAATTTAAATTAATATTGTTGGTTTTAACCAACAACAATCATAGCCATTGATCTTACATAGACCAAGCCTAGTCGTTAGATCTATGTGTCCCATGGATTGAGATCCATTGTATCCTAAACTACTATAAAAGGAGGGCTAGGGTAGCTTTCCAAGGTACATCATTAAGAGTTGTACAAGGTTACAACTCTCTCTCTCTCTCTCATATTCTCGCCCTCTCTCTTTCTCTCCTCTAAAAGATGGTCGTCCATCTTGTGTTGAGAAAGGAGAGACTCTCGGCTTCTTCTTTGACGACTCGTGGATATCCATCTTCATTGGAGTTGCTTACTCTAAAGGAAGACGACGGATTTCATTTGACGAAATCGGGGGAGCCATCGCTTGGATCTTCATCGAGGATTGCAGGAAGGAACGTGACTCATCATCACGCCCGCAAGTACGTTCTTCGTGGATTGGACTTAAGACAGGAGGATCTCTACTTTGGGATCTCGTGATCACAACCACGCTTCAAGAGGTATTCCTTATACTGGTGGTTTGATGAAACGATCCGAGAAGTGTTCTCGTGATCATGTGGTTTCATCTTTAGATTTAAAATTTTTAATTTCCGCCGCATCTAGCATCTAGTACGACTAGTTGCTCCGATTGCATACGATGCAATCAACACGCTTCCGTGATGCGCTTAAGGACACTCAATATCCTTCAAACTCGACCAATGTCCGGCTCTGGGAACTCTCACTGGTAGTCAACACATCCATCAAATGAGAAGTAGTAGCATCCATATCCTCAGATTCGTGTGTATTGTCCGAATCTGCATGATGTATAACACACTCATCTAGTGTCATCTCTCCCTCGTGTGTTGTCCCGAATAAATCATCGCTTGATAATGGGATGTCTGAAAATGTATCCAAGATGGTTTCAATTAAATCCAGGTCAGGACTTTGGTGGAACCACCATACGAGGTAATGACATATGTAATCTGCTCTGCGGTCCTCCCCCTCATGGCGATGTGGATAACGTCGGTAATCGAAAATCCATGATCTGGAAATCTCCTCAAAAGATCACGTAACCTCAACCTTGAGTCTATCAATGACTCCTGGGAGTCAACTAAAAAATCATGAATACAATACCGCATCAACTCTTCTCTATGTTGGAGGTAAAATTTCTGCAAAAACAATAATCGTAAATCATCTCATGTAGAAATTTTCCTTCCCAATCATTTGTGCCAACTCTTGTCTTTACTCTGACATCATGTCCTCAGAAGTGATATCAGAATATGATCGTGATCCACAAATATCCAATCGATATGCAAATAAGGTTCCTCGTACACTTCCCCTGAAAATTTTGGCAGTAGATTAATGAACTCTAAATCTAGAATGAAGGGGCTCAATTTTGAAGCAGAGTGTGCTTCTTGATCGGTGTACTCAAACATCATCTCAGGATTAAAGTCATCTAAAGCTTGCAATTGCCCCATTTGATCTCTTATGGAGTGCACTCTCATCTCAGCAAGGTAATTGCCTGGGTTTTATATCTGGTCAATCTAAACTCTTCGGACATCACTCACAGCATGTCCCAAGAAAGAAGGTGTGTAGGGAGAGGAGGAAGATGGGATGTCGGTCGGAGTTCCGACCTCCCAAGAGAGTGGACGAAAATGATGGGACTGAAATGAAGAAGCCGCAAAATCCGGCTGGAATGGAATGTGACCCATCATGAAGAGAAGGAAATGAAGGGATGGAGGGTGGTATAGAAGAGAGTGAGAAAGAGATAGAAAGTGATTGCTAAAGATTTAGAGAGGCTGAACGTAAACAACTCACGCCAAAGACATACAAACATAATGTGAACCCCCAATTCACCAAGTCTACGCAAATCTGACCATGAGATCACGGTCTTTTTCTTTTCTGTTTTAGAGTTTAGTGATCAAACAAATGTTGTAAAAACACTTAGGATGCTTGAATAGGATTTGGGCAATACTCCTTAGTGTGTACGCGAGCAATTAAAAACGCAAACAATGAAGGGGTTGCTCTCCCAAAATAATGATGAGTCAATTACTTTTAATTTTAGAGGTCAAGTTCAATTAGCAGTCCCAATTTTCAATTTTTTATTTTCTATTTTTTGGATTTTTTCAAAGAAAATGCCTACGAATTTTTCGATTTTCTCTTTGATTAATTTGAGTCAAAAATAGGGGGAGGAAGTCGAAAAGGCCAATGCACTGTCAAACACAATGATGCATGTAGGGATAGAAATATGTACCTTGCTCTTGCACTCTACACGCAATATGATCCGCGCATAAAATTAAATGCTGAAAGTAAACTACCTATATGATGCACGTGGAAATCGACCTTAGACAAGCAGCTTTTATTGATCGTGAAGAACAATAGTTAGCTAACTGAATCGAGTCCGGAGTCCGATCTTGGGAGTCACTCGGTGCCCGCCACAACGGGTCATGCCAGTCTTGTATGTGACTCCTCACGGCACGTGATTTCAAATTCAATTAAACTAACTTTTTCAATTATTTTTTAGCCAAGGTCCAATGACGTTCTATAAGAACAGATAATCTTTTAAGTGTCGGGCCTTAGCTATTTACGTCACAATCAATAAAAAATCCTACGTCTAGGGTCTAAAACCGTGAGAATCAAAATAACAAGTTTTGGTCTGAAATCAAAAATATGGAAAACAGCGGTGAGGACCCCTAAGTGCACCGACACTTGGTGAAATAGACCCCGAAGAATAGTCCAAGTCCACAAGTCTAAAGTCCTAATTTATTATAAATATCTCAAGAAATATTCTCTAAAATATTAAGACTATCTTCTTCTCTTCTTCTGCTCTTCCTCCTGTGCAAGTTCTCCCAAAAATAATCCAAGAACACTCCAAGCGGTTACTCGCACAAAAATCAAACAAGAAAAGGTCAGAAAACAGTTATAATATAAAGAGACGAATACCACAAGATTGAAAAATTACTACAAAACCATGCTCCCCGGCAACGGCACCATTTTGATGAGTCGAAAATCGTGCAGTTAAGATGGAATAATTAATTCAATGTGTCGTTGTTCTCAACCACTCGAATCAGTCAACGGGAAAAATAATTTTAAAACACTTAAAAGATAATTAATCAATCAAAGCAAAGATAAGCGGATTTCGCTATTCTTTTTACCTGGTATAGCGACCAGGGTCGTACACAAGGTGAACGATTTAAAAACTAAGTAGTCAGATTTCCAAGCTAATTTTTAGTGGTTTTTGAATTTTTATTTTTTAATTTTCAAAACAAGCATAAAGGAATAAAAATACACAACACTACACACTTTTTGTATTTTTCAGAATAGTCGAAAATACTCAGAAAATTACAGAAAATTTATTTTTATATTTTATATATTTGAAAAAGTTTTTGGTGATTAGTTTTATATTTTTCTAATGTTTATGTGATTTTCTAAAAATCAAATAATGAAAAACAGAGAAAACAGTGCACAACCAAAAGTATTTTGCAACTTAAAAATACTTAAATTACCAATAATCCTGAAAAATATTTTTAATATAAATTATAAAGCAATATCTACAATCAAAAACTGAAAACGCAATTTTTGGATTTTTTAGAATTTTCTACATTTTTTAGGATTTTTCATTTTCTGTAATTTTTTAGAGTTTTGTAAAGAGTTAAAGCACGAAAATTGAAAAGAAATTAAAAGACAGCAAAATACACCTACAATAATTTTTTTTTGGAATTTTTACGAGTTTTTGAATTTTTAGGAATTTTCAAAGTTCTGACAAACAAAAAGACGTTATTTTTTATTTTTAAAATATATTTATGGCAATAAAAATTGATGAAAAAATTATATAATTACAAACACTACAGCAGGAGCATGCACAAATTTTTTGAGAATTTTTCGAAACATAAAAACATTTATTCCAATGAAAAGAGCATGCAAAATGAAAGTCTACAGTACAGGGACTTCAAAGCAAATATTTAAAGTTTAGCATCAAAATATAACAAGAATTGAAATGCAGGATGGAAAATGAAATTTACGTGGAGGTGGCGAACGCCGGCGGCACGGTGGCGCGACCTGGCCGCCGCGTTTCATATGGCGGTGGAGGGCCACAGGGTCGTTGACTGTGCACGAAGATGCGGGAGGAGCTGGAAGGTCATCGGAGAGCCCCGACAAGAGGATCACGCCTCATGCGGCTGTTGTTTTTTATTTTTTATTTTTAAATTTTTTTATATTTTCCTTCTACTATACACAGAAATAGTGAGAAATTTTTTTTATTTTTTAATTGGGAAATGTAAACAGAAGTAAAAGCACAATTTTTTTTGTATTTTCTTTTTAATTTTTTTATTATTTTGATTTTCCTGCAAAACAAATGTTAGAGGAGAAAACTGAATGTTTTTTTATTTTTTTATACACAACAGGAGAGGTAAACGATTTTGGATCTCAGCGATATGGAAGAGAGATCCATGACTCCGACCACCATGTGTGGTCAGAGGTGATAGGTTGTGCGAGGTAGAACGTGAATATGTAGAGATCGAGAAAAAGGTGTGAAAAATCAGTGTCGGACGCAAATGTGTGTGGTGACAAATTGTTGGTTTTTAAGGATCTAAAGACGAATAAAATAAAGCAAAAAACTAGACCTATGATTTACCTAAGAAAAATGACAGGAAATAAAAGTGGATCTCACCTTGGAGTCGGAAATGCCGTAATGGCCTCGAGGAAGGCCGACGCGCTGTCACCGGACGGCCCGGAGGCTGGACATCCTTCTTCAACAAGACGGCTCTCGGAGATCGGGCTCCTCTCCACCAAAGATTGATCAAAGATACAAAGAAGGAGGAGCCCATTAAAAATAGAAGAAAAATAAAATAGGAAGGTATATACACTTAAGAAATGGTTTTATTGGTGAAATTAATAAAATAAATAAATAAATAAATTACGAAATTCAGATTTATATACAGTAAATAAATTTAATAGTTAATGAAAATCAATTAGCCACCTTAATGGTGGCCACTAAAGGCATAAAATCAAATCTAATATACATGGTATGTTATAAAATCAAATAATGAATTAAATAATTAAATATAGATAAAATTTTCGTAAGTAAATTAAATTAATTAGTTAATGTGAGATTTTTTTGTGATTTTTATTTAAGGAAGTTAGTTGTAAACACATATTATATACATATAATACACTATACATATATACACATAGGGAAATAATTTAAAAACACATTTTTTAATTTTATTATTTATATTTTTTCTTTTTATTTTTAATGAAAATAATATTTACAAAATGTACATTATGTATATAAAAATAAATATGAATAAATATGTACAATAAATAATGGTGAAACTGCACAAAACACCCCAGAAAATCGACTTTTTAACCGTAATTCCAAAAATTATGAAACCATGACCATTTGAAAGATAATTTAATTTAGAGTATAATGGAAGTGAGTTTAGTTCAATTTGAGTTCGTATGGAGCCAGAATTGATATTTTAATGATCACTTTATGGCTTTTTCTGAGGATGATTAATTGTAATATGTACATTATTTTATTTGACAATTATTTTTATTATTTACAACATATTTTTATTTACGATCTTGTTTACAAAAATAATTAATTTGAGGTTAAATTATGTACAAATAAAATAATACAAGTTTTATACAAATATGAAAGGAATTTATGTATAAATTATTTTTGAATTTTTGACAGAAGACCTTATTCCCCCCAACTTTATTCCTGGTCGATCAGGTCAAGTCTTGACCTTCTCTCAGGGTTCGGGTCAGTCTATATTTATTGCATAAATACATCCTTCTTTTTTTTCTTTTCTTTTTCTTTTCTTCTTTATTCTTTTATTTTGAATGGAAAATGTGTTAAAATGCATATTTAACAAATGCTTGCAAAATGGTAAAATTATGGAATTAGTGGGTATTTACAAGTGTCTGACTAAGAAAATGAATCCAAAATAAAAGAATAAAGGCGATGAATCGTAGATTCATCAGGGGTGTATATGCAATTTAACCCAAACTTCTACTACTAGAAATTAAAGTTACAAAGCTAAATTGAAATACAAAAAACTTAGGGATCCCTTGTAAAATGCCCACCTCCTCACATGCACAGGCACGTGAGGTGACATGACGAGGGGCCTAAGCGTAAATCACAGAAGTCTAGGGGCTTACATGCAAATTTTACAGAAAATGTATACAAACAAAAGTTTTAAACTAAATAATAATATTCTAAAAAGGAGGGAACAAAGTAAAAAATATCCTCTAATGAACGACCGAACGTCTGTGAATCCTTCACTTGACACGTGTCGCGCTCCCAACGATGGATGATGGTTCGGTGATTAGCGGCGAGGATTAGATCGTGATTGATGATCCGAGGGTTGAGGGAGCGTACATCCAACGACAGCTGGGTGATCTGGCGTGTATTGTTCTTGATCTAACGGTCAAAACCCAAACAAGAAGAAATGGGGAAGAATTCTCCCCAAGCGAGCTAGGGTCACTCCTCCTTGATGACTCCGGCCACCTGGGAGTCTCCCAAGCAGTCCAAACTGATGTCGATGCTCCTCTGTGTCAATTGATGGTCGCGAAATGGCCTAAGATCCATCAATGGGTTCTTGGATCTCGAAGGAGGGCGGAACACTATGAGCTACTTTACTTGGGCAAAAATCAACCTTAACGGGATCCTTCAAACGAGTACCAACAAGCACAACATGGGTTCTGGGGTCCTTATTGATCGGTGAATGAAGCGGAAATGAGTTTGGGTAGAGATAAACTTCATGGGTGAGGCGAAGGAGGAGGGCAACTCCGCGATCTAAGCAAGATCTAGTTGAATGGAGATGTATGGGATGTAGAAGAAATGAAGGGGAACAACGGTGAGGCGTTTTGGTTATAGGAGAATGGTAGAAGCACAATGAAGAGGGTCGTCAGGGTTCAGCTCCGATGAACTTTGATTTTTTTTATTACTCTACGTTCTGGGAACAGAAAAATTGCAAGAACAAGAAGCTCACATGACTTGGATGGCAAGGTGAAGATGCTCGCGGCGGAGATGGCGGTGGAGCTGGATCTACTTGATTCAATCCCTTCCTTACTTGTTGAACCACTGGAGGGCTTCTTGCGGTCACTAGGAGCTTCCATCAGGGTTAGGTTTAGGGTTCATATGGGTTGAGAGTGATCAAAGATCGAAGGAAGTCCGATGAAGGGTTATGTACGGAGGCATCTTGGATTGGGAGTGGTGCTCAACTTAGTTATCCCTTGATTGAGAAGACATGCTGACATGATAGGCTGTAGATCAGGAAACAAAAGTCGTGAAGGAATCGAGCTACAAAAGTGAAAGAATAGATGGGAATAAATCATGAATAGGCGACACAAATCTGGCAGACGCTGACCTAAGGGGGAGCGGGGAGTTGACCGAGGTCAACTCAAACCGTGCCCCATTGGTCCACGTAGGCCATGAAAAAGACAAAATAGAAAAATAAACACTTATTAACTAAAATTAAAATAACAAAATATTTTCATTAATTTTTAGTCAAAAGATAACAAATATGTATTATTTTATTTAGTATTTTATGGTGATTTTCATTTATTTTTACAACTTAATTTGTTGTAAGTTACCTTTTATAAATATAAATATAGGTATATCTACCTATGTACAACATATTTTATTTCCATTTTTCTATTTAGATTTTATTATTTTTTATACATAATTTATATAATTATAAAATATTTAAATGTGTTCAATGGGGCCGCCCCCGCCTTATTTTTGGCATTTTTCAAAAATAACACCATGTATATTCGAATGTCATTCAAATTTCGTCAGAAATAGAGACTCATATTCCCTCCATCTAGAACAAGTCAATTATAACAATGTTTAGACCATTAGAATTACTTGTTCTAGATGGAGGGCATATGAGTCTCTGTTTCTAACAAAGTTCAAATGACATATTGGAGGGATATATAGATTATTACACATGGTGATATTTTAAAAATTAAAAAAAATGTGGAAAAAATAGGGAAAGGGTAGCCATGGTGGTTGCCCTTAGAGGTGATTGGCTCGTTGAGTACGTGGTGTAATTTGTAATCATTGTAATACGGGTACTTAGCGAATCAGTCAGATCCGAGAGAAGATCTCTGTGAAGAGTGTCTCGGCTTTAATTAATATCATGGGCAAGTCCAGGATCAAACAAACAGAGGCAAAGGAATAGCTTTGGGATAATTTTGAATAACTAGGTCTAGGTTTCCAATGTGGATTTTTTTGTTTTTTTAATGTAAAAATAAATTCTAAAGCAGAATGTGGGTGATTAAGTTAATAAGAAAACACAACTTAGCCAAAATAATTTTAATGTGAAATTAGTCCAATTTAACGAAATTATATTTTTCCTAGAAACCTAATCTAGTGATGAATGCAAAACATATTTTTTTTGGAATTTTATGGGTTAAAAAGCAACAATGAAAAATGCACACTTTTATGGGTTTTTATGCATTTTTTCACACAAACAGAATGCAAAAAATTATGAAAAATTTACTAGAAATAAAACATGATGCAATAAGACTACAGTAAATCTTTTGAAATTTTATATAAAATATGATTTTTTTAATGGATTTTCTAATGGAAACGGAGTAACTGCAAATAATTAATTTCTATTAAATCCAAATTAACAAATTAGCCAGAATGTGAATTATCACAAAATGACATTTATATGACCAACCGAGAGTCGAAATTTCATAAAAATCTTATGTATGGATTTAATTAAAAATCAAACAATAAAATCACTCTATAATTTATTTAAGGCATAGAACAACTCCAATTAAGATGAAAGTAGTTAAAGTACATTTCAAGACATGATTTTTTATTTTTTTTACAATTTTTGAAGCAACCGTGAGTGAATTATGAAATTAAGACCACAGATTGGGTAAAATATGCAAGTTTCCACTAAAAAAATTTAATTAATTACCCAAAGATCACAAAAATACAAATAAATATACAAATGGTACAAAATTAGTGGCTCAATATCATGATATTTTTCATTGAATAAAATGATGCTAAAAAGATATCCAAATTATCAAGCAAAGATAAGGTTGTCTATGCAAATTAAAAAACTAACTTGAACAATATAATATGATCAAGGGCACTTTTGGAATAACAGAAACATATAGGAAAAGTCTGCAATGTTTACAAAAATAAAAAATAAACAAGTATACCTTCTTCTCCTCCGCATAATAACGGATAGGGCGCGAGCTCGTGGGTGGTGCGACGCACACCGCGCGAAGATGGTCAACGAGCGGTGAGGTGCGGAGGTGTCGCGGGCTGGCTGCATGGAGGAAGGGACGGTGCCAGAGCCCGTCGTGGGCGGAGGGGCGGAGCGCTGCTGGAGTGGCGCAGCGTGACAGTGGGCACCTGGATGAGGCTGCGGGCGGCATGACCGTGCGCGCACGTCGATTGGGGGAGGGAACGGTGGAACCACCGCCAGAGGGCAGACGTGCACGGTGCGGCTTGGCGGCTGGCGGGCGGAGATGGAGGTCGTGGAAGAAAGGGGGGCGGCGAAGCCGCTATTTCCCCCTCCCTTTTTATTTTTTATATTTTTTTGCTGCTAGGAATTTCTTATTTATATTTTAAATTTCAAAATTTTTTAGTTTTCTTAAATAGGGATTACAAAAGATAAAAAATGTGGTGGTGAAGGTGGTGATGGTGAAATAGATGGAGGTGATGATGTGGTGGATTGGATGTGGTGCAAAAAAGAAGAGAACAAAATGTTAGATAAAATAAAATAACAAGGAAAATGAGAGGAAATACTTACCTGAATCTTCGCCGAATTTGCAGAGCAGCTATGCTAGACTCCTATCGTGACCTCAAACCAATTGGCGAAATAAAAATCGGAGAAGCTATGTGAGCTCGTTGGGAAATCGTGATGCGAAGACGATGGTCACCGTGGATCTCACCTGAAGGAGGTCGTCGCTTGAGGAAGATTATAAGTCATTATCACCGACACCAAATTCCAAGCTCTCTCCTTTTTCTCTAAGAATGGTCGATGGGGGAAAATGAGGATGTGGAGATGAATATAAAGAAGAAGATGAGAAGTTAGAGAGAAAAATGAAGGTGGATGAGATGGAGTGGAATGGGAGGTTATTGGAAGATAATGGAACTCAATGGAAGTTGATGGTAGAAGAGAAGTTATTGTAGAGAATGGGAAATAAATAAAGGAAAAAATTAAATAAAGTAGGCTACAAAAAAATAAAGAGAAGAAAAAGAGCGGAGAATTTACAAAAGAAGACAAACATGTGCATGTTTTTTTACTTTTCTATTTTTTGTATATTTAATAAAAGATATTTACAACATAAAATAAAATAAAATACTAGGAATACAACATAACAATGTTTTTGGATTTTTTAGTAATTAAAAAAATAAATAAACAATGAAGAAAGAATGAATATGTACATTGTGTACAATGTACACCTAGCTCCCAAAACTCATATTTTACAAACGAACTCTGATTTTAAAGAAACTAATTTCATTGTATATATAATTTTTGAACTTGAACTTTAAAAGTGAGTTTGGTGAATTTGGAGTTCATACGGAGCGAGAATTTACCCGGAAGTTGGAATTTACAACATTTTTTCTTTGGTATCTAGGAGCATTTATTTGGGGAGAAATTTCTTTTATATTATTTTTATTTTTATTATATACATTTTTATAAATAAGTTGGAAAAATAATTAGTTGAAAAAGAATTGAAATGAAATTATTAAAAATACATGAAGGTTTGGGCTATTTACATGTGAAAAACTCTATTATTTTGCGGCCTTTATTGTTGATTTATTTTGTATAATATAATATACAACAATTAGTGTATTTTATTTACAAGAGTTATTTTGTTAATTTATTTATTTTATGAACATTTATTAGAGATTTTGCTCGGGGATTTTGCTAAGATCAATATATTGAGATGATGAATGTGGATTCATCAAGGGGGCAGCCCCATTTTTCCTATTTAAATATACATAAATATATATATTTATTTAGTTATTGTATTTTTCTAAAGTTGTTTGTACACTTGAATAAATGTGTAAATTTATTATATTTGTATATGTAGATACAATTCATTTATATGTATGAATTTAATTATTTATCTAATTATTTTTTATGTTTTCTTTTATATTTAATTATGTACATTGATTTGATATATTATTTACAAGATTGTAAAAATATGAAATAGTGAAAAATATAATGCATAAATAAAATGATTATTTTATTTAGGTATAATGTGCATAAAGGGTCCAAAACCTAACTTTTGCATCTTAACTTCAAATTGAATGAACCACCTTCATTAAATAAGTAATTAAAAGTTATATACAATTAAAATTGATTTGGTGAATTTTGAGTTCATATGGAGAAAATACAGGTCTGTGAAGTTTGAATTTTTGCTTTTAATTTTGAGTGTAGAAGGCACATTGTGCATTATTTTTATGTGGAATAAAGGTTGTATTTTTGCGTAATTTTACCTACAACTTCTATATACAAACTTAATTTGTTGTATAAATAATAAAGAATAAAATAGATCCCAAAAGTGACTTATTGGAGAATTAAAAATTAGGGTTTTACTATATTTTTTGCCATTATCTCCCCCTACTTTATTCCTAGTCGACCCAATCATCATGATGTCGAGGTATCGGTGTTTAGGGTCATTCAATACCTATGGTATTTCATATTTTTTTTCTTTTCTTTTCATTAATTTATATTTTGGCTTTAAATGCAATATTTTATATAATATGTACACAATAAATAATATCAATTATTTTATGCAGAATAGTATTATCTACATGCATTTAGCTAGGATTTAAAGTCAAAATAAAAGAATAAAGGTGATGAAATGGAGACTTATCTGGAGGTGAAGAGTATTCTTCAGAAGTTAGTCTATCCTGATAGGAAGAATTGGTCCCAATTGTTGGTCCAAGTTCTATGGGTGTATAGGACATCATACAAGACTCCTTTGGACACTTCACCTTTTAGAAGGATATATCAAGCCATGTCATTTTCCCACTAAGTTAATTTACAAGTTTGAGTGGGTAATCGAAAAGATTAATTGGATTTGTCACTTTGGAAAGATGTGTAGAGACCAGAACCTTAATGAGCTTGTGGAGATTCACAATTAAGCATACGACAACAACATGGATCTATAAGGACAATGTTAAGAAGTGGCATGATTCACGTATTAGATGCAATAACTTTGTCCTTGGACAAAAGGTATGATTGTTCAATGCAAAGTTAAAGATCTTCCACGGGAAACCAAAGTCTAAATGGTCGGATCCTTATATAGTCAAGGAAGTTCATGGAAATGGAAATGTAGAGATACCTGATCTCACAGATGGTGCACCTTCCTTCTTGGTCAATGGACAACTGTTGAAACATTTTGTTGAATCCAAAGAACGACGGACTCCGGTTGAAGTGATTGACTTCATGCCAGTTGATTCATTTGTAGATATCACAACATGAAGTCATAGCTGAAAGATTCAGATTAGATAGATTCATTACCTTAGATTTTCGATTATTCTTTTACTCACTCTGACAGTGTTCTTTTGTGGGTGTGAATCCTTATCTTTCTCCTTTCTTACTCCTAACTTAGGCTTGTGAGATCCTTAGGGGGAATTCCACCCAGTCTCCTACATATTCCCCTCGGTCTCTTCATGATTTATTCACTCATTATAATTATCATATTTTCAGGCTAAGTGTACGGTGGACTGAGCCCATGTTATTCATTTTAACCTATTCTTTTTGTACCCATCTTTGTTGTCTTCCCATCCTATACATGGGCTATTCAAAGCCTAGTCAGAGGGGGCATGACATGTTGTTATATCCTTGTTTTCTCTATCCTTTCTAGGCTTAGTACGAGCTATGTCTTTCATTCCACTTTCTGCCATAAGGACATAGCACAAGCTAAGTATAGAGGGGTGTCTGCATATATTGCATATATACTTGTTGTCATAGCTCATACTTTCACATATTTTGTATATTTATTTTAGGCTATGTATATAGGGATTTGAACTTTTTGTAAAAATAGTTTGTAAATTGGAAATTTTATAGATATTTTACTTAGTTTGATAAATGTTTTAAATATTATTTTCAAATGGGTACAGAATTTGTATTGACTTTATACTCATTATCTTATATATATATATATTTACAATTATTAATTATTTTAAAAAAATTAAAAATAAAATCTACCTCCAATTTTCCGAGAGAAGTCCTAGTTTTTGAAAGGGTACATTGGGTGCAACGGTTACATTTTGAACTGTCAGATTCTTAGGCTATAAAAGGGTGCCTAGAATTAGTTCTCTATAGAGTCAAGTATGGAGCAATATTTGGATGTAAACTCTATATTTTAGAAGATCAAGTCGATTAAAAATTCTTTGAAGAGAGTGATGTCCCTTGAGGAAGATGATATTTTATTAGAAGAGTTAGATATGGAGAACCTACACTTTTTCTTGAGGGTATTCAATCATCTTAGTATTTCTTTATTTGTAAGTTAGGTTTACCTCTTGTATCTAGTTTTTTTTAAAGGAAAATCTAGAAGTCAGTTGCATGATCTAAGGATTGGATATGTCGTCCCTCTATTTTGGAGAATTTTAGGCCATCCCATGTAGATATGGATATTACATTTGAGGAAGAATGGCATTTCCAAGCAATTCATTTTCCAAGTCAATGAAGATTTCTCTTACTCAAATTCTGAGGTTTACTCTGTGAGGAGAAAACAAGTTCAATATAAGGCAACCTGTGATTAAACCCCGAAGATTCAAGACTAATCTTTGAGAATCTGAAGTTTGTTGTGTTGTGTAGGTATCCTTGTAATGCCTTGTAAGTGGTTGTTGTGTTTTAGTGTTTGTTGTGTTCTATTGTTGTTCTTAAAGGGTACATGTCTCTAATTCTTTCTAATGAAAAACTTCTTCAAAAATTTCTGTAAATAATTAACTTATTAATTTGGTGTTTTTCCCTAACATGTTCACTTTGCACTCAAAGCTTGTTGAGATCCTTAACAATTGGTTCATGAGGTCTAGAAACTTAAAGTTAACATGTCTTAATCATTAGGTTCTGAGACTTAAAAATCAAAATTCCATAGTTACAAAGATTTATGTGCTATATTGTATAATTAATCTATTCCTTAAAGAATATGGCCACCACTCACTTGCACGATTTCACTCGAGGAACAAGAATTTGAGATTCAACTTTGGACCTGATTTTATGATACTCGAAGATGTGATAAGATTAATGAAGGTTTCATGAAACTTAAATGTCAACATGTTACCCAATATGGGATGTGGTGCTCATACTAATCTCTTTATTTAAACCTAAGTACCAGGGTGTGTAAATAAATTGTTGTCGAGTGTGCATCAATCCTCGGTAAAGGTAGTGGAGATAGATAAAAAGAAAGGAAAGAAAAGAAAAAATGATGATGAATTAAAAATCTCAAAGCATTAAAGTTACAATCATATGCGCTTACACCAATAGCGAGCGATCCCAACCTTTAAGTGCTCATTTGGACCAAAATATTAGGCTTTTTTATGAATCATGATATTACATCAGAAAGTGATCTGCATCGTAAACGATAAAGTATGGGTGTAGAAGGTATAGTAGATACTCAAAAGAGACAAGTATAGTATATACTCAAAAGAGACACACCCCGGTGCATTCCTAGAAAAAAGAGTACATACGACTTAACTTCCTTTGACAGACACACTGATTGACAACAAAAATGCATTATGTTGAGTTAATAAGGAACTGGAGACATACCTTATTCCAATGAAAGGGAGAAAAGAAATTACACAATCCTATTTCCTCCATTATCTGGCATGTCATCCACATTTTGAAGTGTGACGAACTAAAGAGACAGTGGAATGAAGAAGACTAGATTTAATCCCTAGAGTTGAGGATTGGGTCTTTAAGGGAAACTCTTGTATTGGAACTTTAGGTGACACATTGGACTCTACTCTCGTGAAATGCAGTCAACACATTAAGTCATACCTCTTACATATATGTATAAATTGAGAGTCTGATAATTGGAGGAGTTGAATTCATTTTGATTAAGGCAAGCTCAGCTTAGACTTTCAGGATTGCCAAGTGTTCTTGTTTTCTTAAAGCCTTGTCTCTTTACATGTGCATGTCAGGGGAGTCACTAAAATCATAACTCGCTAATTGATTCTTTATTTATTAGCTCGAGGATGAGCTAAGCTTATGTATCGGGGGTGATAAATCCCAGATTCATCTACATTATTCTTATTAATTATCTCTCTTGCTTAAGATATCAAATACAAATCACTAACAATTTAATTAATTAACAACGTATCATAAAAAATATGATATAATTATTGTGTATTAATATATTTATTATTTTGCTATTTTTTATGTGTTTTTTATTTATTAGAAATTCAACAAAAAAAATTTAAGTTTGTATATAATTATTTTAACCTAATTTATATATTAAAAATCCAAAAAGAAAAGAAGGTATAAATAACTAATTTAATTCCTTAAATTACTTGCAAAAACATTTACCATCTTTATATGACTTATTTTCTCTTTGGGTTCTACATGAAAGTTGTAGATCTCATCGAGATCTACAACTTCATATTGAACATTTTTTTAGTTCTATTTCTAATTAATTCTTTTCGATTTATTATGTATTTATTCATTTATCTCAATTCTCATTGGGCCATGTTGTACCATCTCAGTACAACACGTGGACCCACCTCTTATGTACCATTTGTCGCCTCTTGGTCGTTGGATCATCATATCCAATGGCTAAGAGTCCTTCGTCAACCCCCAGTTCCAGCTCCCAACAGTCATGTCTACTCATGCACCTCTGTCTTCAACCATTTCTTCCACTAACTTCCGACTACCTACCTTCCACCTCTCTTCACCGTTCTCTTTCTTATTCATCGGTCACCTTCGTCTAACCTCCGTTCCTCATCATCTTCCCACGTGTTCCTCTAGGGAGTGGTTGAAACCACTGTTCTCAACCACCTGGAACTGCAAAGCCTCCTCCATCAAAACCTACCCCCTGACCATCACAACCGCCATCCTCCATTCTTGGAATACCTTTCAGCCATCCCTTACCATTATGTGACAAGCTTGTGAAATCGAGCATCGACAAAGATTATATTCCGAAGAGATCCAAGGATATTCTACCTTGCTGGTGACCTCTGGGACATCAAGCGACGATCAGAGTTTCAATAACTCTGATTCTCATGTCCATTCCACTTCCATGTGCATCCTTGAGCATCTTCTTCTTCCTCAGGTAATTTCCTTGTATCTCTCACTTCTTCATTGTGTTCTTATTTCTATATTTTAATCATGCGCCCCTCCATATTAATTTTATAATCTCAACATCATATTAGCATCTCTATTATTCGATGATCTTCGCATACATATCATAATCCCACTTGTGTTTCTCCGTAACCACCTCATTCATTATCCAACCTTGCAAAGATTAGAGACCCATCTAGGGTTGTCTTCAATTACCCTATAAAAGCCCTTCATTTCACCTCATAGGCATCCCAATAGATTCGTTTGTTGTGCTTGCCTGAACTAACACCTGCAAGGCTTTAATGGCTGGAAACATGTTGGAGCAAAGTTGCAAGTCTTCATCTCCAGTAATGCTCTACTCAGCCACCATCCTAGACCTCTTCAGCATCTCCTCTGAGCACCATCACCTTTGCTAGGTCCTTGCGGGGGTCTCATGACCTTCAAAATGTGTAGAGGAGCAAGGGGGAGGATTTGGATATTCACCGGAGCACTGCTCGCTTGCCGTCGCCTGCGGAGGTGGGGGAGGAAATGAAGAAACATTAGCCATTAGATTTGATCATCTGGATCAGATCTGACGGTGGATAATAATCCAGATCTAAGAACCAAACCATCATTTCAAACTTAAGGGTGCGTTCTTGTATCGGGTTAAACCACCCCAAGGGTGGTTTAACTCCCCTACCCCATATTTTCTCCCTCCACGTGGGTCCCACTTTTTATCTTTTTAAAAAAATTAAATAAATCAATTCTCCATCATCAAATCCATCAAAAAATAATATACTATACCATCATATCATATAAAACTTATAAATTATTCCACTTCTACTCACTTTTTCAAACTCCAATACAATCACATCACAATAACTTCTCACTTTTTCAAACTCCAATACAATCACATCACCCCAAACCCACTTCTAACCCACCCCCAGTTTAACCCTCTATCCAAACACCAAAACCCAAAAATGGGTTACCTGCAACCAGTTTAACCCACCTAAACCCACTATCCAAACACCCCCTAAGGGTATGAGCACCCGAGCCTATCGAGCTGCAAGCAGCTGATGCATAGCCCAAGCCACACTATCTGATCCTCCCTAGGTTATGTGTAACGCACACCTGTTAGTAGTGAAATTACAAACATGGCCAAGAAGATTCAATATTTGCAAATAAGTCCCTCCTTTTAGAGAATTTGCAAAAATATTTGATACATGTTAATATAATTAGGACCTTGTTGTAATAAAATAATTCATGTTTTCTTGCATATATACCCACCTTTATTTTATTAATAACTCTTGAACCATTTATCTATTTTTAATGAAATTGATGTCATTAGAAATCTCAATCCACACTATTTAATTTAGTGAATTTTCATACCTGATGTGATCTATATTTCACACACTAAATCTTAGAGTGATCATCTTGTCTATTGATGAATCTCGGATTCATCACTCTAAATCTCATTAATTAAGCACAAATCCCTCAAAATCATTGGCATTTCTGCATTTATTCTGCATAATTAGCATTCATATATGTTGCAATAAGAATTGCATTTTATCACTCATTTCTGCACAAAATAAGAAGCCAAAAATCCCAACCAAAATTGACCTGAAAATAGCCTAACTTTCGTAATTTTTAACTAATTTATGTTAACTCTGAATGACCCAAATCTACTTCCACTGTGTACATATCACTAACAAGAATAAATGAAAATACAAAAAAATCAGTAACCCAGATAAGTGGGCCAAAAACACAAACCCTAGTTTTAGATTTTCGGACTAAAACCTTCATGTCTTCCTCATCCAGTGTACGATTTTATCCTTCTCACTTTTGAACTAATGTACATTCAACTACCATCAAAACAAGACCAAGTTCAAGTGAAATGGAGCTCATATGTGAAAGTTGGGTTTTGGGCCTCTTTTGTACATTTTGTATTTTGGCGGTTCTTGACTTATTAAATTATGTACATAATTAACTCCTTGTATATTATTTCTTTCTCATTAATGTTCTTTGATGAAAGTTTTATTAAAATATGCAAAAATCCCAATCCGAACTGAGCTTGAAATCAAAGAAACTACCTAAGTTTGAGTCTTTACTAATCATATGTACAAAAGCCCTCTGTATTATATTGTATTTTATTTATTACTCTTACTTAATAAAACTAAAAAAATAGATTAATGTGTAAATATTTATCTTTGATTTTATCATATTTTTCGGATTTTTATCTGATTTAAAAATAACAAAAAAATATAAAACCCAAAAATCATGGTATTCTATATACATAGGATACCCAAAAATATCAATTTGTGCAATTGATTGATTTTGGTTTTGGTGTTTGCATGAAAGTAGTAGATCTCAACAAACAAGCAATTGTCATGAAGAAACTTTTTCAATCCTAGGTCGTTTGCTACTTATTTTGGATTTTTCAAAGTATTTAGTTTTTGAATTTTGTGGTGCTGACATGTGGCAGCTCCTGGAGCCTCCACATGTCAGCCATTTTGGGGTTTTATTTATTCATTTCTTATAAAAAAATAAAAATAAAAAAATAACATTGCACGTGCGTCACCCGTGCCCACCAGGCATGTGCCACGCACGTGTCGCCCCCTTCACTTTTCCTGCTGGCACGTGCACCCATCGTGGCCGTCTGATCTCGACTGATCGGACGGCCATTGCTCATCTCCCTCAACCAGCCTACTTTCCCAAATCGAACCGCTCGCCACCCCGCGAAATCTCCGACGCCTTCACTCTTCATCGAATCCTCGTCCGATCATCGCCTTCCCTCTCCAATCTCTTCGAATCGCCGATCCCTATCAATCCCCGATCTTCCCCAATCATCCCATGACCTTCCATCGTCGGCCACCCTTGACACTATATAAGATCATCGCCACCCCCGATCTGAAATCATCCATCGTTAGCACCAATAGAGGGCGGTGATGACAGCCCGCCTCTCCGTCTCCGGTGAGATCTGGCCTCCCCCTGTGGTCGTCGCACCACTGCTCCAGCATATTGTTATGCTCTGGATCTCCTCCACCGAGCCTACATCTTCAACTTTCATCCCTACGTTCGCATCAACTCTGACTTCCGCCGCATGCCATCTTCACCGACAACCTCCGTCTTCAACAAAGATCAACTACCTTTGACAATGTCGCCTTCCTCCTCAATCTTCTTCGACAACACTCCAACATCACCCCCCCTACAAAGCCTTCGTCTCCTCTACCGCCAAAGCTCCAGAGCATCATCGACATTAGCTGGCTCCGCCTCCATCAACACGATAGAAGCTCCAGCAGCTACGCGGCCTTCATCGTCGACATCATCATCAACCATCATCAACGAGGCACCAGCAAACTTCTCCGAGCATTAAAACTTCACCGACAACACCCTTTTGCCGGTCACCTCCAGCCACTGCCCCAATGCCTAAAGGCCATGTATCGGGCAATCACATCCGTCAGATAAAGAACATTCTTCATCTGGGCCGTAGAAAAGCCCCAATTTTGAGCCCTTGGATCATCGACATCTGGACGACTCTGAGTTTCTCCATTCCTATATCCGAACCTACCTTCCAAGCCAGGAGCCTCGGGCCAAGACCGAAGCACGCCATCATGCCACATGGGCAGCTAGAGGCCGAGCTGCGCAGCTTCGGATCTGCTCACGCCCCACGCACGTGATCAGTGGAAAAATTACGAAGACCCCTTGTGGGTTCTCCGATTTCTGCATCAGCCCTCGCCGACCAGGTCACATGCTCGGCACGTGACTTGTTGGATATTTTACATAAACATCCCCAGACTATCGATAATTATAAAGTCATCCTTGCTTTACATTATTTTATTCTCTATATTGCAGAAATACCCATGTCTTCCCCCTCAATTTTGAACACTACATTGCACTATTTTATCTTCTTAAAAATAGGCATTTTGTTCTACATTTAATTCTCTGCATTATGGCATATGTCTGACATTTTTGTGATCAGTGGTTAATTAATAATTAGTTATTTTGTGGAAAATTACATACTTTATCCACTTTCTGCTCTGATTTTTATCATTGATTAACCGTTACCCTGAAAATTACTGAAAAAATCAAATACTGTAGAATTAATTGTATTTAACATTGTGCCCAAAAAGAATTGCATTTGCATGCATAGTTTGCCTTGTAAAAATAATTTTGTGTATTTCAATGTTGGATTTTTAATAGGTATTAAATCTCTTATTTTCGAGGTTTAGAATTTTTTTGAGATCCATCACCTAGTGATAGAATTTAAGTAATTTTTCCCTTGAAAATTATTAGGTTTAACATTTATTATAATTAAATATTGAAATTCTTTTTGTTTGCATTTAAAAATTCCTATAAAATTCATCTTGCATCTAAAAAATCCAAAAAATTTTACAGTACATTCATTTCATCATAATGTTCGTCGTGGCCAAGTTTCATATTTTTTGGACAATTTTTAATTGATATTTACATTTTAGTCCCTAAAATAGGCCAAGTTGCATTTTGCATCATTATTGCATTAAAAATTACAAAAAAAGAACGCCTCGAAAACCGCACAGGAACTTTGATAGACATAATTCTATGTTGTTCTTTTGCCTCCTTGTATTCCACCTTGGAACTTACCGAAGTAAAATAAACATAAAACCACGCGATTAAAAATTGACTAAATATTTGAGGTTATTTTCTCGACGAATTCTTATTGCCCGTCTATAACAAAACGACAAACATTTTTTTTACCATATGACATATTTTTAACATAGGCAAATCTGGACTCGTTGGATCATGTTGTTGCTGGGGAGGCAAACGGCTTAGTTTTTTGTCTAAAACTTTTTATTCTATTTTCCGCATTCGGTATTTTGACCCTCGAATTTTCCGCTGTAAATCCCATTTTTTCTACATTTGTTTTATTTTATTTTCCAGCATTTATTTTCTTGTTTTATTTTTTTTATTTTTTGAGTCACTCTCTTACATTTTCTCTCTTATTTTTCTTGCGAGGTACCAGGCGTAGGTGAAGCGGTTTTTCTAGAACCGACGCATCTTCACTAACTTTCAAAAACCGCAATTAAATTAAGATCGAGTTGAGTCGTGAGAGAGCCTAGAGTCTAGAAATTTATTTTCTAAAATTTTGATTTCTGTAGTTAATTGCTCATTTATAGCAGTGTCCGTTTGGACTCTCGCGTGTGTAATAAGACCTCAAACTTTTTTGTGGTGTGTCGTGGCCTGTTTCACTCTCCGGTGAGGGTGGGGCCCGACTTGAATGACGCTTAGGATAGACCTACACATACGGCTCTTAGAGCATTTAAATTTTTGATTGTGATCATAGGACCCAGGGTCACACTTCACTTTAATTGAGACGCACATTAGATCGTTCAATTTAGCGAAATTCAGCTCAATTCTTCCCCGCTAATAGAACTGCCTGCTAGGTGCGATTTTTCATCGGCTTGCATTCATCTAGATCAATTTTTCAATTTATGTATTGCATCCCACATGGAGATTGTGAGGATTCACTGTAAGTCTTCTAACTGAGCATACATCATAGTTTTTCGCATACATCGGCTTTTCTCGAATGTCTCCCTCTTTTTTTGTAACATAATTTTAAAAGAAAATTGGGACTGGACGCTAGACTTGCTTTAGTCCTCATTTAATTCTTCAGTGATTGCTTAATTAAAATTGGACTACTAAATATAGCTGATTTTAAATAACCCATAAAATTAAGATTTTTGGGGGGAGAGCAACCCCAACCTTGGATGCATTTATTTTTCTAAGTGAGAGAGAGAGGACACTTAAGGTTAGAGCCCAGCTCTGACATTTTCATTCAGACCAGTGATTTTAAATAACAATTAACTACTTCTCAGTGAGGAATACGAGTAGCCGGTAAACGGACCAGATTTCCTTGGCAGAGTGGGTGGTTTAAAGGATACTGCATAAGGCTCCATCCTTAAGTAATACGGGTAGTCGTTTTACGGTCCGTAACCTATACTGGCTGAAGAAGATGCAACTAGTCGTAGGAGTTCGGGACAGTCTTTAAGAAAATCTTCGGCACCTAACAGCTCGCTAAATATTTTCCAAGATTGTCTTATCACCAACTAAAATTGAAAAGATAATAGTCGAACTCTTGCGGCTTCATCATGTAAGTTGGTGAACTTGGGGTTTGATTTGTGTTTGCATTGGTGTGCGTAACCCGATTTCGAAAATCAAAAGCCGCACATTGGTGCCCTCAACCTCCTTGATAAAAATTTATTTTGACTATCCCGTGCACTTGCACCGAGAACAAACATGACGATTCACCCTTTGATAAAAATCTAGACAATGGTCCGAGTACCCATCTGATCTATATTATGAAAATGTATTTGTCTCGGTTAGGCCCAAATCAACTAAATTCTCTTCTTTCAATAATCCTCCAAAATTTGAGAGAGATTATGTCTCTTGAATGAATCCATTGAATTTCAAGCTATTCTACTCTAATCATCCTACCACCCATGACCACTTACCATCTTGGAATGAACCGTCTTATTCTTTGTTTTTCGAAAATGAACCATTTCAAGGTCAAATCACTTTTGAGGTTCACGACTGACCGAGAAACCAAACTCATATGGAGAGACATGCACTTAATGATCATCAGCGTTGGATTGACTGTGACGAACAAATCCTGATTGACCAAACCGAATACCGCTCCTTTGATCAGCCTATACATACCGAAGACCAGATAGATGATATCGACACATATGCACCCTGTATGACTCCATCATTTGAGGATACAGTCAATCATGACCATGGAAGTTGCATACCTGAGTCACGGTATGCTGAGTACGAGACCTACAGATTCTCGCAAAATCCTTCCACTGAGCAGCCTGCTTCCATAATTTTTGAGGAGAAAATTTAGAAAATGACAATGATATATTGGATAATCAAAGAGAATCTCCTCTCAGCTCATACTGGAAAATGGAAGAGACAATGATCAGATTAAAAATTCAAAAATAAGAACACACACCGACTGCTCCAATGATCTCCCTTTATACAGGCCATTGAACACTTCCCCGACCTTAAAGGATTTGTAATGGACAAATTGATGATGAAAAAGACGGACAGGATAAGAACAAAGACTGAGAGACATATCTTGTCAATGGCCTCCTCCATGGTGTCGAGGAGAAAAACCAAGAGCCCCATAGTGAAGCGGTTGCCCAGATTTGATAGTATAATCAAGGATGCAATTTTTTCCCATGCTCGAATTGATGACGGTTCACCGATCAATATCCTCCTGACCTCTGTGTTTCACGAACTCAAACTCGGACCGATCAGGAAGATACGAGAGATTATTCAATTAGCTGACCGATCGATAAAGCGGCTGAGAGGAACCATTCCTGTCATCATGACATTCCAAGGTGCTCCGCTCAAAGTAGAATTCATGATAATTGATATTGGGCATCAAGGAGAATTCACCCAACCTCCAATTATTCTCGAAAAACCATTCTTAGCATTGGGTAAGGCAATTATTGAGTGTGAGACTCGGGAAATCAATTTTACACCATTGAACACTTCCCCGACCTTAAAGGATTTGTAATGGACAAATTGATGATGAAAAAGACGGACAGGATAAGAACAAAGACTGAGAGACATATCTTGTCAATGGCCTCCTCCATGGTGTCGAGGAGAAAAACCAAGAGCCCCATAGTGAAGCGGTTGCCCAGATTTGATAGTATAATCAAGGATGCAATTTTTGCCCATGCTCGAATTGATGACGGTTCACCGATCAATATCCTCCTGACCTCTGTGTTTCACGAACTCAAACTCAGACCGATCAGGAAGATACGAGAGATTATTCAATTAGCTGACCGATCGATAAAGCGGCTGAGAGGAACCATTCCTGTCATCATGACATTCCAAGGTGCTCCGCTCAAAGTAGAATTCATGATAATTGATATTGAGCATCAAGGAGAATTCACCCAACCTCCAATTATTCTCGAAAAACCATTCTTAGTATTGGGTAAGGCAATTATTGAGTGTGAGACTCGGGAAATCAATTTTACAGCATTGAAAGCACTTGGATCTCACCCAATCTTTGAGGAACCACGATCTTCTGAGGCAACCCATGAAGTCCGTGACAACTGTAACCATGAAGCGGTAGAAGAGCCCTACCCCATTGCTGCACCTGAGATAATGGTTGTTGATGAGACTATTGGTTTAGAGACTCTCCCCCCTTCTCCATTCCCAGTTGCTCTCACCATGGAGAATCAAGTATATGAATCATATGATCCAGACACTTATGCAAGTTCGCACCCTAGGTCAACCTATTCTGACTACCTTGATCACATCAACTCGACATAGGAATGCTCCAACGCCAATTCAATTGAGAATGAACAAGCAGGGACTCTCCCCACCATTTCAATTCCTGTGGATCTCACAATAGAAGAATATTTCTTATATGATCCTGAGACATATGCATGGTCGCACCCAGAGGCAACATACTCTGAATACCTTGACCAAAACTTCCCAAATCAAGAGTGCGCCAGCATTAAGAAGATTAAGAATAAACACGCAGGACGACCACCGACTAAGGAGAAAAATTCCAATGGTTATTCATCTGGAGACTCAAGTGGACCGACACCTTCAAGAAACAAAAAGACTACTCCTTCATCGAAAAAGAAAATCACCTTTGACCTTCTAGAAGAGGAATCAGCTGACGATCCCTCATCAGGTCCGGAAAAGGTAATCTACATGAGTGAAGTTTGTTCGGCAGCTCTAAAACCATATCTTCGTAAGAATCCAAACTTCAATTCTCGTTGGACAACTCCCGTTCCTCACTATTATTCATCCAAAGCCGATGCTCATGCCCTCGTCAAATACACTGGAATTATTTCTTATGAGTTGACTGAGACTAGTGCTTCAGAATATTCATTCGAGGACAAATCACTTGATCCCAAGAAGGAACGAATTCTGAGAAAAACAACTGAAGAAACAAAAAGACAAGAATATCTGGAGTGTGTCCACTTTCAAATACTATTCCTCTGAGGATAACTCTGATGATGGCTACCTTTCATCTGACTCAAACGCTTCGTCTACTATCCATCATGATTTTTCTGAGGATAACATTGATAATAGTTGGGAATCATATACTTCATCTCCATCTCATCATTACGATCTCCCACCGTAGGCTCACAAAAAGATCGGTCGAAAACTGCCTTAATCATCGGCTACCCACCCTCCCTCCCAACCACATCAGTCTCTTTGTATAGCTTCTTCCTCTACTTAGGTCACGACCTAAGTATAGGGGGGACCGATGGCATCTGTACATACCACTCTCTCCATCTTACGATCATTCTATTTCCACCCTTCTTCTATACTTAGGCTGACCAGAGCCTAAGTATAGGGGGAACCGATGCCCATTTGTATATACTCTCTTCATCCACATATCCCGACCATCTCATTTTTTCGCTTGTCTTCTATACTTAGATAGTTCACAGCCTAAGTATAGGGGGGCGGTCCAATCCATCTTTTTCTTTTCTTTTCTTTTCACTCTCTTACGCTTAGCCCGAGCTATCTCTTCTTTACACTTCTTGTGCTCTGAGGACACAACACTCGCTAAGTATAGGGGGGTCTGTATATATACTTTGTATATATTTTACCATATCTCGTACTTTTACGTAAGTCTATATGCATTTACAGGTGGGTAATTAATTTTTTAAAAAAGAAAAGAGTTTTGCTAATGACGGCGTCCAACCCACAAGTTTTGAAAATGGCTTCTTATTCCTTTTTGCAAAAAAAAACCAAAAAACCCTTGCATAAAAAATTCACAAAAAAATATGTCTGCATTTCACACACCTGCACTTCATCTAGCATTGCAAACATTGCATCTATGAAAAGTCTTTGGGTTCTGAACCAATTTATGAGCAGAAACTGAGAGTGGTCTGGACTTGACCTAAATCCACCTAATTTTCGAGGAACTTCACCGAGAAATAGGATTTTAGAAGTTTCAGGTCTTTGACTTAATTCTTTGAGTTCCACATGACAATGTGCAGTGTTAGACTCTTAGTGTCTAACATGGTCTCTTTGTTCTGGGTACAACTCTGGAATAGAGAATTAATTTGTACTCTCACACTATGCACTTAGCTCAACTCAGATGAGGTGTTGGAAGATTGTGTGAGTTTCTTTTCTGGTAGGGTGGAAATCTAAAGATTGGAGTACGGGTTGAAATAAAGCTTCGGAAAAGAGATGGACGGTTGGGCACAATTTTTTTCTAAGACCCCATAACATGTATTGAAAAAAAGATTCTATATCCGTAGGGGCACAACAAGATCCAAGCAGAACCACCAAAAATCCAAATACAAAGAAGCCACTACCAAATAAATATCTGACCAAAAAGGTCCAAGCTTCAGGAAAACCTACAGATCTTGGTGGAGACTCGGCTATACTGGCCAGCTTCACAAGGAGAGGTGACTACACTGGCCACCCTCCAAGTTCTTTTCTCCTTCTTCTAACTTCTCCCCCAAATTCGATTGTGAACACAGTACGACAGACCTTAGAAGGAAATACCTGACTCCCCGAGGATGAGTTACTGGAGAGGAGGTTTGCATGGTAGTCCGGCATCCTGGATGGGAAGATCTAAAACCTTTCACACACATGAGTCTATTGTTCAATGTTCATAGGGTATGCTTTGGGAAGAGGATTGATGTAAGATAACTTCTGAGCCGAAACTGTGACAATGATGTGTAGAACTTTAAGGCTGTTGATTTTAAATTTCTAAGTCTCACAGAAGTTCCGCTAAACTATTAGTCCAAAGGTCGAGTCCATTTTCATTTTCACCTTCAGCTCATGGTCTTGGTATGGAACCCAATCTCATTTCACCTCATGGCATTTCTTTTGATGCTCAGGGACGAGCATGGTTTAAGTATAGGGGGGATGATGAATCTTGGATTCATCATTCTCGATCTCATTAATTAAGCTCAAATCTCTCAAAATCATTGGCACTTCTGCACTTATTCTGCATAATTAGCATTCATACATGTTTCAATAAGAATTGCATTTTATCACTCATTTCTGCATAAAATAAGAAGCCAAAAATACCAACCAAAATTGACCTGTAAATAGCCTAAGTTCCTCAATTTTTAACTAATTTATGTTAACTTCAAATGACCCAAATCCACTTCCATTGTGTACATATCACTAACAATAATAAATGAAAAATACAAAAAAATTCATTAACCCAAATAAGTGGACCAAAAACCCAAACCCTAGTTCAAGGATTTCCGGACTAAAACCTTCATGTCTTCCTCATCCAGTGACCAATTTTATCCTACTCATTCTGAACTAATATACATTCAATTACCTTCAAAACAAGATCAAGTTCAAGTAAAACTGAGCTCATATGTGAAAGTTAGGTTTGGGCCTCTTTTGTACATTTTGTATTTTGGCGGTTCTTGACTTATTAAATTTGTACGTAATTAACTCCTTGTATATTATTTCTTTCCCATTAATGTTCTTTAATATAAGTTTTTTTAAAATATGCAAAAATCCCAATCTGAACTGAGCTTTAAATTAAAAAAAACTAATTGAGTCCGAGTCTTCACTAACAGTCTGTACAAAAGTCCTTTCTTTATATTGTATTTTATTTCTTCTTCTTCTTCTTACTTAATAAAATCCAAAAAAAATAGATTAATGTTTAAATATTTATCTTTGATTTTATCATTTTTTTCGTATTTTTATCTGGTTTAAAAATAACAAAAAAATTATAAAATCCAAAAATCATAGTATTCTATGTACATAGGATACCCCAAAAATATCACTTTGTGCAATTGATCGATTTTGGTTTGATATCTTCATGAAAGTTGTATATCTCAACGAGACGAGCAATTTTTGTGAAGAAACTTTTTCGATCCACGGCTGTTTTCCATTTATTTTGGATTTTTCAAAGTATTTATTTTTTGAATTTTGTGGTGCTGACACATGGCAGCTCTTGGAGCCGCCACATGTCAGCCATTTTGGGGTTTTTATTTACTCATTTTTTATGAAAAAAATAACATCGCACATGTGTAGCACATGCCTCCCAGGCACGCGCCACGCACGTGATGCCCCCTTCACTTCTCCTGATGCCATGTGCACCCATCGTGGTCGTCTGATCTCGCGACCGATCAGACGACCACTACTCATATCCCTCAACCAGCCTACTTTCCCAAATCAAATCGATCGTCGCCCGTTGACTTCGCCGCTGCCCGTGAAATCTCCGCCGCCTTCACTCTTCGTCGAATCCTCATCCGATCGACGTCTTCCCTCTACAATCTCTTTGAATCACCGATCCCAATCAATCCTCGATCTTCCCCAATCATCCCAAGACCTTCCATCGCCATCCACCCTCGATACTATATAAGATTGCCGCCGCCCCCGGTCTGAAATCATCTGCCATTATCACTAACAGAGGGCGGTGGTGACAGCCCGCCTCTCCGTCACCGGTGAGATCCGGCCTCCCTCTTGTGGCCGTCGCAGCGCCGCCCCGGCATATTGCCATGCTCCGGATATCCTCTATCAAGCCTACGTCTTCAACTTTTATCCCTACGTTCGCATCAACTCCGACTTCCGTCGCACGCCATCTTCACCGATAACCTCCGTCTTCAACAATGATCAACTACCTCTGACAACGTCGCCTTCTTCATCAATCTTCTCCGACAACGCTCCAGCATCAGCCCCCCCGCGCAAAGCTTCGTTTCCTCCGCCGCCAAAGCTTCAGAGCATCATCGACATTAGTGAGCTCTGCCTCCATCAACACAGCAGAAGATCCAGCAGCTACGCGGCCTTCATCATCGGCGTCATCATCAACCATCATCAACGAGGCACTAGCAAACTTCTCCGAGCATTAAAACTTCACCGACAACTCCTTTTCGCGGTCACCTCCAGCCATTGCCCCGACACCCGCCGACCGTGTGTCGGCCAATCATAGCCGTCAAATCAAGAACATTCTTCATTTGGGCCGTAGAAAAGCCCCAATTTCGAGCCGTTGGATCATCGGCATCTGGACGGCTCTGAGTTGCTCCGAGCCTATATCCGAACCTACCTTCCAAGCCAGGAGCCTCGGGCAAGACCGAAGCACGCCAGCACGCCACGTGGGCAGTTGGAGGCCGAGCTGCGTAGCTTCGGATCTGCTCACACCCCACGTACGTGATCAGCGGAAAAATTACGCAGACCCCCTTGTGGGTTCTCCGATTTACGCATTAGCCCTCGTCGACCATGACAGTGGAGATTTTACAGAAACATCCCCAGAATATCGGTAATTATAAAGTCATCCTTGCTTTACATTATTTTATTCTCTATATTGCAGAAATACCCATGTATTCCCCCTCAGTTTTGAACCTATACATTGAACTATTTTATTTCTCAAAAATAGGCAAATTTGTTCTGCATTTAATTCTCTACATTATGGCATATGTCTGACATTTTTGTGATTAGTGCTTAATTAATAATTAATTATTTTGTGGAAAATTACATACTTTGCCACTTTGTGCTCTGATTTTTATCATTATTAACCGTTGCCCTAAAAATTCTCGAAAAAAAATCAGGAAATGTGGATTTAATTGTAATTAACATTGTGCCCAAAAAGAATTGCATTTGCATGCATAGTTTGCCTTGTAAAAATCATTTTGCATATTTTATTGTTGGATTTTTAATAGGAATTAAATCCCTTATTTTCATGGTTTAGAATTTTTCTGAGATCCATCACCTAGTGAAAGAACATAGATAATTTTGTCCCTTGAAAATAATTAGGTTTAACATTTATTATAATTAAGTACTGAAATTCAATTTGTTTGCATTTAAAAATTCATAGAAAATTCATCTTTTATCCAAAAATTCTAAAATAATTTACATTGTAGTCACTTTATCATAATGTTCATCGTGGCCAAGTTTCATATTTTTTGGACATTGTTTGATTGATATTTACATTTTAGTCCCTAAAATAAGCTCAAGTTGTATTTTGCATCCTTATTGCATTAAAAATTACAAAAAAAAAGACCGCCTCAAAAACCACGTACGAACTTTGATAGACATAATTATATGTTGTTCCTTTGCCTCCTTGTGTTCAACCTTGGGACTTGCTCAAGTAAAATAAATATAAAACCACACGACTAAAAATTGACTAAATATTTGTGGTTATTTTCTTGATGAATTCCGATTTTACATCTACAACAAAACGACACATTAATCTTAACGCACGAACAATACACGACATATATTTAACCAGTGCAAATTCGGTACCGTCATCTATTCGACCTTGTTATTCTTTAAAATTTAAATAGGAATTACGTTGAATTTGCTCTTCTTAGCACTAATTTCTCATTAATTAATTAATTGAACTCACAAGTAGTTGTTTTATCTAATCAGGAGCATATTTGTGTGTTGAATGTACTTGTGAATAAATTGCATCATTGTTTGTTGTATAAGCTAATTACACTAAAAATGTTTAAAAAATTTATATTGTGTGATCTTTGCATTTGGCTTGACTGAGAGCCTACAAATAGCTTAAATAATTAATTAATTCTTAATTTTAATTAGATAAGTACTCTTATCCCTATGTTCGACCCATGACTTGTCCAAGTTTAAATTAAAGTTGAATCCTCTTTGCAGAGACATTTGACTTGGTTCTATTAATTGTCGATTGTCCCATGCTACAACGACAGCATATTATTTTAGCCGATTAATGATTCACCAATATGCATGATACATTTTTCTACACTACATATAGTACCCATACTTACATATCCACATTCACACATGTACTTGTATAGCCACCCACCCATATGCACCCATCACTTAAGCACCTTCACCAATACACATACTTACATATCCACCCAACCATACCTATACCCAAATACAAACACACATGTTGTTCCTGAGTTTTCGTTATGTTCTATACATGTAGGCATCATGGGAGCACCTACACAACTAAAAGCCATGGTAATTGTGTGTGTGTGTTATGTGCGTATAAATACGTGTATGTGAAGTCATGTGTATGTGCGTACGTGGATGCGTGTATGAATGTATGATTGCATATTGGAGTTCATGATAGACACCTTATCATTATGTTTGTATGGATGTATGATTACATATAGGTGCTGAATGTAAGTAAGAATGTACATATGTGGGTACGATGAGGTGGTTATTTTGTAGTTGGGTTTGTATGTAAGCTTGTGGATATGTGGGTGGCTTTGTAAGAGTTGAATGGAAAAGAATGGAAGTATATATTCCTCAAATCATGCTTAGCTTACAACATTCTACCCACATGCATCCCCATATATAACAAATGATAGATATCCACATACCTAACCTCCTACTCATGCATACCCACATTCGTACCTATATCCTACAATACGCATACCCATATATACCTCGTACACTTACATACATAACACACACATACATGTTTACTCGTGATCGAGCGTTCATAGTTTATTTTTTCATTTTGTCGTATATATTAGGTTGTTTAATTATCTTTATAGTTTTATAAGATGTTGAACTATGCGAGTGAGCAACACCGCTTGAATGTAACAATACCTGAGAAATTTTGATTTCGACATGAGCCAATTCGGTATATTGTCCTAACCTATCATACCCCTAACCATGTACCTACAAAACAAACATCGAGAGTCGTACTATGTTGTAAGGGGCACTTCTTAGCTTATAAAAGCTAAGAGCCTAACATTTCTGAAAAAAATATTTAACACATGATGGGGGCATCACTCCCAAAAATAGCCTCTCATTGTGTAGGGATAGACTTCTCCTAGTGTGGAAGGACACACATGTGTGAATGGGGTTTCGTGTGATTTTGTGCAATATCTAAATTACTACTTACATGCTAGGCCTATGTAACAATTACATAGTAGATATTTACATTCAAATAAAATTGTGATTACATTGCAAAGGAAAGTAAAGCATTTACATCAAATAATAACACGAGTATTAAGCACATGAATATTCAAAATATTAATTACACTAACCCATATACAGAAAAAACAAACACTTACACACATACTCATTCACATGTATACAGAAACACTAACACCCACGCTTCGTGAATCTCCATTTCATCACCTTTATTCCATCATTTTGACCTTAAAAACCTATCTAGTGCATGTAAATAACATTAAATTGCACAAATTAAACATTCACTCTTTTTGAATAAATGTTGTATAAAATACTATTTTAATTCCAAAATAATAGAATAAAGAAAATAAAAGAGAAAGAATAAAATACCAAAGCTATTTTATGACCTTAAACCCTGAGACCTAGGCATCTTGATGATTGGGTCGACAAGGAATAAAGTAGGGGGAGATAAGGGTCGATAATATAATAAAAATCCCATTTATTTATTCATTTTTGGAACTTATTTATTTTCTACCTTTTATATCTCAAATAAAGAAACTTTAAACATAAAAGTTGTAGATAATAATGTATAGAAAAATACAAAATTGATTTCATGCAAAAATAACATATAGTGTACTTTTTATACTCTAAATAAAAAGCTAAAACTCAAACTTCCCAGACCCATATCTCTCAAAAAATTCAAAATATATCAAAATCACCTTAATTGTATATAATTTTCAATAAGCTATTTAATGAAGGTGGTTTCATATTTTTTGAAGTTAAGGTGAGAAAGTTAGGTTTTGGACCCATACTGTATAGTTTTCCTATATAAAATATTCATTTTATTATTTATTATTGTTGTAGTTTTATATTTTTATAAAATTGTAAATATTATTTATAGCATATTTATATTAAAACTAGAATAAAACCATAAATAAAATATTAAAATAAAGTAAGTATACAAAAACATAAGTAAAATACCTATACTTATAATTGTATATAAGTTAAAGTGAAACTTATTCTTTTATCATGTATTATTCTATATTTTTATACTCTTCTAAATATTATTTATATTCTATTAAAAATATAGAATTAAAATAAAACCAAAAGAAATAATTTAAAATAAATAATATAGTTCAATGCATAGATGAAATAACTTATATATTATATATGCCTATTTATTTAAGTGTAAATATTATACCATAAAAATAATTTAAGTATATAAAAATAAGTTGTAGATATATATGAAATAAGAAAATAAAATAATAAAATCTAAAATACAAAATAAAAATAAAATGTATAAAATATAGACAAATATATCTATAAAGAAACCCTAAAAAATTAACTTTTAATTAAAAGTCTTTAAAATAAATAAAAATAAGAATAAAATATTACATAAAATAAGAAACAATTTTTATTTTATAAATTTATTTTAATAAAATAATTTATTAATTATTATCAATTTTCTAAATATTTTTCAGGTCAACTTTTCCTGGTTGGTCCATGTGGACCAACCAGGACACGTCTCTAGTTGACCTTGGTCAACTGTCTAACTGCACATGTGCCTTTGTTAGACCTCTATTGACACCTTGTTTCTTTGATTTTTGTAGCCCATGCCTTATCTTTTTGGGGGAATATTTCTTCATGATTGTTTCTCATCGATCCTCCTTCGTTCATGACAGGGTGAATAATTGATCCGTGGACCACTACCTTGCCTGCTCAACCTTAATCTTTCCATCCCTCCTGTCACCTGTACAAAACCACACCTGACCTTCCTCTTCCTTTTTGAATCGCTTTTGGCCCTTATATCGGCTTCCTTCTTCGAACTCTAGATAAAGGGTCGTGACAGAATCCTCTCCAGCTTCTTGGGAGCAAGCTCAGGTGAGCCCTTAGGCGACTTCCACCATCTCCGCCGCTTGCTGGCGTGAGGTCCACACGTCGCGGTCATGCGTCGCTCGAGGTCCATTTACTTGCTATTTAGATTAGTTTCATTACCTAGTTTTATTACCTTCCTTTATTTTGTGATTTAATTGCTTGTATTGGCTGTAATCAACCCCTTCGTAGTTTGCGGAGCTGAGCTCCAACGAACCTCTCCGCTATTCACGACCATGCCTCGATCCTCCATCTCCTCCATTCTCTTCTCCTACGTTTCCCTTATGCCTCGACACATTCCACCCAACCCGCTCCTTCCTGGAGCAGGATCTCGGAGCTCCACTTCATCCCTTTGTTAGATCTACCGACACCATGCTTCGCCCGACTTCCATTCCCCTCTAATAGGGTTGAGGCAGTTTTCTCTCGATCTTGATGTGCTTCTTGTGTAGGAATGAAGACCAAGGATCCGCTGGGGGAGATTTTAACCCTCGTCGGGGTTACTTGGAGCTCCTTGCCTTCCCCGATTTCGTGGAAGAGCTCTAGTAAACCTTTAGGCTTCTTGCGTCGTCCAGTCGACAAAAGACCGGCCCAGGAGCATTTTGCACCCTTTGAATCGCCTCCAGGTGGTCAGAGCCGCTCAGAATTGCCAATTGAAGCTCGATCCTGGCCATGTTCTTCCTTATTCGTCCAAGGGAGTCCACAACCATTGGATCAAGCCCAAACTCCAGACGCTCCAGGCGTCGTCCGATTCTTTACTTTGCAACGCTTTACCACACACTAATAATTTGCATTTCTAAATCACATACAAGAATAACATCACATATTAAAAAAATCACATATCATAAAATATATATTTAAATCTAATAAGATAAAACATTTTAGACATTTCAACAAATGCCTATAATGCATTTAAAATTAACAAACTCAAATACAATCATTACTCAAAATAAAATTTAATGTAATATATGGAAAATTAAAAGATAAGAAATATACCTAATAAAGAGGATATTAAGACGGGGGGACGCTCGTTGGTATAAAATTTAATATAGACGATAACATTTAAAGACAAGAAATATACCTAATAAAGAGGAGCTTAAGATGGGGGAGACGCTCGTCGATGGTCGAATATGACGGAGGAAGGGATTCTCTCCAAGGACAGGAGGGCTGAGAGGATGGCACCAGAGATGCAGATTAGGGAGGGGAGGAGGAGGCCGAGAGAGGAGGAGATGGTAGGTCGAGGATGGAGGGAGAAGGAGAGGGTGTTAGAGAGGGAGGAGGTCGGGTGGAGCCAGTGCTTGGAGAGGGAGAAGGTCATGCACACAAGAAGGGTTTTTGGGTTGAGTACAGAATGATGTTCTGTTCTAAATGATTGTTCTGTTTAACATGCTATGCGACGACAATATACGATCACATTGTGGTCGCATACTTAGCATGCAACCACCAGTACTGGGAAAGTGCACACATTTGCTATTGCGATCACATTCCCTCTTTTAGTGGTCACAATTCTATTATAATAAAATGACACAATTCTTGTAGTGTGTGGATGCTAGTATACAATCCATCTATCCATAAGGGGGAGAGAGAATGGTGAGTTTCGTAAGACACTCTTCTAGGAAAAACGGTAAAATTGAAGGAAAAAAGGTCATATCCTCTATGAGAAGAGTAACTATTATCTTTTATAGAATTATTCTAACAAGGTTGTCATTCATTCTTCAAGACTCGTTCATAAGAAGGTTGTTAACAAAGATTATCACACACTCTTCAATCGAACACTAGAGAGACCTTGCCAAAGTAGATTTTCAACCCCCAAAGAAATAAGGAATGATAACACAAAAAAACATCGTCCTTTCTCAAAGGAAAACACATTATTAGTTTCTTTCAAAAAAATTCCAACATCATGTCAAATCTCAAATGACAACCAACTTTTCCTCCCACAAAATATACCAACAAAAAGAAGGCACTCCCACTATTTGCAAATTATAAAACCACCCCTACCTTAAAATAATACATCCTCCTCAAAAAGTGACCTCCCTCCACTCTCTCCCTCCCCACATCTCAAAAGCACAACAGCACTTGTCATCTCTCTCCCCCTCTCAGCTTTCCTCTCATGAGTTGCTGTCCCCATCGGGAAATGGTCGAGATGGCTCTTCTCCTTTCCTCCTTCAAGAACTAGGGTTTCTTCTCCCACTTCTCCTGCAAAGCTCCACCGGAACTCCAAAACTTCGCAATCTTTGAGCTGATGCGAGCAAAGCGAGACCCCTCTCCTGCCTCTAGGTTCTTCAGGAGAGTTGGGTCCTTCCCCGTTCCCTCCAATCTCGCCTAAGGTTTCACCTTCTACCGTCCCCAATGGCGTTGGTGGCTCACCAGGGCAAGGACAAGGGTGCGGTGGATGCAGGCAAGTACGTGAGGTACACCCCCGAGCAGGTGGAGGCCCTTGAGAGGGTCTACACCGAGTGCCCCAAACCCAGCTCCCTTCGTAGGCAGCAGATCATAAGGGAGTACCCTATACTATCCAACATTGAACCCAAGCAGATCAAGGTCTGGTTCCAGAACCGGAGGTAAAAAGATCGGATCTTTGGCGGGTAGAAGCTCCTTTCTTTTGCGTTTTCTTTTTGAAATTTTAAGGGTATTTGATTTGAAGGATCTTTTTGATGTTTTGGAGTTTTTTGGGCAATGAAGTTGCATGCTATGTTCTCCAATTTCTTGTCTTGGCATCTGGTGTTTAGGATTTTAAGATGTGATCTTTACTGGTTAAAGCTCGCTGCTTTCTAATGTTTAAAAAATACGGGCCTTTTCATTATGTAAGAGACATTTCATATATTCTTATCCATCTTCACTTGAGAAAGCTACGATCTTGAAGTCTCATTCATTGTCCTCCCACACGGTCTTTATTGTTTTGGTGATTTGGACAGCTTAATGCTGACGTTTCAGTTGCTTTTAGAAGTTTGGGGTTTGGATTTTGCGGAGCTAAGATTTATCTTGAATCCCTGCGTTCAGTCTTGTGGGTTTAACAGATCCACTCCCCACTCCTTGGTCATTTTTGCTTCTCTCTCTCATTCTACTTCTCTATTTGGTCAAATATTTAAAGACGTGGATTTTATTTTTGGAAAGAAACGAGATTTTGGAAGTCTCGATCTTCTTGCATTGAAGCAATGGGTTCACTTTCCGCATACATCAAGACGTCCTTCGAGACTATTATCGTTTTGAGTCTCTCTCCTTTTGTTTTATCAGGTGCCGTGAGAAACAAAGGAAGGAAGCATCTCGTCTTCAGACTGTGAACAGGAAGCTTTCTGCCATGAACAAGCTTCTTATGGAAGAAAATGACAGGCTACAGAAGCAGGTCTCGCAGCTGGTCTACGACAATAGCTTCATGCGCCAGCAACTTCACACTGTAAGAATCATATTATCATCAAAGCCCTCTGTGATGTCTCTGGACGCAATGGTTCTTCTGTTCAGCATTGTCCCATATTTTCCCTACTTGTTTCAGTTAAAACCTAAATGCCACCATCAGTCTGGGCTTGACCCTTGACTTGTAGTTCTAGCGTTTGCGGAAAAATTGGCAACTTTAGTGTTTTTATATATTTACTTAGAATTGGTGGAAGGCAGAACATTCTTTTCTTTTATTTTTGCCTTCTCTGTTGTAAGGCTGGCCAGATAAACGAAATAGTTTAATTTTACTCGAGTTATATTAAAATAATTAACCGGGCTGGCTAGATATTCGTATTTTCAGTTTATGTATTTACACTGCAGGCTCCTATAGCAACTACAGACAACAGCTGTGAATCGGTGGTGACTAGCGGTCAGCACCAACAAAACCCAACACCTCAGCATCCTCAAAGGGATGCTAACAGCCCAGCTGGGTAGGTAATTTCTTGATTTCCAGTAGAATTGGCGAATTCAGTCATTGATTTTTTATGTTGATGTCATTTTTACAACGTTTGTCTTCTTTGTAGTCTACTCGCAGTCGCTGAGGAGACCCTGGCAGAGTTCCTTGCCAAGGCAACTGGAACTGCTGTCAAGTGGGTTCAGATGCTTGGGATGAAGGTATAATTTTTAAAATGTAGCTGCAGCTTTTGTGCTCCGAACCTTTATATGCTGTGTGAACTAACCGTCATAGCATTATCATCTTCTAGCCTGGTCCGGATTCGATTGCCATTGTTGCTGTTTCCCACAATTCCAGTGGCATAGCAGCACGTGCCTGCGGCCTTGTGAGTTTAGAACCCACAAAGGTATACATTCAGCCTAAGTGACACCACATTTTACTGATTTGCATTTTAACTGTATTAGATGGTTGATTGTACTCAACATTACAGGTTGCAGAGCTCTTGAAAGATCGTCCTTCTTGGTTCCGTGATTGTCGCAGCCTTGATGTGGTTACCGTGGTACCTACTGCGAATGGTGGTACTATCGAGCTACTTTACATGCAGGTCAGATAGGACAGTCTGTAAATAATCAAGATTATGTTTGCACTTACTCCCGAGCTGGCAACATTTTCTTATATCACCTATTGTAGACATATGCTCCCACAACATTGGCTGCTCCACGGGACTTTTGGACATTGAGATATATCACTGGCGTAGAGGATGGAAGTCTTGTGGTACTCTTTGTTCTGGAAAAGTTGTTCTACCCTAATATTTTTACATTTTCTATCTCCAACCTCATTGGTGGAAACATTGCAGATATGCGAGAGGTCACTAACTTCTGCCACCAGTGGCCCTAGCGGTCCACCTGCTCCAAATTTTGTTAGAGCTGAGATGCTTCCCAGTGGCTACCTCATACGACCATGTGAGGGCGGGTCTATGATCCACATTGTTGATCACGTTGATCTGGATGTAAGTCATTATTCTGTAATATGTTTTAACCTGCATTATAATACATTATGACTGTATGATTAATTTGTGCTTATTTTATGCACAGGCTTTGAGTGTGCCAGAGGTGCTGAGGCCTCTGTATGAGTCACCAATGATATTAGCACAGAAGATGACTATTGCTGTATGTGAGCAACATCAATGTCCTTGTTCAGGGTTATATTAAACTTTTACTAATAAAGTTCTTGTATTTTTCCAAGGCTTTGCGTCACATACGGCAAATTTCGCAAGAAACAAGTGGTGAGGTTGTCTACGGTGGAGGATGCCAACCAGCTGTTCTTCGTGCTTTCAGCCAGAGACTTAGCAGGTGGGTATAGTTTTTCATATTTAAACTTGATACTTTCAGTGCTAATTATAGCTTCTTTCAGGGGTTTCAATGATGCTGTGAATGGATTTGCTGATGATGGGTGGACTTTGATGAGTAATGATGGTGTTGAAGATGTGACAATTGCTATAAACTCATCCCCATGTAAACTTCTAGGTGCACATTTTGGTTCGTCTACTATGCTTGCCACCCTTAATGGTGGTATCTTATGTGCGAAGGCTTCGATGTTGCTTCAGGTTAGTGATCTAACCAGATTGATGCTTTCTGTTTATCTGTTTCTCTTTTCTTCTTTCTGACTTATTGTTTCATTGTATTGCTTTTTTAAGAATGTCCCTCCCGCATTACTTGTTAGATTCTTAAGGGAGCACAGATCTGAGTGGGCTGATTGCGGTGTTGATGCTTATTCTGCTGCATCTTTGAAAGCCAGCCCGTATGCTATTCCTGGTATAAGATCTGGTTGTGGCTTTCTTGGTGGTCAAGTCATCTTGCCTCTAGCGCATACCGTGGAAAATGAGGAGGTACCACCAGAGAGCCCTAAATAAGTCTAATGCATTATGTTAATACATTTGTAGTGTTAATGGTCTGTTTAAATGACAGTTTTTGGAGGTAATTCGCCTTGAAGGATATGGGTTCAGTCCTGATGAGATCTTCTTTGCAAGGGACATGTATTTATTACAGGTAATATATCGTGTTTATTTAAATAATCTCAGTTCCTCATTACACCCATTTTATTAACACTAGCAAGTTTTTTTTCCCAAAACAGCAATGCAGTGGCATTGATGAGAATGCTGTGGGTGCTTGTGCACAATTGGTGTTTGCTCCTATCGACGAATCATTTGCTGATAATGCTCCTCTTCTGCCTTCGGGTTTCCGGGTCATTCCCTTGGATGCTAAACAGGTGGACCACCTCTATCCGCACTAACTTTTCAAACCTGACTAACCGCTGACCTTACTTTTGTTCCTGTAATCACAGGATGGACCAGGTGGTGCAACTAGAACTCTCGACCTTGCATCCACTCTCGAAGTTGGCTCTAGAGCAACAACCGGATCAGCTAGTGAAACTGCTTCCAATGCATACAATCTGAGATCAGTCTTGACAATTGCCTTCCAGTTTACATATGAAAACCATCTCCGGGAAAATGTTGCTGCAATGGCTCGCCAATATGTGCGTAGTGTAATGGCTTCTGTTCAGAGGGTTGCCATGGCAATTGCACCCTCTCGCCTTGGTTCCCATCTCGGTTCAAAGCAGCGACCTGTATCTCCTGAGGCTCTCACTTTAGCCCGGTGGATCTGTCAGAGTTACCGGTAAGTCCCGTCTTTCAGGCTATTTGCTTGAGACAGTTCTGTGATGACCAATTTTCGGTTTTTCCTTTCAGATCACATACTGGAGTTGACCATTTTCGCTCTGAAACCCTAGCCGGTGACTCATTGCTGAAACATTTGTGGCACTACTCGGATGCGATTGTCTGCTGCTCTTTTAAGTCCAACGTAATCGAAATTCTGCCCCAGTTTCGTTTAATCTGCTGCAATTCATTCCATCTGAATCCTCATCGCAACACTTGTTCTGTTGCAGACTTCTTCTCCCTTGTGCACCTTCGCCAACCAAGCTGGTCTCGATATGCTGGAGACCACACTGGTCAATTTGCAGGATATAACCCTCGACAAGATCCTCCATGAAGGTGGACAGAAGATACTCTTCTCTGAGTTCCCCAAGATTATGCAACTGGTACTGATGCATCTCATTCTTTTGCCTTTCTGTAGTTGGTACAAAACCAATCTTCCTTGTCCTCATCTATAACCTGGAGCATCTTTCAGGGATTTGCCCATCTGCCTGCTGGTGTCTGTTCGTCAAGCATGGGACGTCCGGTCTCCTACGAGCAAGCCATCTCATGGAAGGTCTTGAACGAGGAGGATTCATACCACTGCCTGGCCTTCTTGTTTGTAAACTGGTCTTTCGTCTAGCTCAGTTACGTTGCTTCGGAAGCAGCTGAAAACCTTCTCATGCTATTTATTGCTATATCTAATTTTGCTCTTACTTTTTGGGGGTGGCCCGAATAGAACATGGCCACTGTGGCCTGCTGGTGGCGTTCCTTCTCTAAGTTATGTACCTGGCAAAACTTGAATAGACTTTTGATGCTATATATAAAATGTGTCTCATCTCTTTGCTTTGCTGTGTTACATTAGTCCTTTACCTTTGAATGCGTATGATGCTCTTCTGTCATTTTTTTATCTGACGAGAAAGCAGCTTCATGTGTAAAGTTGAATAGTTTTGACATGGATTGCACCTCGGAGTCCGTCCATATCAATACCTGATACATGCATATATCTCTCCTTTCTGTTGGTTAATGCTGTCTTCACCCTCTATGCTTCAACGTTGAAACAAGTTCCTTCTTGCCAGCAGGAGAACTAGTTTTAGTTTTAGCTATGAAACAATTAAACATAGGAGGATTGCAGTTAAAACCTTCGTTTGTACTATTCTGGTTTCAGTTTTGTCTTGTTCCCTGTTGTCGTTCGAATATGTTTTAGTGGTGGGTAAAAAAGCTGACCGTCAACCGAGAAGGTTGTCTTTAATGATGGTTTTTCTTACAATAGCTTTCAGTGTATTTTGCTCCAAAGTTCGCATGTCCTTTTCTTAGAGGGATTGCATGTTATAAATTTTTTGTTCAAAAATAAACATCATGAAATATCATTTCCGTTTAGAAAGGTAATGCACACTTAAACCGAACATTAGCAACACAATTTGTTTTTCATGAGGCATTACATCTTCACTACAACGAAAGAGAATAAAAAATAATGTTGAATACCGACGATGTAACCTTCAATGTTAGATATAAAACAACCAATATTAATTGGTGTAGAAGTCAATTGCATACTTTGCCGTCAATGAATTGGCAAAGATTTTTACTTCTGATAATTGCCAAAGTTCAGTGATTAATACAAATTCTAAATAGGATGACAATAGATGATTGTTGATCGACGAGACAAAGCATCATGTGCACTTAGATTATTTAAATATGATTATGGAAGACATGCTTTTGCATTTTAGAATAATTGAGAAAGGAGAGTTTCCTTCCAAGGGAAGGGATAATATGATCCTCTTGAGTTCTCTTCTATTTTATTATTATTGCGAATTGCAGAAGCATATCTTGCACTTAAAATCAATTACGCAAGCGAATGCATACGGATTTACAAGGTTCACTTGTAATGAGGTTCCGTTCTTGAATGACGACCATCGATTTTCACTATGTAGAGAAAGAAGAAAGTACATGGGATACAAAGAGTCCTAACATAAGAAGAGTTTATATACTCCTCCATATAGATGGATCCCTAATGCTAATGTATCCATATAGACAAATAGAAATAGAACCACTAATAAAAAAATATACTAGGGTATGGTAGGACAAAAGGAGGTGCATACAATGGTTTTTCAACTTGTGTCAGATGGTAGGATTTAAGGAATATGAAGAATTATGATCATATTGAGACAATGTTGCTTTGTGGTAAGAGACTGTCATGTTGGATAAGGTAGCTGCTTCATTACTTATGAATGAGTCTTGATGAAGGTCGATAATGTTGTTGCCAATGATGAAGGTCGCATGATGGTGATGTAAATTAGAGGTTCTAGATCAAGGGAGTAAGGGTTAGAGATCGATCTAAGTTGCATGGTTTAGTCATATACTTCTACTGTGACAAGAAAGGTCGCTAGTTTACTGATTGCTTGGGATGTGAGAAGAAAACAAAGAAGAGATGATAAAACAAAGAAGAGATGATAAAGCGGAATATTTTTTATTTAGATTCATGCCAAGGGGATTTTATTGCAGTTTGGGAGAGAGTCTTGTTAGTTCACAAGAAGGAAGAAGAAGGCAAATTTATGATTATATATAAACTTGGCATGTTGAGATTGCATGTCCTATCTAGGGAACATTTCATCAAACCATATATGCGATGTTCAACATGTTATAGGAGTTGGACCGATGATATTTTTCATTGGTGATAGCTTTAAGATGTGTCAGATACATGCCTACATCAAAAAAAGAATATGGTATCCTTGAAACGATTGAGTGATGAGGATACAAGTTACCATTAATTGAAGGTGTAATTCTCATAGTAAGATGAGAAGAGTTAGGATGTCTAACACGATATAAAAGCTAAAGAGAATGGTTGTGATAGGTGATAGAGCTCCAATTTTTCTTCAAGAGAGCGATATGAGAATTAGGCAGCAGGAGCTTGCAACATGCTACTGTAGGAGTGAGAAAGAAGAAGAAAGTTTGGTTCTCTTTCTCATAGGGAGGTTACATGTCCTTTGATCACGATCGAGGGATGTGGTGCCACGTCAAGAGGCATGATACTAACCGTGGAAGTATGTTTAAAGGTACATTTGATACACGGGTTAGGGCGGGTTAAACTGGTAGAGGGTAACTTGTTTTTGTGTTTTGGTGTTTGGATAGAGGGTTAAACCGGGGGTGGGTTAGAAGTGGATTTGTTGTGATATAATTGTATTAAAGTTTGAAAAAGTGAGTAACTATTGTGATGCGATTGTATTGAAGTTTAGAGAAGTGAGTAAAGTGTAATAGTTTATAATTTTTATATGACATGATGATATAATATATTAATTGTTGATGAAATTAATGATGGAGAATTGATTTATTTATTTATTTTTTTAAAAAAGTGGGGCTCTATATGAGTGAGAAGGGATGGGTTAAGGGTGGTAAACACCCCAAACACTCAAACCGAAGGAGGCACACTGAAGACACTTATCAGAGAAGGATGCAAAAAAAATGAGGTGATAAGTTCATGCAAGAGAAGTTTGCGAACCATGAGGATGGATCAGTGCTAACACTGAAGACAACACGAGATAAAATTCAATTCAAGGGTTCGGATTGGGAATCCTAGAATTAAAACTTCCAAATGATACCATACAATGACACCATTGTAGCAACCAGTCTACTTCACCACTGTGGTCATAATTGCGAATTACAACTAACTCGGCCGAAACCCTAATATATGGGCCCATATCCCCTACAGTGCAAGCGCATATTGATGAGCCTGCAGCCATCAGCTATCCTTAACGCCCCGCATGCACGTCACCCACCGCACGCCATCGGTACCAGTACCAACACCCCTCTACAGAGAGAGGAAGCCTTGACACCCTCCTTTCCCGGATTTTGAATTTAACAAACCCACCCCCCTACGAATCTAACTTAATAATGATGCATACATATATGTCTTGATATATCTGTCTTGATAAAAAAAATAGATCTGTCTTGATATCAAGAGAGAGAGGGAGGGAGATTCGCGTGACAGGAGGGCGTATCTCTTGGCGTGGCGACGTGACATGTGAGGGAGGGAGGCTACGAGGGGTCCCTGCGGGCTACGCCTTTCCACAAAGCAACGCCCCCCTACCCTAAAATGGGCAACACTGGACGTCCCTTCTTCTGCGACATGTGAGCCCATCAGATATCGAGCATGTTTATCTATGTATGTACATGTGCCTGCATCCGTATATGATGTGTTTATACGCACATATATCTCTTTCCATATCTGGAGATGCCTTCTTGCCAAGTAGAGGATGGGTTTGAATTGCAGTCTTGCAGAATCATGGCGGAGACCTGTCCATCTCACCCATGGAGATGGAGTCACCCACACCCACACCCCCACCCCCTCCTCTCTGGTGGGTATGGGTGTAGAGCTCTTTACCGGTCCCAGCACAGTATTGAACGTCCCTTTATTCTCATGCAGTATTTTTACGTAGACACATGTCTCGTGTCACTATTTCAAAACCACTTGTTTTTTTGTCCCGTGAATTGTCCCGTGAATTATGTATACCCAAATGAAAATTAATTACACAGTAAACTACACAAAAGTGCTGAATTATAAGTTCAATTTCAATGTCAGAATGTTCAAAAAGTTTTTTTCATCAACTAATTCAATCAACTAATTTAATAATTTTAGAATTTTCTAACATATCTTCCAAACATAATCTGAAGTAGTAGACTAAGGCGTGTTTGGTATTTGGGTTTAGATGGGTTAAATTGGTCGGGGGTAATCCGTTTTGTGTTTTGATGTTTGGATTGAGAGTTAAACTGAGAGTGGGTTAGAAGTGGATTTGTTGTAATATGATTGTATTTAACTTTGAAAAGATGAGTAGTTATTGTGATGTGATTGTATTGAATTTTGAAAAAGTGAGTAGAAGTGGAGCAGTTTATAATTTTTATATGATATGATAGTATAATATATTATTTTTTATGGAGTAGATGAAAAGAACTAATTTATTTAATATATTAAAAAAGAGAAAATGTAGGACCAACAAGGAGTGGATTAAGGGGGGTAAATCCCCAAGAAGGATTTACCTCCTAAACGAACTACACCTAAGGGTGTGTTTGGTTCATGGATATCCAGGAGAGGATAACCCGATTTTGTGTTTGTGTGTTTGGTTGGTAGGCTAAGGGCCCGTTCGGTAGGAGAATAAGCAGGGAATAAGGATGTGGAGTAAGGGGAATACGGGTTTATTCTCCGTTCGGCTGGAGGATAAGAATAAGGAGAATAAGGTGGAATAAAGGTAGGTAAGGTGGGATAAAGATAGGAATAAGAGTGAAATAAGATGAAATAATGTGGAATATTCGTACCACGGAGAAGCGTATTGTGGGCTTATTCCCCTTATTCCATTCCTCCTTATACCCCAAACGAACAGGGCCTAAGGGTTGGGAGGGTTTGTGTGATGTGATTGTATTGGAATTTAAAAAAGTTGATAGTTATTATGATATGATTGTATTGAAATTTGAAAAAGTGGTGGTTGTTGTGATGTGATTGTATTGAAGTTTGGAATAGTAAGTAGAAGTTGAGTATTTTATGATGTTTAAATGATATGATGATATAATATATAATTCTTTTGATGGGAAGAGAATGAACTCCACTAGAGGATTAGGAATGTGGGATTTGGGGGATAACTCGCCCAAATTGGAGGGTACCCCCAACCGAACGGGCACTAAGGGATACTCTTCATCCCCTGATATATGAACAGTATACTGGATTATGCCATCATGATTAAATCATCCACTGTATCGATATTTACAACATTTCTCCCTTTTTACCTCCAGAAAAAACTAAACAAGAGTAGGAGATAAACCATGCATAATTCTTGTCTCATCTTGATGCTTATCCCTCATCAAGATACTATTTGAAGGAGGGATAAGGGTAAAAATATGGAGGAATAATGAATTTTATTCATCAGACATATTCGATTTATTGAATTCAATTTTGTTTGGTTATGCTTTGTTTTATCTTTGTTTGGTTAAGAATAATAATGGATAAGTGGTAGTTATGAATCGCAATTATTGATTTAAAAGTAATCTGTTTCATCATTACCCTATCTATCTCGGGATTTTAACGTTTGTGCCTTTCTGATTTATTACATTAACTCATAAGCGCCTACCTATTTTGAATTACACACGTATCGTACGGAATCCGTTATAAAATATCTTATCTATCCTTGACAACAAATCAAATATACAAAAAGTACTCCCTACTTTCACCTTTTTCCTCCAAAACAAAATTTCTCCAACAAAATTACAAGCGACTGGTGAGGGTCGACACATGGTTGCTTCGTCAATGACTTAAAAACTTATGTGGGTCCTTTTAAGGCTCTCCCAAGCCTATCAAGAATGCCTGCAACTCCAAGCACTCCTCTGCCTTCCCTCCTCCCTCATTGACAACGATGCCCACCATGCTCGCGATTCCATCCCCCTCCTTGCACACAAGCAGGTAGCATAGCCACTCCAAACTATTTAGCAAGCTCCTCGTCAATGGCTTCACGACAATTTCTACTCTTGGTATTGCCATGCACCAAGGGTTGCTCCAAGACTTAAAAGGGAGATGAAAAGGAAGAAGAAATAGGGATGGAAGAAGAAGAGATGAAGTGAAAATCCCATTGAATTTTTTGTAGGGTTTGATTACTACCTCAAGATTAACTCACTAATTTAACTCAACAACAGTTAACTTGACGACAAAGTATGTTGCACAACATGGAGTAAGTTTGCTGAGATTATGGGGGTAAATACGAAGTTAAGGATTATGGTGAAATAGGCAAAGTTTACGAGGATCTTTATACAAAAACCCATTTGTTCAAACCATGGTATGGTTAAGAAATATTCTATTACAATTGTGCCTTTGTATTTTTGACTACATACCCTCACTATCTCGATTCCTTCCCTCCTAGCCATAGTTTCCGTTCTCTACCCTGACCTAAATGAGCTCAACATCTCCAACGACACCTCCTTCCTCGACATTATTCTTCACCACCATCACGAAAGGCTAGAGGTGATTATCATCGAAAAGATTCATTGCTTAGGGTAGGCCGATGATGTTTGATAAACTTGAGTTTCATACCAAATACATGGACATTAAGCTAAATACATTAACAAATACCTGCATTTATGCATTAACATAGAATTCTTGGTAATACATGAGACATGGATGCCCGCTGGCACCGATGCTCTTTGTTTTGGCGGCGGATGCTTTAGCAGTGATGTTCAGGAGAGAAGTCAATGAAGGGTGGTGCGAAGGCTTCTATGTGGGCTCCATTTTGGTTCCCTTATTATAACATGCAGGTGACATGGTGATTTTTTAGGTGGAATGAAGGAAATGGATAGAAGAACGAGGCATCCGGTAGATATCTCCAGCAGTATCTCAGGACTCAAAATCAATATAAGAAAGTCAGTGGTCATTCATATTGGGATGGACGAGTAGGAGAGGAGCACTAGAATGGTGGTATTGGGCTGCCCCTTGGGTGAATTACCCATTACTTACCTAGAGCTTCCCTTAGTGGCAGGCATACTTAGAAAGACAGATTGGGATGTCGTACGCAGGAAGGTTGACAGAGACTGGCGGGATGGAAGGCAGTTACACTTTCGAAGGGCGGGAAATTCTTTTGAAGAATGTGTTGTCGACAATCCCGATCTTCTTCTTCTCAATACGATTAATGTCAGCATGGGTAACAAAAAAGATAGAGGTAATGATGAGAAGATTCTCTTGGTCTGATGGGAAGCAACTTAGGTCGCGTATGCATCTAGTAGGCTGGGAGGAGCTCATGCTGAAAAACTGCGAAGGAGGCCAAGGAGTTAGGGATGTAAACTGTAGGAATAAAGCGCGTATGGCAAAGTGGGCAGTGCATATCTAGGGTAACAGTGAGAGATTGACCATTAATCTTGTACGTACCATTTATGATGTTAAGTGCTCCCTGGAGACAGAAAGAATACGATACGAGTCCTCTCTTTGGAGTGGTGTTCGGGACATCTTACTAATGTTGAGGCCGAGAATGATTTCAAAAGTGGATGCTAGGGAGGTCTTCCGATTCTGTTAGAACGACTGGACAGGTGAAGGGACCCTATGTGATAGGTTCCCTAGGTTGTTTGCTTTGGCGGCAAACATGGAATGCTTTGTGGCTGAGGCTAGTGGTTCTGGTTCATGGGTCCTCAGTTTCTTTATGATCTCTCGGAACGACGGATGGAGGACTTTGCTAGATTGAAGTTCGAGATGCCCTCTCTTAGCTGTGTTTCTCAGGGAAGAGATAATTTTGTTTGGGAGGGGGACATATTCTCGGTGAAAAAGGCATATAAAGTGTTCAGAACAGGGAGGCCTTAGATCATGACTTGGATCAGGATATGAAGATAAATTGGGCAAGCAATATCCTGTGCAGAGGGAAGGCCTTCCTGTGGTGCCTCAGAAGGGGTAGATTGTGTGACAAAGCAAGAAGGGATAGATTATGTGACAAAGCAAGAAGGGACAGCTTGTTTGGAATCTTGGACACCCAATATGATAGATGTGATGTGCAATTATAAGATGTGGAGCACTTGTTCTTTACTTTCCCCTTTTCGGAGCTGGTTTGGAAGGAGGTAGGGGCACCATGGGTCTCTCATGGAGGACCGGTTGTTTTCTCGGGGTCGTTAAGATCGGTAGAAAGCAACTCGATGGACGACTGTGCACTTCCGTTTGCAATGTTGTAGGCCATCAGGGGAGGAAAAATGACTTAGTTTTTAAAAAAATCAGAGCTTTTATTCTGAAAATGTAATAACCTTTTGTCTCTCCCTTTATCGTCTCTGGTCCACAAGGTAATGCATCTATTTTTCCTCTCTTAATATAAATGATATTGCGGTGGGTCTCAGCTTGGGACTTCACTATCTTCTTCCTCAAAAATTGTTTGAGAATAAGAAACATAAATTAACATCAAAGTATCGCTTGAAATATCAAAAATAGAAAACCAAGCATATTGTACAAACTGACCACAAAAATAAGAAATAGATACAGTGTCAATCTTATTTATTTAACCTAGCCCAGAGACGTAGCACACCGATCAGGTAGACAAAATAAAAAGAAGAAGACAAAATAAAATATAAAGTCTCTTATATGTATATATTAACCTATCTATGTATTTATTAACTTCATCAATTTTTAAAATTTAAATCAATTCCAACTGATATGAAACCAACTCTGTGTTTTCTATAATAGTAACCTAATCCAAGAAAAATAATTTAAAAATTATTATTTTTTGTATATTACCAATAAAGCCTAACCTTAATCAAACCCATGAAAAATCGCACACTCTTTTTTTGTTTTTTATTTTGTCTAAAATCCATTGCTAAACACACAATGCATTAATATCGATCTCTAATAAAATATATAAGAGTTTTATCGCTTGCGCCCCTCATAACTTCTGCAATATCATTTATATCCTCCTTTTTGGAATATCAATTATGCATCTTCTTTCTTGCATCGTTATCACATGTACCTTAAATCTTTTTTTCAAATCAAAGTGTTGTTAAGATGATCATAATTGTTCAAAAAACCTCCTTCCCCACACCTTTCACCCTGACCTCCTCCTTCGCCCCAAACGTCCTCCTCCACTCCCTGATCTCCTCCCGCCAACCCCCCTATGCTGCTGCTGCTTGCGGTGAGCTTCGTAGGACTCCGGAATTTCAGAAAGTACATGGGAAGAGATGATAATAAGTGTTGTAAATCTGGATATATTAATACTGAGATTTGAGATTGTTTTGGGATCTGAGATTGCGAAAAAATACCCTGGCATCGTTAAGAAAGATGAACTTCCACCCATTCAGGTGAGCGTGAACTGCGATATCCATATCCTCTACCATAGTCCTCTCGAGCCATCCTCTGAATTCCTCAAATGTCTTGTTTCTCCATACTCCTGCCATTTCGTTGAACCCGAAGGAATTCAAGAGGGACTCCAATAACTTGCTATTCGACCTCGAAATGGAAGCACATGTTGATGCGTTGATGCCTCGTCAGTAGATTCTTGGCACAATTATAAAACTCCATCGTGTCTGGACCGATCTAAGCTCCGGATTGTCCTATAATTAACATCGATCAGAATCATGCAATGCAATCTTATATTAATCATCTATACGCTTCGAAATCTTGATATATGCTTAACTGAAAGAACAATGAGCTTCAGGAAATTTAGATTCTGCTTAAAATCTGCGTCAAATATAATAACAAACCCGTAGTCCTTCACGTAGCCAAAAACCATGCAGGTTTAAATTTCCGTGCTTTATATTCTATCCTCCCTACGGGATAATGGTGGATGATATTAATCAGTATTGTTTCTGACATTTCATTGGTCCTATATATACAAAAGAAAAAAAATGAAACTTTAAACAAAAGCATGGAAGGGGGTACATATTCTTTGTAAATGGTACAAGAGAGAAGTAAGGCAATGTGATAATAAATGGAACTTCTCACGAATTCTATCAACCAAATGACAATAATAACAATAATAAAAATCGTTGGATTTACGTATGAGAGTATGAGAGATCGAAAGGTAAAAGGTTGTCATGATTTTGTGTTTAGACAAACATGTAGGAGGGTGAAGATGAAATGATAGTGGACCATATATAATTAATACCATTAGCTAAAATATATTACTCTATAGTTTATGTAAACGAAGATATTTCCAAAAGTAAAGACACTAGTTCACATGTAAAGATGGGTCCCTGAAGTTGATGGCCCTAGGCCTTTGCACATGAAAACCACCCTTATGATCGGCCCTAATGTGAACGCCTCATTGATTCACCCCACCTCGTGATAGGGAGGATGGGGGACTGGGACGGGAAGTGTATTTGTAAGATTAGGGATTTGAGGGATTCCAGATTTAGGGGTTGGATATCTCAGGGCAAAGGTATATAGGCCCAGAGGAGATAGGGCCGGAGGAGGAGGGAATGGAAGAGGTGGGGGTGAAGGAGGTGGGAGTCAGAGGAAGAGGGTAGAGGAGGAGAGGGAAATGAAGTAGGGGGCTGTTGAATAGGATTTTTCACGGGTCTAAAATATCTCACATAAGGCAAAGACACAATCGTTGTGGCGACCCACAAGAAACCCAATCCAAACAACAATTAACCCATAATCAATAAATCAAGCAATGAAATAAAAACCTGGAGTAAAAATTTATTTTATTTAACTCTACAAAATGTGTGTATAGCGCAAGTAGTGTAGAGTGTCGAAAATAGGGAGCAGAAAAGGATAGATTGGGCTATGAAGCACAAGAGATGATTGTGATTCTTTGTTTATATTTTTTGGATTTTTACTTTTTGCTTTTTATTTTACTTTTTTTATATTTTTGTATTTTGTTTAATTTTTTAATTTTGAATTTCTTTTTATTTTTTCTGATTTTTATATTTTTTCTTTTAAAGATATAATATAGAATATATAATTATATATATATATAAAATAAGGTAATATAGAGATAAATACTAATACAAATACTCAAAATAAAGAAGTAAAATATGTTTGGGTTTGGAATAATTTTTATTTTTTTTTGCGATTTTTATAGAATTTTGCTAATTTTGTATATTTTTAAAGTAAAAAATATCCCAAACAAAGGATAAAATAAATGGCCCAAGTTGAAATGGTGGGTAAAAATAGGAAAATAGGTCCAAAATCCTTCAAATTAATTTTAATAGGTAGATAATAATATAAATAAAATTATAAATTAGGAAAACAATATTTTTGGAGTTTGAAATAATTTTATAAATTTTATAAAGGTTTTGAGATTTTTCAATTTTTTAGAGTTTTCTTTTGTAATTTTTATGTATTTTTGGTATGGAGTTATAAAATAAATAAATAAATAAGAAAACTATTTTTTTAGAATTTTCAAAAAATGTATTTTTTATGTATTTTAAAATGTAGATAGTAAACAGATAGTCTTTTTTATTTTTAATAAATAACTAAAGGTTCTGAAATGCAAAATAAAATAGATGAATGAAAGCACAGGCATCCGGGAACATAAGCCTATTTTTGGGAATTTTTCAAGCATAATAACTATTTTAAATAAATAGAGGAAACAAAGAAAACTTACAATACTAGCAGGGGTATTTTTGTAAATAAAATAAAACATGAGGGCTAAATTGCAATTTTCACCAAAAATATAAAAAACTTAATGGACTAAAGTGAAATACATAAATCCCCAGGGGTGATCCTACAAAATGCCCGCACCTCACGTGCACAAGCATGCAAGGTGACGTGGTGAGGGATCTAACCACAATGAGAAGTTTGGGGGTCCTACTTGTAAATACTACAAAACTTAGTAAAGGAAGGTGAAAGTTTAAATTCTAATTTTAAATACAAAAAATGCTTGGGTGAAATATGCAAAATACCCAAACTAGCGCGAGAACGGACGACGGATGGGCGTTACTAATGCCACGTGTCACATCACTACTGCATGATACTGCTCGGCTTCGGACAACTCTGATTAGATCCCTGCAAAGGGATCGACAGTAATGGCCCACGGGGATCCAATGGATCCTGTTCGTCGGAAGAACTGGGGCTAATCCAACGGTAGGGAGATGATGATGATGATGATGAACAGGGAAGCACCTCCGGTGATGTGATCTTTCACCAGTCAGATCTCACTCGACTGTCACATAGAGCTTCTCCAAAATTCCCAAAAAGACTCCTGGAAGGATCCTCGACTGACCGACAACGACATAATGACTTGGAGAGCACCGGGGCACCACCGCGAGGTTAGGGGGAGTTGGTTGCTCCAGGTACCTGCAATAATCCCAAAATTGACCCCTAAGGGATCCTTTGTCCTGCTGGCACCTGCAGAGAGATTCAACCAAGAAAGCCAAGGGGGTGGGGGGCTTTAGCAATAGAAATGGATGAAGGGGAATGTTGGGCAAAGGTCATCGGTGATGCGATGGAGGTAGAGACCTTGTCTCTAGATCCACGATGGATATGGGTGTGTGAAGATGCCTAGGATGTAGTGAAGCACTGGACAACGAGGTGAGGTGGTAGGTGGAGTCGGAACATGGTGGGGAACGGTGATGTGGTTCGCTGGAGCGGAGCTCCGGCAAACTACATTTTGGGTTGGCTAGGCTAATACGAATAATGAAATCATAAACTAATGTCAGGAATTAAACCTTGGGCTAATCTAATCTAAGAAATTCAAGATAATGGACCTCGAATGGACGAAGCCATGAAACTTGACCTTGATGGCGACGGGACATTGGAGATGGTGGAACCAGCCCTCAACCACGCTTAACTCCGCCGGAAAAAGGCAGGGGAGGAAGTTGTCACCTTCCTCTATCCAGGGCTCCAGAAAGGGAGGGTTTGAACTTGGTCAAATGGGGTTCAGAGTGGAGTATGAAGGTCGGATGGGGATATGTACAGGTTGACTTGGTGTCTCCAAAGATCGAAGATATGGCAGCGACACGACGATCCTTGTCCCAAAGAATGATCTTGCGTGTATGTTCGATGATCAAGGAAAAACTTTGCAGAAGGGATCAAGACACATTGGCAAAAAGGGCGACATGGAGAAATTCGAGAGATGAGGCTCGAAATGAGGTCAAACACAGGCTAGGGTGTAGGCCAGTCTGGTGACCATGATCAACTGACGGAGCCTCCTGGTTGACCAACGAGGAAACCCACCAGAAAAAGATTGGAAAACAATATTAAATATAAAATGATTTTGTTAATTTTACGTTGTAAAATAAAAAGTTTATTTTTCCTAAATTATTTTATTATCATTTTTATCTATTTTTTAGAGGTATATAATTACAACTTACTTTTTAGGATTAATATATAGACATATTTATCTATGTTTTAGAGTCTTTTATTTTTATTTTGTATTTTTGATTTTATTATTTGATTTTATTATTTTATTATTATTTTACAAAATTATAACTTATTTCTATATAATTAAATGTATTTTTATTTTATTTTTCTGATGTACTATTTACACTATGATAAATAGATGTATTTAATATATGAGTATAGTTATTGGTATTTCATCTGTGTAATTTATATACATATTTTATTTTAGTGTTTTTTTATGTTTTTTTATATTTTTAATATGTAAATATATTATAAATAATATTTACAAAGTTATACAAATATAAAATTATAAAAATAATAAAGAATAAATAAATTTAATATTTTAATCGGGTATATTGTACAATAAAGGTACAAAACCTAACTTTCACACCTTAACTTCAAAAAATATGAAACCACATTCATTAGATAGCTTATGAAATTTATACACAACTAAACCCTAAATCATATTCATTTGATATATTTTGATTTTTTTATTTAAGAAATATGGGTCTGGGAAGTTGGGATTTTGAAATCTTATTTAGAGTATAAATTTTATTCTATATATTATTCTTGTATGAAATCAATTTTTTTATTTTTCTATATTTTATTATTTACAAATTTCATATAAAAAGTTTCTTTGTTTGAGGTATAAAAAGAAAAAAAATAAAATAGGTCATAAAATACATGAATAATAAATTAATAAAAGGGATTTTTATTGTATTGGTGGCCTTTATCTCCCTTTACTTTATTCCTTGTCGACCTAGTCATCAAAATGCCTAGGTCTCAGGGTTTAGGGTCATAAAATAACTTTGATATTTTGTTCTTTTTCTTTTCTTTTCTTTATTCTGTAATTTTGTCATTAAAAACAATGTTTTATACAATATTTATACAACAAGGGATGGATGTTAAATTATGCAAATTAAGGGTATTCACATGCATTTAGTAGATTTTTAAGGCCAAAATGATAGAATAAAGTTGATGAAATGGAGATTCATCAGGGGCTAGAGTGCTTGCGACGATGATGAATGAGACCCAAAGAGGTAGGGGCGGAAGAGTATGCGGTAGATTTACAGAGGAGAATGAGGAGTAGAAGGGAAGAAGATAATGAAATTTTAAAAATAAGATATCTACCATCTATATTCTTTAATTACCATTTTCTTTAAAAGTTAACACCCGTTTGGGATGTAGATGGACGACAACTAACTCGAGGGGCACAAGTGATAAAACTGCAAGAAGGTAGCAGTGCAACTAATATTCCAAAAAGGAGGGGAATAACTAATAGGGATTTTATCAGTTGTGCCCCTCCGAGATATCGCAATATCAGTTATGCCCCTATCTTTTTGGTAATATCAGTTGTGCCCCCGAATTCTTGCCAATATTTCACTTGTGCCCCTCGGAGGGGCATAACTGATAAAAGATTTTTATCAGTTATGCCCCTCCGAGGGGCACAAGTGAAATATTGGCAAGAAGTCGGGGGCACAACTGATATTACCATAAAGATAGGGGCATAACTGATATTGCGATATCTCGGAGGGGCACAACTGATAAAAACCCTAACTAATATTGTAGAAGTTAAGAGGAGCATAAATGTAAAAACCCAAAATATAAAAAGTATAATAATGTATTTTAACACTAAACAAAAACAAAGAGGATGGTGAATAAATGAACTATAAGATATACTCTTGACTCTGACCTAAAGACCAAGGTAAACGAGCTTGATTGATAAACTAATAAATAGGATAAGATAAATAAGATGAAAAATTATTGATAATTGGAAATAATTTTATTGAGAATATATGTAGAATGTTACTTTAGATTTGAACAATTTCCCGCTCTTTGTTTTGAATTATTTATCACCTATTATTTTTTCATGGTGAAGAAAATAATATATATTAAAATATAGGGATTTTATCATTTGTGCCCATTTAAGATATTGCAATATCAATTATGCCCCTCTTTTTTGAAAGATCAGGTGTGCCCCTACCTTCTTGTGAAATTCACAGTTCTTCCCTTTTATAATATCAGTTATGCCCCTACTTTACCTTAACAGAAGGACAGAACTGTGAATTTTACAAGAAGGTAGGGGCACAACTGATATTCCAAAAAAGGGAAGGGCATAACTGATATTGCAACATCTCAGAGGGGCACAACTGATAAAAACCATAAAATGTAAACATAGTTGGTATCAAATTATAGAAGAAAACCTAAAGTATATTTATTATATCGACAACAACCCAGATTGATTTCTACTTATAAAAAATCTTTAAATAATAAATCAACCTTTAAAAATCCAATTGATACAACTTTATAAAAATCTTATGATAATTTATGAAAATGTTGTTATGGGGTTATGACTCAAGAGGCTGAGTTCTGCTTTTTAAATATGTTATATACTAAATACAAGTATATAGAAAATATAAAAATAGTAAAAAAACCGACTTCGTAAATGCACTAAAATAAACTATACCTTAATTTATAAAAATACATATGTTTCCACACCCTTAACTTGTATATGCAAACTCCAAATGGAGTCTATCCACCGTTGGACTTTAAGTTGAAAATATATTAAACACTAGAAATACTTGGGATTTGAGAAGACTTTATTGTAAAAAGTAGAATGTGGAACCTTTATTGTACACGATGTAATTGTATTTATAACTTACATTGAGTCTTTTTCATGTATTGAAATTTCTAGTTATTTTCACGGTTTTGTTTCTTTATTAATTTATTATAAATAAAATTAAAACACAATAAAAAAATATATGTCACACACACATACACATACATATATATTACATCATGTTTAGAAAAATCACTTTTTGTAAAAATATCACCTTCAAGTATTCTATAGATAATTAAGAAGTTGGATGCTCTATCTTTTACATAGTTTTCACATTTTATTCTTATTTGTTCTAAAATCGATTTTAATATATCTAGAAAATTTGTTAAGATAATTTAATTTATTTTAACTAAAAAAACATGTTCACCCATTTTTCTTGTTGTGTTTTGAGCTTGAAACCAAATTTTACAAAATACTGGTATAGATATTTAAATCTATGCTTCAAAATACACATTATTCACATTGCTTTTTGCATTCATTTCTACACCTTATTTTGTATTTTTATTTTCTTTTATAATAAATAAAAAATCAATTATTTGTGAACCTATATTCTTGGTTGTTTGAATTGAAACTTAGTCGATATTTTTTCTTCTTTGTGTCCGACTTAGGCTTTTGCCCAAGTAAAATATAAAAAGGTCTCATTACTTAATTGTATTATTTATTATTTTTTGAATTACGACCTTAGATCTCTTGCTACAACAATTACTTCAAAATAACTAAAGGATTTTTGTGCTTTTCAACTGTCAAAAGTTGGCATCGTTTATGTGAAGATTCAAACACAGAAAGTTCCCACAATCTCCCGATTACAACTTAAAATTTACTATATCATTTTTGATTTTTTCTCTACTATTTTTGAGTCATATAACATGATAATTAAGAAGGATCTAACACTGATCGGAGGATGTGTGTATGTACATTTTTGATTTTTTCCCTACTAATTATCATGTTGTAATGTAAGGTGAAGGTTTAAACACAGAAAGTTTGATAATTAAGTACTCTAACACTAAAAATTTATTTTGGATGCCCAAGAAAATGGATTATTTTCTACGGCGATGAACAAGATGACTTGTTTCTTTGTATTTTCAAACTTGTAATTAATGTGATTATATGTGATATATTATAGAATTGGACCAAATATTTTATGAAAGATTTTGTTGGACATGTGAGCTTTGAGGAGCCGTTACACAATAAATGTTATTCTAATCCATTATGAAATAAATGTCATTGTGATGACTCCATTTTATGAAATAACAAATATTAAATATTGCTTTGATGTGGTCTCTTTATAAAAATATGGTTAGGAAATGTGGCCATCTTGATATAATATATTGATCTAAAGGGCAAGTTTTGAATTATCGATATCATATAGGTCAGTTTGGAAAAAAGGAGATATTTTGATATATTGACGACATTGACGAAAATCTCGAAAATGATAGAGAAATATTTTTTACGAATTAAGATCATCCTACTTTTTAGAACAATAAATAACATAGAAATACAAAATTATATGCAAGAGTGAGGTATATCTAACATACCAATACACATTATAGCACACATATCGTTGGTTGTCAACGCTGACAGTTAATTGATGACTGCTTAGATATATTCCCAACTTGTGATTCTAACTTGAACAACATTAGAGTTGTTTCATCTCCATTATTTAAGTGGGGCTAATTCCACCGGTTGAAGAACCATCGTATGAACCCCCAATTCACACCATACACTATGAGTCAAGGGTCTTGCTGCCCTGATCGGTGAGGATGGGAAGAGGAGGTCTAGAGGGAGCATGTGCACTCCTCCCCCCTCCAAACAAAATATACAAATCATTATGTATTTTTTTAATAATCGGAGTAGATAAATAAGTAACGAAATCAAGCTTACATGGGTAACATCATGATATAAATATATGTCGATGATATCAATTGATATCCAAGAAATATTGCACTGAAACCTATCATTTTCGAGCGATATGGCTCAATAAGGTGATGTATCGATCGATATTCTAGAAAAGGATATATATATATATATATAGGTATCTCCATCTCGTCATTACTAATATATGAAGATATAGAGTTAGATCATAGAGGCTGATGCAGTTTTGTAGATATAAAGATTTAGATTGGGGACACAACTTACATTACAACATGATAATTAAGAAGGATCTCCAATATGAGAAGCAATGCTGATCTTCTCTAAAGACTTATATTTGATTGATACTCTTGATGTAGGTCATTTGTATAGGAATAGATATTTATAGATGCCCGACTAATGAGTTAACTCAATGAGATCAAGATACTAAATACTCATATGGCATCAAATAATGTACATACACACATCCCACGATCAGAGTTATATATACTTATATATGTCTAAGTTTATATATATATGGCATACCAATATGTTGATGACCTGATATAGTTTATATAATGTCAAACTTGTATGTATACAAAGGTATATGAGATGTATGATCTTTTAAATTAATCATAAATGTTCACACTTGTTGAGATGAGAGACATGATCTCATTTATGAGATATTGATGTCATATCGAATTCTATTCGATGGTCGTTTTCTTTAGAAAACAATATAAGATTTTGAGAGTATTGATATATGACGTTGGAAAGCATAAATAACCCTACAAGGAGATAAACAACAAGAATGTAATTGAACTTTGGGCTTATCCAAAGTTTTTTAACACATAGGATCCGACTTATTTTTAAAAGAATGGATCCTACATGTTAAAAGACCTTGCTTATCCAAAGGACAATGATAGTACAGTTGCTGCAAGGGAGGATTTGAACCATTGACTTTATTAAATGATTTAATAAGGTATTAAAAAACATTGGTCAAAGGCTTTTGTCTTTTGGTCGTCCTTTCACCACCGTAGTCCACGAGGCAGCAAGTCATTGGTTGGCACCAAAGCCTTTTCGTTCCTCTTCTCTTCTTCCTCCTTTCCTCCTTCTCTCCTCCCTCCAACGAGGCCGAGCAAACCAACTTCCAGTCACCTTCTCCCTAACCACCTAAAGTCAGGTCAATGCATTCCGAACCGCCGGTCTATTGAGGCCAAGATCCGAGAGCTTTGAAGCTCTAAGCCCTACTCCAAGCAAGAACAATAGCGTAATGTTCATCTCCCCATTTATCCCTCCGTTGCTTCTCCTCCGAGTCCTGTTCTTCTGTTACTAGATCCGATTCTTCTCTTTTCTTCCAATTCAAGCGTTGGAATTCATCTCCAAGCTTTTTACTGTGCTCGCTAGTCATTCTTTGTGAGTTGATTTTGTTGATTGGCAACTTTTAAAAAAGATTGACTTCTGTCGCTAGCATTTGGCTCGTAATATTCTTATTGAAACTGGAAGTAATGAGGCCGAGTTTGCTTTGCCTTTGGACATAACTCGCTGCATTGTTTTGGGAGAAATCCTTCTTGCAGGCTAGAAATCCGATCATTGTGATGGAGGTGTGGATCTTGTAGGCTAGAATCATTGATCGAACTTTCTTCACCACAGGATGGGAGGAGTAGCGTAACGTCAAGAACCAAGGCATCCATCATCAGAAAGATCGAGCAGCAGCCCCTACTTATAATCGGGTGTACCGAGGAGGCAGGTGACCTCGTCCAGCCGAAGCGTCTGCATCGAGTCCTCAGGACATCGTCGTTGATGTCGATCTAACCTCCCACGCAAGAACGACCATCGTCTTCAGTTAATCAATCCGCATCCGTCGAGCGTCAGTCGCAGCATTGAGACCATACCCACTGTGCCGTCTTTCCTCCGAGGAAAATCTCCGCCGCCTTGACGAGAACACGAAGAGCAGCAGAGGCCTAATTCCAGCACCGCAGATCGAGGACACGCGTGGAGAAGCTCAACGGACGAGATTGCTTGATGGGATCTAATCTGATCCGTTCATGTAAATCGTTAGATATAATGCATATCTGCTCTCGTTAGAATCAGATATTGCACATACCAACTACTGAGCGGAGCCCGTGAGCAATTCACATGAGAGATCTTTGATGAATTTGCAGACTCTATCCATAAATTCTCAGTAATTACAGAAGTACAATTTTTGATATTACATCCGTACCCCTGACAGGGACTGATTCGAAAAGAATTTATATGTTTACTTTGTGCTTGTACCCCTGGACTTAGACAGCTTTTGGATACTCTAGTGTGGTCACTGACTTCCAGTGATTCCATCGATAATTTGATTTTTGGTGAATTTCGGACAATCGTCTGTGTTTGGTTTAGTTTGATTTTCTTTATTACTTTCTTCTTCTTGCATTACACTGCACCACATCACTCGGATACTTATCTTGCTATGTAATATCATTTATATATAGTTTTTTTTGTTTATCTTCAAGTTGATTTTAAAGATGACACACACATATTGCAGTTGCTTGCTTGTATATTTGTTTACATGTTTGTAGGATGTTTCAGCGAAAGAAGCCTTTCGAAACGAACTTCAATTGATAGTTTGCAAAAGCTTAACCTTCTAGTTGTTGATTCAAAACCTGTATTTTTGCATTTTACTCTATATTTGAGAAAGTTGTAACCTTTGATATACATTTAGATCTTCCAAATCAAGACGAGCCTATTTGATCGATCAACTTGTTACATTGATCGACCGACTTTGATCGATCAGCTTGTTACAATGATTGACCAACCTTGATCGACCAACTTGTTTCAACGATCGCCCCACCTTGATTGACCAACCATTTCACCGATTGATCATCCTATGGACACATGCCCCCAAAGATCATTCATTTGATAGATCAACCAAGTTGACTGATTGATCAACTTGAGCTGATCGTTCAACCATTTTTACTTGATCGATTAGAGTATCAGAATCTATTCAATTTCTTGCTCGTTTTGTTTCCAATAGTCATATTTTTCTACCTCTATATAAGGGACTCATACCTATGTTGGAATATGCACCAAATCACTCACTCTCTCCCGTAAAGAAAAGATCTCTCTCCAAATGATATCATACTATTCTCTGGAAGATTGCCACTATCGCAACAAGTTAAAAAAAGTAGGTTATTGGTATATTGCCTCTAATCCAAATTTTATGAAATTAGATTGTCAAGTACGAGGTTGAGAAGTGCAAATAAGTCAAAAGTGAAGGAAAAGTTCAATCTTAAACTTCGAAGGATCATCGAAACACGTTTTATAATAATGAAAGGAAAAGAAAAAGGAAATAAAGTCGGTTATCAACTCCAAAGTTCATCTAGATTTTCTTTTAGCAACTTTGGAGTTCATCTAGAGCTTCGTTCTTTTTCCACATGATCTCAAAATGAAATATATAATTTTATGAATGTGATTCATGTTTATTCGTGATAAATGTGAATATGATTCACATAAATAAATAAAGGTACTTTTACACCCATAATCTTGTATACTTTCAATATATCAAATATAACCCTTTATACTTCATAATTATACGAGAAACCCAGAATAGTCACTCAGTCATACACCCATAGCCCCCCGTTATGTTGGTCCAATAATTAAACCACTTATGTGAGTTAATCTAACCGCACCATATTGCAAACTTGACATTTACTTATTTTCTTAGATTTTTTAATTTTTAATTATTAGCACCCAACCTCCTTTTCCTTCTTCCTCTCCCCCATCATGATCCCTCCCTCCACTTCCTCTAATCCTCCCCTCCTCCATCCCCCTCTATCGACCCCTCCTTTTGTCTCCTCCAGCCCCCTCCACCACCCCCAACATGCCCTCCACCACCCCATCCAGCCCCCTCCCCCACCTCTTCTGCTCGCTATAGACACCTCTGATCCCTCATTCGTTCAAGTTGACGACTCAAAGATGGGGTTCCTTGAATTTGCTAGCTAGATGATGGTGGTCCAGCTATGAGATGATTATCATCATACGTGTGAAAGAGAGAAGATGTAGTGGCATAATTTGTAAGTAAGGTGAAGTTAGAGGTTGGATTATTTAAATATTTGACATATTTAATCATCATTAACAGCGAAAGGAATGGAAGTTAACAATGTCATGTCACATAAGAGTTAAGCACTTTTCGGAGTTCTGGATGTAGTTTACAATTATGAATTGTTATGTACGGTATATTGAAAGTATATTGCGAAGAAGTTTTTTTAGAAATATTTCAAATTGGTATTTATAGTTTAAATTATAATTGATATTTATCAAGAGAGATTAAATAAAATATATCAAGTCTTGAAAAGAATCATGGGGTGCGTCCACCATGGATATCAACTCATGATATTGGAAATCAAATTTGTTTGTTGTCCTTTAAATAGAAGACTCTCAATTATGGACAATTTATTTGAAGATAACAGAGACTAATTAGTTAGTCATCTCATTGATAAAGTAGGACTATCTCATAACCATCCATAATGAGATCAAGGGTTCATCTCTCTGACCGTCCATTCTTGGTGAGTAGGACTCTCCTTGGTCATCCCCTTAATTATATAAAGAGAGACATAGTTTCCCTTCTGTTCTATTCATTCCAATTCAATTCCAAACAAGTGTTCTGTAGTCCTGAAAATTAAGAGGAGAAATAAGAAGAGAGAGTCTCTCTTTAATTCCTCTTTTGGTTGTTCATATATATCCCGCAAAACCATTGCCTATCCATAAATAGACTCCTTTTATCTCTCCATTGACTTGAATATTTATGAGAGGATCCAGTTTTTGTAATGCGTTTACATTATCACTCATATGATGAGCACTTTTATCACAATTGATATGTATTTTTTGTGTTTCTATAATGTGTGAGGTCTGTCCTCCATTTAGTGCCACGTCATTGCGGTGATGAAGAAGCAATGAAGCCAACAGTGCCGGTCAACTGAGTTAATGATCATGGTTGAGACGGAGAAAGCAACCAATAGTAGGTGAACACATAACAATTGGGAAGGATCAATTGACCTGATGTTCACATGACAAATGTCAAATAAAAAAACTCACGAAGTAAAAAATCAAATAATAAATGAAAGTAAAATAGTGGATGTATCATTTTCTAAAAATGATGAACATGCACTACAAGTCAACGTCCCATTAGGGACACATGAATGGGACGGTCGTCTTACAACCGTCTCCTTTAATAGAGAAGGGAAGGACTGGACGGCGACCATCCCTACTGATTCTCATGAGGGACGTTTACGCACCCCAATCCCATATTTAATGCTCACCCAGACGACCAAATAGAGAACTATTGATGACTTGCTCAATCGATTAGGGTTAAGTTAATCAATTAAGCAATCAAGGTGTCGGTGTCCCCTAAGCCAACTAGACGAAAATTGAGAAAAATTATTCAATCACAAAATGAATCAATCAAGTAAGAGGTGGTTTAAATTACTTTTATTAACCTGATATAGAGACTAAAGTCAAACACAATGAGCATAATTAAAACTAGGTAGTCAAATCAAAGAGATTCAAAAGATTTTTATTTTTGTTTTTATGATTTTGTGGGTTTATGATTTTTATATTTTTAATTTTTTAACAAAATAATAATAATAATGGAATAAAAGACACACTATTTTGGATTTTTTAAAAATATAAAAATACTTAAAAATCCCATGATTTTTTTTGTGTTTTATAAATCGTGTACTAATTTTGTTGAGTTTTGGAAGATATTTGTAATTTTTATGGATTTTATAAAATAAAAATTAAGAAAAACACAAACATTGCACAATCGGGAGTGTTTTTCAAATTAAAACTATAAAATCAACTCAAAACTCATGGAACTCATTTTTATCAAAAAAAGTATATTTAAATATCTACTAGAACAAACAAAAAACACAATTTTAGGATTTTTAAAACATTTTATATGATTTTAATTGTATTTTTATGGTTTTGCATTTTTTAGAGCTTTATAAAAGAAAATAAGACAAAAATTGGATAGAAAATCAAACAAATAAAAATAAAACTAAAATATTTTTTTGTAATTTTATGGCATTTTTCGATTTTTTCATGAATTGTCTAAGGCAAACATGGAATTTTTGTGTTGTTTTTGAATTTTTAATAATAGAAAATAAATGAAATACATCAAACAAAATTATTGCTTAAAGAAAACTCTAGCATGAGCTTAAATTATTTTTATGGGATTTTTGGATTTAAATTTCTATTTATTGCAAGTAATGTAAGAGCACAAAAATAAATCAGGAGACAAAGGACCTAAATGCAATTACTTTCAGTTATAAGGCCGAATATTAACACACAATAAAATGTCGGGCCATTGATGCAAAAAGTCTAGTAAGAATGTGTAGCACACACGATTCAGAACTCATAGGAGTACAAATGTAAATACTCAAAAACTTCTCTGATTTATATAACAAGTGAAAGCATAGGATCAAACATGCAAATATCCCACAAGTACACGTGAGTTCAACTCGACTGGACTAAAGTGCAAATAAGAAAAATACGAGGTACTAACGACATAAATAAAAGTGTTAAGGTGAAATATACCCCTGCAGGCAACGTGAGACATGTGGCTCTGAAAAGATCTGTTAGTGATGAAGCATGTCGCAAGCATATGACTCTAATGGATCGGAAAAGGATCCGACGATCGGGACCAAAAACTAGGACGTGCAACTCAGATCTGACTGCTCATTACAGATCTAATGGCCCGGGTGATATATGGTGACGTATGGTTGAGATCACCCCTAGATTCGATCTGAGCGCCAAGATTTGGGCATAATGTGCAACTCAGATCAAATTTGAGAGGGGGATGCCTCATCCAATGGTGCTAAAGGGCTGCGGAAGAACTCGTAAGAAGGAACCTCATACTGAGCTTTGATCATCAATATCCGGGACTACTATGGTCTGCTCAGTCGGCTAAAAGGTCCAATAAGTAGTTGGAAGGGGTTCGTGACGAATGCGGATCTCCGATGAAGCGTCAAGCAGGTCGATGACGATCTGGAGGTGGCAATGCTTGGAGCTACTCCCTGGTCTGATGAGAGTATATTCGAGCCTCCAATTCACTCCTGGACGTGCAAGTGTACTCAAGGCTCGGAGGCAATGCTCTGGTCGTGGTTATTTGGAGATGAAAAATGAAGAAGTGGAGGTGGATGGGGTTCGACTTCCAACGTATGTAAAGGAGGAACTCCAAGCCTAATCATGCTTCGATGAGCAAGATTTAGGATAGTCAGGTAGCGAGGGAGGATGAATGACGAAATAGCGAATCGATCTACATGGAGGGATGTGGGAGATGGGTCTCTAACACTCGGGTCGGAGCAACAATGACGGACAACAGGTGACGTATGAAATTGAAAATAAACGAAAAATGAAGAGGAATGATGGTATCTGAAGCAAATGGAGTAGAAGATGGAGTACAACGAGGTGGTCGATGGGGTTGTAGCCTCAACCAGGTTACGAAAGATCAAGGAGGATACTTAAGGCAGAGAAATCTAGCCACGGACGAGTTCAATTCAAACGGATACCAAATCGAGCTCCAAAAGTGTGCTGAAGGATCCTATCACTATCCTATAGACTTAGGTAGAGGAAAAGGAGGCGTATAGCAAACTAGGGCGTGGTGGAGCTGGAAGAGATAATTTATAGGGATTTCCAGATTCTGTATAGATCGAGAGGAATTGTGTGAACTGAGGTAGATTTGGACTCTCTTAGGTATCTACGAGGATCGCGGATCTTCAAGGAAGACATGGGTCTATAATCTGAGGAAGGAGGTGATCGGACCTGGGCTGGAAAATGTGGAGAGACTAGGTCCGACGAACATTTGCCTGGGTCAGACCTTGGAGAGGGAAGGTTGACCTGGGTTGACCAATCAGAAAATAGGATTTACAAAAATAAAAGAAAATTAAATTAAAAATAATAAATGATTTTAAACTAAAAATTTATAAAAATACAATGTTAGTTATTTTACAAATAATTTTTTTGTGATTTTTAATAATTTTGAACAATATATATTATATCTTATACATTATATGTTAGTATGTATAGGTACAATATACCTATATATTATATATGTGTATTTTATTTTATTATTTTTACAAAAATACATTAAATTATATATTTTATTTATTTACAAAATTAATTAAAGTACATAAAAATATTTTATTAGATTTTTACAAGTTAAGAATAGGAGTTAATAAATTAGTATTATATACAACATATATACAATTGATGCTATTGTACAATAAAGAGTTGGTTCTATTTTTATTTTATTTTGTAATTTATGAATTTTATTTTAATTTTATTAAATATTATACTATATAAACAATTTATACATAAAATAAATAAATAAATACATAGATACAAGTATAGGTAGTGTACAACCATACACCATTTGCAATTTTTTATTATTTAAAAAACATTTTTATTTACAAGTTTTATTAAGAAAATAATCAATTTGATATCTTTTTTATTGATGATTTATATAGGATAAATAGGGGATGATATGTACAATGAATATTTTTTGGAAATTTTATGTTTGAATAAATAAGGACCCTATCTCTCCCTACTTTATTCCTTGTCGATAAGGTCAATACTTGACCTTCTCTCGGGGTTCATGCCAATCTATATTTATTACATAATTACATCCTTCTTTTATTTCTTTTGTTCTTAATTCTTTTATTTTGATTAAAAAGAATGTTAATATACAATATTAACAAAAATATGCATAATGTATTGGATCTAATATTTATACACACATACACACACTCATGTTTTGCTAATGAATTTGGCTAAAAGAAAAAAGATGATAAATTATGGATGCATCAACTATAACCTATGATGTCTGTTGGGTACATTCAGATAAAGGTCCCCTATATTCCTCCTCACTATTGAAATTTAAGGTGTAAGAAAATAGAGGGGGCGGCTAAGACTGTCCCATATGTTTTATATACACATCTCCTCTGCTTACGTGAATCTGGAAGATGCATACTTGTCAGGGATGAGTGCGGCCATCCTCGATAGACGGTTGTGACTGTCTCCTATTGTAAACTATCGAAGACAATCATTTGTGATCATCCCCTCTATAGTCTCATTGACGGAAAAATTGGAAATATCAGACTTCAAATGGAACATTCTTAAGTGGACCCCTATCAATCGTCATCAAAGGGGAGTATTGATGATCGTCCCCAATGGTCTCTTATTAATGCCTTGGCCTTCTTGTTCCTCATTCACATTTCCTAGTCCCTACTCTGGCGGTCTGACCCACTCCCTTCTCCCCTCCCGGTGCTCTCCTCATCGCTCTCCCCCTCCGTCGCTGCTTTTCTTCTATGTTGCTTTCTATTCGTTCATTCATGTAAGTTTCGTTTATTCAACTAGTATGCTTTACTTTCCCTAGGATTTCAATTAACTACTAAGCGTTGCTTCCCATATGTTTCCAATCAAATAGTATACTTTGCTTCCATATGTTTTCAATCAACTAGTACATACTTCTAGAGTACTTAGCTTGATTTCCAATATGATTTCAATCAACTTCTATAAAAAGAATATATCGATATTCATTATTACTAAGAACTTAGGAATACACATATCATTTGATACTTATAATTGAAGGTTGAGAACAAGGGAAACCTTGTCTACTTGTAATTTGGATCAGTCATGCTATCCTCCCATGTTTAGAAATGGTAATGTTTAATGGAAATGGATATTGGAAACTACATCAATTACTAAGAGTATACATTTTCGTAGAGATGGAATAGAATGTATACTCCATTTTAATCATGGAGGACATGGGTATAACACTAGGAGATAGAAACAGAAAAAGAACGGGTCATCAAATCTAACTTCGAAGAGAACAAAAGTATCACAATAGGGTTATTTTAGAAAAAATAATATCACTATGAGGGAAGAGTGGAGAAGGAAAATATAGCAATCTTAGATACCAAAAAATATTTTAAATAATTATCTTTTTTTATTTTTGTATTATCCTATTGAGGATGATGTGCATCTTCTTTGTCTTTTGACTTGTATTCCTCTTCAAGCATATTGCATAGCGTGTGTATAAAAGTGCTTATATGTAAAAATAGATGATGCTAATAACATTAAATACGTATAAAAAAGAGTTATGTTTGAAGATCACACTAATCAAACCAAGTAAGATACTTTGTTCACGAATTAGGAGTTTCAAAATTAGAGATCACTTGGTGATCTCTGAAGTAACTTTTGTAGGGTGGAATTATAGTACACCATGATTGGTGGTTCACTTTTTACTTTCTATGAATATGAGGAAATGGACAAGACTTGGATGAACAAAAGATTTGATCACTATCTAATATATAAGAAAGGTGTCAATGCTCTTTTAGATTGCTCTTTTAGATTGTGCATTTCAGTGTGAATTATTATACAATATAGTTGGATGTAAATGTGATAAGATATATCATCCTTGTGTACGACGTAAGAATACTCTAACAATTGAATTGGAGTTTACAAGCATCTTGTATTAAATGGATAAGAATACTCTAAGTAACAATTGAATTGGAGTTTACAAGCATCTTGTATTATATGGATTTTATCTATATTCTACAAATTGGACATATCATGGGGAAGATGTTCATCATATACCTGAACAAACTAATGAAGTAGTTTATGATGGATATTTAATGTTGGTAGATCGTCCTGATGACATTTTCGAATTGTTATATGAAATTTAAAAGGACTATTTCATATGAAAGTACCGAACATATGTGGGATAATTTATGTGAAAATTTAACAGATGTAGAAACTTGTTTGGCTCTAGGGGCAGAGTTGTCTTGCTTAAGATTTCTATTAGAAATATTTAAGATGAAAGTTCCATGAATGTATTGGTCAATTCTAAAGGTTAAGGAAGTTCTCACTTCCTCTAAACCCTTTTGAAGCTATCTATATATTCAGAATGCCGGTAAAGAGCTTGCTCATATTGACTTGCTTGCCCTACTAACCAACCTTTACATGCTTCTCTTCTTCCTTGAAAATATAAATAAGGGGTCGTTGCTGCTACTACTACTATCCCATAAGCAACATAGATTAGATGATGGTGTTTACTAATAAACAATAACCTTCATTGACCGGTGGTCGATGTTCAATGTATAATGGTAATGATATCTGATATTTTGCATATAATTAGATGGATATTAAATAATTTTGACAAGTTTCTAAATGATTGAAAGTATGTGAAATCATGATTTCGATCTCTTGGATTGAATTATGAGAATATCGACGCACATCCAAATTATTGCATTTTATATTGAAAGGATAACTCATTTTGTCCATAATGCAATGCTTGCAGATATAAGATTATGGATGATGTCTCCGTAAAGAAAAAATGTGAGAAGATCTTGCATTTCTTCCCTCTAATACCTCAGTTGCAATGTCTATATTGATCTGAAAGGACTGAGAAATGGATATTACAACACATTAATATTAGAAAGGAGGATGTAAATGATATCATGTGATATCTATCATATGTGGAGAAGTGGATAAAATTCAACGATAGATATCAATCATTCTTTCAGGAAGTTAAAAATACCATAGTAGGTCTCGCTTCCGATGGTTTTAATCCATTTGGAAATATGAACACTAGCTGCTCTATTTGACATGTAATGCATGCTACTTATAATCTTCTATCTCAGATGTTGATGAATTTTCATTTATGATGATGAAATTATTACTATTGGAGTCCAAAGGAGTAGGAAATGAAATAAATGTTTACATGCAACATTTAATCGAGGAACTAAAAGGAGTGCATACTTATGATGTAATTAAAAGAGAATTCTTTACAATACATGCTTCCTTCTAATGGACTATTAACGATTTTACAACACATGCAAATTTATTTAGTTGGCGTTCTAAAGGAAACCTCATATGTCCAGTTTGTTTGGAAAAACACACTCCACATGTCTAACTACTAGTATGAAACAATGTTATATGTGCCACTGTCATTTCTTACATATGAAACATTGATGGAAGAAAGGTGACTATAATATCAAATTTGACGGGAAATCGTCTGGATGTTGAATTAGCTTAATTCGACCGTCAGAGAACTTCATATGGCACGAATAAGAAAAGCTCTGTATATTGTGTTTGGTCAAACATTTAAGAAGAAAATATATAGAGGATGGAAAAAACAAAGTACTTTGAGAATTACTGTACTGGTAGGCTTTATATATTTTTCATTATTTAGACATAATTATATAGAGAAAAATATTATGAAAAATATTCTTGGTATATTGAATCTTTAAAGAAATGTGAAAGGGTAGTTTGTAAGCAAGACATGATGTGGTACAATTCAGTATTCGACAAAAGTTACATCCAATTGAATATTGTATGTAAAATGATAACTCACTTTTTCAAGTAATGGGGAAGAGGATAGAAACATGGCACTAAAAAACTCTACTAGACAAAAATAGACTATCAATAACGTAGAGGAGGCCCAAGATCAAAGAGTATTATCCAATGAGATTTATACTTTATCTGATGAGTGAGATAGAATATTCAATTCTTAAAAATATTAAAGTATCATATGTTTTTCATCACATATAAGTATATGTATAAATGAATTAAAGAAAGACAATTGCAATAAAAAATCCTAATTTGTCATGCACTTATGCAAGTTCATTTTCTCGTAGTTATTAGAGGTGTTCTCGATGTTGTTTTCATGCAACCATTACTCTAATTTAGTTGTTTCTTCAAAGTAGTATGATTGAAAACATTAGACCCTCATTTATTAGAAGTAGATATTGACATCACTTTATGTAAGCTCGAATAAATATTTTCACCATATTTTTCCATATAATGATACAATTATCCTTGTTGAAAAGAGATTGTTTTGGGCTAAATTACAAAATAATGTTCTCAATTGATAAGTCTTACTATTTTACGATGGTTTTCAGTTACCTACCGCAACTCTCCTCAATTTAACTGGGCTTGAGACCAGCCATGGCTAAGGAAGGACATGTGCTTGTTACTCATAAGGATATAGAGTCTACATGTAATCAATATTTCCATAAGATTTTCATTAGGGAAGGGAAAAAGAGATTACTTTGAGAGATCTTGCCGGTAGTTAACATTACCTGAATTGTGCAACCTATAGATGGATACAAAGGGAGGAAGCAAATGAGGCTTTAAAGGTTATGAAACCTAGGAAAGGGGCATGACCTGATGACATTCCTATAGAAGTTTGGAGAGTTCTAGGTGAACGAAGTTTGACTCTTGGTTCTTAAAATTATTCAATGTTATTTGACAAAGCGAGGAAATGCGTAAATAATGGAGGAGAAGCATTGTTGTGCCTTTTTATAATAATAAAGGAGAAATTAAAATTTATTTGAATTATAGAGATATCAGATTGATTATTCACACTATGAAAATTTGGGAACGTGTGATCGAAATAATGGTTGAGTCAAGTTTCCAAAGTAACTGAAAATCAATTTGCATTCACATCCATTCGTTCAACTATTGAAGATATTTACTTGTTGAGGAGAATAATGGAGATTTATAGAGCTAAAAGGAAGAACCTCGATATGGTTTTTATTGTTATGGAGAAGGCTAATTATTCAGTCCCACATGATATATTGTGGAGCTTTTTGGAGAAGAGACAAATACCTACCCCAAAAATCAACTTCTTCAGATCGTACTATACATATGGATATTGGATTCGATCTAACAAGACGAATCCAACGAAATTTGTTCCGTATGAAATAGAGGTCGTTTCAAATTCTTATGAGTTTAAAAGCAAAAATAGGTTAGCATCAGTTAAGCCATCATTAGCTCTTAATCACATCATTAGTACTAACAAATCTTGATTAAGAATACAAATGCTCATTAAACTTACCAATCATATAAAAATTCATAAATTAAATACAATAAAAAATCCACAAAAATCCAAAAATGTACATAATTATTTATTGTATTATTTTCATTAATTCACAATAAATAATCTTATCTGCGTATTGCTCTCAATGGTTGGACTCCTGCACTTTCTTGCTACACATTTATTTGTAGGGTATAATAAATTTGACCCTGTATAGTTTTCACTAATTTATCATAGATTGTGGTTTGACTGTTTGTTTGAATGATTGTTCATGGGCTGAGTGCTGCAAGAGCGGTCCATACAGTGATTGTTGGACCTCACTTGTCCAGTACCGCAGACCCTCTAATACTGGACGTTAGGCCCCTTTGAGCAATGGATTCAACAAAATGGTGTTGTTTCCATAAGGTAATGTAGGATAGGATTTTTGTGTATATATTAGACATTTACTTTTATCTGTCTTTTATTCATTTTTATACATAACTATTTATCTGTGTCTAACCATCTCTTTTGTTGACTTCTTATTGCAGTTACAAATAATTAATCGTGATCAATTCTAATTAATCATGATTAGCGCTAATGAAGAATCATTAGTGAAACTATGGGTTTTGTGACATGCTTTGAAAAAACCATAAGAAATCGTGATATTGAATGAAACCATGGTTTTGGACAAAACCATGGTAGACAACCATAAATTCTAAACCATGGTTTTTCGGGGTCATACACCCACACCCATTCATTATCTTCAATTTTGATTCCATCCACTCCCACCCCATAGCTAGGGTTGAGAGGTTGAGAGAAGGAGAGGGAGGCATGGAAGAAGCACTAGCGAAGCGCTGCCAAGAAGAAGAGGAGAAAGTGAATTGTGCGCTCCTCTCCTCAACGGCTTCGACTAGGAAGTAAGTCTATCTTGATCTAGGATTTCAAGTTCTTTTCCTATCCTACATTATTATCATATAAGGAAGATATATGAGCATAGCTCTACTTTGGTGCGGACGACTTGCCGTTAGTGAACATGCTTCACTTACCCATGACATGAGACTAGTTGATTTTTCGTTGTATACTAATAGTGTTTCTATGATGTAAAAACCCGCCTAACATCCTACTTGGGGGGGGGGGTAGGCTGGGACTTAGTTAACGTATGTGTCACCCACCCATGATGCGAGATGCACCGCTGATGCATCATTTCTTCTTTTGATTCGAAATTTCAAGTCTAATTTTTGTTTGAATATCATTTTATAAGAGGAAACTCTATCGAATTTTTCTTTAGAATATCACCCGATGTAAGGGAAAACTCTGCTAAAATTCTAAGAGATTATGTTGTTTGTGTTCTTCGCTTGTTCTTTACGTTCTTTGTGTGTTCTTCGTGTGTTCTTGATGCAGAATGGATTTTAATCATTTCAGAGGTTGTTAATCATTTTATTCTAAAAGTAAACCAAAGTAGGTTATAATGCACGTGAAAGCTAACATGCTAGGTAATGAAATCTAGCCTCTTCTTGTAGAGTTTTCATGATAAATCAGATAAAACTACTATCCATTGCAATCTTTATTGTAGAGAACGTTCACATGCTTGCTTCATGATTTAGTCTAAAATAATTGCTAAAAGATTTTTTTGTAATGAATCATTCTTGTAGCTGCTATGATTTATGTGCAATACTATACCGATATTAGGTGAAAATTTATTTGTCTTAAAATGGATCCAATTACAATTGATGTACTATCTTATATGATAATCATGATTTGGAGTAGACTCTACAGGTTGGTCATTACTTTTTTTGTAATGAATCATCCAAGCTCTATCCTATATGATTCAACCACTGAATAACCATTCTATTATTATTAAGATGGCCATGGTACATAACCTTAATTGTACTAAGTGACCTTATAAGAGCATTTCTTCATTTAATCTCAGACAATGAGTGAAATAAATCAATAACTCTTATTTATATATCAAAGATTTACAATAATATTTATTGTAGAAATGGTTTACCTTGGTCTCACATCGCTAACATCAAGTACCAACTTAAAACCCTTCATTCCTCACCCTTGCCAACTCCTCAATCACTGCCCTTAATCTAAGCCCAACTACCCATCAACGATTGAAATCTTCGACTTCCTCCAATTACTTTGTGAACAAAACTAAGGGGAGGATGACATATGACTGGGATATGCCCTTGTGTGAGTCTCCTCCAAGCCACCTTTAATCCTTTCGTGACAGAGACTGAGAGTGAGGACGAGCAATGATAGAGTAGGACTCAGGAGAGATCTACAGTGATCTCCATCATGTTGAAACTTTCTTCCAAGCACTACTAGAGCTTCATGCCACTGTTGAGCATGTCAAGCAATGACTAGGAGCTTCTAAAGATCCAATCTAGGCTCCAATTCCACCACTAATTCTCTTTATTTGATCTCTAGGTAAGGCCCGATTGCTCCCTTTGTATTTTCTCATATTTAACTACATAAGTGCGCGCACACACACACACAAACACCTTCATGAATTATGATCACTCATACACCGTTGCTACATCACCCTGATCTTCACCAAGCCCTCAGACAATCTCCACCCACTCTGATACTTTTTCTTCTTACTTAGAGGAAGAACCCATCAAGGGGATCCATCTTATTCACCTTCGATAGCCCTCAAGTTACATCCATTCCACCCATATAATGTCCTTGGTTTGGATATTTTCATCTAACCTTGAAAGTATCCCAAAGGGCTCAATGATCAGAGCTCAGCAAGATCTCTAATATGGATTTCTACATTCAATTTGTACCCATCGATCCACTGATTCAGTCATCACAACACCATCTTCTACCTTCCATTATCTTCGCCAACTGTTCAGGAAGATGTCTATATCATCACCGTGCCTGGAGGAAGAGGGAGGAGGAACTTCATAGGAGCTTTGCAGTCCTACAACCTTTATTGGACTACAAGTTGGTTCCGATACACAACATCGGTGGATCTACACCTATTCCGAAGCAACAGATACACCCTACATGGCCCAAGCTTCTCAGTGGCCCGAACCTCGTGTCGAGCAACATCACATGCTGTAGCACATGCCTCCTAGGCTTTTTGTGATAGAGCCCCACCAGGTCTTCAAAATTACATATTTATCTCAGCGTACCTCGATATTTGCAGATAATCCCCCTCCGGCTTCTTGTATTTGCATATTAGCCCTCATTGGACGTGATTGTGATGATTTAAGCATGTACAATTATGTTTTATTTGCAAGTAAGCACATGTATTGTGTTTTTAATAACTTGAGCATATGATATCCAAATGAAGTTATCGTGGTCTTATTGGAAGTTTGTTTTCATGCTCTACATAGATATGCACTGTATGTTCCGATTTAAAGTAAAATAGATCAATCTATTTATAGAACAAGTCCCTTGAATGTTTAGTTGTATGTGGTTTGTATGTAATTCATTTTAACTCCAAAAATTTGCATAAAAGTAGGTGATTTAATATTTGTTTATGACCAGGCTTAAGCGATTTGTGAAACGTTCTTAACTGGATTAAAACTTTGATCAAATAAGAATGTGAGTTTTCTGTAGGGATTTAGATTCTTTTGTCATAGCTTGTTAAATAAACATGATTATCATCTAATTAGTGAATTGATTGTAGCATTAATTCTTGAAGACCATTACAATTTATTTGTGTCATTAGGTTAGGACTAGTTTATGTGTATTATTGTGATTTTATGTATTGCATCTCATTAATTTTGTAGCATAATGTTTAACTGCATTTAAAAAGATAAAAACAACATGCATGCATTTAGGTTGGCCTGGATTAAACTTAATTGCATAACTTAGATATTTAAATCTTAGTTGAATAGCTTCACATCTCGTGTCCTTGCATTCAACCCTGGACTTATCCATCTATAAATTAAGCCATGTTCTCTTCACTGATACATATTAAATGCGGTTCTGATTGAACTTCTAATCGTTCGTACTACAACTCGATTTATATAGATCATTAAATTAGCACTTCATCAATGATCGAGTTCTAGAAGCGTAGATGCTGACAATACTCTAGTGTGGTGTATTTTGAGGTTGGCTATGTGTTTAGGACCACCTCCATGTACCAACTATGATTAGAGTTCCAGCAACATCTCATGCATTGGACTCTCAATGTTTCTTATGAATGGAAAAAGGGACATGAAAGAGGGTTGATTTACCCTCTCAAATCCTTGGCTCTGCTACAAATTTTGGAGGTCTCAGTATAGATACCCTTCTCTTAGGAAGTCACTTCTGGGTTCTCTCCTCAAAGCGTAGAGAGAAGATGCCCGGTGGAGGCTCTTGTCGTTGATCCCTCCTCCATTGCTCCTGTGAGAGCAATATATCCACTACAAGATGGTCAAGATGATGGAGTTGTCGGAGCTCCACTGGTAGACCTACAAATGAGGGACGTTTGAACTTGCAGCTCATCTTTCAGATGAAGGTCAAATAAAGAGGATGAATGAGAACTCATTCGAACATGGAGGACTGAGCTCGATATCTTTGGTGAAAAATTACCGTAAGTGGGGGTGGGGGTAAGAGGGGAAAGAAGAAACTAGAGAGAGGTATCATGAGTATGTGATGGGTAGTCAAATTGGGTTTAACAATAAGAAATGGGGAATAACTAGAGCTGATGCTAGAAGAAGAAGGATATCATATACAAAGAAGTAGAACAAAAAAGAAGTAGAAGAGGAAGATATAATGTACCTGACTGATGGATCTGTGAATGATATGCTTGGGAATTGGAAGGTCGAGGGGCCTTAACCGGATTATTGCCTCAATAACTGCAGCTTACCTGGAAGGTGTTGGGGCATGGGCTGGTGCTCATGGATCTTGCCCAGATAAGGCTTGCTTGGTCATCATCATCGTCAGCATGTACCTTATGTTGTCACCTTGAGGAGGAGGAAGCATGACGAAGCGCATCATATTAGAGAATGCCCTGGAATGGCAGTGCAATGTTGGTTTTATTGAGTAGGTGTTAGGTTCTTCGAACTTGCAGAGGAGGGTAAGGCTAGGAACATGTCGATAAGGTGGTGGTCGAGATGTGCTGGAGGTTGATCGGTGAGAAGGTGTTGTAGGTTGGGTGAGAGAGGTGGAGGGCATTGCAAGATAAGTTTTTGGTTGTTCGATCTGTCGAGATCGAATGACAAAGGAATCGACACGTGAAAGGTACATGAGAAAAAGAGAGAAATGAAGATGGTTGTCAGATGAAGAGGTATTGATCCAAGGGCTCTCAAAGAATGAGGCTGGGTTAATAAATGGGAGGAGGGGATCTAAGAGTTGCAAGGTGTCCCCTCCACCAAATTCAGAAAAGAAAATCAATCAAAAACCAAATTAAAATAGAAATGGACTCAAATAAAAACTTTTCTTTATAACACTTGTTATCTCGATGAGATTTACAACTTTCATAAAGGGACCAAATGACATCATTTGTACAAGCTCATTCTTAGCAGTATTCAATGTATGTGAACTATCGTAATTATATGTTGCAATTTTTTGTATTTTTTTATTTAAATAAAAATTCAGAATAAAATTAAATAAAATGGAGTAAAAATATTTACACGTTAATTTAATATTTTGGGATTCTTAATAATTGAGAAAATAGATAAATAAAATAAAAGGCATTTATGTACATACTTAAAAAAATTGTGTTTCTTTTATTTTTATATTTTTAGACTAGGATATTTACATGTTTTTAGTAAAATCCAAATCAAATAAAATAAATAAAAAAGGAATAAATTTAAATGATTTAATTATATACATAAAATCCCAAATCAAAGTTAATCAATAATTGCAATATGGAACGAGGTCTCAAAGTCCAAAGTTCACATATGAACACATGTTCTTTTGATTTGGATCTTTATTTGTGGGTATTTGAAAGTACATTAATTCAAAAGTTAGTATGACTTCATATAAAACTATATGGGAGAGATATTTGCATTTATAATTTTTTTGTCTCCGACTAGGTTTTGGTTTTAATTGATATATATATATATATATATATATATATATATATATATAGACACACACACACATACAAGTTGTGATTTTGTTTGGTAGTTTTAATTTTTTAATGTTAGTGATATTTACACGATGCAATTGATTTTATTTAAATGAAATTATTATAAATTAATTAAAAATATAATAAGTTAGGCTAATATAGAAGTGGGTATATACAAGTGGAGTCAATTCCTTATTAATACAATTATGAATGATAAAATACAAATCTTATTTACACAAGCGTGAATGATAATAATGCAATATAAATACACTTAATTACTTTGGAACAAAAATCTATATTCATCTATTAAAGTGATGAATCACATATTCATCATCCCTTTTTACTTAAACCTTGCTCGTCCCTGACCAACTAAAATGAATATAGAAGTGAAATGAGATTGGGTTACGGACTAAGTTCGTGAACAAAAATTGAAAATGGAGATCGACCGGATCTTTGGATTAATTGTTTAACAAAACTCCTATGAGTATTAGGACTTAAAAGCCAACAATATCTGAGTTCTAAAATCCAATGTCCAAGTTCGGCTCAAAGTCATCTCAGATCTACCCCTTGATGAACCCAAAAATTACCCTTTTAATAGCATCGAATTAATGTTCGAATTTCATTGTAGGTAGGAAAAATTCGGATTGATAAAAAAAACCACTTAATTAATTTCTCAATTAAACGCAAACAATCAATTTTTTACTTGGGCTAGACCAAGGTTGAAATCAGGGAGGCAACTTTCTCCATAGGTTGATTTAAAGTCAATCTAGGTTCATGTTTTCATAGAGGTATTTTTTTGGCAATGCAATTTCAAGATAGCTTAAGGGTTAAAATACAATTTATAATCAAATCAAGTCCAAAAATTATGAAACTTAGCCAGAATATGTATGAATGAAAAACGAAGCTACTGTAAAGTTTTTAGGATTTTCTGACTCAATATAATTTTTTTATGAATTAAAAAATTATACTAGGTGGTTTTGAGTAAATTAATTTTAATAAATAGTAGATCTAATTATTTTCAAGAAATGAAATTATCCTAGATGTGTCTAATGACGATCTATCCAGGAAAAATTCTAAACCCTAAAAATATTGAGTTTTCAATCTATTAAAATTTAATTACTCTAATCATCAAACATTTTATTTTGACTTCAATATGCATGTAAATGTGATGAAATTTTGGTTTAATGTAGAATTATTTAAACTCTATCTATTATGAATTTTCAAGAATTTTAAGAGTAGTAATTAATTTAATATCAATTAAACAACATGCAATGGGTAAAAGAAGCTATTTTCCACCATAATATAATAAAACACAACTCCTAAAAATATATTCAATATCCACAATGATAAAGTAAGAGTTGTTCAACAAAATACAATTTTTAAAATGACAAAATGAGGCTAAGTGGATATTCAAGTCAATGTTCAAACACATGAGTATAGATGCAAAACATAAAATAAAAGGAAAAATAAGAAATAACACATGGGGGTGCTTCTTTAATTACCAGATCCTCTGAGGGCTTTAGTGCAATTTCTCCACACTTTACCTGACCTCCAATGGGCGGGACAGAAGCATAATTCCCAAGAACTTCAAGGGTGTAGCACAATTTCTCCAAGACGGCACATGCAAGGCACGTACCCTGGATGAAAAGGGTTATGTTATTCGATGATAAGCGGGGGGAGGGGGTGTTGTAGTTCAATTGTCTCCCTCACTCGCGTGTCACACATGTGAGGGGAGGGTAGTAGTGGCATGCTGCCTGAGGAAATATGTGCAAGGGATCCTCCTGAAGGTCGATGATGCAGGCAGAGCACGGTGAAGTTGGAGTCGACGGGTGGACAGGTCCGAACAAGGGAGAGCTACAGGAGGGAATGCGATAAAGATGAAGTGACTGGAGGTCACTTGGAGGAAGAGAAGTGAAGTCGAGGAAGACGATGGCACATGTCTGAAGGCAGTTGAGACGCTTCTTGAGGCGATGGCGATCAGAGATGCTTAGCGACGCAATCACAAGTGAGGGAGCATGCACATGAGGAGCGAGGCAGCTCAGATATGGTCGACAGACGCGAGGTGTTGCTCGAGCAGCTGCTGGTGTCTTCAGGTGGTCATGGTGGTGGAGCTGTAGTGCGAAGCACATGCGATCGTGGTGTGTGGTCCGGCTACTATTGCTTGGTAGCGGTGGAGCGGTCGATGAAATAGACAAGCACATAAGGTCGAAGGCAGTGTTCCAGCTGAAGGCGAAGGGTCCTCGTCTAGGCGACACACACCCAAGTGCTGCGGGGCTCATCGGAGCGAGGGGATGATGAGGTGAGTGGGGGTGAAGGTCTGACATAGTGGTACGGAGAGGGATCGACGATGAAGGCAGGCACAGTGGAGGAGGCAGTGTGCTGACTGAGGCAGGGTGAATATGCCAAGGTAGGATGCCGCTCCAGGTAGTGGGTGAGTGGTTGAGTTGTTGGTGGCTGAGATGTCGTACAACGAGGTTGAAGGCGAAAGGTGATTTGCGAAGGAGGAAAGAAAGAGCGAAGAACGGGGAAACATGAAGGGGAAATCAAGAAAAAGAAAAGATGAAAAGGAGGGTTTGCTAGAAGGGAGAGGAGCGAGGCTCGACTCCAGGTCCTGGCCTCAAGCTACAGGAAAATGTAGCGAGGCTCGAGCTTCTTCCATGAAGGAAGAGTTGCACACGAGGGAGTACTCATGGCTCACCAATGAGGCCAGCGTCCGTCGTCTCCTTCAAATCACGCCTCCGTGTTGTCACCACAGAGGAGACGAAGCTGGTGGCTTTCTCCTCAAATTTGGCGGATGCTCTTGAACGATGGATGTGGAGGATGATTTATGGGTGGTTAATAGGGGGGGGGGGAGGTGGAGATCGTGGAAAGAGAGGGAGAGGCATGAGCGGAGGGTGATCAGGTCATGTGGCCGAGTGGCACGCAAGGTGGGGGATGCAGTTGCAACCATCGTTGGGGCACGGGTGGTTGCTCATCGTCTTAGGAAGAAGGGAGATGGAAAGACGAGGGTGGTCGTGGTGGCCAGTGGTTGCACGGGCGGAGGTTACCCAACTGCGGGCGGAGGGGAGTGGGGAAGGGAAGGTGCCACATGGCGCACGCGGAGGCGACCATGTGGTGGGAAAAAAATAATTTTAACTAAATAATATAAATAACTAAATAAAATATAAAATAATAATAATTAGTAAATAATTAAGGCAATTAAAATAAATAAAGGTATGGTTCTCGAGTATCCAATCAATTAAGCTCCAAACCCCCTATTAACTATTAGCTCAGGGGGAAGCCCCTTTTAGGCTAGCTGGCTTCGCTCGCTCGCTCAATTCTCTTGGATGCTCGTCTAGTAGACAACGAGTGGAGTGCAGGAGAATTCCTTTCCGTAGGACGAGGCCTTCCCCCGCATGGAACGAGAGAGTACGTAGTAACTAAGAAGCAAAGCAAAGTAGTTGATTGATAGATAATAATATAAATAATTATATACTTAAAATAATAATAAAATAAATAAATAATAAAGAAAATAATAAACAAAAATTGGGGTGATACATAGCGGCTCTAGGAGCGGCCACGTATCACTCCAAGAAAATTCAAAAAATTAAATGTAAATAAAAATAAAAAAGAAATAACAAAAAGGTCCAAATAAAAAAGTATCAACATAAAAGTTGCTCATCTCGACGAGATCTACAACTTTTGTGAAGGACTGAAAATCAAAAGAAGTCATCTGGATTTTTTTGGGTGGTATCTTATAGTTATAAAATACTGCATTTAGAGTTTTACAATTTTTTGTCATTTTCAAATAAGAGAAAAATCAAAACAAAAATAGAGAAAATATGAAATTTATATGTACAATATAATAAAATAAAATGATAAAATAAAGGGTATTATGGTTAATATGTACAATATAAAATAGGGGTTCAAAACCCAAGTTTCACATACGAACTACGATTTTGATGAAGTTGATCTTGTTTTGAAGGTCTTTGAGTGTATAAAAGTGAGTATACACATGCGAATGTATACAATGAATTTCAGACTTCTTATTTATGCTAATTTGAATGCTAAAATGCACGTATCCACATGCACGAATGTTAATTATGTAGAGTGAATAGAGAAATGCAGCTAATTACTTGGCAACGAAACTCTATTTTCAACTTTTAGAGTGATTAATTTATAGATTCATCACCCCTCCCAAAGCATACTCCATAAACATCAAATAATTGTCTTGTATATGAAGGGCGTTAGCTCTTCCCGAAATGCTAAACTAACCTGCAATCTCTTCCTCCAGCAACTCATACTCTGAGAGTTGGTATTTCCTTCTAAGTTGAAGCACTGCTAGTATCAAAAAGGGAGGGAAGGAAGATTTTGGAGCTTAACCAGTGTAGCTAAGTCTCCTGTTTGAATCTTTATCAGTGTAGACAAGTCTTCTATAAGAGATTTTGGGCCTACAAGAAGACACACATAACAAGTTTCCCTCTCACGGACCTACCACTGATTGGAGACACGACTCGAAGGGGTCAGCATGTGACCCACGACTCCAGATCGCAAGCTCAGGGTCTAGTCACCATGGTATCGATTGAACCTAGGGTGTGAGGGAAGAGGGAGAAAGAGTAGGGGATGGGAAGGGAAAGAGGAAGGCACAAATGGAGGTGGAGGAAGATAGGAGGTGGTGGTCGAGTGGTGGGTGATTGAGGGCTACAAGGGATAGAAGCAATGAGCTATCCTGCACACAGTGCCATCATCGAGAGGGAGGTTCAAAAATTGAGATCTTTTTTGACAAGGTATAGGACATGGAAGTCCCTATCCAGCAAACGAATAGGGTTTAAATGATGTAAATAGTATGCCTATAATAAAGATGGTTAGAATTGTAATGGTAATCTCAAATTTGGAATTATTTGGCCTATATTTCTAACCATTTTCATAACACCCATATGATAATGGGATTTCTTCCTTTAGCTCGGAACTTCTGAATTCATGGAATAATTACTTATTTTTGGTATTTTTACCTCATGAATCTTATAAACTTTACAAATTCTTGGTAAACCTTGTAAGCATCGTTATTATTCCCTCGATCTCCTAAACTTGCTAACTCTTACCTCACAAATCTTATTCTTAACTCCCATCCATTTGGCTGTTAAAACTAACTGGATTTCATTATTCTTTTTATATAATACTCATTTTGTTTATCAAAATTACAATTAGTGTCCTCCTTCCTTTCTCCCCCCCTAACCCTCCTTCTCACCTCCATTTTCCCACCCATCGCCATCTATACCCACCTCCTTGCCTCTTCCCAACCTCCCTCGCACAACCCAGAACCTTCACCCTGCCTCCCTCACGCCACCCAAAGCTCCAACCCCCTCCCCCCACTGTCTCGAGTCTCCGCCATGCCTCCCCCACGTTTCCTAAAGCTCCAACCTTTTTCCTGCACTGCCCTGAGCCTCTACCACACCTCCCCTTGCTGCCTGAAACTCCAACCCCCTCCCTAGCACCTCCCCACAGCTCCCTCATATCACCCCCTTCACAACACCTCCACTCGCATTGCCAACATTCCAAGAACCTCCGCCAACATCTCCCCCGCATTGCCTCCTTCACTACCAATTGAACCACCTCAATTAGGAATCCCTCTCCTCGATATCCACTATTTCCGTCGACGATGACAACATCTCATAAGATGCCAACTTAGTTGAGGTTGTGATAACCAAGAGATGGGATTGGGTTGAATGCAAATTGGGTGATCAACAAATCATGGAGAAGGTGAGCAGATATGTCGCTGTAGTAATCAAATCCCGATCTGAGGTGATCTAGTGGAGTGAAGATCTGGGAGTTTTGTGGAGGAAAATTCATCCCAGGCATAAGCTATTAAACCTATTTCCCATGGGCGGTAGGCAATTTTTTTATTATGTACCGTAGGTAAAAAGATAAAGCCACCTCTTAAAGAGGAAGCTTTGGGGATAAAGTTGCCTCTTCAAGAAGCGGATTTGATCGGGGATTAAATCTAGTAGGCGAATAGAACCCAGCCATAAATTCAGTCTGCCCTTGCTACTACCTCCCACTTCTACCCTTGCCACTACTGCATGCTGTGACCACTGCTAGTCCATCCTCACCGTTGACAGCCTTCGCTTGACAGGCTTGCCACCTCTGATCAACCTCCACTCCTTCCCATTCTCCAACCTCAAGGAAAGTAATGCCTAATGCGGGTTTAGGGTTTTGGAGGGTATTTTTTTCATGTTTATATGATATCGAGTGGGAAGTGGGATGTGCTAAATTATATATATTTTCATCATTAATCAATGATTGCTGACCTATTGTAATTTAGGATGTCTCCTGAAGTTTGTTGTTTTTGTCATTGTGGTGGGACTATTTTGAAGTTGAGTAAGGACGAGACCTATGTTCGAGGTCATATGAAAACCATCAATATTGGTCACAAAATGTCATTCACGATGTCGATTGAGCACATCAAGTCTGTGTTCAGGATGAACTTATTTCAAGGAGTTGAATTACACATGTTTCATAGAATGTACCAAGATGGTGTAACATTTTACATAGGGCACGTCGAGTTTGATGGTGATGCTTGAGAGATTGTGGAGCATGAAGAGGAGATGGGTGTTGCATATCGGCCTATGATATTTACTATAATTGTTTCTTTTTACAGATCAATACCTCATGGATTTATATCTCAGGGTGGAGATGCATTTATTCCTCCTGTGGTGAATATGAATCCTTGTATAGGAACTCATGTTACTGATCCAGAACTTGAATGGTTGATGTAATCCTCACCTCATAATACTGGTTATGAGCTGGAAAAATTATCATAGTCATGATCAGGACCATCTGGAAACAGATCATGTCTGACAACCATTTTTGAAATGAGAGGAGGTGATGGTTATATTTTGAATGGCAGAGATTGCATAAACTATGATGATGGGATCAGTTTGAATAGCAAGTTGAAGATTGGGATGCTTTTCAAATGCAAAGCTGACATGGTGTACTCTGTGAAGGTATTGCACATTAAATGACATTTTCACAGCAGTTGAATCAGATAGGAAGGCTTGGGATGTGCACCACAGTGAATTGGCCAAGGGATGCTTGTGGAGATTGTATGGTCATCGTCGACCAATTGATGGACAATTTATTGTCTCAATGGTTGACAAGCCACATAATTACTTGAATCATGCTGTCAATCAAGATTGCCCACATCTGGATCACAACTTCATGGCACTCAAATTTCTTAATCAAATAAAAAATATCTCCCTCAATAAAGGTGTCGTATTTACAGACATCAATTCGTGACGACTTCGGCTTCCAAGTGAGCAGAAGGAGGGTTTGCAATGCAAGGAGGAAGGAAATGGAGATGGTTTAAGGAGATTGGAGGAAATCTTACAAAGAACTTCCATATCTCTTCAGGGATTTTGGAGATGCTATCTAGGCTCGGTTAATTATATCAACACAACAATAATGAATGAAGGAGAGCTATTTGAGAGAGTCTTCTGGGCATTTATGCCTTGTATTTCTACTTTCAGACACTCCATACCCATTATTGGTATGGATGGTACACACATGTACGGAAGGTATAAACAGAAGATTTTAATTGCTTGCTCAAGTGATGCAGCTAACCACATCCTACCATTGGCATTTGAGTTTGTCAACGAGGAGGATGTCCCAAGTTGGTATTAGTTTTTGGAGAGGGTTCTTTTGCATGCATACCACGATTGCCCTAAAATGATTTTTTATCTGGCCGTGCTACTAGCATATGTGCTGCTACATGGAAAAATCGAAAGAGTGTGATGATAATGTTGCAAAGTGGTTTAATGCCCATGATTGTCCTAAAGAACGTTATACAATTGCATTTGACATGAGTTAAAAATTTGGTTACACTACAATGAACTTTTCTGAAAGCTACAATACTTTTATTAAGGAATCAAGAAGCTTGCCAGTTGCGGTACCAGTGTTGAAGATATACTATATCTGCATTAGTTCTTTTTGTGACTGCCAGGAGGAGGAGAGAAATTGCATTACATAAGGTGACAGATGCACCAAATCTACGCACGACATGTTGAAAGGTTGGATTGACATAAGCAATGGGCATCAATGTTTTTATATACAAGGACATCCTTTATACATGTATGGGCTTATCACAGGACATCACATGACACAATTTAGGTTGAAAGGTGGAAAGAAACAAACTGTTTTGGTTAGCGATTTATCATGTACATGTTAGAAATGACAAACTCATAGAATCCCATGCTGTCATGCATGTGTCGTGCTATCTCACTTGAACACATATGTGGAAGAATATATAGGTCATTGGTATACATGGCAAGCATGATTTCACTTCCACGAGAGTTTTTCCTACCTGATTGGTGATAGGGACAAGTGGACTAGATTCGACCACCCACAAGTGATCCGAATGATACCAGGATAAGGAAAAGAGAGAAACCAAAGAGCAAGAGGATTCATAATGAGATGAACATGAGAGAGAACACAATTCAATCCCAATACGTAATATGCAGTGTAGAAGGCCATAACAAGAGGAACAATACATATGGGAAGACTCAAAATACATGTTGTAATCGTGGTGTATTAGATAGATGTAGTACATGCACCTTATATTTTCCATTTTTAAAATTTTTATAGCTTGTTAAACAGTACTAGATTGCTATTAATGAATTACATTTTTTGGAATAGATAGGACATGGCCCAGTTAATCGGTTACTTTTACGATAGCAACAGGAGTACCGTTCGTTAGTTGTTTGGGCGGGCACTGTACTTAATACTTTTTTAAATATTTGCAATCCTATAATGGACAAAGTATTTATATTATATCTCTTTGTTATTTCAGGTGATGATATGTTTGCGTTGTAGAAGGTGGGAAAGCACATTGAGGCATGTTCCCTAGGACGAACGCATTGTTCACCCACATTTGCATATCGGGTTTTTTTGTAGTACTGTAGATGGATTTTATTTTTGGAGGACGAGGAGGATACCATTCTATAGTTCACATAGGGCATACATTCTATAGCTTATGGGTGGTGTGATTTTTCATTTACAAGTATTTTCACAAGGATTTTTGCAAATTTTTAATTTTCAAACATTTTTTTAAATTATACTATATACATAATTTTGATACAAAAATATTTACAAAGATTTTCACAAGCAAAACATTTTTACAAACATTTGTACATAAATAATAATTTTTATAAATAGCTATGTATGTGTAAGAAAGAATTTTATATACAAGAAAATTTTTAAAATTTTGCGATTTTTAGATAAAGGGTTTTAGCCATTTTATTTATTAACACACCCACACAAAGTACGAGTTATGGCTAAAGTATATATGTAATATATATGATACCCTCTATACTTAGCTATAACGATGTCTTCAGAGTGAATAAATAGCGATAAGGAAGACATAACTCGTGCTTAGTATAGGGAAGTGAAAAGGAATAATACTACAACAACGAATAAAAAAAATTGAACGAAGAGGCCTCGGTGATTCCCCCTATACTTAGGATCTAGTAATCCTAAGTATAGCAGACTGTACACCAAGGAAAAATCGAGTGAGAGAATATGCAGGATTTACCTCCCCTATACTTAGGATAAGATATTCCTAACTATAGGTAGCAAAACAAAGGTAAGAAGAATCACAAGAATAATAACAAATCTGACACCCCCTATACTTAGGATAAAGTACACCCTAAGTATAGCATAATCACATAATGCAGATGGGGTGTTAGACTAGAGAATGATGTGATATGGACATCTGGATCTATACAAGGCGGGAGATAGTGATAATCAAGCACGATATGCGAATGATGTGAGTTAAAGACCACATCTCATGCAAAATAAATCGGAGCGACACCAACGATTAGTGGCTCATGATCTAGATATGGTTTGAGGCACTGACCGTTAACACGAAAGGTGGACTCAGATGACATCTTAGATATGTCAATACTACCATTGTCATGCACCTTTCGGACCAGATATGGTCCTTTCAACTTGCTCTGCAATTTCCCTGAAAATAATCTAAGCCTGGCATCAAACAACCATACTTTTTGATCTGGCTCAAACTGCTTATGGTTGATATGAGAATCATGCCATATCTTTACTTGCTCCTTTTACTGTAGGCTGCTTGAGAAGGATCTGTCTCTAAGCTTCTCCAGGGCTGCCAATTCTGCCTTCCTTTGATCTCCTATACTCTCTGGATCCAATAATATTAGTGACAGCCCATAGTGACTTATGCTTGATCTCAACAGGTAAATGGCAAGGCTTGCCATAAACGAGACGAACGGGAGATGTAACCATAGGAGTCTTGAAGGAAGTTCGATATTCCCACAAGATCGAGTCCAAAAGCTGTGACCAATCCTTTTGGTCTAGGTGGACTACCTTCTGTGATATCGTCTTAATCTCCCTGTTCGATACTTCAGCGAGGCCATTGGTCTGAGGATGATATGGAGTGGCAACTCGATGGTCTATACTGAACTCGTTGGCAAGGACCTTTACCTTATCGTCGATAAAGTGAGACCCCCCATCAGATATTAATACTCTAGGCACCTCGAACTGTGAAATGGTGTTCTTCCTCAAAAATATGCAAATAGTCTTAGCATCTACGATTCAGGCGGGTATGGCCTCAATTCAACGACTCAAATAATCAGCAGCTAACAGAATGTACTCGAATCCCTGACTCTTAGGGAATGGACCCATGAAATCTATGCCCCATGCGTCAAAAACCTAATAGAAGTGAATGGTTTGCATCGGTATCATATCACACTGTCCACAAGTGCCCATCCTCTGACAGTTAGTATACCTCTTCATGAATTCATTAGAATCCTTGAAGAGGGTAGGCCACTATAAGCCGGATTGGAACACTTTATGTGATGTTCTCCTCCCAAAATGATGTCCTCCTGCCTCAATCTTATGGCAGTATGTGAGGAGGTTGTGGTGATCCTCTTGAGGAATGCACCGATCTTATGGCAGTATGTGACGAGGTTGTGGTGATCCTCTTGAGGAATGCACCGATGCCAGACACTATCCCTCCTTCATGATAAGAGATGGGATCCTCCCAATGGTAGGACTTGGCCTTCGCAAGGAAGGTCTCAAGTCGCTATCTGGTCCGACCTTGTGGAACTTTCTTGGAGACAAGATAGTTCACAATATCGACGTACCATGGGAGAGACGATAGCAATGATCGCCACATCTGGGAAGGTCTCTGAAATGGGATCAATCTGCTCGGATTCCTCAAGATTCTCCAATCGGAAGAGATTATTCGCCACCACATTCTTGACTCCATGTTTATCCTTAATCTCAATATCAAACTCCTGGAGTATAAGGATCCACGTAGTCAGTCTTGCTTTGGCATCCTTCTTTGCCATGAGGTATCTGATGGCGGTCTGATCAGCAAAGATAGGCACTTTAGATCCAAGAATATATGATATGAATTTATCCAAGGCGAAAACTACGGCTAGCATCTCTTTCTCTGTGATAGTATAGTTTCATTGTGCGACATCCAGTGTACGGATAGCGTAGTTTATGGACACTGGTACTCCTTCCTCCTCTATCCTATGATAGCCCCCATGACAAAATCGGAGACATCCGTCATGATCTTGAATGGAAGAGACTAATCAGGTGGCTGAAGGATATGAGCCTCAATAACTAAGCTCTTGAGAGTCTCAAATGACGCAAGACACTTATCATCTACAATGAACTCGATTTATTTTGTCAGCAGATCAGTCAACGGCTAGGCAATCCTGCTGAAGTCATGAATGAAACGTCGGTAGAAACCAACATGCCCCAGAAAAGACCATAACTGCCACAAATTGGAAGGTGGATTGAGTTTCCTGATGATGTCCACCTTGATCGGATCAACCTCCATGTCCTATTGGAGATGATATGACCAATCACCATATGCTGAGTTACCATAAAGTGGCTCTTCTCCCAAGATAGAATAAGATAGACCTTTATGCAGCGTTGCAGAACGCAGTCTAGGCAGTCAAGACAAGCATTAAACCCATCACCGTAGATCGAAAAGTCATCCAGGAAGACCTCTAAACTGTTACCCACCTGTCCGAGAATATGGACAACATGCACCTTTGAATTTTGCGGGGGCATTGCATAGACCAAAAGGCATCCCTCTGATAGCATATGCCCCAAACGGACAGGTGAACGCCGTTTTATCCTGGTCCTCGGTCGCTATGTCCACCTGATTGTATCTGAAGTACCCTCAAGAAAGCAGTAGTGATTCTTCTCAACTAGCCTCTCTATAATGTAATCAATAAAAGGCAGTGGGAAATGATCCTTTTTGGTAGCCTAATTCAATCATATATAGTCCACACAAAACCTCCAAGAAGTAGGTACCTGGGTAGCTATCTCCTCTCCAAACTCACTCACAATTGTAGTGATGCCCATATTCTTGGGGACCACATGCAATGGACTAACCCACTTGAGTCGGAGATGGGGTAGATAAAATCGACGCTCCACCATTTCGATATTTCCTTCATGACTACCTCTCGAAGATTCGGGTTCAACCGTCGTTGGAACTCACACGATGGATTAGCGTCCTCCTCAAGATAAATATGGTGGGAGCACAAAGCTGGACTTATCCCCTGGAGATCAGTTGCACTCCATCCTATCGCCTTACGGTTCCTTTCAAGAACCTCCATCAAACGAGATTCTTGCTCTCCAGTCAAATCGACTGAGATAATGACTAGTTACATCTCATGCTCACCTGCAAGGAATCTATATTTCAGCGACTGCAGCAAAGGCTTCAACTCAGGACAACTGGGTGCTGGTAAATCTGACTTCTAAAAGGTCTGAGTAAATGCAACCAGATCTGAATGAGAGAGCTCTCACTGATCATACAAAACTGGTGAAGACTGCCCTGCTGGTATATCTGCACTCGGTGCTGGCAATGTCTCCACCCTAGCTGCTGGCTCTGTGGAAATCAGACAAGGTAGTAAATCATCAAACATTGGCCAATCTATGTCTGAATCTGAGGGATCAGAATCAGAATCATAAGAAAATATACTCTGCCTTGCTATCCTGAACACGGTCTTCATCCTCGAATGTGTCCTCTTCCAAGAGTGTGCTCTCCGAACTCTCCTCTGTTAGGATCTGTGAATCTGTGGAATCTGAAGGTGAGAGAAGGGCTCGTGAAACAGGGTCAGACCAAGCAGCTTCATCATCAATGATCAAAAAGTTGCTCTCCTAGTGGATGTCTCGCTCTACATATGTTATCTGCACTGCACTACTCTGCGCAAGCTGAATCTTGTGCTCTGGTCTCGTTTATCATTTCTATTTGTATGGTCTCGTCCTCGATGCAAAAGTACACCCTCCCACTATCATGGTCGGACATCTCCTTGGCTATGTCCAAGAATGGACGTCCTAGGATGATGGGGGTATCAGTCACAGATTCAGGGATCTCCATGTCCAACACAACGAAGTCCACGGGGAATTCCAGGCCATGAATTGTGAAAACCTCATCTTTCAACAACCCCTTCGGCCTCTTGATAGATCTATCAGCAAATTGAAGGATTGTCCTGCTCTGTCGAAGAGGAACAAAGTTGAATCGGTCGAGTAAGGCTACCGTAAGGAGGTTGATAGAAGAGTCGTTTTCTAATAGAGTACGATCGAACCTCTACTCATGAATATGGCATCTGACATAGGAAGCTCCTGCATATGGCCTCTTGACTTGCAGACGGTTCTGAATGGCGAAGCAAGTGGCACGGGTCAGCACATGGATCTCTGCCTGATGGTTCCTCTTCTTCCTGTGGATAGTGGTCTTCTCTCTCAAGTTCTTCTGGAAGAGAGGGATGCTCTCAAGTGCCTCTTGTAGAGTCATCTGGATATGGAATCCATCGGTCATCTGTTGGATGAACTCTAACTGCTGATCTCTTTTTGGATTTTCTTTTTTATTTCCCTTGGCCAAGCAAAGTGCTTGGGGAAGGGGATGGTTGGCTCCTCCTTCGATAGAGGGCTAGGAAGAGGTTCCTATTGCTGTGAAGGCATGGAATCCATACAAGTGTCATCAATCATCATATATGGACTCGAAGATGAAGAACCTTTCCTTTATTTATTTTTTTGATATTTTTCATATAGTCTCGGGGTACAGAAACTATAGAAAAATTCTGCTGGAATAGAAGGGGTGGACTCAGTACCACCCACGACACCGGAAACTATGACATCAGTACCGCACTGTGGATCAACATCTGGAACTCTGGTGGCATCAGTGCCACCCTCTGCATATGGAGAAGCAACGACCTCAGTACCGTCAGCTGGATCAATGTCCATGGTGGTGTCAGTACTACCGTAATTATCATCCTTAGTGGCATCAACACCGCTATCCTCCTCGTCTGGAGCTCATGCATCCTCGTGGTGTCGTCTCTCAGATGAGGCGCCACCGGATGACATCCTATTGCTCCTAAGTGACATAAAATAAGCATCAAATGTATATGAAGAAATGTCACCCAATGAATAACTAGGAGTGGTGGTCTCTATAAACTGTACCTGCTCAGATTTTCCTTTCAAGTTGTTCGGATTGGGCTCAATCTGAGTTAGTATGGTGGCCTTGCCCATAATGATGTCCCTCATCTCCTGACAAAACTCATCTATCTCCCTCCTAAAGGATGCATGCTGGTTGGAAAGTAGACAGTCTAGATCATCGAGTGCTAGGTTCTCATAAGCTAGCCCATGAGAATCGGACGGGTTGCCTCTCTGAAAATGAGGCTGTTGCTGGAACTGATGAGGGACAGGCTGAGAATACTGCTGAGGCTGCTGCTGGTGCTGCCTCCACTGTTGTCCCTGCTGGTCGGGACGAGGACCCGACTGGTAAGGCTGCTGCTGTGGCTGGTGAGGGAATTGGGGCTGTTGTTGTGGCTGACTAAACTATCCACCCAGAGCTGGAGGCTCCTGCTGGGATGAGGCACCTCCAATCGACCACCTGAATCCGGGATGATCTCGGCAGATCCCGTGCTACTGTCGGTCGTACCAAATCCCGTTAACTTCCATTAACGGCTCCTTCTCAAAGGGGGGTGGAGGAAGAACAACCAGTGGCTGATCCTGCTGATACACCACCATCTGAGTGTCCTGAGATGGCGGTGGCTGGGAGTACTGGTGTTGCGGCTGCTAGAATGGCTCCGCTTGGATGTGATGAACCTGTCGGTACTGGGTGGAGTGTTGGATCGAGATGTTGCTGCTAGGATCAACCTGTGATCTGAGGAGGGTCTGAGAAACCATCTGTGCTTGGAGACACATGATCTGGGTCTTCAGGTCATTCAACGTCTGTGCCAACTGATCGATATGCGTCATGCCCTAGCACTGCTTCTTCTTGATAATCTCGATGTGGTCCAGCTTCTCGTTGATGATGCCCATATCAACGGCCGATGAAACTGCCTGTGCTACGGCTGTTGAAGATGTGGATGGACCTGCATCGACCCGTGCTATCCTCTGATAGGACACGACATGGGGTGAGGAATTCCCCTGAGTGTAGAGACGGGTCTGGGATATAACTGTGTAGTTCTAGGCCATCTCCTCATATATGGCCCAGACCTAGTGTTCGCACGAAATTTTGAGGGTTGGATAAATTAATGATATGCAAAGTTGTCTTTGTCGTTCTCAAAATCTCGTGACAAACAAACCAAATTTTTTTAAAATTTTTGCTACTTATTAACTTGTATAGCGGACATGGTCGAACTCAGGAAGGCTACAAATTCGGGGGGTTATTCAATTAATCAGAAATCAATTAAGAGAAAATAAGAATCTCAAAGGACAACTATCCTTAGTTTTTGTGATTTTTTTTATCTTTTTTAATTTTTTTTATTTTCAAGAAAAATAGCACGAAGCAATATTCACAAGATCAAAATTACGCACACCAACTCTTTTTGTAATTTTTCATTTTATCAAAAATACTCAGAAAAATCCAGAGAAAATATTTTTGGGTTTTAAAAGTTTTGAAATATTTTTGAGAATTTTTGTGGAATTTTCAGTTGTTTTTGTATTTTTCTAAAAATCAAACAGTGAGAAAATGTGCATAGCCTGGAGTAATTTGCAACTTAAAAATACTTTAAGTGCCCAAAACTCCGAGAATTTTTTTAAGACAAATTAGAATCAATTATCTACAAACAGGAACTGAAATCACTATTTTTGGATTTTTGTAGAATTTTCTACGATTTTTGGAAGATTTATGATGTTTTCAATTTTTTGGATTTTATAAATAATTAATGCGTGAAAATTGATCATAAATTATAAGACAATGAAATACAACTACTCTAATTTTTTTGGAATTTTTGGAACAATATTTGAATTTTTACGAATTTTTGAATTTCAGGAAGACAAAATAACACTATTTTTTATTTTTTAATAACAATAATAAATGAAGGCAAAATGCAATGAAAAATTTATGCTAAGAAGGTAATCACATCAGGAGCATAGCACAATTTTTCAAGATTTTGAGATCGCAAATAACATTTATTTCATTCAAATAGAGCACGCAAGTTTTTGTTCTGCAGTTCAAGGACTAAAATGTAAATAAGTTCTGTCTTTGCATCAAATAAATAATAGAAATAAATCACAGGAGAGAAAGCACAATTTTACCAATATATCATGTCCATGTCATGTGCTTGAGGCTCTAGCAGGGACTCTTTCGTAATTTCAGAAACTTCACAGACCAATATTGCAAATTTCCCAATAAAATATTGAATCAAAACCCTAAAAGGGTTCTTTTTGCTTCATTTCAACGTAACCAACAGGGGAGGAAACAAGGGTAGCTGCCCCTTGCTTCTTCTCCATGCAAGGGGGGAGGCAGCTGGTGGTGGACGCGCAGTTGAGGAACGAGAGAGAGGGCGGCGCGACCGATGAGGCGCATCTTCGTGCGGGGCCGGCGGAGCGCGGGAAGGAGGCGCGCGGGTGGTCGGGCCGCGCGTGGCATTGATATGCTCGGCGGTTGCAGAGCGGCGCTACTGTCGCAGCTGAAGGGGACTCTGGAGGCGAGCACCGCCCTCGCGCGGGGGCGCGGTTTGCTGGAGATTGGCTTCGAGGAGGTGTGGCGCGCTGGAGGCGTCGCAGGAGGTGCGATGAGGCACGGGATGCACGGCGGCTCCGCGCGGTGAGGCGACTTTGGGCGACGCTGGGCTCTGAAGGCAAAGGAGCTCGGCCGACGGATGGCGGAGCGCAGGGTCGACGGTAGGTGCGCTTCGGGCGGCGCTGGTGGAGATATACGGCGGGCGGCCCCTCCCATGGCTGGGGGGTGGGCGACAGTTTTTTTATAATTTTTTTATTGTAATGATGTAAACAATAATAAAAAGGAAAAAACTTTTTTTATATATATATTTTTTGTAAATAGGAAAAACAATGAATTAAAAATAATAGGACAAAGATTTTTTTTAATTTTTTAATTTTTATTTTTTTTATTAATGGTCCTGCAAAACAAACGTTAGAGATAAAGGAATAAATGATTTTTTTACTTTTTTATTTGCAAAATCAGAAAATGAGCGGAGATCCAACGAGCATGAGAGATTTGAATCCGATTCTTTAACCACCGTGCGTGGTCGGAGTCGATAGATCGTGGGAGGTGGAATTTGAAGGCGGAGAGATCGAGAAGATGCGGGGGCGGATAAAAAACGTGACGGATTTTTTTAATGATCTAGAAAAAGAAAATGATGATGAATAAAAAATGTGATGAAGTAAACAACGATTAACCTAGATAAAAATAAGAAAAATGTGGATCTCACCTTAGGAGCGGAAATGCACCGTGATTGCCTCGATAAGGCCGACTCGCTGTCACCAGACGACTTGGAGACTAGGTAACTTCCTCGATGAAATTTTCTCTCGAAGATTGGGCTCCTCTCTCTAAAGATTGATCAAGTTGGAATGAGGTAGAAGGAGCCATATAAATAGAAAAAATGGAATGAAATTTTATTTTTGATTTTTTTGAATAAAGAGATAAGAGATGAAATTGAAATTAATTTTTTAATTTTTTGGTGGAAGAGATGATATGAGATAAAGTAAAAGAGATAAAACTATTTACAAAATTATCTATTTTTTTGAATTTTCGTCACTTTATTTATTTGAATTTAAAAAATGTTATTTTTTATTTTTTTATGATGGTTATTTAAAAATAACAACTATATACATATACTATATACATATATGACATTATATACAAGGGTAAATAAGGAAATTAGCTCTTTTTTAAAATTTATTTTTTTATTTTAATTAATTGGTAAGAATAATTTACAAATATATACAAATACACTATTTACAAAATTCATGGGAAAATTGCACAAACCACCTCGGAAAACTAACTTTTTACTCGTAACTCCAAAATTTATGAAATCATAGCCATTTTAAAGATAATTTAATTTAGAGTCCAATGGACGTGAGATGGTTTAATTTGAGGTCATATGGAGCCCGAATTGATTTTTCAATTAGTGCTTAATGGCTTTTTCCAAGTGTGGCTACTTTTATTCTGTACATAATTTAATTGTGCAATTATTTTTATTAATTAGGACACATTTTTATTTACAACTTTTATTTTGAAAGTTATTTGATTTGAGGTCAATTGAGGCACAAATAAATTAGTGTTAGTTTTATACATATATACACAAAATAAGTGAGAAGTATTTACATCAACACACATACATTTTTTTTTATTTTCTGCTTAAGGACCCTTATCTCCCCCTACTTTATTTCTGATCGATCAGGTCAAGTCTTGACCTTCTCTCGAGGTTGGGGTCAGCCTGTATACAATCTTCCTTCTTTTTTTTAATTTTCTTTTCTTTATTGTTCCTTTCTTTCCTCATTTATTTATTTTAGGTTAAAATTAGTAGAAGTGTACAATATTTACATAGATGCAAATTAGTAAGAATATGGAGTTAGTGTTATATGCAGGTATTTTATAAGGGATTTTAAGGTAAAATAGATGAATAAAGATGACGAATCGCAGATTCATCATCCCCCTATGCTTTACCTTTGCTAGTCCCTTAGCAAACACTTATTTGAAAGAATAAGTGAAGAAAAAGAAAAAGAAAGGGAAAATAAAGAAAGTAGGACAATATCGAGTACTAAACTTATCTTCATAAAATTGTAGTTTGGAACTCTGTCGGACCTTTAGATTATTAGTGTGTCGGAACTTCTGTGAGACTTAGAATTTTAAAATCGACAACCTTCAAGTTCTACACATCATTGTCACAGTTTCGGCTCAGAAGTCATCTTAGATGAATCCTCTTCCCAAAGTATACCCTATGAACATTGAACAATCGACTCATGTGTGTGAAAGGTTTTAGCTCTTCCCATCCAGAATGCCGAACTACCATACAAATCTCCTCTCCAGCAACTCGTCCTCGGGGAGTCAGGTATTTCCTTCTAAGGTCTGTCGCATTGTGTTCACAATCGAATTGGGGGAGAAGTTAGAAGAAGGAGAAAAGAACTGGAGGGTGGCCAATGTAGTCACCTCTCCTTGTGAAGCTGGCTAGTGTAGCCGAGTCTCCACCAAGAACTGTTGGTTTTCTTGAAGCTTGGAACTTTTTGGTCAGATATTTATTTGGTAGTGACTTCTTTGTATTTGGATTTTTGATGGCTCTGCTTGGATCTTGTGCCCCTACGGATATAGAATCTTTTTTTCCGTACATGTTTTGGGGTCTTAGAAAAAAAATTGAGCCCAGTTGTCCATCCCTTTTCCGAAGCTTTATTTCAACCCATACGCAGGTCTTTAGATTTCCACGCTACCAGAAAAGAAACTCACACAGTCTTCCAACATCCCGTCTGAGTTGAGCTAAGTGCATAGTGCGAGAGTACAAATTAATTCCATATTCCAGAGTTATACCCATAATTAAGAGACCAGGTCAGACATTAAGAGTCAAATGTTGCACATTGTCATGTGGAACTCAAAGAATTAAGTCAAAGACCTGAAGCTTCTAAAATCCTATTTCTCAGTGAAGTTCCTCTGAGAATTAGATGGATTAAGATCCAACTAATCTCCATTCTTCAATTTTATTCCAGACAAAGTTTAAATAGCAATACTATCCTGAAAAATGCACATGCAAATGCAACATATGAAAAATGCAGAGAGTTTTTTTTATGCACATGTAAAAAGAACTTTTTTTTACAATTTTGAACTGTTTATGGATTTTTGGAGGATAAATGCAGATGTGAAAGAAAGTTTTTTTTAATTATGCAAATTTTTATAGATTTTTGGTTTTGTAGTTTTTTAAGGAAAAAGGATTAGTAAAATATATATAAGTATATACAAGAGAATTTTTTTGTTTTCATTTTTGTTTTGTTTTTTTAACGCACGTGGATTTTACAAAATTGTACACATAACCCCCCCAAATAAATGTATTTAAAAGTATGAGTTATGTTTAAAGTATATATACAATATATACGACACCCCCTATACTTAGCTCGAACTATCTCCTCATAGTCGTCAGAGAGCGACAAAGGAAGGCATAACTCGTGCTAAGTATAGAAAGGTGAAAAGACTCCTATTCTACAACGACTCAAAGAAAAGATAAAAAGAAGGGAAGTTGGTGATCCCCCTATAATTAGGATCAAGTAATCCTAAGTATAGTAGAATGTATAAAGGGGAAAATCGATGAAGAGAATGTGTAGACTCACAATGACACGATATGAACAACATCACCCCCCATACTTAGGGCAGAGTATACCTAAGTATAGTCAACAACAACAAGGGTGATAAACATGACGAATATGAACAACACAAATCCTTCACCCCCCCTATACTTAGGATAAAGCACATCCTAAGTATAACATATATACACACACAGAAAAGGGGTGAATGATAAAATGTGAGAAGAAAGAGTGAAACGAAAGGATATACAAGAGGAGTGGATGTACAATGGTCAAGAAGGTCGAAAGCGAACCTTCTTGCAGGTTCGTTGAGGTATGGATTTGACAAGATGTAGGTCGATATTGGGATCATCATTAGACATAAACTGAGTAGGATCGACTATAATGTATCCTCAGTGGTTTCAGATTCTGCAGGCCTAAATCGGTTATTTAAAGTAGTGTGGTCATGTCCTGCCTGGGAAGTCTCGCAAACATCAAAGTAAAATGGCTCGAAATCATTATCAGAAAAAGTAGGATCAATTTCAGCCTAGAGAGCCTCTACTGGATCATCATCTTTATCAAAAGGCCTAAATTCTTTTATAAAAGCAATCAAATCAAATTTGGCCTGATCGGTCTCATCTGAATCAGGGTGAATAGGAACGGACTCATCAGTGAAAGTAGTCAAATCATGTTTGTCATGCATAGTCTCAGAGTCTGCCTTCCGCTCTAGGGTGTCTATCGTGTAAATCCCGCAGATGTCATCAATGCATCGCCACATACCAAAAGTGGGAACTCCAAGGTCTATACTTTATGAGTCTTCCTCCTTGAAGAGGAATTCTTGGGTTTCATTATCATCCAACATATAACAAGAATCTCTGATATTATCATCGAGGTCAAATTCCTTGGGGTTGGATAACACGGGTGGGCTCTCATGGGATGCAGGTCTCTGGACAGTAGTGGGTGTAGTGATTAACACATCGCTCCCTATATCAGAATGGAAGAGAATCTCTCCTGATCCGTAATCAATAACGGCTCCTGCAGAGGCAAGGAAAGGTCATCCCAGGATGATTGGAGGGTGCTCCACAGGGTTGGAGGTCTCCATGGGCATTATAACAAAATCCAAAGTAAAATTCATGCCCTGAATGAGAATGACCATGTTTTCTAGAATACCCTTCGACCTCTTGATAGATCCATCAGCAAATTGAACTATCATCCTGGTTTTACTTAGAGGCCCAAGATGAAGAGAATGTACCATAGAGAAGGGTATTATATTGATTGACGAACCGCCGTCAAGGAGAGAGTTATCACAAGAATAGTCAGATTTGGAGCAACTCACAAGAGGTGTGACGGTGTTCCCTTTCCTAAAATACAGACGATGAGAGATGGCGTAGGCAGTGGCCATGGTCAAGATGTGACGCTCAGATCTTCTCCTTCGCTTTCTTTTCTTGTGTTGAGGAGTAGATAAATCTGTCATGGCCTATTGAAGTGGAGCTTTAATGATCTCATGAAGGGTGGCCATTACTTCCGGTTTAGTTAACATTTTTTTGAAATTTTGGACCTCATCCATACAAGGGAGGAGGTCAGAATCAACATTTACACGAGGATTGCCAAGAGCAGTATGTACAATAGCATCCTCGAGGTCAAGGTTGGCACATGATGTGAATAGATTTGTGGATAAATGATTGGGCATTTGGGTCCTTTTCTCACAAAATGAATCAATAATATGTCTCCCAGAATCTTTTTGTATTTTCAAAATTTTCTCATTTTTTTGTATTTTGGGTGATTTCAAGCTCTCATGATTATCCTCAAGTGAATCCATATCCTCAAATAGTGGAGCAATGTTCTGGCTCTCATTCATGTTAAATAGATTGGAAATCCTCGAATTCATATGCTCCATCATCTGGTTCAATGTCTCAAGTGTGGATAGCATGAAAGGTGACTCCAAAATCCCAGGATCGGGTGGGTTGAATGAGGGTGGGTGAAAATCAAAGTCCTCCGACTCCTGAAATAATGGGTTAGGTGGATATGCACAAAAATCAGGACGAAAGTCCTCCTGGAAGAGGGAAGGTGGATCAACTGGAGGGTACGAGGTATCTGCGAAGATCGGATTATAATAACTCCAGTCGACCATCTTCGAAACAAAAGATGAGAGAGCACGAGGGTTAAGTCAAAAGACATGGAGAAAAAGGCGTAAATGCACAACATGATCTAGTATGCACACAAGCAATCAAACGCAATACAAACCCCCAATTCACCAACTCAATGCAATGTGAAAACCGTGAAGGTTCGGTCTCTTAATCTTATCTATTTTAGAGTTAGGTGATAATCACAAAGTTGTACAAACACTTAGGTTGAATTATGGGATTTGGGAACTAACCTTAGTGTGTACGCGAGCAAATTAAAATGAATACAATGAGGGGGTTACTCTCTCAAAAGCAATGATGTTTCCTTATGTTTATTTTAGGGTCGAGTTTTCTTTAGCAATCCCAAATTTTAGGCAGTTATCAGTTGGTTTAAGTATATTCAACGAATCGTCTACCGAGTATCCAATTTCCTTTTTAACTTATGTGAGTAAAAACGAGGAAGGAGATCGGAAATGCCAATGCGCGATTAAAAACGATGACGCATGCAGGGGTTAGAGATGCGTACCTTGTCGCCAGCACTCTACATACAAGTGATCCGCGCAGAATTTAAATACCGAAAAATAAACTATCCTATATGATGCGAGTGAACCATCCTAGATGACAACTTCTATTAACGGGCAAGAACAAGTTAATTTGATTAAGTCCAAATTACGCTCTACTCTATAGGCACAGAAATTCTTATTTAGGGTGTTTGGATCTAATTACCTGGCTCAAGCAAATTAATTAAAGCAATCAATAGATGGCTCACGAAATCCGCGGAAAACAAAGAAAAATAAAGGCGATGAAAACAAAAATCGGTGAGGTCCCCCAAGTGCACCGGCACTTGGCGAAACAGACCCCGCAACAAATGAACGTCCGTTTACAAAAGTTCAAATGCTAGAAAAAATAATCTCTCTCTCTCCCTCTCTCTCTCTCTCTCTTTCATCTCTTTCAATTCTTCTTCTCCTCTTCTCATGCTATCCCCCGGCTTGATGAAGAATCAAGCTGCCTCCACGTCGCTTGGGTGCTTCGGCTCTCCTAGGATCGCCTCCTTGGCTCCACGAACCCTCGCAAGAAAAAGAAAAGAGAATGTGTAAGAAACAAAATTATCAAATATGAGAATGAATGCAGTGGATATAAATAATGAAGTGAATGGAAAAAATGTAAAGAGATATTTACAACCAAGAATAGCAGGTCAAAAGAGAAACCTAACTACCCTCGCTGTGCCTCCTCGGCAACGATGTCATTTTGTTTGGGCACGAAATTTTGAGAGTTGGATAAAGTAATGATATGTAAATTTGTCTTTGTCGTTCTCAAAATCTCGTGATAAACAAACCATATTTTTTTTAATTTTGCTACTTATTAACCTGTATAGCGGACATGGTCGAACTCAGGGAGCCTACAAGACCCGGGGGTTGTTTAATTAATCAGAAATCAATTAAGAGAAAACAAGGATATCAAAGGACAACTATCCTTGGTTTTTGTGATTTTTTTTATCTTTTTTAATTTTTTTATTTTCAAGAAAAATAACACGAAGCAGTATTCACAAGATCAAAATTACGCACACCAACTCTTTTTGTAATTTTTCAATTTATCAAAAATATACAGAAAAATCCAGAGAAAATATTTTTAGGTTTTAAAAGTTTTGAAATATTTAAGAATTTTTGTGGAATATTCACATGTTTTTTTAATTTTCTAAAAATCAAACAGTGAGGAAATGTGCTCAGCCTGGAGTAATTTGCAACTTAAAAATACTTTAAGTGCCCAAAACTCCTGGATATTTTTTTAAAGACAAACTAGAAGCAATTTCTACAAACAGGAACTTAAATCACTATTTTTTGGATTTTTGTAGAATTTTCTATGATTTTTGGAAGATTTTTGATGTTTTTCAATTTTTTGGGTTTTATAAACAATTATGCATGAAAATTGGTCAAAAATTAAAACAATGAAATACAACTACTCTATTTTTTTGGAATTTTTGGAACAATATTTGAATTTTTACAAAATTTTGAATTTTAGGAAGACAAAATAACATTGTTGTTGATTTTTTTAATAATAATAAATGAAGGCAAAATGCAATGAAAATTTTATGTTAAGAAGATAATCACATCAGAAGCATAGCACACTTTTTACAAGATTTTTAGATCACAAATAACATTTATTTCATTCAAATAGAGCAAGAAAGTTTTTGTTCTGCAGTTCAAGGACTAAAATGTAAATAAGTTCTGTCTTTGCATCAAATAAATAATAGAAATAAATCACAGGGGAGAAAGAGCAATTTTACCAAACTATCATGTGCATGTCATGTGATTGAGGCTCTGGCAGGGACTCTTTCGTAATTTCAGAAACTTCGGAGACCAATATTATAAATTTATCAATAAAATATCGAATCAAAACCCTAGAAGGGTTCTTTTTCCTTCGTTTCAACGCAACCAACAGGGGAGGCAACAAGGGCTGCCACCCCTTGTTTCTTCTCCACGTAAGGGGGGCGGTGACTAGTGGTGGATGCGCGGTTGAGGAACGGGAGAGAGGGCAGCATGGCTGATGAGGTGCGTCTTCGCGCAGGGCCGGCGGAGCGCGAGAAGGAGGCGCGCAGGCGGTCGGGCTACGCGGCGTTGGGATGCTCGGCGGTTGTAGAGCGGCATTGCCGTCGCGGCTGGAGGAGACTCTGGAGGCGAGCACCGCCCTCGTGCGGGGGCGTGGTTCGCTGGAGATCGGCTTCGAGGAGGTGCAGTGCGCTGGAGGCGTCACGGGAGATGCGGCGAGGCGCGTGATGCAAGGTGGCTCCGCGTGGTGAGGTGACTTCCGGCGGCATTGGGCTCTGAAGGTGAAGGAGCTCGGCCGACGGCCGGAGGAGCGCAGCGTCAGCGATAGGTGCACTTCGGGCGGTGCTGGTGGAGATGTACGGCGGGCGACCCCCCTGCGGTTGGGGGGTGGGCGATAGTTTTTTTTGAAATTTTTTTATTGTAATGATGTAAACAGTAATAAAATGGAATTTTTTTTATATTTTTTTTGTAAATCCAAAAAATAAGGAATTAAAAACAATAGGATAAAGAAATTTTTTATTTTTTTATTTTTTTATTAATAGTCATGCAAAACAAACGTTAGACATAAAAGAAATAAATGGTTTTTTTTACCTTTTTTATTTACAAAATCGGAAAATGAGCAGGGATCCGGCGGGCATGAGAGATTCGAATCTGATTCTCCGACCACCGTGCATGATCGAAGTTGATAGATCGTGGGAGATAGAATTTGCAGGCAGAGAGATCGAGAAGATGAAATGAAAAATCGAGTCGGTGGCGGATCAAAAACGTGACGGTTTTTATAATGATCTAGAAAAACAAAATGACGGTGAATAAAAAACGTGATGAAGTAACCAACGATTAACCTAGATAAAAATAAGAAAAATGTGGATCTTACCTTAGGAGCGGAAAAGGACCGTGATCGCCTCGACAAGGCCGACTCGCTGTCACCGGACGGCTTGGAGACTAGGCAACTTCCTCGACGAAATTTTCTCTCAAAGATCGGACTCCTCTCTCTAAAGATTGATCAAGTTGGAATGAGGGAGAAGGAGCCATATAAATAGAAAAGATGGAATGAAATTTGATTTTTGATTTTTTTGGATAAAGAGATAATGAAATTGAAATTAATTTTTGATTTTTTTGGTGGAAGAGATGACATGAGATAAATTAAAAGAGATAAAACTATTTATAAAATTATCTAATTTTTTTGAATTTTCGTCACTTTATTTATTTGAATTAAAAAATGTTATTTTTTTATTTTTTTATGATGGTTAATTAAAAATAGCAACTATATACATATACTATATATATATATGACATTATATACAAGGGTAAATAAGGAAATTAGCTCTTTTTTTAAAAAAATTTATTTTTATTTTAAATAATGTGTAAGAATAATTTACAAATATATACAAATAAAATATTTACAAAATTCATGGAAAAATTGCACAAACTACCCCGAAAAACCAACTTTTTACTCGTAACTCCAAAAATTATGAAATCATAATCATTTTAAAGATAATTTAATTTAGAGTCCAATGGACGTAAGATTGGTTTAATTTGAGGTCATATGGAGCCGAAATTAATTTAGTGTCTTTTTTCAAGTGTGTGTACTTTAATTCTGTACATGATTTGATTGTGCAATTATTTTTATTAATTAGGACACATATACACATATACACAAAATAAGTGAGAAGTATTTACAACAACACATACACATTTTTTTATTTTCTGCTTAAGGACCCTTATCTCCCCCTACTTTATTCCTGATCGATCAGGTCAAGTCTTGACCTTCTTTGGGGGTTTGGGTCATCCTGTATACAGTCTTTCTTCTTTTATTTTATTTTATTTTCTTTATTTTTCCTTTCTTTCTTTCTTTATTTATTTTAGGTTAAAATTAGTAAGAAGTGTACAATATTTACACAGATGCAAGTTAGTAAGAATATGGAGTTAGTGTTATATGTAGGTGTTTTATAAGGGATTTTAAGCTAAAATAAATGAATAAAGACGACGAATCGTAGATTCATTATCTGGTCTTCCTCTTTGGTGAAGTAGGAGACCCCATAAGAAGTATTCACAAGTCCCTGTAGTTCAGGTGTTAGACCACAAAATAAACTATGTACTAAGTTGGGCTTTGAGATGACATGGTGTGGACACTACTCAATGAGCTCACAGAAACGATCTCATGCCTCATGAAACTGCTCATTGAGGATCATGGTGAAATTGTTGATCAGAGCTCGAGCTGCCTTCGTCCGGTCGAGTGGATAATACTTATTTAAGTACCCAGTCTGGAGTTGTTCCCACGATGTGACATATCTCCCCAAATGCTTCAGCCAGTAGCCTGCTCTGTCGACCAGGGAGAATAGAAAAGCCATTATCTTGATGGTGTCTTCATCCATGTATCTATCATGGGCAATGCTGCAGATCATCTCAAACTCCTGCATGTGAAGATGCGACTCCTCGGTGGCAAGCCCATGGAATTTGGGCAACAACTGGAAGTTTTGATGGGGGATCTTTAAATCTCCCAGAATCATCGAAATCTGAATCTAAAAGCGTGTAAGAGTTACACCAGGGTTGTAAAACTCTCTCTTTAGCCTAGCTGGTCGGACTGGCTCCAGTGGTTCATCTAGATGTCCTCCATCTCCTCCTCCAATCTCTGATATCTCTCCACCGCCTGCTCGGTTCGGCTCTCCTTGGCCGGCTCGCATCTGTTCCATCTCTGTACGCATATCTACCATGAAGGCTCCCTGGATTCTGATCTGACGTTGCATCGCCTCCATGGATGCTAACAATGTGTTGTTGATGGTGCCCTGATCTAAAACATATGTGGTACTCAGGGGCTGCCCATCGGTGCACTCCTCGTTACTGGCCATCTCTTGGGTCTCTGTAAAGGCAAAAGACCCCAACTCAGGCACCGTCAAATGAATAAATATCTACTCTAGTCTCCACTTAGGCACCTTGGTACTGGAAGAATGGTAGTCGATGGGGAACATGGTGGAATCAGTCTCAGGTTCGGAGAGCGGGTCTAGGCTCTCCCAAACCTGCCTAAGTGAATGGGGCGGAGTGCTTGAGAGCAGTGCAACCAAAGACTGCCTAAGGGACCTCCGACCCATCATCGTGATTTGGAAAGAGGCGGATGGAATTTGGAATCAAACAAGATCAGAAATAAAACCCCAAATTCACCTACGTAATGCTGAGCTGATGACCGTAAAGGTTCGGTCTTTTATCTTGTCAGTCTTTTATCTTGTCGATTCTATTTAGGTGATAATTCGGTCTAACATGGCGATTAAGCGAACTAGTAGGAACCCGATGCTCCCATGTGGCCCAATCCCAAAGCTAGATCTTTCCCAGTCACTACAAGTTGCGGACCATTTACTAGCTACCCGTTCAACTCGCTCTGCTAAGGATATCACGGCCCGCTTTACTAGAAAACAGAGCCATCCTCACTGGAGAATGACTAACCCAAAAATCATTAGTCTAACGAGAGTTCAGGTATGACTCTAGCCTAGTGTGCGGGTCACTCTCTCGCACAATCAAATCAAATAATGGGGGGATGACTCTCCAAAGACAGATTTTTAGGTGAAGTGTCTTTTAGGATCAAGTTTGATTAGCAGTCCCAATTTTATGATTATCACTTTTTATGTATTTTTCAATAAGAAAACAAATGCCTAACAAAATTTTCAATCTCATGATTATTTAACAGTTCAAGAAAACATGGGGAGAAGTCGAAAAAGCGGATGTACGATCAAAGACTATGATGATGCAAAGTCAGAGATGCATACCTATCGCCAGCACTCTACATGCAGGGTGTTCCACGCATAAATTTAAAGACTGAAATGTAAACTAACGTAAATGATGCAAGAAGAAAACAACCTTAGATGAGCCATTTCTACATGCGAATAACAATAGCTAGCTAATTAGACTAAGTCTGGACTCCAATCTTGGGAACCACTTGGTGCTCGCCGCAACGGGTCCTGCTAGCGTTGTAAGTGGTTCCTTACGACGCGTGGACTCGAGTCTAATTAAACTAACCTTTTATTATAAGTTATAAATAAGGTCCAATTACGAATTATAGGTGCAGACAAGTAATTAGGGATTGGGCCTTAATCAATTATGTCACAATTAGAGAAAATCTTAAATCTAAGGGCCAAATTCTTTGAGAATCAAATAAGAATAAAAGCGAAAGAAATCAAAACTGGTGAAAAACTACGGTGAGGTACCCCGAGCACACTAGTGCCCAGCGAAACATGCCCCGATATAAGCCAAGTGTCCAAAAAGTCTGAAGTCCCTGCATTATTACAATAACAAATAGTTTGCTGAAAGAAAAACTACTCTATCCTATATAACTAATGTCTTCATATCCTTCTGCTCCTCCTTAGATGTGGTCACTCCAACCAAAAATCGCAGAGTCCTCGGGCGGTCCCTTGGCAGAAGAGTGCCAGAAAAATAGTTATAACAGATAGAGGTAAAAATAAAGAAAACTGAAAATCGACTACTAAGTCGTACTCCCCAGCAATGACACCATTTTGAGGAACTGACTGAGGATTGAGGTTAAGTGATATCAGAGGTCGTTGCAACCTCAATCACTCAACCAGACTCAACAAGAAAACCAAGACCACAATTAAGACAATTACAAGCACAAAATCAAATGTAAGCGGTCTCCGCTATTTATTTAACCTGGTATAGCGACCAGGGTCAAACACAAGGAGCATAGAAAGTACAAAGTAATCGAGATCAGAACACTAAATACAATTTTTATTTATTTTTTGTTTTTGCAAATTTTTATATTTTTCTAAATAGTGAGCATGCCAATAAAACAATAAGAAAACTAAGACACAAGGAAGCCTTACCAATTTTTATTTAGACTAAAAATACACAAATTTAAGAAATAAAAATGTTTTTATATTTTTCAAATATGTAGATATTTTTGATGATTTTATGGTATTTTTCTGATTTTTATACAATTTTGTAAAAATGAAATAAATACAAAACAACAAGGCAATGTACAGTCTGGATTGTAGAGCAAATTTAAAATATCAAATATGCCCAAATGTCTTGATCGTAATTTTTATGATAAAATAGATAAAATACCTAACTACATCAACTGAAATCCCATTTCTTTGATTTTTATAGAACTTTTAATGAATTTTATAAAATTTTTAGTCTTTTGTGATTTTAGGGTTTTTATAAAAGATAATGGCACAAAATGTCACTGGAGTGAAAAAAAGCTAAAACAAGTACGCAATAATTTTTATGGAATTTTTGAGACCATTTTTATATTTTTTGTGGCCTCGACCAAGCTGTGGAAGGCCGAGAGGCTTGTCACGGCGGCGTATGCCGGCCATGAGGTTGAGCAACGTGGATGCTCCACCAAACTCCGACCCGAAGGGTCCCTCTGGAAGCTGCCACTCAACTGGAGGTGGCTAAGACTGGAAGGAGGAGCGAAGCACGACCTAGGGCACTGTGGAGGCAGATGAGATGTTATATAGGCATCTCGAAGGTCAGGAAGGATTGGCAAAATACGCGAGACTCGAGATTAATTCGGGTCATCCAAGGAATCTGTGAGGATCACAGAGGTCTGAGGAATCAAGAGTCCAAGATTCGAGGAGAGAGGAGCTCGGATTCGGGTAGGAGAAATAAGAGAAAAGGCTCTGGCGACGGGTATTCGACCCGACTTGAGCTAGGAGGGAGCGTTGACCGGGGTCAACAATCCCTCCTGGACCGATCAGACAATAGGAATTTACATAAAACTTATAAATTCAATAAAAAAATAATAAATGATTTTAAATCAAAAGTTTTCAACATAAGAAATGTTTGTTATTTTTCAAGAAATTTTTCTGTGATTTTTAATGATTTTTACAAAAAATAAATTAGGGTATATACAATATATAGAAGTATATACAAGTATAATATACTTATTTATTTTGTACAATTATTTTTGTTTTGTTATTTTGACATAAAAACCCTAATTTTGTATTTTATTTATTCAACACATGTTTTTAGGAGTCTAAAATAATTTTTATTTTATTTTTGTTATTTATTTACATGTATCTAATAAGTAGAGAGTGAAATATATATACATGTAATTTGTATAAGTGAGAGAGGATTTTATTTTAATTTTTATTTTATTTTTCTAATTTTTGTTTTACGCTGTTGATAAAAGACCTGACCGCCTGCTGACTCAACTGATCACTGGACCAGGGCATTCCCTGGTGTTCTTTCTTTATGTTATGCCGGGCTAATTTGATCACCCTCTTGTAGGTGGTACACTGGAATGAACTAGCCGCTCTTTCTGATTGGACCCTACACAACCGCGGTACCTTATTATTGCCCCGGGCCACCTCCCGAACCAATCCACCTTGGTCATACTTCTCCTGCAAATCCTTCATGGCCTTCCTAGTAGTAATGAAAGCTCCTGCATTTTCTAAGACGAGTGGATGCAGGAGAGACTAGAGGAGGGCAGTGATGAACGCGAAATCCACCTCTTTAATAATGAGGAATTGTAGTATAGGAAGTGGATTTCGGTCGTCAAAATACCACAATCTTCGAATGTTGTGGAATATTTTTTTACTTGGCAAGTTTACCAAGGTCGAACTCAGGGAACGGTGATTTTTAGTTGCGCGGTCTTAAATCAAATTTAATTGATTAATGCTCGGTTAATTTTTGTGTTGAGAAAAATATACAATGCAATGATGGAGATGCGATGCAAAGAAAATTAAACAGAGACTATGCTGCCCAAGATCTGTGATTTTAAACGTATTAATTCCTCTAATAAACTGATCAATATTTTCACAAGATTAATCACAAATCAAAATTGATCTTAACTTGATGCTCAAGGGTAATGAATTTAAGCTCAGAATAATGAGATATCAGGCCTCCAAATATCCTTGATTAAAGTCCTCAAAATAGTCAGCAAAAGTCTGAGGGGACTAAATGTGAATTAACCACATGTGAAGATTTTACTAATTAAAGATTACAACGGTTTAATCAGAGTAAAATCATCTTCCGAATTCCTGCAAAAATGATCATTGATTTCTCAAGCACCAATATGTCAAATTTAGCCTGCAATAGTCAGTGATGATCCTCAAATAATAATTGACAATAAACACCCTCAGATCTGATCACAAGCTATGCTAAATTGTAGAGCATAAAAATAGCTTCAAAATGACATATTATACGCTAAAATCGGAGTCCGTATGAAAAAGATATGCTAGAATGAAATTTCAGAGACTAAAATGTAAATAAAATAAAGTTTTCTTTGCAAAAAGTCCCCGGGAGGACTTATCTGTAATTAATAAAACTCGGAGGGGCCTGGACGTAATTTACCCCTGGCGGGGGTATTTCTGCAATTTCTGAAAGCGCCAGGGGCTTAAACGCAATTTTCCAAAGAGCGCACGTGCGTTGCACGTGCGCCTGAGGCTAGGATGGAAGACCTGAGGCTCGGGTGAACGAGGCGGGAGGCTCGGGGCCTCGAGCCTGTGGTTCAGATCCCGAACTAGAGGCTCGGTGAGGGGAGGCGCGAGGCTCGGGCGGCCGGTTCGGGCCCCCCACGTGGCAGCCTTTGGGCCGTTGGATCAAGGGTTGGCCCTTGATCCAACGGTGACTGTGCGTCGAGGTCGGGCGGAGCGCCTGAGAGGCGCTGTGGCGGAGGAGAAGGCCGCAGGCGGAGGTGGCGGTGCCGCCCCTCGGCCGACATACGGCGTGAGGGCGGAGGCCGCCGGAGGAGGAGGAGGCGTCGCGCAAGGCGGGGCGGCATGAGGCGCGGAGGCGGAGGGGCGTCTCTGCGAGGAGGCGGAGTTGCTTCTTCGGGCGGAGCAGAGGGCCGCGAGGCAGAGGTGGCGTGCGGCGAAGGCGAGCTGGTGGAGCGCGGCGGCGAGGTGGTGAACCTGGAGCAGAGGTGCTGTTGTCGAACGGCGGGGACGCGGCGGAGATTCCTGCAAGTGGTTAGGAATACGCGAGGAAGAAGACAACTAGATGTGATGGTGTAATGGGGGGGGGGGGACTCGGCCTTTGCGAGGCCGACGATGGGCGTGACAAACACCGTAAGGGCGAGCTTGAAGACTCGCAGCAGCTCACCGGAGGCGGCTGGATCACGCCGAGGCTCTGCCCTTCCTTGCTATCACCAAGTCGAGGTGGCTCTCGTGATGGAGGATGGGTTCATGGGTTGCCGTCGTTGGAGATTTATAGGAGCGAGGTGGTGGAAGGTCGAGGGTCGGCGGCCATTACATGCATGGAGCGGCTGGCGAGGGATGCAATGGCCGCGCATGGCGGTCATTGATGGCCGCATGCGGCGGTTTTGCGGAGGAGGCGGTTGCCGTTGGGGAAGATGACCCTGGTCACGTGCTAGCCACGTGACCCAGGGGTGCTGGAGGCATGCCCTGGAGCTGCCACGTGGCACCAAAAAAATTTCAGATTTTCAGAGGAGAAAAAGTGATAGAAGATGACCTCGGATCGAAAAATTTTCTTCACGAAAGTTGTTCGTCTCGACGAGATCTACAACTTTCATGAAGGGCCCAGAAGCAAAAGAGGTCACCTGTGCAAAGTGGTATTTTTGGTGGCTTTCCTGGTGTACGAAAAACCACATTTTTGAGATTTGTAATTTTTTTTGGTGATTTTAAAGGGGATAAAAATTCTAGAAAAAATACGATAAATAAGAAGAAAATTATTTACACATTAATCTAATTTTTTTGTATTTTTAAAGGATAAGAAATTAGGAAAATAAATTAGAAGTCAGAATCACACGACTTTTGTGCAGACTGACAACGGACACTCGGACTTGGTCAATTTCTTTGATCTCAGTTTTAATCTGGATTTGAATGTTTGCATTTCTTATTAAAACTTTCATCAAAGGACACAAATGAAAAAGAAATAAAATTAAAAGAGTTAATTATTCACATAAAATCTCAGGTCAAAATTAGTAAAAAGTTAAAATGCGCAAAAGAGGCCCAAAACCCAACTTTCACATATGAGTTCCGAATTTTATGAAATTGGTCTTGTTTTGAAGGTATTTGAAAATGGAGTACTTTAAAAGTGAGTAGACCAAAATCGGACATTGTATGTGGGAGATATGCTCATTTTAGTCTGTCAGATGTGAAATTTGACTTTGGGATTATTTGACACCTATTGGGGTTAGTAATTTTTTTGTATTTTTTTAATAAGGTTAGTAATATCTACACAAAGGAGGTGGTTTGGGGTCAATCGGAGTTAGGATGAATTAACTAAAAATGTGAGAAGTTAGCGGCTTTTTGGACTAATTTACACTGGGAATTTTTAAATGCAATTATGCATGATGAAATGCAGATATTATTTACACATGCATGATGGCTAATAATGATCTATTAATGAATAATTACAGGTGGATGATGGGGGACAGAGCCTAAATGACTGATTTTAGCATGATGAATACGAGATTCATCATACCCCTATACTTAGACCATGCTTGTCCCCGAGCATGAATGAATGACTTAGTTGAATACATCCCTGACTGTGTATGTGAATTTTCAAGGCTTAATTCAGAGAAGACCCTTAATTTGAGTGATCCTAAAATTCTGCTCAACCAAGCTTTAATCAAAAGGAACCCAACTTCTCTAATTTTCAGACTCTCTGTTTGTACATATAATATAAGGATATGATTTTAAGTGTACTGCATTTCATGAGAGTCGAGTCGGGGCATCACTCAAAGTTCCAGTCCCACAGATCCTCCTCTAGACCTAATCCTCAACACTAGAGAATAAGTCTATTCTTGCTTCAGTCAACCGTCTCATTAGTTTGTCAGACTTGAAAGTGTATATGGACGGCCAGTTGATGGAGGGCATAGGATTGTGTGTAATTTTCTCTCCCTTACATTGGAACAAGGTGCCTCTCGAGTGCCTTATTACTCAACACAAGTATATTTTTATTTTGTTGATCAATGTGTCCGTCAAGAGAATTTGGAGTCGTCTGCACTTGTTTTTCTGGGAGTACACCGGGGTGTGTCTCTTTTGAGTATCTAAGATACCTTCGACACCCAGACTTGTATCGCTTACGATGCAGAGCCCTTTTATGGTGTCAGCCCGACTCCTTGGTCCTAATTAGCGCTTGGTCCAAGTGGACACTTTGAAAATATTTGGGAGCGCTCGCCATTGGTGGAAGCTCATTTGGAATTTTGACTTTGGATGATAGAGCTTTTCTTTGACATTTCTCTTCTTTTTTTTGGCTAGCTCCACTGCTTTTACCAAAAGTTGGCGCACACTGATCAACAATTTTCCTTAAGTTTCATCACACCCTGGCACTTAGGTCAATATCAAAAAGATAGCATATGAATCTTGTTCACATACTGGCTAGTGTTTTGCTGACACTCAGGTTTTCTGAAGCCTTCATTAACTTTATCCCATCCTCGAATATCATCAGATCGGATCTAGACTCAAATCTCTAGTCCTAGTTCCTCAAGTGATATCTCAACTCATCTCATCAATCATGCAGTTGTGGGAGTGATTGTGCTAATCATATTCTTTTTGAAGGTAGAGATGAAGAGTGCATTATAGCGCTCAAATCTTTCAAACTAGGGAAGTGTGGATTATTAAGTTCTAAAAACCCTAATGACTAAGGCATGCTGACTCAGAATCTCAAGATTTCAGAAATCAAGTGTCCTCAAAAATCCTCAAGGCTTGAGTGATAGTGAATGTGTCAGGAATATAACAACCAAGGAATGCATGAAATGCGTGATGAAATGCAAGACCATGAGTTTTTTTGTTTTGTTTTGTTGTTGTTTTTTTTAAATAGGTATTATACACACTACTTATACCCATCCCCGATGTTAGATAAAAACGATTAAAGTGCGAGCTATGGATAAAGTAGATAAAATATATACCAAAACACCCCCCTATACTTAGCCTGTGCTATGTCCTCATGGCACAAAGTGAAATGGTGACATAGCTCGTACTAAATATAGAAGGACTAAAAACAAGAGAAGTGATGTATAAACAATGGATGCGGTCCCCCTATACTTAGGCTCAGGCCAGCCTAAGTATAATCGGTTAATTACAGATGTGGAACCGGGAAGAATTTCGGATGTACAAGAGAGTGTAGGTCTCGGAGAGGTGTGCTATCTGGGCAGATCAAATTTTTCATCAAAATCTATGTCCTGAGTGAAGGAGATCTGTTCAACTTGTACTAATTGCTCATTGGATTCGACAAAATGTTTAAGCAGCTGACCGTTGACTATAGATGTTTGCGCGCTATCTGCGGTCTCTGAGATCTCAACACTCCCATTATTGTGTACCTCTCTTACAATGAAGGGTCCCGTCCATTTTGATTTCAATTTCCCTTGGAAAATTTTCAACTTTGCATTAAATAGCCAAACTTTCTGCCCTGGGACAAAGATCTTTGTTCGAATGTTCCTGTCATGCCATCTTTTTACTTTTTCTTTGTAGATGGTGCTGTTTTCGTAAGCATGATTTCGGATTTCAGACAGTTCATTCAAATTCATGTCTCGGTTCTTCTTTCCTTGGTGACAGTTCCAATTAATCTTTTTGATTGCCCATTCTGATTTATGTACGAGCTCTGCGGGCAAATGGCATGGTTTTCCATATACCATTCTAAACGGGGAGGTGCCCAATGGGGTCTTATAAGCCGTCCGGTAGGCCCACAGAACTTGGTCCAGGAGTTGGGACCAGTTCTTCCTGTCAGGGCGAACGAGCTTCTGTAAAATTCCTTTAACCTCCCTGTTTGACACCTCGGCCATGCCATTGGATTGTGGGTGGTAAGGAGTAGCGACACGGTGCTCGATGCCGTATTCCTTAGTCAACTTCTTCACCTCCCGGTTGACAAAGTGGCTTCCTCCATCAGATATTAAAACTTTTGGTATTCCATACCTCGAAATAATATGATCTTTCAAAAACTTGCAAACAGTTTTGCTATCTGCAGCTCGAGTAGGGATAGCCTCCACCCATCTAGATAAATAATCTACCGCGAGAAGAATATATTCAAATACTTGACTATTAGGGAATGGGCCCATAAAGTCAATGCCCCATGCATCGAATACGTCACAGATAATCACTGGTTGCATAGACAATAGATCATCCATCAATCTCATGCCCACAACCCTATATGAGCATCTTAATCTAGGTCCTCTTAAGCAATCAACAGCCGTACTTCAATTCGCAGACACCTCAACTAAGCGACCTAGGGGCGAGATTCGAAACATTGTCATCAACATAGAAGGACAAAACTACCCAGTGGATTTTACAATTCTTGACATGGATGCCCCTAGAAATTGGAAAGATTCCCAGATGATACTAGGGCGACCCTTCCTTAGGACCGCAGGAGCTATATTTGATTATACATCCGGGAGAATCCAGTTCGGGAAAGTTGAACTTAAAATGCAGCAAACTAGGTTCCAAAGACCTAACACTGAGTCGAGCACCGAGTCTGAAAAATCAGAAAAATATACAATGCAATGATGGAGATGCGATGCAAAGAAAATTAAACAGAGACTATGCTGCCCAAGATTTGTGATTTTAAACGTATTAATTCCTCTAATAAACTGATCAATATTTTCACAAGATTAATCACAAATCAAAATTGATCTTAACTTGATGCTCAGGGGTAATGAATTTAAGCTCAGAATAATGAGATATCAGGCCTCCAAATATCCTTGATTAAAGTCCTCAAAATAGTCAGCAAAATTCTGAGGGGACTAGATGTGAATTAACCACATGTGAAGATTTTACTAGTTAAAGATTACAACGGTTTAATCAGAGTAAAATCATCTTCCGAATTCCTGCAAAAATGATCATTGATTTCTCAAGCACCAATATGTCAAATTTAGCCTGCAATAGTCAGTGATGATCCTCAAATAATAATTGACAATAAACACCCTCAGATCTGATCAAAGCTATGCTAAATTGTAGAGCATAAAAATAGCTTCAAAATGACATATTATACGCTAAAATCGGAGTCCGTATGAAAAAGATATGCTAGAATGAAATTTCAGGGACTAAAATGTAAATAAAATAAAGTTTTCTTTGCAAAAAGGTCCCTGGGAGGACTTATCTGTAATTAATAAAACTCGGAGGGGCCTGGACGTAATTTACCCATGGCGGGGGTATTTCTGCAATTTCTGAAAGCGCCAGGGGCTTAAACGCAATTTTCCAAAGAGCGCAGGCTAGGATGGAAGACCTGAGGCTCGGGTGAACGAGGCGGGAGGCTCGGGGCCCCGAGCCTGTGGTTCGGATCCCGAACCAGAGGCTCGGTGAGGGGAGGCGCGAGGCTCGGGCGGCCGGTTCGGGCCCCCCATGTGGCAGCCTTTGGGCCGTTGGATCAAGGGTTGGCCCTTGATCCAACGGTGATTGTGCGTCGAGGTCGGGCGGAGCGCCTGAGAGGCGCTGTGGCGGAGGAGAAGGCCGCAGGCGGAGGTGGCGGTGCCGCCCCTCGGCCGACACACGGCGCGAGGGCGGAGGCTGCCGGAGGAGGAGGAGGTGTCGCGCAAGGCGGGGCGGCGTGAGGCGCGGAGGCGGAGGGGCGTCTCTGCGAGGAGGCGAAGTTGTTCTTCAGGCGGAGCAGAGGGCCGCGAGCAGAGGCGCCGCGAGGCAGAGGTGGCGTGCGGCGAAGGCGAGCTGGTGGAGCGCGGCGGCGAGGTGGTGAACCTGGAGCAGAGGTGCTGTTGTCGAACGGCGGGGACGCGGCGGAGATTCCTGCAAGTGGTTAGGAATACGCGAGGAAGAAGACGACTAGATGTGATGGTGCAATCGAGGGGGGGGGGGGACTCGGCCTTTGCGAGGCCGACGATGGGCGTGACAAACACCGTAAGGGCGAGCTTGAAGACTCGCAGCAGCTCACCGGAGGCGGCTGGATCACGCCGAGGCTCTGCCCTTCCTTGCTGTCACCAAGTCGAGGTGGCTCTCGTGATGGCGGATGGGTTCATGGGCTGCCGTCGTTGGAGATTTATAGGAGCGAGGTGGTGGAAGGTCGAGGGTCGGCGACCGTTACATGCATGGAGCGGCTGGCGAGGGATGCAATGGCCGCGCATGGCGGTCATTGATGGCCGCATGCGGCGGTTTTGCGGAGGAGGCGGTTGCCGTTGGGGAAGATGACCCTGGTCACGTGCTAGCCACGTGACCCAGGGGTGCTGGAGAGAGAGGAAGTCTTGGTGCCACATGGCATGCCCTGGAGCTGCCACGTGGCACCAAAAAAATTTCAGATCTTCAGAGGAGAAAAAGTGATAAAAGATGACCTCGGATCGAAAAATTTTCTTCACGAAAGTTGTTCGTCTCGACGAGATCTACAACTTTCATGAAGGGCTCAGAAGGTCACCTGTGCAAAGTGGTATTTTTGGTGGCTTTCCTGGTGTACGAAAAACCGCATTTTTGAGATTTGTAATTTTTTTTGGTGATTTTAGAGGGGATAAAAATTCTAGAAAAAATACGATAAATAAGAAGAAAATTATTTACACATTAATCTAATTTTTTTGTATTTTTAAAGGATAAGAAATTAGGAAAATAAATTAGAAGTCAGAATCACACGACTTTTGTGCAGACTGATGACAACGGACACTCGGACTTGGTCAATTTCTTTGATCTCAGTTTTAATCTGGATTTGAATGTTTACATTTCTTATTAAAACTTTCATCAAAGGACACAAATGAAAAAGAAATAAAATTAAAAGAGTTAATTATTCACATAAAATCTCAGGTCAAAATTAGTAAAAAGTTAAAATGCGCAAAAGAGGCCCAAAACCTAACTTTCACATACGAGCTCCGAATTTTATGAAATTGGTCTTATTTTGAAGGTATTTGAAAATGGAGTACTTTAAAAGTGAGTAGACCAAAATCGGACATTGTATGTGGGAGATATGCTCATTTTAGTCCGTCAGATGTGAAATTTGACTTTGGGATTATTTGACACCTATTGGGTTGGTAATTTTTTTGTATTTTTTATTTAATAAGGTTAGTAATATCTACACAAAGGAGGTCGTTTGGGGTCAATCGGAGTTAGGATGAATTAACTAAAAATGTGAGAAGTTAGCGGCTTTTTGGACTAATTTACACTGGGAATTTTTAAATGCAATTATGCATGATGAAATGCAGATATTATTTACACATGCATGATGGCTAATAATGATCTATTAATGAATAATTACAGGTGGATGATGGGGGACAGAGCCTAAATGACTGATTTTAGCATGATGAATACGAGATTCATCAGCAGTGTGAGAAAGATTCGGGTAGCGCGAAGCACCTCTAATAGAACAAATAGTTTAGCAAGGCTTTGTTCCGCAGGGGTCGGACTGGAGTCTGAGACCATGCCCTAGACTATAAGAGAGGCCTCGATTGAGAAAGCACTGACGAGGCTAGTTCCTCTAGGGTCGTACGAGCCCATACGTTAGTGAATGCGAGGTCAACCAAAAAATTACGAGGATTTGTGAACTACTAAGATGAGGTGACGACGACATTTTTAGGACTATATTCAAGGAGGTAAAAAGAACATATTATTCTTATTTTATACAAAAATAATTATTTGCATATATAAATGATATATACAATATAGGGTAGGCCCTATCTCTCTCTACTTATTTTATTTGGCGATCAGGTCAATGTTTGACCTTCTCTTGGGGTTCGGGTCACTCTGTATTTATTCTAAATACCTCCTTCTTTTTTCTTTTAATTTATTCTTTTATTTTTACACAAATACATGCTAAATATGCAATATTAACAAATGCATGCATAATGCTAACTATTGTATTTATACTTATCTACATGATGCTTTGCCAAGATAAATAGCTAAAATAAAAGAATAAAGAGTGAGAATCATGGATTCATCACACACCTAAGACATCGATGATCGGTGACAAATCGGTCAAATTGTAATATAAATGGAGAAGGGAGTGTAAAGGCTAGATTGTTATCTATGATATTTTGGTAATATAAGGCATGCGTGTCACTTTTACATGAACTTCGCATGTACTTGTCTCATTATAAGACTTGGGATATTGTCTTCCATTTTGTGGTTCCCATGTTGTATATTTTCCATGTTGTATATGAAACTTTTACCCAACTAATATAGGAACCATGTCTTATTAACTTGCGTTATATCATATTTGGTTTCCATGTTGTATGAATTCTCATATTGTACGGTTTCAATTAAATTTAAACTTTTAAAAAAGGGAGAAGCAGCAGCTCTGCTGACATAGGTAGAGATGCTGCTTCTCTTTTTTTGAGTTATGGCCAAAAACCGGCTCAAGAGGCGGCTTTAGCGCAAATCTGCCACTTCAAGAAGCGGCTTTGTCTTAACGAAAGCCGTCTATTTAAGAGGCAGCTTATGTATGGTACATAATAAAAAATTTGCCTACCATCCAAGAGCAATAAGTTTAATAACGTACCTCTGGGATGGAAATTCCTCGAGTTTATATATAAATTGATGTGGATTCGAGAGAATGAGATTAGACTTTGAGGAGTGGGGAATCGAAGATTGGTGGAGTGGAGCCTAATCTTGATGGCTCCGTGTTGGTCTTCGGGATTAAGCTGTGGATTTTGATCAAGAAGGGGGATCTCAAGATTCAGGAAGTGGGTTCTTCAAGGTGATCAACCATGACATGCCACAAGAGTTGCCACGGGGATCCCTTGACACATCAAGCAAGTTCTTCCATCTTCCCCTGGTGGAGAGGGGCAAAGGTTTGACGGTATAAGGGGAGGGACACAGTGTAGTGTACTTTTCACGTCAGATATGAATTTGTTTAGTAGCCTCAAAAATTTGATCAATCGGGTAAAGAAATCATCTTGAAAAATTCTGGAGAAATCATTTCGTGATCAGAAGGGATGACTTATTCATGAAAATATGACAAATTTAGTAATTTGATGGATGGATGGAGATGTGGGGGCGAGAGAGAGAGAGAGAGAGAGAGAGAGAATGATCGAGGAAGGAGAAGAGGAGTAGGAAGGAGATGGGGAAGTGGAAAATCCACCATCCAATTTTCCTGTGGTTAGATTAATCCAATTGACTCAAGTAAAAGTAAAATTAACCGTTTGTGGAGTAAGACAATAAGTTTATGAGGTTGAGAGGATAATAACGATGTTTACAAGGTCGATGAGATGATTTAGAAAGATTCTAAGATTCGTGGTGTAAAAATCCTTTTATTTTTCCCATTTCACAACTATTATTATTCATCCCCCTAAGTAATAATTATACCCATATGTTATATTTAAGATCAACGAAAAAATGTGACTTATCATGTATTTTTCTTAACAAAACAACATCCTTTAAAGAAACGAGAAAAGAGAATATATTTCCTTATTTCTTTTTCCATATCCTTCTTTTCCCTCCGTATCTCTAGAAAGAATAGATTCATAATTTCCAAATGAAAATTAATACTAAAAAAAGCATATTATGCAAATATATTTTTTTCATCATAGTTTCGCCAAAATTGCAAGGCTGTCTTCAAAGTAGATAGCTTCCACCACTAAACTATAGCCGCGATTACTTTTTTGTATTTTCTTGTTCAATTAGTTTGCTGATGAGAAAATGCAACGAATTTCATTTGTCATAATTACTACTCGCCCCCACAAGTGCTACAAAATAACGATACTTTTAATAGAAACTAGTGCAGTAATTTTATGTTTTCATGTACGCATATATACCAATAATGTTAGGGTTTTTATTACTTGTGCCCTTATTAACTTCTACAATATAAATTGTACTCCTGACTTCTTACAAAATTCGCAGTTTTGCATTTCCATTAAGGTAAAGAAGGGCAATAATTGGTATTACAAAATGGCGGAACTGTAAATTCCGTAGTAAGTTAGGGGTAGGACTGAAATTAGAAAAAAGGAGGGGTACAAATGATATTGAAGAAGTTAAGAAAGGTACAAGTAACAAAAACCCATAATGATATTTTAAGCAGGCCAAACGGTAGATGATTAAACGCCAGTTTTCTATTTGCATCGTCGGATAAAAAGCACACTGTTTCATGTATCGCCGAGCTATCCATAGAGGAAGGCATATTTTGATGAAATGCATAGTACGTGGCTATAAATAGGGTGCTGGAGAGAAGACATAATGATGCTGAAGGGATCAGCAAATTCTACTGCTGCAGAGGGGAGGTGCCTTTACATATGATATATGTCTACTATTGACGTGCTCTCGTCAAAGGCCAAAGATCTCGCTGTGGATACTGTTCCGTGGATTTATTGGGTATTGATATCATTCTGTCCTGCCGGTTAGGCCATTATTAGTGCACTCTCTCCACCAGATTACGAACAGCTTTGAATGCACAAGTAAAGGCTCCCTAGTGTGACAGTGGATCGGTAGCAGCATTAGCTTTTGGCGTTTTGTGATTTGCTCAAAAGAAGAAGTGATGGCTGCTGTTCTGCTGTGGAGATGAGCAGCATTGAATAATGGTGTCTGGCGTAGCCCACCAGACAAAATGGCGTTTTGGGGAGGGCCGCTGACGTATCCTATTCCTATTCCTACCTCCTGTGCGAAAAAAGGCACAGCCCCACATGACTGACAACCCCCAATTGATTAGAAGAAACAAACATGTTTTCTTGCTAATTTTATCTTGTCCTCCAGCAATACGCTTTCACTATTATGTTGCCTTTGTTTTCTTTTATTTTATACCATGAATGAGCAGTGTGGGGATGTGGTTCTGCAACACCGTTTGTGCTAATTTTGTCCTCCTCTTCAACAGTTCATTGACCCGCAAGCAAAGTTCCTATACGTTCCGTTTTTGTCCTTCTGCTTTGGAGATGAGCAAGCCTATACGTTCCTATACGTTCCTATTCATTGACCCGCAAGCAAAGTTCCTATGTCAGCCTTCTGCTTTACCTAAACCGTTCCGTTTTTTCGACTACTGGGCGGCGAGAGAGGGCTACGAGGATGTCGTCTCCAGGGCGTGGGCTACCCATGTCAAGGGCAACCCGGTCTCGCGGGTCCAACGAAAGCTTAAGGAAGTGAAGGGTGCCCTCAAGACTTGGGCCACCAGCCATGCTGATGTGAGAAAAGACCGTCGGCAAGTGATGAACGCGCTGGCTGCCATTACTGAAGCGCTTGGGGTTGACCCCCTTGACCCCACACTTGTGAGGCTGGAGAGTAACGCAAGGGAGTATGTGGAGAAGCTTGATGTAGATGAGGAATCATTGTGGAGGCAAAAAAGTCGAGTCGATTGGCTAAGGTTGGGTGATAGAAACACGAGGTTCTTCCATCTTCAGGCGTGCTCCCGCCGAACAAAAAACCGTATTCCGGTGCTCGTTAACGAAGTTGGCATTCGTGTGGACAAGCGTTCGGAGGTCGCAGATGATGCCGTCAATTTCTTCAATTGCTTGCTCGCCCCGTCGGAGGAACCGATGGTGGGGCTGAGGCCTCCGGAACCTATGAGTATCCTTTCTTTGGAGGCAAAGCAGTGGCTCTCCAGGCCTTTCTCCGAAAAGGAAATTTGGGACTCTCTTAACTCCATCAACTCAAGCAAAGCTCCAGGTCCGGACGGATTCAACTCCGGCTTCTTCAAGAGGCATTGGACCATGATTAAAAGTGACCTTATAGCGGCAATGACTTATCTCTTTCGTGGCGGTCCAATGCCAAGAGAGACGAACCATACGTTCCTCACTCTTGCTCCTAAGGTGGCAGTCCCAACTGGTCTTGGGGACTTTAGACCGATAGCATGCTGCAATGTGCTCTACAAAATCTTCTCCAAGCTCTTGGCAAGCAGGTTGGCTGTTGTAATCCCGGACCTCGTCGCCCCCAACCAGACAGCTTTCATTAAAGGGCGCTCTATGGGTGACTGTTTTCGAATGGCGCAGGAAGTGGTGCGAGGATTTGGGCGGAAAGCAAATGCAGGAAAAGCGTGTATAAAGGTAGACCTAACAAAAGCGTTTGATTCTGTTAGGCACGACTTCTTGCTGTGCGCTTTAAAGCTCAGAGGTTTCGATGAGAACTGGTTGGGGTGGATCAGGAACTGCATCTCCACGGCTTGGTTCTCGGTTCTTGTTGACGGTTCCCCACATGGTTTTTTCCAGTCCACAAGGGGGCTCCGCCAGGGGGACCCCATCAGCCCCTTGCTTTTCGTCCTTGCCATGGATAGTCTTTCCTTGCTGGTCGATGGCGCAGTTGCTAGTAAGCGTATCACCCCTCTTCGTATGGGGAGAGCAGTGGTTCCCTCACATCTCATCTTCGCGGATGACTTATTGTTCTTTTGCAAAAAAACTCGACCTCTCTCATGGAGGTCAGGCGTATCCTGGAGGAGTTCGAGTGCATGTCTGGATTAGCAATGAATCCACGGAAAAGCAAGATTATTTTCCCAACTGTACAGGATGGAGCTTCTGCATCTGATTTCAGACTTTGCTTGGAGGTGGGCTTGCTACAGCAGCCACTCCCAACTAAATACCTGGGATTTCCCCTCTCGGTTGCTAGGGGTAGGATGGTTGCGGCCTCCTCGCTCATTGACAGGGTAGGGACCTTGCTTAGTGGCTGGAAAGCAAGGTCCCTATCCACTGCTGGCCGCCTCCAACTGCTGGATTCCGTCATCTCGGGAGTGCTTCTCTTTTGGGTCTCGGGCTTCCTTATCCCCCTGGGAAAAATTAGGAAGGTTGAAGCCCTCTGTGCTGATTTCCTGTGGGCGTATGGCACCCATCACGTCAAATGGGACATCGTCTGCCTTCCAAAGGAGGAAGGGGGGCTAGGCCTCCGATCGCTTGTACATCTGCGGGAGGCTATGATCTTGACTTGGGGATGGAACATTTCTAACGCCAAACACTCTATATGGGCAAATTTCATGAGAGCGAGATACCTTAGAGGTCGTTTAATCCCTGATTGCGCCAAACACTGCGGGGACTCCCTTGTCTGGAGGTCCATCTTGGAGACTCATTCTCGTCTGGCGCCTGCTGCCCCCACCTTCGGCCACCGCCCCTTCAGGGAAGCCTTTGAGCTCGTTAGACACCGGGCTCCGCCCGTGGCATGGGCGCGCATTTTATGGAATAATACCGTGGTCCCTAGACACGCGTGCACTCTATTCCGTGCAATCTTAAACCGACTTCCGACACTGGACAGACTTGCGAGGCACGGAACTATTGTCAATAGAGGGTGCTACCTCTGCGATCGAGACCCCGAACTGCGGGATCACCTTTTCTTTGCATGTGATTTCTCCTCCGAAGTTTGGAAGCAGGCATGCATTGCCCTTGGATTACAAGATTTCCGAAATTCGAATCTGTTTGGCTTGCTGAACCAATGGGAAAACATACGCGGTGATTTGGAAAAAAGGGTGGCAGCTGCTACCTTAGCTGCAGCAACCTGGGAAATTTGGAACGAGAGGAACGCCAGATGGACCTCTGTTAGGCGATCTTCGCCCAGCGCCTTAGCACAAAAGATTGTTGACATGGTAAAGCTGGTCACTACTTGAAAATTCTGAAGCTGTGAGAAGACCCTGTAGAGTGGGTTTGTTTTTTGGAAAATCCTTTTTTGTTTTTTTTCCCTTTAACTACACTGCACCTCCAAGTTTCCTGGAGTGCACTGTTTTTGGAAACCAAGTTGTAAACATTGCTTGTTCTTTTTGGTTAATACAATATTGCGACAGAAATTACTCATCAAAAAAAAGTTCCTATACGTAAACTGTCTCTTTCCTTGTTTTTTAATCAGGTAAAAATGCAAAGGTAATTCGAGATTTTTCCCCGAATGGACATGGCTCTGGTCGATATGTCCGGTCAGGGCATGTCAGTTCCGAATTTCCGAGTCAGGGCATAGATCGGCGAATTGTTCGCTGATCGGCGAACGATTCACCACCATCTGCGAACCTTATAATTGATAATGTATAAATCTTATAATTCATAATGTATAATTGATAATGTATAAATTATAAGGTATATACATTATTATTTTATAATTGATAAAATGTTATTTTTTATACATTATTATTTTATAATTGATAATGTATAAGTATTGTTGATTGTTCCATTGTATATAAATATTTATAATTATTTTATAATAATAATGGATAATACGTAAATTTTTTATACATTATTATTTGATAATTGATAATGTATAAATATTATTGATTGTTCCATTGTATATAAATATTTATAACTATTTTATAATAATAATGGATAATACGTAAATATAATAGTAATATAATTATTATTGATTGTTTCATTTTATATAAATATAATATAATTATTATTGAGAATTTTTTCCCGAATGGCCATGGGCATGTTCCATTGTAAAATATTTTATAATAATAATGGATAATATAATTATTATTGATTGTTCCATTGTATATAATGAATACCTAAAGTATATAAAATATAATGGTATATGTTTGCGCAAAGTAAACATGCGTGTCACTCTTCAATTTCGTCCAAAAATAACTGACATAAACATCACATTCAACATCTCACAAGTGAGGAACCATTGTTTCAAACACGAAATAGGAAGATTACATCTAGCATTGCATTAGACAAATATGTTCTAAACACTACTAAGCATGTCCTCTAACGCTGTCGCTGTCCTCGAAGTACGCTCAGACGTGCGTACTTAAGTGCAATTGATACTTAAAATTAATAATTATTACTTTAAAATTAGTAATTGATAATTAACAACTACTAATTAACTAGTGACAGATAATTACTTAATAATGATTAATTAGTTTTTCACTATTACTGTATAAGTACTATTTAAATTTTGATAATAATTTCCTAATTAATAATAAATAGTAATTACTTAATAATGGATACTTACAACTTAATAATTGATACTTTAAAATTAATAATTATTACTTTAAAATTAGTAATTGATAATTAACAACTACTAATTAACTAGTGACAGATAATTACTTAATAATGATTAATTAGTTTTTCACTATTACTGTATAAGTACTATTTAAATTTTGATAATAATTTCCTAATTAATAATAAATAGTAATTACTTAATAATTGATACTTACAACTTAATAATTGACACTATAAAATTAATAATTAGTACTTTAAATTTAGTAATTGATAATTAACAATTACTAATTAACTAGTGACAGGTAATTATTTAATAATGATTAATTAGTATTTCATTATTACTGTATAAGTATTAATTAAATTTTGATAATAATTTCCTAATTAATAATAAATAGTAATTACTTAATAATTGATACTTAAAAATTAATAATTGATACATAAAATTAATAATTACTACTTTAAATTTAGTAATTGATAATTAACAATTACTAATTAACTAGTGACAGATAATTACTTAATAATGATTGATTAGTTTTTCACTATTACTGTATAAGTATTAATTAAATTTTGATAATAACTTCCTAATTAATAATAAATAGTAATTACTTAGTAATTGATAATTAAAAATTAATAATTGATATTTAAAATTAATAATTACTACTTTAAAATTAGTAATTGATAATTAACAATTACTACTTAACTAGTGACAGATAATTACTTAATAATGACTAATTAGTATTTCATTATTACTGTATAACTATTAATTAAATTTTGCTAATAATTTCCTAATTAATAAGAAATAGAAATTACTTAATAATTGATACTTACTTACGAATTAATAATTGATACTTTAAAATTATTAATTAATGCTTAAAAATAAGTAATTGATAATTAACAATTAATAATTAACTAGAGACTGATAACTACTTAGTAATGATTAATTAGTATTACATAATTACTGTATAATTGATAATTAAATTTTTATAGTAAATTCATAATTAATAATAAATACTAATTACTTAAAATTTGTTACTTACAAATACATATTTAACAGTGGGGAAATCTAACATCAATAAGGCTCTTTGCTCATTTATGTGTATGTGCTCCCAAGACATTTTGATCAAAATTTCCACGATGTGTATGTGCTCCCAAGACATTTTCATTAAATCTAACATGTGGGGAAATTTCACTATAATTAAATCTAACATGTGGCCATACATTTTTTTCCTAAAAAATAATTAAACTAAGTTTATTAAAATTGCACAACTAAAATTTTATAAAATAAATAAATCATACCTTAATGTGGGAGGGAGGAAGGGAGGAGGAGGCTTGAGGCTTGAGAGGAGGATGCTTGAAGTTTGAAGGGAGAAGAGAGAATGAGGAATGGCGTGAGGGGAATGAGGGGCGAAGGCCGGTATTTATAGGGAGCCCGGTCGGCAAACCATTCGCCGACTGGGTCCTACCCCCAGGAATCCCGGCCACGCCCGGAAATCCCGGTGCGCGTGCGCCTCGGGAGGGCGCGGAAGTCAGGCGCATGCGCCTCGGGAGGGCGGATGGCAGGCGTTGAACGGGTGACTAGGCGTTGATCGGCAAACGGTTTGCCGATCGGCGAACCGTTCGCCGATCAATGCCCTGACAGGGAATTTTGGCGCTGACATGCCCTGACCGGGCAATTCGAGAGGGCCCATGCCCATTCAGGGAAAAAGCTCAGGTAATTCACCTGCAAGCAAAGTTTAGAGAGAGAATGCATAAGTTCTGATAATCATAACAAAAAAATCAAACATGTGCAGTTGCAACATTGAAATTTTCTCAATCAGATTCGTGGAACTCAGCTTGTTGGACAGTTCTGCATGTTGACGTAAATGGAATTAGTAGTCAGGCAAAGACTTCTGGGGTAATTAAAAGTAGTAATTGTTTAAAAACCTGATTCATTGTTCCTTCGAAGTTCCAACAGAATCACACAGTATTAAGAGAATGAATACAGTTTTTGGAGCTCTAGTTCTGAACAGGAAGGAGATCAGCTAGGTCCTCATGTAAGTTGATAATCTGAATATAGTTTAGTTTATATTGTCCCCAAGCTTGCCAAGAAACAACATCCAGATGATTATGAATGAAGAAGCAACTTAAGATGAAGTGATGGGTCGAGTATTTCAACTAAACATGTGCAGGTGGTATTTATACATTGGTGGAGGAGAGAGCTTTCCATATATTTTTAACAAGTAAAGAAAATAAAGATTGAATTTCTTTGTGGTGCACGACTGGGCTTAAAGATTAGAACTGATACTGTTGCAGCATAGTGGTGGATTCAGAAAGAACTTAACCTATTTTGGACTATCACCTCGAGAGCCACTACAAGAAATTTGATTTAAGTCGACATTCATGCATCGTCAATGTCGACTTTGATCTGATCAAGGTCGACGCTAATATTAATGTCGCTGAATAAAAACGTAAGCCAATGTTTGATTTTAATGTTGGCAAAAGTTATCATATACCGACGTTATTAATTTATGTTGAGTTTGGTCCAGATATTTTCTAAAGCCAGAGGCGGTTCACCTTCCTCTTTTCTTTTACGACTATATACCTTTTGTTTGCCTTCTCACATCTCCCACAAAGGTTCTCTCCTCGGGACCTTTCTTCTTCCCCTCAACTCTCCTCTCAGTCTAAATCAAGCCTCCAAGATGTAACGTCCCGGGCTTAGGTCCCCAGTCCGTTAACGGAGCATTACTGGCCCTAACAACCTCTTGGGATCGGGCCCATACGGACCCGATTAACCACCCCCAAAATGCTTAAGCCGGGTTGTTCGGTAGTAGGTTCCTGACTATTTATCCCACCCGGAACCTTCGCGTTCCACGGTATGGGACATTCCATTTTGTGTGGTGTTACAACCTCCCCCACTTATATTCGCAACGTCCTCGTTGCGACATGGCACATCACTTCTTCCTAGTGACAGTGGCGGCTGCACGCTCCGGATAGCCATTTCCTCCAACCTCTTGTAGGGGCGGCTCCATCTCTCGGGTAGCCCTTTCCACTGTCAGAGGGCGTTCGGCTCTGATACCATTTGTAACGTCCCGGGCTTAGGTCCCCGGTCCGTTAACGGAGCATTACTGGCCCTAACAACCTCTTGGGATCGGGCCCATACGGACCCGATTAACCACCCCCAAAATGCTTAAGCCGGGTTGTTCGGTAGTAGGTTCCTGACTATTTATCCCACCCGGAACCTTCGCGTTCCACGGTATGGGACATTCCATTTTGTGTGGTGTTACACAAGAAGAGGAGGAAAAGATAATGGAGGCGAGGCAACAAGGAGCGACGGCATGGATGCTACTGACGCAACAAATGTAGGTCGCGATGCGGGATGCACGGCGTTGATAAGGATGGTGCTGCACATGTTAGCCTTGAGGTTGCTCGAAGCTGAGATGAGGATGATGTTGAGCGATAAGTTTATGGTTGTAGTGGACGGAGATAAAGCTATGCTTGCTCGAGGCAAACGACAGTGGAGATATTCGAAGGTCAGCGGCTGGAGAGTAGGCATTGATGGCTTCTTTCTTGGAGACAAAAGGTGGTGCACGCAGTGTAGACTAGAGTGAGGCTGTAGAAGATGGCGGTTGAAAGCAAGCATCGAGCCTCCAAACGGCAAAGCTCCAAGGAGAAACAGAAGCTCGATGCGATGTTTGAATTGTCGAGTGGCATTTCCAAGTTCTGATCGCAGAGCTTGGATCATGAATTTGTATTTTATTTTTTTTTGTTTGCTGAAGAAGGGGGTTACTTTTTTATCCCCTATTTTAAAATAGAGATTGCAAACAAAAATCTGTGTATAAACAATGCTAAATTTTACGATTGTAATAATTTAGTTTCTTTTTTCAAATCCTCGTGAATATAAAATATGTGACTTGACCCATAACCATGATAGCACATGAAATGGTATCAATGATAGAAATCAAGAAAGTAAAGCATCAATAATAGAAATAAAAAATATTGATTCTTTGGTGCCCGACGTTCAAACGTTGTCTTTGATAGCACAAGGTCGATGTTCAAATGTCCCGAAAACATACTAACGGCGTATTGAAACGATTTTTTTAGATGCTCAGGTCGACGTTTAAACGTAGCTTTTGGTAACAGGGTAAGACCGACGTTTATTGTTAAACGTCGACTTAGTCTAGGACGACGAGGATGAGTCGACATATCTTGGCGACGTTAAATAAATGTCGACGTATATTAAGACGACGTTTAAATAGATCTAACGCGACATATCATGCATGACTAACTTAAATGCACCTAATTCATGTAACTACAATTGTGCTTTCAAGTTAGATTAACTTTTTAAAAATGTACTGGGGTGAAAAAAAAGGAGAATACAGATGCAGGAGATAGAAGTGAAATTGAGATCATGACAAAGATACCAAAGGGGTAATAGTTATATTATGTTGCATCAAAGAATTGCCATATTATTATGAGCATTTATTCGTATAAACTTGTATCAATTCTTATTTACATTGTAATGATTTAGTTAGAATATTATGATTTAACAAAAAATACTTGCACAAGTTTAAAATCTTCATGATTATTGGACTACAAATAAACGAAATATTTAGCAACATAAAATTACAAATAAATAGATGAAAAGTGGATATTCAATTGCTTATGTGATTTTTAGTTCTTTTTTTGCAACATATCTTTGGGTTTTGATTGTTTCGGATATTTTTTAAAAATTAATTGATGAAATACAATAAATATTTTATTAAAAAAATTGAAATGATGAAAACTCGGTAATACAAATGATGAGAAATAGAAAAGTAAAAGAGAAAATGTGAGAGAAAAGAGAGCCACATGGGAAATAATACTTATTAGAAATTATTGATAGTTCGTAAATAGTGGGGATTTATTTGGGAGGGGGCATGAGAGATAATGGGGGAGAGATGGGAGACTCGAGGGGAGAGATGAGAGCTGGAGAGACGTGGGAGAAAGCAAAGATGGGAGAGCCACATGGCAGTGACACAAGAATTATGGGTAGAACCTAGTTTTAGTATAGAAAGTATAGATATACTATTTAATGATAGCTACATAACAATTGTTATCCATTGTGTACCTATATATTTGAAAAACTTGTCAAGCTAAATTGACCAAATGCTTAATTTATTTTCTTAAAAGATGGTAAAAACATAACAAAAAGATCTTACATTTGAATCATCATTTGAATTATGTGCATAAATCTCTAAATTTTATTGTCATATTGATACATACATATACATATATGTATACATAAACAATGTTGCATTTTCTTATGCATATGCATAGATGTGTACATATACATGCACCTATTGCATGAGTAAGTTTCAGGATTGGGCATCTTATGAATCCATGATTAACCCACCTAATAAATGAAACACAAAGCTAAAATCTCTCTCAAATACCTGCATTTGCAGTGTAGTAGAACATTCTTGTATTACATGTTTGAGAATAAGAAGCATATACTAATATTAAAATGAGCACAAAGTGTTCAAGAAATAAAATCAAGGAAAATCTATCATTATCTATGTGCATTCGTCTTTTTATCTAGTATACAAGCTTCACTGATTTTTAGTAAATTTATTTTAACTCAAACTAATGTTAAATCAGCTCCCCATTGTAGATATTAATCATACGAAAACATAATAATCCATATAAAATACAGATTTGCATGTACATCTAAGAAAGCCAAATCTTAGTTTTCTATCTACATGCATTCCAGGGCCATGTTCTCATTCATATAATCTTAGTTTTCTATTTACCTTTATCGTAATGTGCTCCCAATTATCTTTAAAACAATATCAATTTTAAGGTAATTGTACTATGTATGTGAAACTTAGTGTTTTGAACTCTTCTGTATATTGTAAAAATAACCGAACACAACACTACAATTTCATGTATAGGATAACTTTTCTTTTTTCCTCGATAACTATAGATTTTGTTTGCTTATAACGTAATATAACTAACATAAAAATTAAAACTCATAAACATCTACATAAATATTCTTAAGCTATAAACTCTAAAATATCAAATGGTGTGTAAAATAAATTATATTGTTAACAAGAAAAACAATATATAAACCCTAAAATAGGGTATTTTATACTTATAACTTACCTCCAAAGACATGAACAATTAACAAATGACCAATTTTGGAATTGACTTTTCATCACTACCAGATGAAGCACCGGAGGAGACGGTCGCATACATCCATCTCCTCTGCCAAAACAACGATCTCATTTGGTCAAAGAAGATGGTTATGATCTCATCCTCGTGATTGAGTCTCATCTAGGAAGAGGGGAAGCAAAACATGTATGTCCTCCCTTCACAACTATTGGGGATAGTTGTGATCATCCCATATGATCGTATTGTCATGGATGGGGCAAAGAACATCCCCTCTCATCCACCAAATGTGATGGGCAAAAAACATCCCTACGCATCAACCAAGTGAGATGGTCACACCCGTCTGATAAATGAAGTGTACGGGATGGTCATAATCGTCCCCTCTTGACTGCTCAGAATGGAAAGCCACAACCGTCCCCTTTGAAAACATGTGACAGAACCAGAAGGCTGAAGGGGGCGGTCATGAATCCCAATTCATCACTCTTTATTCCTTTATTTTAGCTAGAAACTTGAGCAATATACCATGTAAATATGTGTAAATATCATAAATTGCCAAAACACATGCATCTTGTAAATATGCATAATTAGCATGTTTTTGTGCCAAAATAAAGGAATAAAGAAACACAAGAAAAAGAGGAAAACATTTAGAATAAATATTGAGTGACCTAATCCCAAGGGAGGGCTTAGCATGGGCCTGACCGCAAAAGAACCCAAGTAGAGAGAGATAAGGTCATTCATACATGTACATACCTCCATGTAAATAAATAAAATTTATTTTCCTCAAAATAAAAATTAAAGAGTGTCTCTTAGATTTTGTACATATTTATAAAAATAACACTAAAATAAAAATGGGAAAAACAAAGAAAAATAAAAATAAATAAGATACCTCTCACCTTGTATATATACCATGTACATATGTATATAACCCTATTTATTTACTCCATGTAAATACATCATAAAAATAAAATAAAAATACCTTATTATTCCAAATTTTATTTTGTAAATAAATAAAATATAAAATTAGAATAATTATATAAAAATAAATAATTAAAAATAAAAATCAAAATTCCTTTTATGTATATACCTACATATAATAATAATATAATGTAAATACCTTATTTATTTTTCAAAACAAATAAATAAAAATCACTAAAAAAATAGTTTGAAAATAAATAAACATTTTTCATGTTTAAACTTTTACGAAATAAGGTCATTCCTTAATTTTAATTGAATTTACAAATCTTTATTGAATGGCCACTTCTGATTGGTCCACGGGGGATGTTGACCCCCAGTCAACTCCCCCGGACCATTCAACCTGGATCTTTGTGCCCCGACCAAATTTCTCATAATTTTTGCGCCTTGATCCGACCATCATGATCGAAACCCCGGGCTCCATTTACAGATCATTCATCCGAGACCCTCGCCCGGGTAGAATCTAGGGATCCGAGCTTCACAGAGCCATGCCCGACCTCATCTTCTCGGACCCTCAGTTGTATAGAGCTCCACCTCCTCCGCACATTCCCCGCCATCTTTGGCTCCGCTCCTTCGTCCCAGGACCTCCATTTTCTTCCCCAGAGTAACAACTGTGCAAGGAGAGTGTCGAAGAGAGGAGGAGGTGCTTCCAGCCATCGATCCGGCGACCTTCGTCGTCGTGCGCCGCCGCGAGCTACGCCAAGCCTCGGGACTCGATGAACCATTGAGGCAGTAACCCGCGGAGCTCCGCCAACTCTAGCCCAGTCGACCACCTTCATCAAGTAACCCCGGTACCTTCTAGTTTAGGCTAATTTTCCATTTTGCCCAAATCATTCCTCCGTCGTCGCCGATCGATTCCCATTGCTACAATCATCCGCTCGACCATCGGACCATCTCGTCACCTACACGAGACTACCCTCTACATTCTGCACCCACTCGCTCATCTTGGTTCGCCCATGAACCAAGAACCGGACCTCCCTCGCCGTCGCCTCACCGGAGGTCATGCATCCGACGCACCCGACCTCCCATTTCGCCCACTGACGGGTCGAGGCAATTTGCCCTCGACCCATGAAGCTTTTGGTGCCCATTTGCAGGTCAAAGGACCCCATCTGGGGGTCGAGTCATCCGAGCACAGGAGATTCTCTCCTCCACCGTCGCCAGGCCACTCCGGTGGTCCTCTGCTTCGTCGGAGGATTGCAGCAGCTGCGGAAGAGTCCAAGCTTCACGTTCCGCATCCCAACAGCCGAAGAGGAGATCTCCACCGCGCACACGGAGCCGGCGAAGCTCGCCGGCGAGCTGTTCTTGGAGCATCCTCCTTCACCGTCCGATTAGCTCTGACGCTCCAGATTCGATCATCGCCGTCTATTTGAGGAGTGTCAACCACTGTCAGATTCTTCTGGGGCGTGATCTGGACCGTCCATCCAGATGAAGAGGCGCCCTATATCCAGCACCGTCCGATCTACACGTGGCGCCTTCATCGTCATCGATCCAACGAAGGGTTAGCCACATCCCATCACTGTCAAATCCTCCACGTGGCAAGCCTTCTGCCGTCCGCTTTTAATAAGGGGTAATATCACTTAGGCCCCTCTTTTTATTGCATTTAATGTTTAGTCCTGTAAATATTTTTGTACGCTGTTTTTAATTAGGGTAAATTGCATTGTGGACCTCTATGTTTATTTTAATTGCATTTCAGTCCTTATGTATGTGAGCCACGTGCATCGACACGTGAGATTTGGGTTATTTGCACTTTCGATCCTGTGTTTCTTATGTGTTATTGATTGAACCTTTAGAAATAGGATTTATATATATGCCCCTCCGTGTTAGATACAAGTGCATCGTGCGTGCTTTGTGGGCTTTTTGCACTCCAGGACCCTGATTTTGTTGCTTTCTTATTATCTAGCCCTGGAAATATGTTTTCTTACATTTAGGTCCCTATGTACTGTGTGCCTTTGTTTTTATTGAATAAAATATCAAATTAAATCGAAATTAGGTGAAATTTGGATATGTGACTCCTGCCATAGTGTAAAAATTTCCCTAAATTTTTGTTACATTTTTGAGGCTTTTTAATATTTTTAAAATTTCATAAACAATGATTTTTGATACTGTCTGACTTTTAAAATCAAAGAAAAATATAAAAACGCTTTTAAAAATTCTAAAATATTAGTGTATGTTAGTTTTAGGATATTTTAATTTCTATCCAATTTTTGTGCTTTTTGGGTTTATAAAAATCTTAAAAATTGAAAAACTCTAAAAACCTCATAAAAATTCTAAAAAGTTCTAGAAAAATCAAAAAATACAAACTCTTTTTCTGAATCTTAGTTGTTTCTTATACTTTTTAAAAAAATTTCCTCCCGACTTATATAGGTCCATTTTATATTTTTAATGGACTTTCAAGTCTGGCTGTATAGTAATCTCCTGTTTTCACCTTTCTTGATTTTTAGAAAATTATATAAAAATTAGAAAATTCTGAAAAATTCACCAAAAAAATTAAAATACCTAATAAACATAAAAACACTTTTGTTTGAATTTTTGGAGCATTTTTGGTTGATTAAATAATTGATTGTGTGTGCTTGTTTTTACATTTCTTTAGAAAATAAAAAATACAAAACAATAAAAAAAATTATAAAAACCCACCAAAAATATCTTTCCCCTTTGTTCTTGACTTCTGACTACTTCGTAGACCGCAAGGCCATCACGTGCTCCCTTAGTCTGACCCTGGTCGCTATACCAGGTTAATAATTTAGCGAGGACCGCTATTTTGTCTTTATTGATTTTATCTCTCTGATTGGTGGTCTCCTTCTTTTTTCTTGTTAACCGAGTCTCTCTATTCGGGTCGCAACGACACCGAATATTTTTACCTTGGCCTGATAGAGAGATCCTCTTGATCTTTCGGTTATCAGAATAGTGTATTGCCGGGGAGCACGGCTTAGTAGTCGATTTTGATTTTTCCGTGGCTTTTCTTTTTCGTGGCTTTTTGTAGATATTTTTGTAGATATATTTTCTTTGCTTTATTTACATATTTTTAAGGACTGACACTTTGGTTTCTATTTCTTGCGAGGGCCCGAGGACCGAGGTGACTTCTTCGGAATCCGAAGCAACCACGGGAGTTGGAGGCGGCTTCCTTCTTTACGAAGCTACATGAGGACGCGAGGAGGAAAAGCCGAAGCTCGGGAGCCATGGAATAGCCGCGAGAAATAACCATAGATTAGCCGTAGATTAGGTTTAGCTTAGTTTATTTTTTAGCATTATTTTATTATAATAATATAGGGATCTGGATAGAGACTTGGACACTTGACGGCTTTCGGGTCTATTTCGCCGAGCACCTATGTGCTCGGGGGACCTCACCAAGTTTTTCGCAGTTTTCGCGGCTTTTGACCATTTATTTACTGCTTATTTCGATTTACGCGGTTTTCATCCTTAGCTTAGGATTTTCATTTATTGTGACGTAATTAATTAGGATCGAAATGCCTAATTATCTGCCTGTACCTATAGTTTGAATAATTGGACCTAATTAATTAATTCACAAGAAAAAGCCGGATTATTAGAGCTCTGGTCCACGTGCCTTGAGGAGTCACATACAGCGCGTGCTGGATCTGTTGTGGCAGACACTGAGTGGCTCCCAAGATAGGACTCATGACCTAGGCTCGAGTACCCGGCTACTGTTCTCTCGTGTAGAAATTGCTCTGCTAGGGATGGTTTTCCGCGTGCATTATATATGTAGTTTATATTCAATATTTTATTTATGTGCGGATCACCCTACATGTAGACTGTTGGAGTCAGGTACGTATTTCTTACTCTGCATGCATCATTGATTTCCACGCATCGGTTTTTTCATCTTCTCCTCCGGTTTTTGGACTAAAAATAATCAGAAGAATCGAAAAATTCGTTAGGCGTTGTTTTTATCTGAAAAAAAAAGAAAAACTATAAAATTGGGACTGCTAAACAAACTTGTCCCTAAAAGACACTTCACCTAAAAAAATTGTCTTGGGGAGTGCAACCCCCTCATTGTCTGATTTGATTGCGCGAGAGAGTGACCCGCACACTAGGCTAGAGCCACATCCGAGCCCCGATCAGACTACCGGTCTTTTATACAGGACAGTCTAGTTGGCGGATTGGATTCCTATGAGGTCACGTAACAGCTCTGATATCCTGACATGATCACCTAAATAAAATAGACAAGATAATTGATCGAGCTCTTACGGTCTTCAGCTCAGTGTGGAGTAGGTGAATTCGGGGTTTGTTTGCTCATCTTGTTTGTTTCTAGATCTCATCTTCCAGACTCGCTAGATTGAGATGATGGGCAGGAGGTCCCTTAGGCAGCCTCTGGCTGCACCGCTTTTTAGCACTCCAGCCCGTTCATCTAGGTTTGTTCACGAGAGCTCAGACCTGCTCTCCGAACCCGAGTTCGATTCCGCCCTGTTCCCCCTTGACCACCCTTCTTCTATACCTGAGATGCCAGTGCCAGATGTGAGAAAGCAGACTGATGATATTTCGGCACCTGAGTTTGGGTCTTTTGCCTTTGCAGAGACCATGGCCAGCAGCGAGGATCGCACCGAGGGTCAGAGGCCAGAGACGACCACCTACGTACTGGACCAGGGTACGATCAACACCACTATGCTAGCCTCCCTTGAGGCGATGCAGAGATAGATACAAGACCAGGGGGCTTTCATGGTGGACATGAGGAGAGAGATGGAGAGACTGAGAATCGCTGCAGACCAGCCGCGAGCCGATGGACGCAGGGCAAATCAGCCTGATCAGCCAGACCAGCCGGTAACAGCAGCAACAATAGTAGAGCTTAGACCGATGCGGGAGTTGCACAATCCCGGATCGACACTGACGCACCGGTGGGTGGTTCTTCCGACGATCGTGGGGGAATTCAAGTTCCCCCCGAATACGCTTCAGCTTCTACCCGCTTCCACGGGCTCGCCACTGAGGAGCCCCATCTTCATCTGCAGGAGTTTGAGATGATCTACAGCACCGTCCACAATCGTTAGGTGGACGTGGACACTATTCAGACGATTGCTTTTCCTTTCTCACTGGCCGACAGAGCAGCCAACTGGCTGAAGCATTTGGGGAGATCTGTTTATACCTGGGAGAAGCTCCGCACTGAGTACTTGAACAAGTACTATCCACTCGGGCGGACGAATGCAGCGAGGGCCCTGATTAGCATCTTCTCCATGCTCCCCAACAAGCAGTTTCACGAGGCATGGGAGAGGTTCAGAGAGTTGACTGACAGATGTCCGCACCACGACATCACGAAGCTGAACCTAGTTCAGAGCTTCTTCTGCGGATTGACAGCAGAGCCGCAGGGCCTGGTGAACGCTTCTTGTGGCGGTTCCTACTTCGCCAAGGATGAGGATCAGATCTGGGCCATCTACGAGGAGATGGCCGAGAACTATACAGTGATGTCCCAGACCCGACTCTATACCCAAGGACGCCCTCAACCACAGACCGTGCAGTTTCAGAGGATAGCACGGGTCGACGCTGGTCCTTCCACTTCGTCAACGGCAGCCGCACAGGCCGAGTCCACAGCCGCTGACATGGGCATTATCAGCGAGAAGCTGGACCGGATGGAGCTGATCGAGAAGAAGCAGTGCCAGAGCATAGCGTAGATGGAGCAGATGGCACATTTGTTGAGTGACCTGAAGACACATGTCATATGTCTCCAGGAGGCACAGATGGCTTCTCGGCCCCGTCTTCAGGCACGAGGAGATCCGAGCAGCAGCGGCAGCTCGTCCCAGCGCTCCACTTAGCCTAGACAGATTCACCTCGTACAGGCGGTGCCGTACCAGCAGCCGCAACCGTACTACCAGACACCACCATCCCCAGACACTCAGATGGTGGTCTACCAGCCGGATCAGCCTCTGGCAGTACTCCCGCCACTCCCCTACGAGCCGGAGCCATTGATGGATGTCAACGGGATTTGGTACGACTGACCCTAGCCCGGTATCTGACGAGAACATCTCGGATTCCGTTGGTCGGCCGGAGGTGCCAGCTCCCAGTAGCAGCCTCCAGTTCAGGGTGGCCAGTACGACCATCAGCGTGAGCAGCACCAGCAGCCCAACCCCCAGTACATCAGTAGTCATCCCAGCACCCACAACAGTATGGTCCTCGTCCCTATCAGCAGGGACATTCTTGGAGGCGTGATCAGGCTCACCAGCCGCAGCATCACCCACAACAGTACCCCTCTCACCCGCACCAGCCACAGCAGCAGCCTCACTACCAACGAGGCTACCCGTCAAGTTCTCATGGGCTAGCCTATGAGAACCCTGCCCTAGACGACTTAGCCCGCCTCATGACTGAGCAGCAGGCTACATTCAGACGGGAGATGGACGATTTACGCCAGAAGATGCGGGAGATAGTGAGAGGGAAGGCCACCATTCCTGCACAGATAGAGCCGAACCCGAACAACCTGAAGAGGAAGTCTGAGCAGGTAGAGTTTACAGAGATTACCACTCCTAGTGATTCTTTTGGTGATTTGTCTGCATACATGTTTGATGCTGATTTTTGTCACACTTAGTAGTGGTAGGATGCCAGCAGGAGGCGCCTCGTCTGAGCAACGATCCCACGCTACACCAGGAGCGCCAGACGAGGAGGAGCGCGGTACTGACGCTGCGAGAGATGATGACGGTGGTACTGATGCCACCATGGACGTTGATCCAGCTGACGGTAGTGAGGCTGTCACTTCACCAATTTGAGGAGGTGGTACTGACGCCACCACACCTGCTGAGCCAAAGCGTGGTAGTGATGCCGCGAGACATGCCGAGGGTGGTATTGAGGCCACCATTACGTATGCTAGTCCTGTTGTTTTTCCATTTGTACATGTATCTCAGGACGTTACTGTCAATAAAGGAAAGGGTATGTTATTTTCGGATCCACATGTGTTGATTGATGATGTTTGTGTGGATTCTGCTGTTCATGAGCATGCCAGACCCTCTCCTAGTCCTTCATCTGAGAAGGACCCTGTGATCCCCTTTCCACGAGCACTTCACTTGGCCAAGGGGAAGAAAATAGAAAATCCCAAAAAGAGTCATCAGATATAGTTCAGCCAACAGATGATAGATCGATTCCATATTCAGCTGACTCTACAGGAGGCCTCAGAGCATATCCCTCTACTCCAGAGATCACTCAGAGATAGGACTACAGTTAGGAGGAAGAGGAGGAACCATCAGTCTGAGATCCATGTGCTTACCAGAGCCACTTGTTTCATAATACAGAACCGTCTACCAGCCAAGAGGCCAGATGCAGGAGCCCCGTATATCAGATGCCATATTCATGAGCAGAGGTTGGACCACACTCTATTAGACAGTGGTTCTTCGATCAACCTACCTCCGACATCCCTTCTCGACTGCTTCGAGTTGGGCACTCTCCGACAGAGCAGGGCAGTCCTTCCGTTTGCTGATCGATCAGTCAAGAGGCCGAAGGGGTTGCTGAAGGACATTGTTGTCACGATTCAGGGCCTAAAATTCCCTGTGGACTTCGTAGTGTTGGAAATGGAGATCCCTGAGTTAGTGACCGATGCCCCCATCATTTTAGGACACCCGTTCTTGGCCACAGACAAGGCAGTGTCCGACCATGATAGAGGGAAGGTGCACTTTCGCGTCGAGGGCGAGAGTATACAAATAGAGACAGCCGAGGAGACTAGAGCTAGAGATTCAGATTGCTCAGAGCAGACCACAGATTCGGAGTAGATGACAGAGGCAGGGCGAGACATCCACCAAGACTGTGACATTGTGATTACATATGATGAGGCAGTTTGGGTAGATCCAGTCACACATGCCATCCTCTCATCTTCAAAGTTCGCTGATGCAGAGACGCTAACAGAGGAGAGCTTGGAGAGCACATTCCTGGTCCAGGATACTTACCAGACCGCAGATTCAGTTCTTGATCGCGATACAGATTTTTGTGAGTATGATCCCTCGGAGTCAGATACCGATTGGGCAGAGTTTGATGATTTGACACCGTATCTGACTTCCACTAAGCCTACAACGAGAGAGGAGGATGATTCTGAGCCGAGCAGAGACAGACCAGTTGAGCAGCCTTCTCCAGATCCAGTTTGTGAGCGAGAGTTCTCATTCTCCCGTGCAGATTTGGCCGCATACACTCGAATTCTTCAGAAGCCAGATTTGCCAGCACCTACTTGTCCAGAGCTGAAGCCGCTACCAGCATCACTGAAGTATAGATTCCTTGCGGGTGAGCATGAGATGTACCTAGTCATTATCTCCACTGATTTGATTGGAGAGCAAGAATCCCGTCTGATGGGAGTTCTTGAAAAGAATCGCAAAGTGATAGGATGGAGTGTAGACGATCTCCAGGGCATCAGTCCGGCTCTGTGATCCCACCACATCTATCTCGAGGATGAGGTAAAGCCATCGTGTGAGTTCCAGCGGCGGCTGAACCCGAATATGAGAGATGTTGTCATGAAGGAGATTTCGAAGTGGTGGAGCGTCGATTTTATCTACCCCATCTCCGACTCCAAGTGGGTTAGTCCGTTGCATGTGGTGCCAAAGAAGATGGGCATAACTACAGTTGTCACGAAGTCTGGAGAGGAGATCGCTACCTTGGTACCCACTTCTTGGCGGGTCTGTGTGGATTACAAACGATTGAACCAGGCCACCAAGAAGGATCATTTCCCCTGCCCTTTATTGATCAGATTATTGTGAGACTGACAGGGAAGAGCCATTATTGTTTCTTGGATGGGTACTCTGGTTATAATCAGGTGGCCATCGTGCCCGAGGACCAGGACAAGACCACCTTCACCTGTCCCTTCGGGACATATGCTTTCAGACGCATGCCTTTTGGATTGTGCAACGCTCTGGCGACATTCTAGAGATGCATGCTGTCCATCTTTTCGGACATGGTGGTGGAGTGCTTGGAGGTCTTCATGGATGATTTCTCGGTCTACGGCGACGGATACGATTCTTGTCTTGACTGCGTAGACCGAGTCCTTCAGCGATACATAGAGGTTCACCTAGTGTTGTCTTGGGAGAAGAGTCACTTCATGGTGACTCAAGGGACTGTGCTTGGCCACATCATCTCCAACGGGGGCATGGAGGTTGATCCGGCCAAGGTGAATGTCATTATAAAACTCGATCCACCGTCCAACTTGCGGCAGTTACGGTCTTTTTTGGGGCACGTCGGTTTCTACCGACGTTTCATTCATGATTTCAGCAGGATTGCCCGACCGTTGACTGATCTGCTGATGAAAGACACCGAGTTCCTTGTAGATGATAAGTGTCTATCGTCATTTGAGACTCTCAAGAGTTGTGTTATAGAGGCTCCTGTACTCCAGCCACCCGATTGGTCTCTCTCATTCGAGATCATGACGGACGCCTCCGATTTTGCCGTAGGAGCCGTGCTGGGATAGAGGAGGGATGGATTCCCATTTGCCATTCACTACGCTAGCCGTACATTGGATGTCGTGCAACAGAACTATACCGTCACAGAGAAGGAGATGCTAGCCGTAGTCTTCGCCCTAGATAAGTTCAGATCTTACATCATTGGATCTAGGGTGACCGTTTACACTGATCATACCACCATCAGGTACCACATGGCAAAGAAGGATGCCAAATCTAGATTGACCAGATGGATTCTTCTACTCCAGGAGTTTGATATAGAGATTAAGGATAAGCCTGGAGTCAAGAATTTGGTGGCGGATCATCTCTCCCGATTAGAGTATCTTGAGGATTCTGAGCAGATTATGAGACCTTCCCAGATGAGGCAATCCTTGCTATCGCCTCGCTCCCATGGTATGCTGATATTGTGAACTATCTTGTCGCCAAGAAAGTTCCACAATATTAGCCCATGCAGAAACTTGAGAGCTTCCTCGCGAAGGCCAAGTTTTACCATTGGGAGGATCCCATCCTTTACCACGAGGGAGGGGATAGAATCTGGCGTAGGTGCATTCCTCAGGAGGAGCACTACAGCGTCCTTACTTACTGCCACAAGCTCGAGGCAGGAGGACATCACTCAGGGAGGAGAACGACACATAAAGTGCTCCAATCCGGCCTATGGTGGCCTACTCTCTTCAAGGACTCTGATGAGTTTGTGAAGAGGTGTACTGACTGTCAGAGGATGGGCACTTGTGGACAGCGTGATATGATGCCGATGCAGCCCATACACTTCTGTGAGGTTTTTGACGCATGGGGCATCGATTTCATGGGTCCATTCCCTAGGAGTCAGTGATTTGAGTACATTCTGTTGGCCGTGGATTATGTGAGTCGTTGGGTTGAGGCCATCCCCACCTGAAACGCAGATGCTAGAACTGTTTGCAGATTTTTGAGGAAGAATATCATTTCACGGTTCGGGGTACCTCGAGTGTTGATATCTGACGGGGGGTCTCATTTTGTCAACGATAGGGTAAAGGCCCTTGCTAGCGAGTTCAGCATAGACCATCGAGTTGCCACTCCATACCATCCTCAGACGAATGGTCTTGCTGAAGTGTCGAACATGGAGATTAAGACTATATTGCAGAAAGTCGTCCGCCCTGATCGAAAGGATTGGTCACAGCTTTTGGACTCGGTCTTGTGGGCATATCAGACGTCTTTCAGGACTTCTTTGGGTACATCTCCCTTTTGCCTCATTTATGGCAAGCCGTGCCATTTACCTGTTGAGCTGAGACATAGGTCACTTTGGGCAGTCACTGATATACTTTTGGATCTAGAGAGTGTAGGAGATCAGAGGAGGGCATCGTTAGAAGCTCTGGAGGAGCTCCGTGATACCGCCTTTTCAAACAACCTACATTATAAGGAGAAAGTGAAGGAGTGGCATGATTCTCATATCAGCCAAAAGCAGTTTGAGCCAGGACAGAGAGTATGGTTGTTTGATGCTAGGCTTCGATTATTTCCAGGGAAGCTACAGAGCAAATGGAATGGACCTTATCTGGTTAGAAAGGTGCATGACAATGGGAGTATTGATATATCTGAGTTGTCAACTTATGCTACCTTTCGAGTGAACGGCCAACGGCTCAAGCCATATTTAGATCATGAGCCGCGGGTCGTTGATGTTGCCCCTATTCACTTTGCGTGAGATGTGGTCTCTTGACTCACATCTATTGCATATCACGCCTGATTATCATTGTTCTTCTGACTTGTATAGATCCAGTTGTCCATATCACTCTATTCTTTAATCCCACATCTCTTTTCTCATCTTATGATTATGCTATACTTAGGGTGTACTTTACCCTAAGTATAGGGGGGATGTAGGACTCTCGAGTATTCTTTTGATTCTTTCTACCCTTATTTTGATGCCTATACTTAGGGATATTTCACCCTAAGTATAGGGGGGGGGGTAGACTCTGTACATCCTTTCACTCGGATTTCCCTTCATGTATAGCTTGCTATACTTAGAATTACTTGATCCTAAGTATAGGGGGAAACACCTAGTTCTCTTCATTCGATTCTTTGATTCGTCTTTGTATATAGCCATTCCTTTTCACTTCCCTATACTAAGCACGAGTTATGTCTTCTTCATCGCTCTTGATCACTTTGAGGACATCGTTCGAGCTAAGTATAGGGGGGTGTGTATATATTTCATATATACTTTAGTCATAACTCGTACTTTGTGTGAGTGTGTTAATAAATAAAAATGGCTAAAAATCCATAAAAATTTTAAAAAAATTTCCCTTGTATACAAAATTCATCTTGCACATACCTATTTATTTATAAAATTATTTTTGTACAAATGATTGTAAAATCTTTTTGTGTAAATAGTTTGTAAATATTTTCATATCAAAATAATGTATATAGTACAAAATTTTTGTAAAATGTTTTGAAAACAGAAAGTTTGCAAAATCCTTTTGTAAATTTTTGTAAATATTTTGCAAAACTTCGCATTCATGCATACATCCATGTTTTCAAACATTTTTCAAAAATTTTGCACATTTGTAAATATTTGTAAAATAGCATCTTTGTAAATACTTGTACAGTTCTTCCAAATCATAGTTGACATTTAAACTGGCCTGGAATTGAATTGACAAATGGATCTCGGTTAAGACCTTAATCCACCTAATAATAAAAGGAACCTTATAAAGCTTAGGATTGAGACTTTTCAGGCCCATTGGGACTTAATTCTTTGAGTCCACTAGGCTATGAGCATATGTCATCTTGATGAGCCTAAGTATAGCATTTAACAACACACGCATGACTCTCAGAGACAATGACTTTACTTGCACCAGCACCTTACACATAGCTCTCCACGGATGAGGTGGTGAGGAGGCAGTTTCCTTTGGCTTGGGGTAGCATATGAGGGTAGTACTTCTAGGCGGAACCTCTCTTCTTCTTATAGTGAAGGAAGTGCGTCTCAACTTGGTCTGGTGGTTATGAAGTCTAAAGACAGAAGCCACCATGTAGATATGTTGTACAGATGCACATGAAAAAAATGTGCAAAAAGAAAAGAACTCCAAAAAAGTGGTGGGTCGGATTGAAAATTTAATAATCCCACCAGAGTGTACATAGTCAAATAAAGCAAAAGCTTATGGTATACATGTTCCATCTCATGAAGCTTGCAGCGGGAGACTCAGCTACACTGGTTAGAACTCCTAAGGATACATGGCTACACTGGCCATGGTCCATTCTCTTCTTCCCCCTCTTCTTAAACTGGTTGCACTTGAACTTAGAAGGGAATACCCCGCTTCTAGAGGAAAGAGTTGCTAGACCGAGGCATTAGAGTTACCAGGTTGGGGGAGGTTGTTTCTTTATTACTTCTGAGGTGGGGAGCTACATATCACTTACACCGTACAAGGAAAGATTCATGGTCATTAGAGTTTGTGTATGTAGACTTGTTCTGATCTGGTTTATTGAGGAATCTTGACCATAGCTTGGTGGAACTTAGAGGCTGTTAAGTTTTAAGATTAAGTCCAAATAAGGTTCCGACAAATTAATAATCCAAAGGTCTGACCGAGCTCCATATTTCAATTTAATGAAGGAAATTTTAATAATCAACCTTGATTTCTCCTCTTTTTCTTTTTCTTTCTCTTTTGCACTTCTTTTTCAAATAAGTGTTTGCTAAGGGACTAGCAAAAGTAAAGTATAGGGGGTGATGAATCCCAATTCATCACTCTTTATTCCTTTATTTTAGCTATAAACTTGAGCAAAATACCATGTAAGTATGTGTAAATATCATAAATTGCCAAAACACATGCATCTTGTAAATATGCGTAATTAGCATGTTTTTGTGCCAAAATAAAGGAATAAAGAAACACAAGAAAAAGAGGGAAATATTTAGAATAAATATTGAGTGACCTAATCCCAAGGGAGGGCTTAGCATGGGCCTGACCGCAAAAGAACCCAAGTAGAGAGAGATAAGGTCATTCATACATGTACATACCTCCATGTAAATAAATAAAATTTATTTTCCTCAAAATAAAAATTAAAGTGTGTTTCTTAGATTTTGTACATATTTATAAAAATAAAACTAAAATAAAAATGGGAAAAAAAGAAAATAAAAATAAATAAGATACCTCTCACCTTGTATATATACCATGTACATATGTATATAACCCTATTTATTTACTCCATGTAAATACATCATAAAAATAAAATAAAAATACCTTATTATTCCAAATTTTATTTTGTAAATAAATAAAATATAAAATTGGAATAATTTTATAAAAATAAATAATTAAAAATAAAAATTCCTTTTATGTATATACCTATATATAATAATATAATGTATTTTCTTATTTAATTTTCAAAAAATAAATAAATAAAAATCACCAAAAAAATAATTTGAAAATAAATAAACATTTTTCATGTTTAAAATTTTTCGAAATAAGGTCATTTATTAATTTTAATTGAATTTACAAATCTTTATTGAATGGCCGCTTCTGATTGGTCCACGGGGGATGTTGACCCCCGGTCAACCCCCCCTTGGACCATTCAACCCGGATCTTTGCGCCCCGACCCGATTTCTCATAATTTTCACGCCTTGATCCGACCATCATTGATCGAAACTCCGGGCTCCATTTACAGATCATTCATCCGAGACCCTCGCTTGGGGTTGAATCTAGGGATCCGAGCTTCACAGAGCCATGCCCGACCTCATCTTCTCAGACCCTCAGTTGTATAAAGCTCCACCTCCGCCGCACATTCCCCGCCATCTTTGGCTCCGCTCCTTCGTCCCAGGACCTCCATTTTCTTCCCCAGAGTGACAGCTGTGCGAGGAGAGTGTCGAAGAGAGGAGGAGGTGCTTCCAGCCATCAATCTGGCGACCTTCGTCGCCGTGCGCCGCCGCGAGGTACGCCAAGCCTCGGGACTCGACGAACCCTTAAGGCAATAACCCCTGGAGCTCCGCCAGCTCCAACCCAGTCGACCACCTTCATCTTACAACCCTGGTACCCTCTAGTTTAGGCTAATTTTCCATTTCGCCCAAATCATTCCTCTGCCGTCGTCGGTCGATTCCCATCGCTACAATCATCCGCTCGACCATCGAACCATCCCATCACCTTCACGAGACTACCCTCCACCTTCTCTACCCATTCGCTCATCTTGGTTCGCCCAGGAACCAAGAACCTGACCTCCCTCGCCATCGCCTCACCGGAGGTCATCCATCCGACGCACCCGACCCCCCATTTCGCCCACTGACGGGTGGAGGCAATTTGCCCTCGACCTAGGAAGATTTTGGTGCCCATTTTCAGGTCAAAGGGCCCCATCTGGGGGTCGAGTCATCCGAGCACAGGAGCTTCGCTCCTCCGCCGTCACCATGCCACTCCGGTGATCCTCGGCTTCATCGGAGGATTGCAGCAGCTGCGGAAGAGTCCAAGCTTCACGTTCCACATCCCAGCAGCCGAAGAGGAGGTCTCCACCGCGCGCACGGAGCCGGCGAAGCTCGCCTGCGAGCTGTTCTTGGAGCATTCTCCTTCACCGTCCGATCAGCCCCGACGCTCCAGATTCGATCATCGCCGTCTATTTAAGGAGTCTCAGCCACCGTCAGCTTCCTCTGGGGCATGATATGGACCGTCCATCCAGACGAAGAGGCGCCCTATATCCAACACCGTCCGATCTACACGTGGAGCCTTCATCGCCGTCGATCCAATGAAGGGTTAGCCGCATCCCATCACTGTCAGATCCTCCACGTGGCAAGCCTTCCGTCGTCCGCTTTTAATAAGGGGTAATATCATTTAGGACCCTCTTTTTATTGCATTTAATGTTTAGTCCTGTAAATATTTTTGTACGTTGTTTTTAATTAGGTAAATTGCACTGTGGACCTCTATGTTTATTTTAATTGCATTTCAGTCCTTATGTATGTGAGCTACGTGCATCGACACATGAGATTTGGGTTATTTGCACTTTCGATCCTATGTTTCTTATGTGTTATTGATTGAACTTTTAGAAATAGGATTTACATATATGCCCCTCCGTGTCTGATACATGTGCCTCGCGCGTGCTTTGTGGGCTTTTTGCACTCCGAGACCCTGAATTTCTTGCTTTATTATTATCTAGCCCTGGAAATATGTTTTCTTACATTTAGGTCCCTGTGTACTGTGTGCCTTGTTTTTTATTGAATAAAATATCAAATTAAATCCAAATTAAGTGAAATTTGGACAGTGGCTCTTGCCACAGTGTTAAAATTTCTCTAAATTTTTGGTACATTTTTGAGGCTTTTTAGTATTTTTAAAAATTCATAAACAATGATTTTTGGTACTTTCTGACTTAGAAAATCAAAGAAAAATATAAAAACTCTTTTAAAAATTCTAAAAAAAATTAAATTAATGTAAGTTATTTTAGGGTATTTTAATTTCTATCCAATTTTTGTGCTTTTTAGATTTATAAAAACCTTAAAAATTGACAAACTCTAAAAACCTCATTAAAATTCTAAAATATTCTAGAAAAATAAAAAATACAAACTCTTTTTCTGAATTTTAGTTGTTGCTTATACTTTTCATAAAAATTGCCTCCAGGCTTTTATAGTCCATTTTATATTTTTAATGGACCTTTCAAGTCTGGTTGTACAGTAATCTCCTGTTTTCACCTTTCTTGATTTTTAGAAAATTATATAAAATTAGAAAATTCTGAAAAATTCACCAAAAACATTAAAAACCTAAAAAATATAAAAACATTTTTGTTTAAATTTTTGGAGCATTTTTGGTTGACTAAATAATTGGTTGTGTGTGCTTGTTTTACATTTCTTTAGAAAATCAAAAATACAAAAACAATAAAACAATTATAAAAACCCACCAAAAATATTTTCCCCCTTTGTTCTCGACTTCTGACTACTTCGTAGGCCGCATGGCCATCACATGCTCCCTGAGTCCGACCCTGGTCGCTATACCAAGTTAATAATTTAGCGATGACCGCTATTTTGTCTTTATTGATTTTATCTCTCTGATTGGTGGTTTCCTTTATTTTTCTTGTTGACCGAGTCTCTCTATTCGAGTTGCAACGACACCGAATATTTTTTACCTTGGCCTGATAGAGAGATCCTCGTGATCTCTCGGTCATCAGGCGGTTAAGATCATCCTTTGCAGTCCTCGATCGTCCATTGAGGTGCTAGTGAGATGGGTCCCGGTAGGAGGGTCGGACGTGACCAACCTCTCCGGACCTGATTGGTGACCTTGGAAGTATGCGACACGCCTAGAAGGTCAGACTACGATCACCCATTGATGTCCCAGTTAGTTGGGCCAGGGTAGAAGGGATAGTCGTGCCCATCCCCTCCTCTAACTGGAAGGGACAATCTCTAAGGTCCCCTCCATATCTGGTTGATAACATTGGCAGCATGCAACGGGACTAAAAGGCCAAAAGGGACGGTTAAGACTGTCCCCTATAGTCTCCGATCACCCATTTAGGCACATTGAACTGGGTTGAGGCAGAAGGGACGCTCGCGACCTTCCCCTCTAACTGGAAGAGATGGTCTCCACCGTCCCCTCCAAATATGGTTGATGACCATGGTATCATCTGACGAGCCTAAAAGGTCAGATGGGATGGCTCCAATTTCCCATTGAGGTGCTAGTGAGCTGGGTCGGGGCAGAAGGGATGATCATGCAATCATCCCCGCTCTTAAAACTAATAAATAATAGAAATAGCTTAGCAACACTCTATCTAGTACCATGTATGAGACACTCAAATAATATAAGCATATAGATCATATATTTAAATTCAAACAAACTTAATGTTTTTAATATATATAAAATGTATTCAACAAACATGCTAAATAAATGGTAATTTCATCAACTTAAACATACTACTTTTAATTCACACATGCAAAACGAATACCGCCTAATACAAATACGTAGATGATAATTATTCATGCATAAATTACATGTTCACCAACTTAAACATTTAAACAGACAGATGAGGACCTTGACAGACTACTCATCTCTTCCGTCCGAGAAGATTTCTTCTTCAGTTTCCTCGTATTGAGTGATAATATTGTCACAAAATCTTCTAGCTCTATGTATGCATAACTATCAATCATAGAAGATGAAGTATCATGCGGAGAATTCTGATATACGTCACCAACGTTTGGTAGTGTCCTAATTAATAGGTATAATCCATGCATTCATCGAGTTATCTACGACAAAAAACCCGCTTCACCTGACTTGCAAAAGCAAATGGTTCATTAGTTTGGAACCGACCTGTTTGCTTTAAAGATAGAACCTCACTTATGTCTTTTTTATATTTGACTCCTTCACAAGTGCCATCAAATCAAATGCATTGAAAAAGAACACACCTTTATTCCTGTGTAAAATTTATCTCTAGGCCTTTACTTATTACTCCAAAGAGTTGTGTTGTTTTATTTTCATCGATTAACTTTTTTTCGGAATCTAAACTCATTTACAATATAGTTGGAATGGAAAGCAACTTGTGAATATGGACCCCGTTGAATAGTATCAAGATCTATACTCCACTGATCATCGTATGTTAATTTCAACTTTTGAGCACTATCTTTGAATCATGTTAAAAAGTCTTGATTTACGAAAACTAGTCGAACTGTACTCTTCAAAAATATAATCAATTTCATCTATTACATCAAGATATAATAATGTATAAGATCTCTCTCTCTCTCTATCAGAAATTTTTCAGCAGATACTTTTAAGCAAGGTTGTAAAGATCAAATCGAACTGGCCGGTTCAATCGGTTAAACTAAGAATCGAAAAAATGGTCCAACCACTTGGTTTTTTCAGAAAATAAAAATCGATCAAAACCTGTTTGGATTGCTTAAATCTAGTTGAACCTATTGAACCAAACCACTGGTTCAACCATCTATTTTATTATAAAAAAGAATTTCTCGTAAATAAAACACAAACTTTTAAATAGTATTCATATTCTAGTCTCATTCTACCCCATAGTATAGTACTATGCTATCTCTTCTACTTCCGCATGTGCCAGTGTCCTATTATGGCATGTTCCTTCTCATTCGAGCATTGCCTCTCTCTTACCATATTGTGCACGAGGTCGTCTACTTCTCACAACAACAAAAGAAGATGACATTGTCATAGTCATACTATGATAATGAGTAAATTAACGATACTTTTCATTAGTATAATTTAAATAGTTTTAAAATTATTAATTTTATACATCACGTATATGTATTTATATGGATTTTACAACATGTCTATTATGCCTTTTTGAGTTTTTCTTATAACATTTATACCCCAAATTTTTTAGCAATTTCACTTATGCTAATAAATTCTTTAAAAAATTCATAATATCATCATTATGTTAGTATAGGATCACGAGTGTACTAATGAAATATCACTACTATGTATTCTGTAAAAATATAAGAGCACCCATATAATTGTATAAAAATTGGAGCACAAATGTTTTTGGAAAAACTTGTAAGGACACAAGTGTATAAACTCTCTAACAATATGATGTAGAATTTTTCATATTTATTTGTATGATATACCGGTCTAGTTTGGTTCGACCTGGTTGAACGGTACGAACCAAACCAACAATACAATAGTTCGATCTTTTTCAATTTTTACGAACTACTGACATCATCATTGGTTCGATCAGTTGATCTGAAAAGTCCGACCATAAAAACCGATACATACCGGTTTAATGTCATGTTCAGTTTTTAAAACCTTGCTTTAAATATAGTTCTTTCATTCTTTTGAATTATCCAGAGTCGATTTATGTCTTCTCCAACAAATTTATCATCATCGTTTCTTTCAAATCTATTAGACTTGATACCATTTCCATCATCCATATACATATCACAAAATGTAATAGATTCTTCACATAAGTAACTGTCGTATATATACAACCTTCGGATGTAGCTTTATTGAAAATCATATATTTTTTAACTTCTTTGAATATCGTTTGATTGGATACATCCAACAATACTGAATTAGGACCACATATTCGAGCCTTACTTACGAGATGTATAATTAAATATATCATTATACAAAAACAACAAAGCCTTTCCCACACATAAATAGGGCTGACTAGATTTTTTTGCCTCAATTGGTATCTATCTTGGAACATTCTCAGGCTTAAATCCAAATAACTATAATCCCTTTAGATAGTCTCATTCCAATGCTTCTTGGATCTTCCTCTCTTAATCAATATAACAACCCAAATATCACATCTTATAACCGATGCATTAACTGACCTCCTTCGAAAATGGTCAAACAATCTTAAGTTGATTTCTCGTATCTTATTCTCTATCTGAGGTGCATCAAATTCGCTTCTGATTGCATCATTGAATCCGATCTTTTCGTGCATGACCACACAACCACCTTAGCATTTCCATTTCTGCTACTATCATTTTTTGCACATGTCTATGGTTCACATGCCAACGTTCTGATCCATAAGATCATAGCATGTCTCACTGCTACTTTGTAATATTTTTCTTTGACTTTCAAAGAGATTTCTTATCACAAAGAACAATAGAGGCTCTTCTCCAATTTAGCCAACCTGCATTTATTATTTCAATAACATCTCCATCAAATTCCTCATCCTATTGCAACATAGATCTCAAGTATCTAAAAGAATCATTCTTCTAAATGTTATCGTCTCCAATCTTCACCTTTGCCCCTTTACCATTGTCTCCACTAAATGTATACTCCATATATTCAGTCTTATCCCCACTTATACGGAATTTGTAACAACCAAACCCCCAAACATAGTCCCACATCTAAAACTCATGAAGTGTGGGTGTGAGTTATAAGTGGTGGAGATTACTACTTCAGAACTTGGTCTTAAGCATTTTGGATAGTTATAAACATGTCCAATGGAGCCCGAATCTAACAAGTTATCAGGAATGGCTTTCTTCAAGAACAGACCGGAGACCTGAGTCCAGAATGTTCCACGAGCCCATAACTCTAAGGTATTGTTCACTCATTGTCAATTGAACTTGTTGTCAAAAATAATAGTGATTACTATATGTAATCAAATACCACCTTAATTATATGATGAATAATATCTACACAATATTGATCTCTTGCAATTGTCATTGGAGCTATGACTTTGCATAGGCATCTCTGTCGTACAATCCATGGTGATGGTACTCTCTTCCTTGATGGGAAACCACAAAAGTCATCATATGATCTTTTATATCCCATTCAAATTATTGATAGAACATTTTGAATCCAATTCTTGTGATCAATCTTTCCATGGAAAATCCACTCATTATTAAATGTAGACTATAATTAATTAAATCATATTAAATAATATAAATCTAATTAATCCAACAAAAAATTATTGCTTGATATAGTTTTATTATATAATAAACACCCTTACATATACATAATATTCCAATTTTAGTTGTTAAAGTACACAATGACTTCCTCATGCCACACTTCTTCGTAACAAATCCATTCAGGTCGTCATATATGTTGAGAGGGAGAATTTTTCTTGCTAGTAATGTGCTAATTAGTCAACCAAGTCAGCATACCCAGGCCTGGACATCTTCAACAATACAATTCAGTGTAGAACAATTTGTTCAAAAATGTAGTAGTGATTTTATCGATCTTTCAGTTGTGCATTATACTATATAATAGTCCTAAAAAACTAGGAATTAAAACATTTTTAGTTACAATAAATTTATATTTTATATCAAGCTACAATTTTTCTGCATCCAAATTAATTAATTACAACTATTACAAGTTAATTTTGTATGCTATGAAATAATCAATCAATCAAAGTTGTTGGCAATCAAATGTTTCCTTAAATATTTAGTACAACTTATAATTAGAGCTATCAAATTTCTGTGATTTATTTAATTGAGAAAAACAAATTAAATGCCATTTAGATGATCTAAACCATAACCGATTAAATATCCAATATCTAGGGCTATCGCATTCGAAATCCCATGAAACAAATTCCTATAGTTTGCTAGTTTAATTTAAGATATTTAGAAATTATTTTTAACAAATTTAATTACAGAAAATTAAAAACTAAAAATTCATAATTTATAGTTACAAAATTCAATAAAAAACAAGATACTACGAGAATGTTTCGAATCCAAATCAATGCCCAATTGCATCAAAGCTTGGCATGTCTTTTGGGATTATATCCAAACATTATTAAATGATTTTGAATCCCACAATACATTCAAAAAAGGGGCAGACATAAGTCATATCAGAGATGCACAAATTCAATTAGAAATTATAAAAATTGAAAATAATCAAGTTCTCTCACAGCCCGATATCCAAAACCACATCTTCTTAGACTGTGGATAATATCCAAGATCTCTGACCAGGGGTTAATACCACTTGAATGGAGGCAAAAGTGCCTCCCACGTCATGGAAGCATGAGAGTCAGATTATATCTGACAAAGACAAGTCTTTCATACAAGTTGGAGTAGTAGTTGAATTTAAAATTTTTTTGATGGAACCACATGGATCGGGAACTATTCCCAATCTGTTCCATCATGATCACATGATTATAAGTCATATATACTTTGAAGCATGATTGCGATTTTTTAGTCTCTAAGTGAAGAGAGCTCCTATCTCATGTCTTATCTAAAGGAGACATCACTTGCGAGCGTGGGGACGAACTGCCTGACTCGCACAATCCACGAAGATGATCTATGTTGTGAAGATTTTGATTGTCATATGAAATACTTCTCATTCCACAAGGGCATGGGTCCTAGAAGAATCAAAACCTAAATGTGAGATCAATTGAATTAGTCTGGCAACACGACGGTAGTGCAATGAATGCCATGGACTCTGAAACCCCCAGGGAAGGAGAAGACCACAAGGGTGATGGAGAGAGAGAGAGAAATGAGGACAAGTGGTGTAGAGAGAGAGACTATGTTGTATTTTTGTATCTCTTGAAAAGGCTAGGGTTGCCTTCTCTTTATCAATATTGGATGGTTAGGACACACTCTTAATTATAATCAATGGTCAAGATTACATGTGGCTCTATCCACAACTAGGATTAGGAGATGATAAATAAATTAGCAACTCATGTTTCAACGATATTATTGAAGATAAAATCAATTTCAATTAAGCATAATAGGAAAGACACACACATACACACATAGTCTCCATAAGAGGGGACGACTACCATGGTGCCTCCCACCATGGTTGTCTTCGCCTTATTAGGAGTGGATTTTTTTCCTATTTCATAATTCCAATTGATGTAATCTTTATTACACCAAATATTAATTCTTTGAATCATTTTATCAATTATTTATCCACAAATATTTCCAAATTATGATGTGACTATTATAGATAGACCATTGGTAACTATGAATCAAATTCATATATTTAAATTTAAATGTAAATCACATGTAAATACACAATATGAATCAAATTTACATTAATATAAAATTATGAATCATATTCACAATTAAGTCCCAATAGGATATTGTGGATTTCATCCATACAATCCAGGATTATTATGGATATTGTTATACACATGAATTTCATACAAGATAATTAAATCCAAATTAATTGTCTTAGATGTATCTCTACACAAGTCTAAATAATGTTAATTATATTCTCATTATTCCACATAATTAAATATAATTTAATTACCATTGTCTCTCTTTATTTTTCAATAATAAGATATTATCCAATGGAACAATATTCAAACTCTTACAAGGAGAATGTGCTTTCTCCTCGTATAATTGGAGATAAGAACATGGCTTGTATAAACCGTGCATAATGACTTGGATTATGAGATATAATATCATTTATAGATCTAGAGGACATCTCAAAGATGTCTAATCATGTTAGACATGATATCCAATTTTTTAATTGCATTTGTATCCAATTGAGATCAATATCCAACATTTGGACCGAGATTGGATAACAAGAAATACTTAGCGGAGTCATGATGAATCTCCAATGCCATCACCTTTATTCTTTCATTTTGGACATAAATCTCTAGCAAAGGCCATGCATATAGTATTAATTTGTGCAAAACATCACTTAAAAATTGACAACCAAATATTGTATTCAATTCCAAAAAAAAATAAATAAAAGAAAGGAAAATGAGGCGACAAAGACGCTGAGTGGTCATAGAACTCGAGACTCGGTCATCATGATGACTTGGTCTACAAGGAATAAAGTAGGGGGAGATAGGGTGGCTAACTGTACCCTAATTTTATAGCTCAATGATAGGCTTTTAGGACCAACTTCATTTTATTATTTTTATATCTAAAATAATAAAATCCTCCACATGAATATTGTACATAAAAAGATAAGAATACGAAATTGATTTAATATTAAAATAATACACAATGCACCAGAGACACATAGAACAAAAAACTGTAAAGAAAACTCCATACATAATCAAAATTGACCAACTCACATTTATTATTCATAAAGTTAAAATATTTATTTAATGAAGGTTGTTTCATTTAATTTGGAGTTGAGATGCAAAAGTTGGCTTTTGGACTTATTGTACTACATACGTGTATATAATAATCGATATATTTATTCTTTGTATTTTAGCTTCTTTATATTTTTCTATACTATAAATATTATTCAAAATACAATTAAATAATAAAAATATAATATAACCATCAAAATATATTAAATAAATAAAGATATAGAATCTATAGGTAAAGTATACATACATATTATATGCACATAATTATTTAAGTAAATAACTAGAGTAAAAAAATGAAAAATATGTAAATATGTATACAAATAAGTTATAAATTTAGAATTTACATATATGAAATAATAAAATATATAATACAAAATAAAAATAAAATATACTAAGTACATGCATATTTATCTATATACATACATGTAAATATTAACCTCTAATAAATTAGCTTTTACAAATATTTTTCAATGATTCAAACAAAAATTAAATAAATAATTTATTATTTTTAATCTATTTGATAAGGAGTTTCATTCCACCTATTTCCGGTTCATCCATGTGGACCAATCATAAGCCATCGATTATTGACCAACGGTCAACAGTCCTTGCCTCTGTCATTTGTTGTGTCAACTCACGGGTGGGCTCCTTTCTCCCATTTTTTTGGCATTGAACCAAGGCTCAAAACACTTTGGTTCCTTCAAAGAATCTCTGCCCCATGCTTCTCCCTACCTCACCATATCCCTAGCTCCCACCAACTCCTTCCCTACCTCACGCAATCTCTCTGTCCCTTTCGCTCCTTGGACAACCTATAAATAATCCAGGTCGACGTCATTCTTTTTTTATCCACTTTTACTCACTAGAACCCTCAGATCATTGCATACCTAGGTTGATATTGGTGATATCACTCTTCTCGAGCGATCTACAATGCACGCAAGGTGGTGATCTAGCTCTGTCGAGCTTTGTTCAATCGAGCTTCCCTATTCTACGTATTTCACCTATTAGAGCTGCTAGAATTAGGATTTTTAATTGATTTTCTTTCTGGCATCTTTGTTTAGTTGTTAATTCCTTCAATTAGTGGTTAGGTTAGCATAATGTTAGGACTCAAATCAGTTGGAGCCTTAAGCTCCATCTCAAATTCCTTGTGATCTCGACAGTCGTCGACCCACCTGTCATCCCATTTTTAACATCCATTATCTTCTCCACATTTCCCACTTGTTTCCTCACTCGATTCTTTGAGAGTTGAGGCCAAATGAGCTCCCAGTTATCACCTCTACTGGAGTTTTATTGCCCCGTTCTTTCCCTTGGTGCCAAGCTTTAACCTTGGGTCGAGGATCTTCACCCTAAACCCTTCTTTCATTTTGTGAAAGACTTGGGTCTTAATGAACCACATGGAGGCACATCCAAGCTCTAAAATAAGATCTAGGTGATGTCGAGCTCCAACCCCCCTCAGATGGTGCCGTGACTTCTGTGAAGAGCCCTGCAGGCACGACAGGATGCCAGAAGGAGAAGGAGACCATCGACGAAGGAAGAGGAGGCCATAGGATTTTGGAATCCACGATCGAAGTTTGGAGAAGAAGATCTTCTTCCTCACTTTTCCTCATCGTGTTAGAACCGTCTGATCGAGGCCCCGCTCCAGATTCTATCTCCATCACCGATCAAGAGCGAAGCGATATGCCTTCCCTGTCAACAAATCAAGCCATGTGAAGCATGCTCCGCCCTCCGATCATGCACCTTAGTGGGTAGATATTTTAGTAACCATGTCTCCTTTTTGTATTTACAAAATAGTCCTGTAAATATTAAGTTAATTGTTAAATTTTGTGTAAAAGTTGCATGACCCCCTAGATTTATTGCTAATTGCATTTAGGTTTACACTAGCTCATCTCATGTGGCGGGACACATGATGTGAGTAAATTGCAAGTAACCCCTCCTGACTTTATTTATTTTATTTTAGCCTAAAATTTTGTAAATTAAGTGTAATATTTTGGATATTTTGCACTGAGACCCAAATGGCATATTTTTATTACACCCATACTAGTTGTTTAATTATTTATTTGCTTTTTATTTTTTCTTAATTAGCATTAGTGTTATATAAATTTTGGGAAAAATATTGTAGGAGCCAAAAACATTGCCAAATCACACCTTATGTTTATTTCAGGTATTTATTGCATTTTCCATTTATTAAAAATAGATTAGGAGCTATTTATTCTTATACTATCTAAAACATAATATAAAACATATCATAAAATTTTCAAAAAAAGTTATATAGTATATATTATTGTATAATAGAAATCCAAACAAACAATCACAAAAAAGAAAAAACACTAAAAATTTAAAAATCCAAAAAATCTCATAAAAATTAGAGAAATTCCTTTAAAAATACAAAAACATTTGTTTATGATTCATATATATTATTCTACATATTAAAAATAGTTTCGGGCATTTTTGAACTATTTATTTATATTGAAAATCCAAAACAATCTTGCATATTTATCATTTTCCTATTTTATGTATTTAAATAAATTAAAAATACATAGAAAGCAACAAAAATACAAGAATAATCATAAAAATAAAGAAAAAGTTCAAAACCACAAAACATTTTATTTTGTAAATTTGAGTATATATATAAATATAAAATCCTATATATACTATTTATACTATATATTACTTATATCCTTATTATAATAATTATTAATTATTATAAGGGATTTTTACCCGGCAGACCCTAAAATCTTTTGCAATTACCGCCACGACCTTTGAAACATCCTAACTCCTCTCTCGACCCCGTAAACTTGCTCCGTCTTACCCAACAAACCCTGCCGTCAATTTTAACTATATTTGAGTCAAATACTTGGGTTTATCTTGAGTTAACCTAACCAACTGACCATCAACCGACTAGGATTAGTCAAAATAAAAAATAGGAAAGAAATCCAGCAGACGTTCTTGCGGGGGGACCGAAGCAGCGACTGCCGGGGGAGGGCCTCCATCGTCGGCGCGCAGCGGCTGGGGAGGGGGTTCCTCCATTGCGTAGAGGGGCTCCATCAGCGGAGGCCAAGGAGGGGGGTCCTCCATCGCGCAGTGGGGGAGCTGGGGGGTCCTCCATCGCGCCGAGCTCCATCGCGCGGGGGTGAGGGGCTTCAACAGCCAAGGAGAAGAAGGGGGGGGGGGGTCCTCCATCGTACGGGGGTGGGGGGTTTCAGCGGCCGGGGAGGGGAGGGGGAAGGGTCCTCCATCGCGTAGGGGGTGGGAGGCTCCATCGCGCGGGGGTGAGGGGCTTCAGCGGCCGGGGAGAAGAGGGGGGGGGGGTCCTCCTTCGCGCGGGGGTGGGGGGTTTCAACGGCCGTGGAGGGGAGGGGGGAGGGTCCTCCATCGCGTAGGGGGTGCGAGGCTCCATCGCGCGGGGGGGTGGGAGGGGCAGCGGCGACCGACCAGAGGGGGGGTCCTCCATCGTCAGCGCGTGGGGGGAGGGGGTATGAAGCACCAGCGGGACGACAAGGTGGGGGCCTCCGTTGGCCGGACAGGGGGCCTCCATAGCAGCAACGACGACCGGGGGAGGCCTCCATTCGGCGGCGGCGGTGCATGGAAGGGCTGGAATGTAAGGAGGATGCGTAGGGAAGAAGACGGATGTCATCTTTTGTAAATATACTAAACAAAGAGGGTAATATGCATCCCTTTTTAACGGAATCCGGTTAAATTTAATAGACAAATAGATGTGGATTAACCACAGGGTCTGCCGGGTAAGGGTTAGCAAGTTTACGGGGTCGAGAGAGGAATTAGGATGTTTCAGAGGTCGTAGCGGTAATTGCAAAAGATTACAGGGTCTGCCGGGTAAAAATCCCTTATTATAATTACTATATATATACATATATTTAAAACCCTTAAAAAATAAAGAGGATTGTTCTTGTATATATTTCGTATATTTTTATTTTTTATTTTCTACATATATCATATATACTTTTTATAATATACATATTTTATATCTATATATACTTATTATATAATTAAAAAAGAACTAAAAATGATATATTAAAAATAAATTAAATATAAAAATTAAAAAAATATAAAAATAAAATACGAAAGTCCATAACAAATAAATATAATAAAAAACCCACAAAAAATTAAAACATAGAAAAATATAAAAATAATTTTAGTTTATTTTAATAAATTAAAAATAATTATAACTATCCTCGTAGCTCTCAGTGGTTCGACCCCTACACTTGTTATCCGTACACATATTTATGTAGAATATAATAAATTTCACCCTTATTCCATTATTGTTTCATCTATATAGTCGGTTGGTTGTTTGGGAATTGATTGATTGACGTGTCATGAGCCGAGAGAGGGTTGATGTAACGATTGTCAGATCTAACTTGTCGGACAGTGCAAGATCATTTAAGACCAGATGATAGACACCTCTCATCGATCTCTTCAACAAAATAGCATCGTTTCCAGGGAGCAACATATGATAGGATTGTACACATTTATCTGCATATTTTCTTCTTTTTTTATAAATAATTGTTTATCTTCTTCTGACCACTTTTTTGTTGATTTCTTTACGAGGAAACACATGGAGAATGTGACTTCTTCGAAGGTTGGTGCGCCTGAGTTATATGGAGATCAGCCTTTTCTTTGTAGGCTGATTGGAGAGCAATGAAGAGAGATAGAGACATTGAAGAGAAGATTTCCTTAGTGTAGAATTTTTATTTATTTTGAGAGAGATATTTTATTTTGCATAAGTAAGCTGTAAAAATACAAGTACTTGGACATTTTGGACATTGTCACTCTCGTGAGCCTATTTTACCAAGTTTCTGTTCACTTGGGGACCCGCTCGATTTTTCTACATTTTCTTGCCTTTTATTTTTTATTCTTCTTGTTTTCCACTTGTTTTTATTTATTTTTTATGTTTTGAATTTTCCACCATTATTTTCTATATTTTATGTGAATGAGACCTTAGATTTTTAGGACTTGCTTGATCGATTAATCTAGGTCTAAACACCTAATATTTATATGTGCATATAGTTCCACATCTGGATCTATATCAAACTCAATTTGTGCTTCATGATAGAAGCAATTCCTGCTTAGGGAGATTTCATCATTTTGCATTTGCATGTAGTATAAATTTAAAATTCTCTTTCTTACATCCTGCATGAAGATCACTTTGAAGCATTGTGAGTATTCTTACTGAGCATGCATCATTTGATACAAGGGCGAGGTTTCCACCCTAGTATCCACTTGCATGGATTTTTCGCTATCTCCCTCTATTATGCTCACGTTAAGAATTTAAAGAAAATCCAAAAAAATGTTAGGTGAATTATTTTGAAAAATACTCAAAAAAAGGGAAACCTTAAAAAATTAAATAAGGGAAATGTTTAATAAACTTTGATAGAATTTAAAATTTTTAATGGATATCATTGTATTAGGTTCATAAGCCCTCATTATTTTCAAGTGCATTACAGACTGAGTGAGGAATGACATTAGGAAAATATAGCCAAAAACCCAGCCATAATACTTCCTTGTTATTGACTAGATTAATGAAGTATTAGTGCTTATATCGTACTTGGTCGAGTAGGGCTTTGTCTTCTTACATGCTTATTCTGAAGTATTGAACTTACGCCATGCCCTCACGAGTGTGATTTCGTTCCACGTCTGAGTACAATGGGATCCATACCCATTAGATAGGATTGTGTTAAAAAGTGATGGCTACAACTTACAAAGAAAGTGGGAAGTACGAAATACTTTTCTGGCAATACTCACTCTCCGATAGGGCCAGCTCACCAAGGACTTGCTATAAAATTTCTTGAAAACAAACATAAAATTTAAAAGATAAAAATAGCTGAGCTCTTACGGCTTCACATTGTGTGAGTTGGTGAATCCATAGCTTTGGTGCTTATTTGAACCTAGTTTTAGGTCAAAGATACCATCCTGGGCACTTACACCCTTTTTCATTTCATATGTTTTCAATTCTTTTTCCCTACTCATTTTGAGATTTCTACTATTTTCCTCTTCACTTCTATTATTAATCATCGTATTCTATTCCTAATATATTTCGCTTCTGTCGAAGATGTTGACTCATGGATGTTTTAGTCAGGTCCTGATGAATCTCCATTTTATCACCTTTATTCTTTCATTTTGGCCTTAAATGTCTAATTAAATGCATGTATATATCATTTATTTGTCAAAATAAATACTCTATAAATTGTACAAAATATTGTACTATTATTGTATTTAATTCCAAAAAGAGAATAAAGGAAGAAAATAAAAAGAAATGAGATACCATAGGTGTTGAGTGACTCTAAATGTCGAGACCCAGTTATCATGATAATTTGTTCGACAAGGAATAAAGTTGGGGGAGATAGGGAGACTAATTGTATAGAATACATAGTCTACAAAACCTATATATATATACCTAAATAATTAACTTTTGGGACATATTTTATTCTTTATAATTTATCCATCAAATCAATAAGCTTTGTACGTGAAAGAAGTAGATAACTTTACAAGAAAAAGTACAAAACTAATTGTACAGAAAAACAATGCACAGTATGCCAGAGACACAAATAAAAACAATAATAAAAACATCACAGACCTGCATATTCTCCGTACAATAGAAAAATAGACCAAAATCATCTTTAATTGTATATAAACTTTAATAAGCTATTTAATGAAGGTAGTTTCATCTAATTTGGGGTTACTATGCAAAAGTTAGGTTTTAGACCCATATTGTGTAATATACTCATATATTTTAATCATTATATTTATTCTTTAATTTTTTCAAATTATTTTATTTTTACTAAACTATAAATATTATTTGAAACGCATATGCATAATTAAAATAAACTATAACCATTAAAATAAAATTTAAAAATCAATCTCTGTAAAAACTAAATGAAATATACCTATAATGTATACACACCTAATTCATAAAGTATACATATAAACTCAGAAAAATACTATAAAAATATATTTAAGTGTATTTAAATAAGTTATATATATTATGTGTATAAAATAATAAAATCTAAAATGCAAAATAAAAATATAATACATATTATATAGGTAAATATACCTATACTTATAAATGTAAATTTTAACTTATAATAAATCATCTCAAAAATAATTAAATAAAAATGTGTATAAAATATTACATAAAATAATAAATGCTTTTATTTTATAAACTAAAATTAGTTAATTCTTTTGATATTTATTATAGATTTATAGGGCATTTTGCCTTGCATTTATTTGGTTGGTCTACGTGACCAACCGTATCGCTTCAAAAGTTGACCTAAGGTCAACATACAATCTCCTTTGACTTCTGTCAGATCACGAGCCATCCCTTCTTTGTCATTTTTGCATACTGTCATCTCGCCACCATATTCATCAAAACTTCCTCACATTGTAGCATGTTCATCATGCATACTCGCCCATGTGAGAATCTCCACCAACAAACTTCAATCCACTCATCATCTCCTCACCATTTTGGCCGGAATCCTCCCATATATAAAACCCCCAGAATTCTTTCCCTTTTTCATCTCTCTTCACTCACTTAACCCCCTTAGGAGCCTCTCGTTGAGTCCCCAGTGACAGTAGCTTGCACTCCGATCCTTCGCGATGTGAAAAAGGTGAGGGGGGAGCTGATCCAGGTCCGTCGAGTTCCTCTCCAATGAACCTCCTCTTCTCCAAGCTTTCCAAGCTTCTTGTGCCGCTACGTTAGTTTATCTATCTTGCACTTAGTTCCAGTAGCATAGACTTGGCTCTAATCAATATTTAATCACATCCTCAGCGTAATTTCATAAATTAAAAATCACCGAGCCCTAGATCTGGCCCCAAATCACCGTCTTCATACATTGTTCCTACCTCACTCCACTTCCACTTTCTTTGCCTCATGCTTCTCCATCAAAGCCCCATGTTTTCCACATGATTCACATCAAATTAGAATGTTGGACTCCCCCTCAGACACCTTCGTCGGAGTTCCATTGCTCCGCTCATCCGTAGCTGTTGCTGCTTCAGTATTTGGGTCGAGGGAGTTGCCCTCGGCTCCCTTAAGATTTTTGTGCAATAACACTATCACAACGACTACATGGAGCCCCACCTGAAGGTCTGAACGTGGGCCCCAGGTCAACCGACCTTCAGAGCTCTCCAGCGAGCTCTAATCTCGTAGAGGTACCTACCGCACGTAAGAAGCTCACAGGAAGCTCGAGAGTCGATCAGATCAGAGAGAGGACCATACGGAGGAGAAAGAGGATATCAAAGCTGACGGAGCTTTGTTCTTGAGAGTTCTTCGTGAACCTTCAAGAACCGTTGGATCAGAGCCTCGACACAGATCTAATCTTAGCCATTGAGTCTAAAGGCGAACCGTCGTCCTTTGTAGTCGTCCATATTGTCCCGTGGAAGAACCTCCGCCCTTTGTTAGCACACGATTTAAGGGGTAAATTGATAAGTAAACCCTCCTTTCAGTTATAAATTTTATGTAAAAATTGCATAAGATTCATTGTACTTTGTGTATATTGCATCCGAGTCCTGTGCCTCGTCAACTCACGTGGTGCCCCACGTGAGTGGAACATTTGCACTTAAGCCCCTCTAACTTTGTATATTTATGATATAGTACTAAAAATTGTGCATTTATTGGGATATTTTGCACTGCGCCCTCTTAACTTAAGTTAAATTGCAAAAATACCCCTACCAATTCTATGTATTTTATTTTATGTATTTCATATTGGATTAAATGGCCACTTTGCTCTAAAATATGCAAAAATCTCAAAATATGCTTTGAATGATATCCATCCAATCTGCCATTCTATTTATCAATTTATCACATTTTTTATTAATTAGAAAATTATGCAAGTGTTATTTAATCCCTGTTTAGTTATAAAAATACAAAATTAGGAAAATCCTTTTAAAAATCTCAAGAAAAATCCCTAATGTATATTATAATATTTTATACCTCTAGACAAAAATTCTCTATAAAGTGAAAAAGAAAATCACTAAAAATTAAAAAGATTCAAAATCCTATTAAAAATTAGAAAAATATTCAAAAATCCCAAAAATATTAATTTCTAATTTTTATTATTATATATATACCTTACATATTAAAATTAGATTTGAGATATTTTGACTTTTTTGTAATTTTAAACCTCAAAATAATTCTACCTATTTAAAAATTCCCTGGTTTTGTTTATTTTGGACTTTAAAAATACCTAAAAATTAACAAAAATCCCCAAAAAATCGAAAAAAATTAAAAATATTGGAAACAAAAATTATTTTATCTGGACAATTTTGATTATGTATATCCTCATTTATAGATATATTACCATAGATTGTATTATATAGCTACATATAGTGATATGTAAGTATTATTATTACTAACTATTATAAATGCCCTAATATATTTGAAATCCCTTTAAAAAAGACTTTATTTATTGGTTTTTTACTTTTGTTGTATTTTTTATATTTTATATCATATATTACCTATATTATACATATTACATATATAGAGTTATTTATTTAACTTTATTATATATTAAAAAGAAAAATAAATTTAAAATAAAAAATAAAAAGAAAATAAAAATTATAAAATTTAAATATATATTAAAAAAGAATAATATTATAAAAAAGTTAAAAATAAAAAACGCAAAAACATTTATTAATTCTTGAGTGAAAATTGTAAAAATACCAATATTAAATATTAAATATTAAATATTCATTTATACTTAATATACCTGCAACCCAACTTGTCTCCCTGTGTTCGACCCCTAGACCACTTGTCCACTATACACATTTATCTTACATCACTTAATTTGCGTTGCTTGATTTTCCATATTATGGGTTGATTGTTGTTTTGATCTATTGGTCTTTGAGAGTTGTCATGACAATGACTTAGTAGCCTTCCTTGTGTGGATCACAAGATAGTTCCTAGAACTATTTCGGGATGAACAAATGGCACCATTGCCGGGTAGCAATGGAGTGCAGCTAGTTGTACATTACATTGTCTACATTTCTTTTTATTCTTATGTTATTTATTTTTTATATTGATTTGACTGTTCTAATCATATTTATTTTTGATATTTCTTGTAAGGGACCGCTTGGCGATGGCAATATCTTAGGAGGTGGACGTACCTTAGTATAGCAGAGGTAGGCATTCTACTTATGAGCCAACCAGAATAGAGTAGGAGAGAGGAGCTTGGAAAGCAGGAGAAGAGTAGTCCGACCTTAGTTTTTATTCTGTTTTGCAAGAGAGAGATTTATTTATTTTTTGAATAATTAATTTGTAATTCATTTGGACACTTGACACTCTACTTCATGAGGTCCAGTGCCCGAGTGTCTATTTACCTGGGGGCCTTGTCACAGTTTTTTGAGTTTCGACTGCCTTTCTTTAATTTTGTTTCACGTGTTTTGATCTTTCTACCTTTATTTTATATTGTTTATGTGATTGAGACCCTAGATATATGTTTTTCTTGACTCGGTGAGATTATGTCCAAATACTTAATAGAAGCATATGCATATAGTCTTATACATTTGGACTTAGTCAAAATTAATTGTTGATTATTTAGATTTGAGACCTCCTACCGTGAGAGACTCCACACAACACTTGCAGGACCCGTTGTGGAGATCACTGATGAATCCACATTTCATCATCTTTATTCTATCATTTTGGCATCAAAAACCCTAGCAAATGCCTGTAAATAACATTAATTCCATCAACTTAGCATTCATGCATGTGCATGTAAATAGTGTATAAAATGCTGTAATTAAAGCCAAAATTATAGAATAAATAAAAGAAAAAAAAGTAAAATATTGCAAATATTTTATGACCTAAAACCCTGAGACCTAGGCATCTTGATGAATAGGTCGACAAGGAATAAAGTAGGGGGAGATAAGGGCCAAATACCAATATTATTTTATTCATTCTTTATTCACTTTGGGACCAATTTTTGGTTCTACTTTTTATACCTCAAATAAAGAAACTTTGTAGAAAAAAGTTGTAGATAATTTAATAAATAAAAATACAAAATTGATTTCACTGAAAAATAATGTACAGATAAAAAGTTATGGTCTGAATAAAAATCCAGAATCCCAACTTCCCAGATCCATATCTCACAAATGAAAACTCCAAATGCATCAAACTCACCTTTAATTGTATATAGAAGAAAATAAGCTATTTAATGGCGGTGGTTTCACATTTGGTGGAGCTACGGTTTGAAAGTTGAGTTTTGGACCCTCATTGTACAACTGTACAGATTAAAATATTCAATTTATTATTCATTATTTTATATTTTTAATATTTTTATAATCTTGTAAATATTACTTATAATATATATGTGCATCAAAATTGGAATAAAAATGCAAAGAAAACTCAAAATAAAAATAAACATACATAGATCATACAGGTATTATACCTATATGTATACCTATACAATACACTCTTATATTTTATTAAATATATAGAACATCTCAGAAAAATAAAATAAAAATATCTTTATGTGTATAAAAGTACTTTATAATTTTAGAAAATAATAAATAAAATTTATAAAATTAAAATACACAAAATAAAAATAAAATACCAAAATACATAGATAATATACCTATATAGGGATAACTTGTAAACTTATAAAAATACACCTCATAAAATTAATTTAAAATCATAATAAAATACTACATAAAATAAAGAATTATTTTATAATCATAATTTGATTTGTTTATTTTCTATTTTTAAAAAAATTTACAAAAGATTTACCAGGGATTTTTCCTGATTGGTCTACGTGGACCAATCATGAGACAGCCCCAGTTGACCCAGGTCAACAGGCCGTCCTTCCCCCCTGTGCTGTGTCAGAAGTTGGTTTTTGAGCCAACTTCTTGGCTTTTTCCGCGGCTGAACCTTGCATTCTTTCGTGATGATTCCTTTTGCAAAACCGAACCTCGATCATTGGTCTACCCCACCATGTGATTACCTCGGGCCATGGATCAGTGTGGTGCTCCAGGCATTTCGATCTTTGAGCTCCTGTCACCCTGAGTCAATCCACATAAAACCAAACCCCCACTTTCGATTTGAATTTTGAGTCCCCTTGGTCCACCCCTCTCCACCTTCTTGCGCTCCTGAGCTCCATGGAGGTGACAGCTCCATCGCGAGGTCGTCAGCTAAGGTGCCCGAGGTCGAGGGCGTCTCCATCACCTCACGCAAGACCGGCGGTTGAGGTACCTTTCTCCCACTGGCTCCGGCCATTGAGGGCCACTTCACGCTTATTTCTTTATTGCATTTAGCTCCTGTTAGTTCTAGGATGAGAAGCCCCCAAAAAAATTCGAGTTCCATCGCCTAAATCGCCCGATTCATCAACTTGGCTGGAGCGCTCCTCCGGCCAACCATCGCCGCATCGCTTCACACTCCTTCACGCCCATCCGGAGGTCCAGGCAGTTTGCCCTGGACCTCCTAACCCTTTTTTTGCAGGTCAAAGCGCGTTGACTCGCACCTGGGGTCGATTTTGGAAGCTCGCCGGAGCTATCGAAGCTCCCCAGCTCCGCCAGCCACCGCGAGCTCCACGGCCCTCGCCGTGGATTTTTGATGACTCCAAGAGGAAGAGGAGGACCTCAGGATGCTCCACGTCCATTTTGAAGCCCTGCCATTGCCGGAGGAAGGAGATCTCGCGTGTCGAAGCTCGCCCTCGCCGGCGTCCGACGTGTTCTTGGTCCTAGCCTCCCAGCCGTCGGATCGTGGAAGCGTCCCAGGTCGAGCAGCATCCGTTGGATCGTGCCGCATCTCCACCGTCAGATCGCCTTCAGACGATCTAATCTCTGCCGTCCACGCGAAGCGTCATCGACCATTGGATTCACGCCACGTGTTCAAGTGAAGATCTACAGCCGTTGGATCCGCGCGCCAGGGGTATTTTGCATCTAAACCCCTGCGCATTTTGTGTTTATATTTTAGCCCTAAAACTTTCCTCTGTAGTGTAAAAGTTTTGTAAAATTTGTAAAAAGACCCTCGCAGTTATTTTATTGACACTTAGGTCCTCTGCCACGTCACCTCACATGACCTGTACACGTGAGGTGAGGGCATTTTGCACTGAGGCCCTCGGTCTTTTTAGTATTTCATTTCAGTACAAGGATTTTTATATTAAGTGTTATATTTTTGGAGAAATTGCATGCAAGCCCTCAGATTTTGGAAAATTACTCTTCAGTCTTCGCCGGGCGCGTGCAAGTCACGCGCCCTGGTGGGTGATTTGCGCCGACACCCCTGCGGCTTTTGGAATTTATGTTTGGTCTTGGAAAAAGGTTATTCAGTATAAATTTTGTGCGAAAATTGCTTGAAAGCCTCTGGAATTTTGAGTATTTGCATGTATGCCCCTGCGAGGGTTGTTTAATGTTTGTATGCTTGTCTTAATTTATTAAATCATCATTTCAATTCCAAAAATTCTCAAAATTTAAACTTAACCTCATGTATGCTTTTGCTTTAACGCCATATTTTTAGTTTTTGATTTTATTTCATTTTCAGATTTATTAAAATATAAAAACTCCCCATTTCAGCACTGTCTAGCTTAGAAAATGCCAAAAAATAGTAAAATACCTTGAAAAATTAAAAAAAATTCCCTATTGTGTATTTTACCCTATTTTAGTGTCACTCCAAAAATCACTAAAAATCTTAAAAGAAAAACCTTAAAATTCAAAAAAACTGAAAAACCTCAAAAAATTCTCAAAAACTGTAGAAAACTCCAAAAATTGCAAACTCTGGTCATGTGTGTTCTTTTTTTAATCATCTTTATTTTAAAATTAATTTGGGAAAATTTTGACATTATTTGCTATTTTTCTTTCCCATTTTAAACTCGACCAGAAATTTTGTGCACTTTTTGCTTTATTTTAGTTTTTAAAATTAGCAAAAATCTTTTCAAAAATATCCAAAAATCACAAAAATAGTATCAAAACATAAAAAGACCAAAAATATTTTATTTCCCTATTTTTGACTATATTTCACCACTTTTATAAATATTTTATCACCCTTTTTCTTATAACTTTTAAATCCTTATCTTGAAAAAGAAAATATATATATATATATATATATAAACATAAAAAGAAAATATAAAATCAGAAATCTTAAAAATAAAAATACAAAATTAAAAATTAAATAAAAATTAAAAAAAATTAAAAAATAAAAACCCACAAAAATTGTTTGCTTGCATAATGTAGACATCACTCACATTCACTCACACACATTTATTTGATTCTACCATGTTTGCTCCCTGTGTTCGAACTCTCTGCATACTTGTCCTATACAATCTTTGTGTAGAGTTAAAAATAAATTTTAACTCCACATTTATTTCTAATTGTTGATCTGTAGTGTGGGTTAATTGTTGATTTTAGTCCAGGATTCATTGTGAGTTGTCACAGCGACGGTTATCTCCGCCTTGTGTGAGATACAATTTTTAGACTCCATGAATTTTGGCTAAATCAAATGGCGTCGTTACCGGGGAGCAACAGTGAGTAGTTCATCTTTTTGTCTGTTTGCGTTTGTTGTCTACCATAGCTTTACTTCATCTCTCTTGCACTTTTGATATATATATTGATTGAGCTTTCTGACCACTCTTTTTCTTGTCTTCATGCGAGGGACCGCGGAGCAAGGTGGATTGCCTAGGTGACCCGAAGCATCCTTGGGAAGCGGATCCGGTTATTCTTTAGCCAAGCGGGCAGGAGAGAGCAGGAGTGAGAGAGAGTGCTTAGAGTAGTTGCATTTTATTTTTTGTGAGAGAGAGTGATTCATTAATTTGTAATAATACAGGACTCAGGACTTGGACATTCAGACTACCGAGCCTAATTTTCGGGTGTTTGTTCACCCGGGGGATCACCACGGTTTTTGACGAGTTTTCAACCGTTGTCATTTGCCGGTTTTGATTTCATTTTCACTTTCTTTTGTGGATTGAGCCCTTAGTTTTAGGCCTGCTTGATCGACTAAATTAGGTCCAAACACACTAATAACCTTTGCATGTACCTATAGGTCGTACTTGGACTTAGTTTAAATTAAACAGTTGACTCACCTTCTTAGATCCGCCGTGCCGCGAGCCCTCCCCATCAAGCGCTACTCCTGACCTCGATGTATCGAGAAGAGGAGGGGAGGGTCTAGACTGGACTCTTAGGATCGACGATCGGTGGTTGACTTGTGGTTCTTCACGCTAGCAGTTGCCTATCTTAGGATGATTTCCGCATTGCATACCGGCATATAGATTAGGTTTATAAATTTATGCTTTGCATCCTGCATGGAGAGAGCTGGGATTCGCTGTAAGTCTTCTTACTTGGCATCCATCATTTAGGCACAAAGGTGAGATTTCCATCTTTCTGTCGACTTGCACGGCTTTTCCGACTCTATTCTCCCTCTATTTTTGGACAAAGTAGGATCAAGAAAATACAAAAATCGTTAGGTGCTTGTTTGAATCTACTCAAAAGAAGAGATAACACCAAAAAAAATTAAAAAAGGGCCTGCTAAGAAAACCTTGACCAAAAATAAAATCGGTAATTGGATTCATTGATTGGGGATAGTAACACCCTCACTTGTTTTCAGGTTGCATGGGAAGGTCTCCTTCCAAGTGAGGTGAGCGCTTCGTAAGGATTAGAGCCAAAATCCCAGCTTGTGGCTGCCTTGTGTATCGCCTGGATTTCCGAAGTATTGGCGCTTCTATCGTACGTGGACGAGTAGGGCTTGGTCAACATTGGTGACTCTCTATTGTGTAGAGCATCAACCTTATCCGAAGTATCGAGCCTAGGCCACGCCTTCACGGGGGTGTCTGTCTCATCGTCTCGCGTCCGAGTAGGTTCTTGCACGCTCACGGGTGATTCCGTTGCGAGCGAGTTCCGAAGTATCGTTTTCGCCTATTGGCTTCCTCTCTTATTCTTTGGCTGAGTAGGGATCCAGGAAGGGTTACAAGGACCTCAAAAAGCGCAAGCTCCAGGTTACACAGGAGAAGGACAAGTACGGGATACTCTTCCGGCAGTACTCTCTCTCCTTTAGGCGTAGCGCTCTAAGGACTCGTGAAAAGAATAATTCCTGAATTCAAGCTAAAATCAACAAGATAAAAGCCGAACCTTTACGGCTTCATGTGTTGAGTTGGTGAATTCACCCCTGTTTTGTGTTTGATTGCTATTTCTATCTAAGGTCAAGATCAAAAACACAACAAAGTTGTGCGCAATTTTGCTTCTCATTTCTTCCTTCTTCCTTCTTCTTCTGTATCCACTTTGCTCTTCCCAATAATCAAGATGATGGGACGGAGATCTCTTAGGCTGAATCTGTCGGCACCGCTATCCAGCACTCCTCCTTATTCATCTAGGACTACCTCGGAGAGTCTGCTCTCCGAGACTGAGTTTACATCCACCCTGATCCCCCTCGACCACCCTTCTCATTCTCCTTCCATCAGTCCAAGAGTGTCAGAATTTACAGCATCACAGAGTTCAGTACATTCGACAGCACCTGAGATGACCTCTTTTGCTTTTTCAGAGAATCCAGCGATGGCTGACAGAGGCGAGCATCCATATGACCATGATCACCCGCCATTCTTCATTGACCAGGCATCTATCAACAATTCACTTCTTGCATCCCTGGAGACTATGCAGAGGCAGATTCGTGACCAGGGTACCTTCATGGGTGATCTGATGAGAGAGATAGCTCAGATGCGAGAAATACGACCAGGGGGCGGTGGCGGTGGAGGAGGAGGACCTGATGCAGGAGGAGGTGATCCCGACATTGAGAGGCCACCGCAGACCATCATGCGAGAATTGCATAACCCAGCAGCGTCCCTTACACATCGGTGGATCAGACTCCCGCCTATCCATGGATATTTCGAGCTTCGGCCCCACACCATTAAGCTTCTATCCAAATTCCATGGGTTGCCGACCGAAGAGCCGCACCTCCCCCTCCAAGAGTTCGAAATGATTTGCAGCACGATCCATGATCGGTTGATGACTGAGGACACGATCAAGATGATCGCCTTTGCATTCTCTTTGGTTGACAGAGCCGCGTATTGGCTCAAACACCTGGGGCGATTCATTGATACATGGGCAGATCTCCGGACCGCATATCTAAAGAAGTACTACCCTCTCGGCCGGACCAATGCAGCTAGAGCGATGATCAGTAATTTCGTCATGATCCCGAATGAACAATTCCATGAAGCTTGGGATCGATTCCAAGAACTCATTGACCGGTGTCCACATCACGATATCTCCAAGCCCAACCTGGTTCAGAGTTTCTTCTGTGGGCTGACACCGGAGCTGCAGGGGCTTGTCAACGCCTCTTGCGGTGGATCATATTTCTCCAAGGGTGAAGACGACGTCTGGGCCATCTATGAAGGCATGGCAGAAAATTCAACTGTGATGACCCAAGCCAGAGTCTACACACAACAAAAGCCACCTCAGGGAGGAGGATCATTCCAGAGGATCGCCCGCATCGATGCCAGTCTCAACGCTTCGTCAGCAGCTGCAGCCCAAGCCGAATCAGCCGCAGCTGACATGGGAATCATCAACGAAAAGTTGGACCGCATGGAGATCCTCGAGAAGAAGCAGAACCAAGGTCTTGCCCAGATGGACGTTATCACCAAAACCATGAGTGACTTGAAGACTCAAATTCTATGCATTCAAGAGGCACAGTCACATACTCCGCAGCCTCCCAGGTCACGGGCCGATCCGAGCAGTAACAACTCTACCCAGCCCTCTGCCTCACATAGACAGGTCAAGCACATCCAGGCAGAGCCGGTCCATTTGCTATAGTACTACCCAGCACAACCACCATCTCAGGACACTCAGATGGTGGTATATCAGCCGGAGCAGCCACTGGCAGTTCTTCCTCCACCCCTTTTCGAGCAGGAACCTTTAGTGGAAGTCAATGGGATATGGTACGGCCGGTACCCTCAGCCTGGGATTCGTCGTGATCACCCCAGATTCCGATGGGGCAACGGTGGCTCCCCATCTCAGCAGTAGAATCCAGCTCAAGGACAGCAGAGCAGTCAGCATCCACATCAACAACAACAGCCCCAGTACGCCCAGCAGCATTACCAACAGGGTCCTCGTCCCGCCTATCAGGGACAACAGTGGAGGCAGCGTCAGCAGCCTCAGCAGTCTTATTCCCATCCTCCCCAGTTCCAGCAGCAGCAGCAGCCTCATTTCCCGGAAGGGAACCCATCCGGTTCTCAAGCCCTAGTTTGTGAGAACCCAGCTCTTGATGATCTTGCCCGCTTGCTCTCCGAACATCGAGCATCCTTCAGGCAAGAAATGGATGAATTCTGGCAGGAAATGAGGGAAATAATCAAGGGAAAGGCCGCCATACCCGCTCAGATCGAACCTAACCCGAACAGTCTGAAAAGAAAATCTGAGCAGGTAGAGTTTACAGAAGATACCTCTCCTAGTGACTATTTGAGTGACATATCTCTCTCTTTGTATGATGTTGATTTTGTGACTACTAGGAGCGGTAGAATGCCAGCCGGCGGTGCCTCTTCTGAGCGACAATCACATGCTGAACCAGGAGCGCCAGAGGAGCAGAGTAGCGGTGCTGATGCCGCTGATGATGATGTTAGAGACAGTGGTGCTGAGGCCACCAATGATGGAGATCCAGACGACGGTACTGAAGCCGTCGTGCTACCAGATGCAGACGGTGGTGCTGATGCCACCATTTTGGATGCTGAGCCAGAGTACGATGCTGATGCCGTGAAGACAGGTGCCGGTGGTGGTACTGAGGCCACCACATCTACTTTTGTTGAGCCCACCTCTGTGATGTTACCACCTTTTGTATCTATGGACTGTGGTAACAACAAAAAGAACAAAAATATGAATAAAGGAAAGGTTTCTGTTCACATTGTGGATCCATATGTGTTGCGTGATGATGATTGTATGGATTCTCCCCCTTCACAGGCACAGGGACCTATTCCTAATCCTCCATCTGAGGAGGCCCCTACTATTCCTTTCCCTGAAGCACTCCGCTTGGCGAAGGGAAATAAAAAAGAAAATCCTAAAAAGACCCATCAGGTAGAGATCAGCAATCAGATGATTGATAGATTCCACATTCAGTTGACTCTACGAGAAGCACTTGAGCACATCCCCTTCCTCAAAAAGAACTTGAAAGAGGAAACTACAGTCCACAGGAAGAGGAGGTACAGAGATCAGATCCATGTGCTCACCCACCACACTTGTTGCGCCATCCAGAACACATTGCCAGCTAAGAGACCTGATACAGGAGCTTCCTATGTCAGATGCGAGATTCAGTATCAGCAGTTCGATCGTACTTTATTAGACATCGGATCTTCTATTAACCTTCTTCCGGCAGCCTTACTCAGCCAATTCGAGTTTGGTCCTCTTCTTCGGAGCAGGACGGTCCTTCAGTTTGCTGATAGGTCGATTAAGAGGCCGAAGGGGTTATTAAAAGACGTGGTCATTACCATTCAGGGTCTGAAATTCCCCGTGGACTTCGTGTGTTGGACATGGAGACCCCTGAGTCGGTAACCGATACCCCCACCATCCTTGGACGCCCATTCTTGGCCACAGCCAAGGCGGTGACCGATCGTGATAGCGGGAAGGCATGCTTTCGCGTGGATGGCGAAACCATACAAATAGAGACGATCGATGAGACTAGAGCGAGAGAATTAGCATGCTGGGAGCAGTCCAGCGAAGCCACACAGATGACAGAGGATGAGCTAGATATCCACCAGGAGTGCGACTTTGTGATGACAGATGATGAATCAAATTGGACAGATCCTGTAGCACCAACCCTCGCCTTGCCTACAGATTCACTATATCTAAAGCTCGTGGCAGTCGAGAGCCGGGAGAGCACACCCCTGGATGAGGATAACCCTGATGCTGACAGTGTTGGGACGAGTGGTGCTGATGAGTTTCAATCCTGTTCTTCTAGTTCAGATCCCTCGGATTCAGACATTGATTGGGATGACTTTGATGAATACTTACCAGGTCTGATTCCTTCTGAGCCGACAACTAGGACGGAGTGCGAGCCAGTACAGTTCATTGATTCAGCATATCTCCCTTCGTCAGAACTTCATGCAGAGCGAGAGTTCTCTCATGCAGACCTGGTCGCCTTCACACAGACATATCAGAAGCCAGATCTGCCACCTCCCAGTTGTCCAGAATGGAAACCTCTGCCGCAGTCGATGAAGTATAGATTCCTTGCGGGTGAGCCAGACTTGCACCCAGTCATTATCTCAGCAGATTTGACTGGAGAACAAGAATCTCGTCTGATGGAGGTTCTTGAAAGAAACCGCAAGGAAATAGGATGGAGTATAGCTGATCTCAAGGGGATTAGTCCGGCTCTATGCTCCCACCACATTTATCTTGAGGAGGACGCTAGGCCGTCGCGTGAGTTCCAGCGACGGTTGAACCCGAATCTTCGAGATGTGGTCATGAAGGAAATATCGAGGTGGTGGAGCGCCGATTTTATCTACCCCATCTCCGACTCTAAATGGGTTATTCCGTTACATGTGGTGCCCAAGAAAACGGGCATCACTACAGTGGTGAATGAGTCTGGAGAGGAGATCGCTACCCGAGTACCCGCTTCTTGGAGGGTCTGTGTGGACTACAGACGATTGAATCAGGCCACCAAGAAGGATCATTTCCCGCTGCCATTCATTGATCAGATTATCGAGCGGCTAGCTGGGAAGAGTCATTACTGCTTTCTTGACGGGTACTCAGGATATAATCAAGTGGCCATTGCGCCCGAAGACCAGGAGAAAACGACATTCACTTGTCCGTTTGGGACTTATGCTTTCAAACGGATGCCCTTCGGTCTATGCAACGCTCCAGCGACATTCCAAAGGTGCATGTTGTCCATATTCTCAGACATGGTGGGTGACTGCTTAGAGGTCTTCATGGATGACTTCTCGGTCTATGGCGACGGGTTTGATGCTTGTCTTGACTGCCTAGACCGTGTGCTTCAGCGCTGCATAGAGGTCAATCTTGTCTTGTCTTGGGAGAAGAGCCACTTCATGGTGACTCAAGGGACGGTCCTTGGTCATATCATCTCTGACAGGGGCATGAAGGTCGATCCAGCCAAGGTGGACATCATTAGAAAACTCAATCCACCGTCCAATCTGTGTCAGTTGCGGTCTTTTCTGGGGCATGTCGGTTTCTACCGACGGTTCATTCAGGACTTCAGTCGTATTGCCCGACCGCTTACTGATCTGCTGACAAAAGACACCGAGTTCGTTGTCAATGATAAGTGTCTTGCGTCTTTTGAGACTCTAAAAAATATGGTTGTTTCAGCTCCTGTCCTTCAGCTGCCTGATTGGTCTCTCCCCTTCGAGATCATGACGGATGCTTCAGATTTTGCCGTTGGGGCTGTGCTCGGACAGAGGAGGGATGGATTACCTTTTGCCATTCACTATGCCAGCCGGACTTTGGATGCCGCTCAACGGAACTACACTGTGACTGAGAAAGAGATGCTGGCCGTAGTCTTTACTTTGGATAAGTACCGATCTTATATTCTCGGATCTAGAGTGACAATTTACACTGATCACACCGCCATTCGGTATTTAATGGCCAAGAACGATGCCAAAGCACATCTTACCAGATGGATCCTTCTCCTCCAGGAATTTGATATTGAGATTAAGGATAAGCCTGGAGTCAAGAATGTGGTGGCAGATCATCTCTCCAGATTGGAGAATCTTGAGGAATCTGAGCCCAGCGCACCTATCACAGAGACATTCCCAGACGGGGCAATCAGGGCGGTCGCCTCACTCCCATGGTATGCTGACTTTGTAAACTATCTTGTTGCCAAGACGGTCCCTCAGGGTTGGCCCAGGAAGAAACTTGAGACCTTCCTAGCTAAGGCCAAGTTTTACCATTGGGAGGATCCCATCCTTTATCATGAAGGAGGGGATAGCATCTGGAGGAGGTGCATTCATCAAGAAGAGCAGCAGAGCATCCTCACATAATGCCACAAGCTTGAGGCAGGAGGACATCATTCTAGAAAAAGGACAGCACATAAGGTGCTTCAATCCGGCCTATGGTGGCCTACCCTCTACAAGGATTCTGATGAGTTCGTGAAGAGGTGTACTGACTGTCAGAAAATGGGAACCTGCGGACAGAGAGACATGATGCCCATGCAACCCATTAACTTTTGTGAGGTTTTGATGCATGGGGGATTGATTTCATGGGCCCATTTCCTAAGAGTCAGGGATTCGAGCATATTTTGCTCGCTGTGGACTATGTCAGCTGATGGGTTGAGTCCATCCCCGCCCGAGACGCAGATGCTAAAACTGTGTGCAAATTCTTGAGGAAAAATATTATTTCACGGTTCGGGGTACCAAGAGTCTTGATTTCAGACGGGGGGTCTCACTTCATCAATGACAAGGTCAGGGCCCTTGTAGACGAGTTCGGCATTGACCATCGGATTGCCACACCATATTACCTCAGACTAATGGTCTTGCCGAAGTATCAAATCGGGAGATAGAAACTATCTTGCAGAAAGTTGTCCGCCCAGACCGAAAGGATTGGTCACAGCTTTTGGACTTGGTCTTGTGGGCCTATCGGACTTCTTTCAAAAATCCATTGGGGACATCTCCCTTTCGACTCGTCTATGGCAAGCCGTGCCACCTGCCAGTGGAGATCAAGCATAAATCCTTTTGGGCAGTCACTGAGTTACTGTTAGATCCCGAGAGCATAGGCGAACAGAGAAGAGCAGAATTGGCAGCCCTGGAAGAACTGAGAGACACAGCCTTTTCCAACAGCCTACAGTACAAGGAGAAAGTGAAGACATGTCACGATTCACATATCAGCCATAAACAGTTTGAGCCAGATCAGAGAGTATGGTTGTTTGATTCCAGGTTGAAACTATTCCCAGGGAAATTACAGAGCAAGTGGAAAGGTCCGTATGTGGTTAGGAAGGTACATGACAATGGCAGCATTGACATATCCGAACCGTCATCTTCCTCTACCTTTCGTGTCAATGGTCAACGTTTGAAACTATATCTAGATCATGACCCGCCGACCATTGACGTTGCCCCCATTCTTTTGGTATGAGATGTGTTCTTTGACTCAAATCATCTGCATCTCATACATGGTGATCACTTCCATCTTCCGCTGTACAGATCCATCTGTTCATATCACTTTCTCATCTTTTTATATGTTTTCTTCTTTTCTTCTTTTCTTCTTCTCCTTTTCTATTTCCTTTATCTATCAAAAAGGTGCCACCCTTGTAGACAGTTTTCCATACTTAGGACGTACTTTGTCCTAAGTATAGGGGGGTGTGTGCCCCGAGTTGCATCGAGTCGTCGATCCTCTCCGTTGTCTCCTCTTCTCGTCTATACTTAGGGATATCTTACCCTAAGTATAGGGGGAGACAATCTGAGTACGATCTGTTCATTCCCACCCTTGACCCACCCTGCTTTGTGTATAGTCTGCTATACTTAGGATTATTTGATCCTAAGTATAGGGGGGATGGTCAACTTCTCATTCATTGATTCATTCATTAGTTATTTATTCTTTAGACTTGTCTATACTTAGTACGAGTTATGTCTTATCTTTTCTCTCCGATCTATGAGGACATAGCTCAAGCTAAGTATAGGGGGGTCGTATATACTGTGTATATACTTTAGCCATAACTCGTACTTTCGTATTTTCTTAATAATATGGCTAATAATTCTTTAAAATTCATTAAAAACCTTAATAAAAAGGTGTTTGTTCCTAAAATTCTTTTTGTATATACCGATTAATAAATCATGTGAAAATGTTTTTTGCAAAATGTTTGAAAAATTGTTTGAAAATCTTTGTGAACATCTATTGAAAACTATTTTGAAAATGTTTTGTTACATGTTTTCAACCTGTGTAAAAATGTGTGGTTTGTAAAATTTATTTTCTTTGTGTGAAATAAATTGTTTGAAAAATGATTTGCAAATGGTTTGAAAAATGGTTGCAAAAATATTTGAAAAACCTATATATACTGTTTGAAAGCCTTTGCAAAATGATTTTCAAATGTGTGTACATGTTTGTAAAATGTTTGTAAAAACTATTTTGGACTATAGTTTTCAAAAATTGTTTGAAAAAGCTTGTGTCAAATAAGTTTGAGGAATATATACATCATACCTAAAACCCACTATATATATATATATAATTGATCACTTACCCTTGTAAATTCTTAAAATCCACTTCTTGTATATATAAAGAAGCAGTCCCGTGTACATTTTTTAGCCAAAACATTTTGTTTTCAAAAATTCCAAAAACATTTGCAAAAGTAACATCCAAAAACATTAGAAAAATCTGTTTGAAAAACACAAAGGAAATGCATCTGCATATGCATCATCATCATCTTTTCAAAAACCCATAAAAAGTTCAAAACCTTTGAAAATTGCATCACAAAAATATTTTCTGCATAGCATTGCATAGCATTCGCATTTTTCGGATAGAGTTTGATAGTTGAACGAATCTAAGTAAAATCTGGAGATTGGAGCTTGATTGGACCTTAAAATCTACCTAATAACAGGAACCTTATAGGAACTGGGTTTGAGGTACTTCAGGTCTAGTTGACTTAATTCTTTGAGGATCACGGGACTTAGTTCAATGGATTCTTGACTGCCTAAGTAGAGTATTTCAGAGCACACGTACGACACTTGTTGATAATGACCTAACTTGGACACCTGCACCTTCCACATGGCTCGACTTAGTTGGAGTGGTGAGGGGATTGGATTTGCCGATATGAGACGCACACAAGTGGAAACATTTGTCCTCCTCTAGGGAGGGAAGTGCACCCCAACCTGTCCAGTGGTAAGGAAGTCTAAAGACAGGAGGTTGTGGGTTGCGATAAAGTTTCAAAAGAGGGATAGTCTACTGGCTCAAGAGGAAAAACTCCTTATGTAAATGCTACTGTATATAGTATTTAAAAAAAAGGAAAAGAAGAAGAAGAAGAAAGAGTTCAGGCATGTACAAAAATAAAAAGCCTGCATGTATGTACAAATGTTGTAAAGTCAATAAGCAATCTTTAGTTCCAAAGTCAAATATGTGAGCCTGCAGCAGGATGACTTGACTACACTGGTCTTGCATCCCAGCCAGGATAAGTAGCTACACTGGCTACCGTCCATTCTTTTCTTCGCCCCCTCCTCTTGAGCTGGTTGCCACTTGAGCTTAGAAGGGAACACCCCGCTCCTCGAGGATGGAGTTGTTGGATTGGGGAATCATTGGGTTGTCGTACTGGAGAAGTCAGTCTCTTTGTCACTCTAGTTGGGGAGAGCCACCATCACTTACACTATACGAGTCAAATTCATAGTCGTAAGAGTTTGCGTATGAGTTGAAGTATTTCTGACCTGGCTATTGAGAAGACTTGAGCAGAGTTTTGGGATTCTCAGGGACTGTTGGATTTCAAATTCGATTCTCATTAAGGTTCTGCCCGCACTAAAACTCCAAAGGTCCGACTTAAGCTCCAAACATTGATTTTGTGAAGACAAGTTTGACAATTAAACTAAATCCAAGTTCTTCTTTTTCTTTTCTTTCTTTTCTTTTTGCACTTATTGCATAAGTGTTTGCTAGGGACTAGCAAAGGTAAAGTATAGGGGGATGATGAATCCACATTTCATCATCTTTATTCTATCATTTTGGCATCAAAAGCCCTAGCAAATGCCTGTAAATATCATTAATTCCATCATCTTAGCATTCATGCATGTGCATGTAAATAGTGTATAAAATGTTGTAATTAAAGACAAAATTATAGAATAAATAAAAGAAAAAAAGAATAAAATATTGTAAATATTTTATGACCCAAAACCCTGAGACCTAGGCATCTTGATGAATAGGTCAACAAGGAATAAAGTAGGGGGAGATAAGGGCCAAATACCTATATTATTTTATTCATTCTTTATTCACTTTGGGACCTATTTTTGGTTCCACTTTTTATACCTCAAATAAAGAAACTGTACATAAAAGTTGTAGACAATTTAATAAACAAAAATACAAAATTGATTTCACTGAAAAATAATGTATAGATAAAAAGTTATGGTTTGAATAAAAATCTAGAATCCCAACTTCCCAGATCCGTATCTCACAAATAAAAACTCCAAATGCATCAAAATCACCTTTAATTTTATGTAGAAGAAAATAAGCTATTTAATGGCGGTGGTTTCGCATTTGGAGGAGCTACGGTTTGAAAGTTGAGTTTTGGACCCTCATTGTACAACTGTACATATTAAAATGTTCAATTTATTGTTCATTATTTTATATTTTTAATATTTTTATAATCTTGTAAATATTACTTATAATATATATGTTCATCAAAATCAAAATAAAAATGCAAAGAAAACTCAAAATAAAAATAAACATACATAGATCATACATGTATTATACCTAGATGTATACCCATACAATACACTCTTATATTTTATTAAATATACAGAACATCTCAGAAAAATTAAAACATATCTTTATGTGTATAAAAGTACTTTATAATTTTAGAAAATAATAAATAAAAATTATAAAATTAAAATACACAAAATAAAAATAAAATACCAAAATACATAGATAATATACCTATATAGGGCTAACTTATAAACATAGAAAAATATACCTCATAAAATTAATTAAAAATCATAATAAAATACTGCATAAAATAACGAATATTTTTTATTTTATAATCATAATTTGATTTGTTTATTTTCTATTTTTAAATAAACTTACAAAAGATTTACCAGGGATTTTTCCTGATTGGTCCACGTGGACCAATCAGGAGACGGCCCCAGTTGACCCAGGTCAACTGGCCGTCCTTCCCCCCTGTGCTGCGTCAGAAGTTGGTTTTTGAGCCAACTTCTTGGCTTTTTCCGCGGCTGACCCTTGCATTCTTTCGTGATGATTCCTTTTGCAAAACCGAACCTCGATCATTGGTCTACCCCGCCATGTGATTACCTCGGGCCATGGATCAGTGTGGTGCTCCATGCATTTCGATCTTTGAGCTCCTGTCACCCTGAGTCAATCCACTTAAAACCAAACCCCCACTTTCGATTTGAATTTTGAGTCCCCTTGGTCCACCGCTCTCCACCTTCTTGCGCTCCTGAGCTCCCTGGAGGTGACAGCTCCATCGCGAGGTCGTCAGCTAAGGTGCCCGAGGTCGAGGCCGTCTCCATCACCTCCCGCAAGACCGGCGGTTGAGGTACCTTTCTCCCTCTGGCTCCGTCCATTGAGGGCCACTTCACGCTTATTTCTTTATTGCATTTAGCTCCTGTTAGTTCTAGGATGAAAAGCCGCAAAAAATTCGAGTTCCATCGCCTAAATCGCCCGATTCACCTACTTGGCCGGAGCGCTCCTCCGGCCAACCATTGCCGCATCGCTTCACACTCCTTCACGCCCATCCAGAGGTCCAGGCAGTTTGCCCTGGACCTCCTAACCCTTTTTTGCAGGTCAAAGCGCATTGACTCGCGCCTGGGGTCGATTTTGGAAGCTCGCCGGAGCTATCGAAGCTCCCCAGCTCCGCCAGCCACCAGCGAGCTCCACGGCCCTCGCCGTGGATTTTTGATGACTCCAGGAGGAAGAGGAGGACCTCAGGACGCTCCACGTCGATTTTGAAGCGCTGCCATTGCCGGAGGACGGAGATCTCGCGCGTCGAAGCTCGCCCTCGCCGGCGTCCGACGTGTTCTTGGTCCTAGCCTCCCAGTCGTCGGATCGTGGAAGCGTCCCAGGTCGAGCAGCATCCGTTGGATCGTGCCGCATCTCCACCGTCATATCGCCTTCAGACGATCTAATCTCTGCCGTCCACGCGAAGCGTCATCGACCATTGGATTCACGCCACGTGTTCAAGTGAAGATCTGCAGCCGTTGGATCCACGCGCCAGGGGTATTTTGCATCTAAACCCCTGCGCATTTTGTGTTTATATTTTAGCCCTAAAACTTTCATCTGTAGTGTAAAAGTTTTGTAAAATTTGCAAAAAGACCCTCGTACTTATTTTATTTACACTTAGGTCCTCTGCCACGTCACCTCACGTGACCTGTACACGTGAGGTGAGGGCATTTTGCACTGAGGCCCTCGATCTTATTAGTATTTCGTTTCAGTAGAAGGATTTTTATATTAAATGTTATATTTTTGGAGAAATTGCATGTAAGCCCTCGGATTTTGGAAAACTACTCTTCAGTCCTCGCCAGGCGCGTGCAAGTCACGCGCCCTGGTGGGTGATTTGCGACGACACCCCTGCGACTTTTGGAATTTATGTTTGGTCCTGGAAATAGTTTATTGAGTATAAATTTTGTGCGAAAATTGCTTGAAACCCCCTGGAATTTTGTGTATTTGAATGTATGCCCTTGCTAGGCCTGTTTAATGTTTGTATGCTTGTCTTAATTATTTAAATCATCATTTCAATTCCAAAAATTCTTAAAATTTAAACTTAAGCTCCTGTGTGCTTGTGCTTTAACGCCATATTTTTAATTTTTGATTTTATTTCATTTTCGTATTTATTAAAAATCAAATACTCCCCATTTCAACACTGTCTAGCTTAGAAAATGCCAAAAAATAGTAAAATACCTTGAAAAATTCCAAAAAAATTCCCGAGAGTGTATTTCACCCTATTTTAGTATCAATCCAAAAATCACTAAAAATCTCAAAAGAAAAACCTTAAAAATTCAAAAATACTTAAAAACTTCAAAAAATTCTCAAAAACTGTAGAAAACTCCAAAAATTGCAAACTTTGGTCCTGTGTGTTCTTTATTTATTAAAATTAATTTGGGAAAATTTTGAAATTATTTGCTATTTTTCTTTCCCATTTAAACTCGGCCAGAAATTTTGTGCACAGTTTGCTTTATTTTAGTTTTTAAAATTACCAAAAATCTTTTGAAAAATATCCAAAAATCACAAAAACAGTAGCAAAACATAAAAAGACCAAAAATATTTTATTTTCCTATTTTTGACTATATTTCACCACTTTTATAAATATTTTATCACCCTTTTTCTTATAACTTTTATATCCTTATCTTGAAAAAGAAAATAAAAAAATATATATAAACATAAAAAGAAAATATAAAATCAGAAAATTTAAAAATCAAAATACAAAACTAAAAATTAAATAAAAAATTTAAAAATTTAAAAATTAAAAACCCACAAAAATTGTTTGCTTGCATAGTGTAGACATCACTCACATTCACTCACACACATTTATTTGATTCTACCCTGTTTGCTCCCTGTGTTCGAACTCTCTGCATACTTGTCCTATACAATCTTTGTGCAGAGTTAAAAATATATTTTAACTCCACATTTATTTCTAATTGTTGATCTGTAGTGCGGGTTAATTGTTTATTTTAGTCCAGGATTCATTGTGAGTTGTCACAGCGACGGTTATCTCCGCCTTGTGTGAGATACAATTTTTAGACTCCGTGAATTTTGGCTAAATCAATCACCGAATAGTCTCTAAGGCCTGACCTTTAGGCTTCATCTCTATATACGTAGCATCTGGTTCTTCACGTCTAATAACAATTCTCGTTTAGGGAGATTTCTACCATTTTACATATCATGCATATAGTATAGGTTTATATATTTTGCTTTGCATCCCGCATAGAGAGCTGTGAAGCACTGTAAGTAACTCTAACTTTGCATGCATCATTTAAACACTAAGGTGAGATTTCCATCTTAGTGACAACTTACATTGCTTTTCTGCCTTCTCCCTCTATTTTTGCACATATTAGGATTTTAATAAAATATAAAAAATGTTAAGCGACTTGCTCTAAAAAATACTAAAAATATTGAAAAATAATAAAATTAAAACGAGGGAGCTGCTAATAGAACTTTGACCTAATTAAAATCCGTAACGAACCATCATTGTGTAGGGTTCTTAAAATCAACATTGTTTTTAGGTACATTTAACCTAATTTAAATTTGTAACGAACCATCATTGTTTGGTGTTCATAAGATCCACATTGTTTTTAGGTATATTCCAGACTAAGTGAGGTGTGTCCCATAAGGATTAGACCCCAAAACCTGATCTATGTTGCCTTGATTATCGCATGGGTCTGCGAAGTATTGGTGCTTCTATCATACGTTATCGAGTAGGGCCTTGTCATCAGCAATGCTCTTGCCTTGTGTGGAACACCGACTTGGTCTGAAGTACTGAGCTTAAGCCACACCCTCATGGGTGAGTCTATCTCATTGGTTTGCATGTGAGTACCTCACTTGTGGGGGAAGTATTGGTTTTGCCTAGTGTATTCTTCCTCTATTTCTTTGACTGAGTAGCTGCACATGCACGAGTCAAGGACCTCTAAGTGCACAGATCATAAGTTACAAAGGAGATGGAACTAGTACGGGGAACTTTCTAGGTAGTACACCCGCTCCTATCAGATTAACGATCTTAATGACTTGTTATAAGATTGCATGAAAATAACAATAAAATATAAAGATAAAAATACCTGAACTATTACCTCTTCCCATGTGTTGAGTGGGTGAATCCATCCTTGTCTTGTGTTTGTTTGAATTATATCTAGGTCAAAGATCAAGTCTCGTGCACTTGCGAACCTTTTCATTTCATCTGTTTTCATTTGATTCTGCTCATTGTGAGCCTTCCACTTCTACTTTCCTCTTCATCCATTGCTGCTCATCCTATCCTTCTATTCCTCATCTAACCCTCTTGTTCTTCCAAGATGTCATCTTGTGTATGGTTTATTTGGGACTCGTTGATGCCCACATCAATTCCATGAATATGACATCTTCAATAATTTGAGGTGATTCTCGAGGACCCATTTCAGATCTTGTAAACCAATCTCCAGATTCCTCAAGCTCGTCCTCTATTCCGAAAAACTAGTATCACTCTTGTCATGCCTCTCACCCTCTTGGATGGAGATCGATTTTAGTCAATATCAAATGCTTCATTCACAGACTTCTGGAATTGACCTTGATTCCAGATCATCTACTCGATCTAGTGCAGAAGAAGTTTAGTCTGAACGGGCTACCTCTTTTATGCAAAAACTACACTGAACCTCGTGCAAATCACATCCTTTGAGTCTGATTTAAAGATGGCTCCTCAGAGGAAAGGGACGAAACAAATACTACCAGATTAAGGAAATCCCGACTAGAATACAATCAATGCTCAGCTGCTCGCTTCCATCCAGACCATCCAACATCAGCTGACTGATCAGGCCTTATTTTCCAGGAAATACTGAATGATCTGAGGAGAAAGAGAGAGAGAGAGAGATCATTTGAGGAGAAGGAGGAGGAGGAGAAAATAAAGAACCAAGAGATGAGAACAATGGAGGACCCATAGATGAGGCATGACGGGAATGCCCAAGCACACTCTCAAAGAAACCTATAATCATGGAAATGGCTAGATGACAGAGTGGATACAGATTCCTACAGTCCAAGGACATTTCGAGCTTAAGCCTCAATTACTCATTTTTCTGCCTTCGTTCCATGGGAACACTAATGAGGAAGCCTACATCCATCTCCAGCAGTTCTCTCACATCTGCCATGCCACTCACTACCCCAACATCCCTTTGGCCATTGTCAAAATGACCACATTCCCCTTCAGCCTTCAAGACAAGGCTCTTTACTAGATTAACCATCTAGGGAAGGTCATGACGACATGGGAGGAGTTGAAGTCTGCATTGCTCTGGAAGTACTGTCCATTGGGTCATCTGAATTAGATGCTAGACCGAATCAACAATTTCTCCCAACATCTGCACAAATTGACACATGAAGCTTAGAGAGATTCCAATATTTGCAAGAGAAGTGTCCCTACCACGACATCCCACAGACTAGTCTGGTCCAACACCTCTTTGGTGGCCTTACTCTAGAGAGTCAGAGGATAGTAGATGCCACATATGGGGGCTCGCACTTCAATAAGGATGAGGACGTTGTCTGGAATTTTTTTGAAGAGATGGTTGAAGGAGAGGTCGTTCTATCCTCATCTCAATCTTATCAGCGCCAATTGTAAGTCCACGAAAAGCCTGTCAACATGGAGGCAACCGATGAGCAAGACAAGGACGAGAGCTCTAACCTCAATATCATAAGTTGCCATCGGTTTAAAGTGGATATCATTGAAAAGCGGTCATAAGACTTGGAGAAGTTGTCTATGATCGAAAAAAAAATCCCAGAACCTAGACATACTGGATTAGATTTCATAGCATTTGAAGCTGCTTGTCAGCACCATCAATGTCGACCACCACCACTTCAGCCGAGCCGAAGTAACCAATGTCTCCACAATAACCTCATCCAAGTGCATCTCAACCTCATGTCCTACATATATATATATTACGTGTAGTCTCCTGACTAGTCGCCTCCATCTCAGTAGGTTGTCCTCTACCAGCTTGAGCTCCATCCCCCTTCTTATGATCCATTCTCACCACCACCACCAATAATTCAAGAGGTAAACAACATCTGGAACAATGATGCCAAATTGACTTGTCCAGACGGACAATAACAAGGCAATTCTTCAATAATTTGATCGTAGCATCGACATTAAGGTTGACGGTTTATTTAGAAATCTTGCCAACCACTAGTATCAACAGTACTAGCAACCTGTATACCGTCAATATCAGTCATACCACCAGCATGTCGGTGCATCTTATAACCAGTATCCTCCTCCACATTTTAATTAATAAGAACTACCTCCTCCTCACCAAGATTCCCATAATTCCTAGCCTCACCTGTACCGTTTGCAACGTGGTCAACATGTTGAATCATCCAAGGTTGCTCTAGTGAACCCCACACTCGACTGCTTGTACAACTCATACATGGATTAACAGAACTATCCAGAAGCTAGATGGCCTTACTGCTACCAAGATACCTATTCCAACACAGGTTGGGGCGAATCCTAAAAATTTCAAGCATAAAGAGAAGGGAGTTTGTGATGTTTAAACAACTCTGTTAGAGTCAGAATTTCAAATTATGTTTTGTCTCATGCAGTGACTCTTAGGAGCGACAGAACTTTGCAGCTATCTGCCACCGCCAAAGAGAATAATAAAGAGACTTCTAGAGAGTCATCTTCTGCATTAGCTGGTCCAATAACAGTGCTAAGCGAGGAAGAAGATGGAGTAGCATCACCCGCCACCATTGACCACCAACCTCAAGAGAAAAATTACCAAAAAATGAGCAAAAACAAAATTTACAAGAAGAAAATGAAGAGCCAATCCGAGAAGGACCTTGATGAATCCATGATTCATCTCCTTTATTCTTTTATTTTAGCTTCATTTCCGTACTCAAACACCTGTAAATACCCACTAATTCCATGAAATTACCATTTTGCATGCATTTGTTAAATACACATTTTTAACACTTTTTGTATTCAAAATAAAAGAATAAAGAAGAAAAGAAAAGAAAAATGAAGGATGAATTTATGGAATAAATGTAGACTGATCCGAATCCGAAGAGAAGGTCAAGACTTGACCTGATCGACTGGGAATAAAGTAAGAGGAGATAGGGTCTTTCATTCAAAAATCCAAAAATATTTTGTAAATACTCTTCCCTGTATATTTGTACAAAACCCACACTATTATATTTGTATAAAAATTGACCTCAAATTAATTATTTTTGTAAATAAAAGTTGTAATTAAAAATGAGTTGTAAATAATGAAAATAATTGTAAAGCAAAATAATGTACATATTACAAATAATCACACTTAGAAAAGATGCAAAACGATAATTGAAATACTAATTTCCTCTCCATACAAACTCAAATTGAATGAAACTCACTTACATTAAACTCTAAATTAAATTATCTTTCAAGTGTCTATTATTTCATAATTTTTAGAGTTACGGTTGAAAAGTCGATTTTCTGGGGTGTTTTGTGTAGTTTTACCACTTACACATTTGTATATTTATTCATATTTATTTTTAATATACATAATGTACATAATTGTAAATATTATTTTAATTAAAAAATAAAAATATATAATTATAAAAAATAAAAAATATTATTTAAAAATTATTTCCTTATCTATAGATATGTATATTGTATTATATGTACATAATATTTGTATGCAACTAATTTCCTTATATAAAATCACAAAAAATAAATATCTAAAATTAATTAATTAAGTAAATTTAATTACAAAATTTTTATTTAGATTTAATTATTTAATTCATTGTTTTATTTAAAAACCTGCCTTGTATATAAGATATGATTCCTTACCTTTAATAGCCACCATTAAGGTGGCTAATTAATTTTTGTAAATTAATTAATTTCTTTATTTTATTTAATTCCAACATTCGTAATTAATTAATTTTTAATTAATTAATTTAATTAATTTATTAATTTCACCACTAAACACTTTCCTTAAGTTTATATACCTTCCTTTATATTTTTCTTCTCTTTTTATTGGCTCCTTCCTCCCACATTCATTCTTGATCAATCTTTGGTGGAGAGGAGCCCGATCTCCGAGAACCATATTGTTGAAGAAGGGTGTCCAGCCTCCGAGCCATCCGGTGACAACACGTCGGCCTTTGTCAAGTCCATCACGACGTATCCGATCCCGAGATGAGATCCATTTTCTATTTTCTTTTTTTCCTGGGTAAATATTAGATGTAATCTTTGCTTCGATTTCGTGATTAGAATTTAGATCCCAAAATCACAAAAATAACCATCACTCTTTGATCCACGTCTGAAACTCAATTTTTCATCTCGTCTCGCAATCTCTCCGTTTCACATTCTATCTCACGCAACCATGCACATCCGACCACGCACGGTGGCTGGAGACTCGGATCCATTCCTCATATTTCCACCGGATCTCCATTCATGCATCCTATTTTTTTATAAATAAAATAAATAAATGTAGATATATCTACATATATATTGTTTTTCTTCCTAACATTTATTTTGTAGGAAATAAAAAAATAAAAAAATAATAGAAGAAAATTTAGTAAAGATCCTACTTATAGTTTCAAAAAAATAAAAAAAATTAATTACAATTTTCTATTTATATTTATATAAAAAACCAAAAAAAGAAAAAAAACACAACAGGTGGGCATACGTGTGACACCGACCCCTGATGCCTCCATTGATCACCTCGACGACCTCGCGAGTGGCGCCTTACGTGAGGCGCCTCCGCGTGTGCCACCACACTTACGGCGCTCTAGCGGCCAAGCCATCCACCACACGACTCCTACAACCCAAGCGTGCCTCCCGTCGGTGCGACCACTGCTCCTCCAACAACGTGCCCCCCTTCTTGGCACATTACTCGAGCCGCCACCCAATGGTGAACCCCCTCCGGTCCACCGCCCGCACTCGCCCCCGCACCCAACATGCTACCATTCTCCGTCTTGCACCACAGCACCCCTCCGATTCTTGTTGCCACGCGACACCGAGTCCTCCGTCTTCATCCACCAGCGGCGCGTGCCGTCCCTACACCCCCTACTCCTAAGCAACACTCTCTTCCGTCGAGATCTGATCCAACCAACGACGACGCCCTACTCGTCCCCCCCCCCCCCCGGTCGAAGAAAGAATGAGGCCACGTCCATAAACACTAAGGGGTTTTCAAATATAATAATGGAAAATTACTATAAGCCCCTGGAACTTTCGAAAAATAAAAATCACCCCTGCTTTAGGTAAATTTCACTTTTCATCCTGCAACTTATTTCCTGTTATAGTTTGATGCAAAAAATGTGAATAATTGCATTTTAGTCCACGTATTGCATACTTGAATTTGCATGCTTTTTTAACTGAAATAAATGTTTTTATTGTTCTAAAAGTTCTAAAAAAATTGTGTATATTCCTTCTATAGTGTTTTTCATCGCATAAATTTCTCATTGTATTTTGTAGTCGTTTGATATTTTTAAAAATAAAAAATAATATCTTTTTTCTGCCTCAAATTAGAAAAATCATAGAAATTCGAAAAATTTCCTAAAAAATTGAAAAAATTTATTATAGGTGTATGTTACTTTCTTTTGATTTCTGTCCAATTTTTGTGCATTAGCCATTTATAAAACTCCAAAAAATTATGAAACACGAAAAATGTTAAAAAAATTGTAGAAAATTGTAGAAAAAAAAACTGATTTCAGTATCTGTGTATAGATAATTATTTTTACTTTAGCATAAAATAAATTCCCGGAGTTTTGGACACTTAAAGTATTTTTAAGTTGCAAAATACTCTTAGTTGTGCAATGTTTTCCTTTTTCTTTACTGTTTGATTTTTAGAAAATCACAAAAACATTTTTTCCATAATTTTTTGAGTATTTTTTACTATTCTGAAAAACACAAAAAGAGTGTGTTGTGTGTAATTTATCCCTTGCTTTATTTGAAAATAAAAAATAAACATTTCAAAAACCACTAAAAAATTAACTTGGGATTTGACTACATAATTTTTAAATCGTGCTCCTTGTGTTTGACCATGGTCGCTATATCAGGTAAATAGAATAGCGAAACCGCTTTCCTTTGATTGCTTAACATTTCTCTCTCTAGTGGTTAAAAACAAATTTTTTCTTGTTGATCGAATTGATTGGTTGAGAAGAACAACAATGCTTAATTTATCCCATCTTAACCATACCGAAATCTGTGTCATCAGACCCATAATGTAAAAGCCAACACCACCAGCAGCCGATCCAAAGCAATCCGATGAAGCCCAAGATCATGTTCATAGATTTTTGCTTATTTTGCAAGACCCATCTATTGGTCAAACATCTGTAAATGAGTCTATAATTAATAACATTTATTCTATGGATGTTCCCTTTCCCGCAACAATGAAAGAAGTCAAAAAAATGAAAAATTCAAAAATTGCATTGTCTAATGCTGGAGTGGTTGAAATTATTGATAATCTTGTGCTTAAAATACCAATCGTGAAGTCCATGAACTGCATGGCAGCTGTCAAGAAAGGATTTAAGGAAGCATGTACCTCCAAGCGTCCAACACGTAAGAATATATGCAACAACGAAGAGAAACACATCTTGACCATGGCCACCGTAAATGCAATCAGTGATCTCCTGCAGAAAAAGAGAGACAAGGGAGCACCATACATCTGATGCAAGTTTTTTGACTTGGTATTTGAGTGGACTCTCTTGATAGCGGGTCTTCAATAAATCTCATGCTACTCACTATTGCAAGAATTTAGGCTTGGACAGCTTAAGCCAACTAGAATGATCACAGTTCACAGATGGATCGATGAAGCATCCCAGAGGTACGTTGGAGGACGTTATCATAACTATACAAGACATGAAATTTCCATTTAATTTTGTAGTCATAGATATGGAATCACCTATATCATTACTCCAAACCCTGATCATTCTAGTTTCTTAACCATTCCTTCGTACAATTGAGGCGGTCGTCAACTACGAGTCTGCGAAGGTCACCTTCCACTCCAGCTCTGACAAAGTTACTATGGATATGGTCAGTGAGCCCAAAGCCGCAACTAAAGGAGGGAAGCCTTATCTACCAATTATGGATTGTGACATCATCGATATCAGTGATCAACAAATCTCTTTGAATGATATCTTTACACAAGAATTCCTCTCTTCAGATGAGGACCTTGATGTCATAGTCCGTCCATGCATCCTTATCGATTGGGAGACTGAATCATCATTATAGTCACTGAGCGGCATGTTTGAAGACGATTCAAGCCGCTCCGATCATGAAGAGTTCATTGCAGACATGTTCAACACTTTCATTTCTGAGCCAGAAGAGACAAAGGTGACATCAACTCATTGAAATTAGCAATTCATCCAGCTACCAACAAAATTTTTGAAGTAGCCATGGAGCAGACTCAAGAGTCATCCGAACTCAAACTGCTCCCAGCAAATCTGAAGTACGTATTCATTATGGGTGAAGAGAACATGTATTCGGTCATCATTAGCAGTTGTCTGACGTCAGATCGAGAATCTCGATTTCTCGAGGTTCTAGAAAAAAACCGTAAAGCACATAGTTGGAGAATTTCTGATCTCTGCGTGTTAAATCCAAGTCTGTGTGCACACCACATTTATCTGGAAGAAGATTGCAAGCCATCCTGAGAATTTCAGAGAATATTAGACCCTAATCTATGAGATGTAGTGATGAAAGAAATCACAAAGTAATGTAAAGCAGGGTTCATTTACCCCATATTCGATTCTAAATGGGTGAGCCCCATGCATGTAGTGCCAAAGAAATCATGGCCCACCATTTTAAAGAATGATTAAGGAGAGGATATCTTTCTCGGGGTTTTGGATCAGTCTGTACATATTTATATCCTTCTTTCTTTTCATTTTCATTTTCTTGTTTATTCTTTTATTTTGGGTTAAATTAGTGTTGAATATATAATATTAGTAATTGATATTAGTGTATTTATAAGTGAAAGTTAGTGGTTTTTATATGTATTTTGCTGAGAAATTTAGCCAAAATAAAAGAATAAAAGTAATGAACCAAGGATTCATAGCCCATCCCACACGAGAAAAAAATATGAGGGAATCATGTAGTGTCATTTTATACGCCCATGTTTAAGGCATTTAAAACACATGGAGCGATCTAGGGCATGAGGGAAGCACGAGGCGATGGGAGCTTATTCAGGTACTGTGTCTGAGGGCAATACATCAAATCCGAGGGGAATGAAGGTGATGAAAAGGCAGATTTGCCATGATGATAAAATAGCTTTGCGACCGCTATTGGGTGTTCAACACAACGTGTTTGGTGGGTGGTGGGCAATGTTTTGAAACCAATCCGAAGAATAAACCATAAACGAAAAGGTTGGATCGGGTTGAACCATGAAACCAAATCGGTTCAACTAGATGATGATGTCATTATTCTTAACAATCGGATTGACCGAACCCATGGGAAAGATGTGATTGAACCTGCTAATTGAACAAAAATGGATTAAAACATATATAAAATACACACTCAAATATCGTTGAAATAGATATAAAATTACATTGCTAATGTATATTTCTTATAGAATATGTAAAAAATATTTTTAATATGTAATATTAAATTTTATACTTCAACTCCGTTCAATACATGAACTCGTGATGGAGTAGTTGACTAGAGGTTTGATGTAGGTTGTTGAAGATCATGAGTCCAGACTCGCAACAATGACTATTATATTGAATAAATTCAAAATAATTGAGGTTAAATTTCAGTTGAACTAGTTAAATTGGATTGAAAAAAATAAATAAACCGGTGATTAGACTAAAAAGTTGACCTTCAGATGAACTGGTGCAAACTAGTTAACCGGATCGAAACATTTGTGGTGGGCTTAATTGCTGAAGCGATGATTTGATATTGGTTTGAGTAAGGAGGCGATCAACGTGGTTTGACTCTTGATATGGCCGGCTTGTTTTGTGGCCTTCGGCTTCGAAAGTGGAATTGGGACAAGGAAAAGTTTTTTGCTAGGGTTTAGGATGCGGGCTCCGCCCCCTTCCCCCTGCGGTGCACCCTCCAGCCACCCTTCTCCACCAGCCGCCTGTACTGACCCCTACCGGAGCCCAGAGGCCCCCGTTTCCTCCCATCACCCAGCCCCTCCTCCTCCCCCCTCCCCCGCCTTTAGCGGATCCTTCCCTTGCCGTAAACACCCCGAAGCCTTCTTGGAGGGATGTCTGTGGTGCTCCTCCAGTTCCTCCCCTGAGGCCCAGGCGCATGGCTTTCTCCCCGCCTGTCATCTTTGAGGGTGAAGAAGTGGCTTTTGTCTCCGAAGGTGAGGCCAACGTCCTGGATCAGATGTGGAAGAGCACTTTGGTCTTCTACGTCCTTGGTAAGCATCCTTACTTCAATCACCTTTCAAACTTTGTGAACAAGGTCTGGAGGCCCTCTGGAGAGGCCAAGTTGTTCTGTAGGCCTAATGGATTCTTCTATCTCCGCCTGTCCTGTGAGGAGGATTGTCTTCGTATCATCTCCGGTGGACCGTGGCTCTTTCAAGGGTGCCTCATGGTCATCCGCAGATGGGAAGCAGGATGCTGTCTAGAGAGAAACCTTCTTTCAGAAATCCCACTTTTTGTATGATTCCATGGTCTAAGTTTGGGGCATTGCTCCGACTTCGTCCTCAACAAGCTCGCGAGCCTCATTGGGACACCCCTCTTCATGGATGCAGCTACCGCTGCTGGTCAAAAAGACGGTTATGCGAGGTGTTGTATCTCTGTCCATGCCTCCAAGATTATTCTGCCATCGATTCCCCTTGTCTTCTTCAACGGCCAGTGACAACAGATTGCAGTGGAGCTTGAATGGAACCCGCCAAGATCTGAACTTTGTACCTCATTTGGGAACCTCCCGAAGCTCTGCCCCTTCACACCTTTGCCTTCCTCCAACCTCCCTGGCCCCTCCCTCGATGGTTCTGAGGGCAGGAACAATCTCAGCTCTGATACTTCTAATGCCGTCGTGCTTGCAGATCCTCCCATCATTGGTCAGTCGTCGAGTTCTCCTAGCGTGCAGGAGAATGCGCCGGCACACCAGCATCCCCTGCACCCTCTTAAGCTTCCACGTCGCCCCTCCCCCCAGGGTGGCCCCCCCAACTCTTTCCCCAGCGGGTCTAGAGCCCGTGTCTAGCGTCTTATTTCTGCACCCCGTCGCCAAATCCCCAAGGCTGTCTCAAAAAGGGCTGAAGACAGGATTGATCTTAACAACCCCACGGTCTCCTCGGGCCACAATGCTACTGCCGATAGCCGTGACTGGCCTTTTGTTGACTTGCTCCCTTCGTCGGTTGCAGAAGGCTCAGGGCCTGGCCATGGAGACGACGACCTTTCCCACCGTAGTTCCCCCCATGGCGAGGCCCAACATTCTCCGGATGCCATCCCTGTGGTCATTGCGGAGCCCAACTTGATCTGGTCCTTGGAATCGCATAGAAAGAAGAAAACGCATAAGCAGTCCAGTGAATCTCGGGGCTCAGCCCCCACCCACACCCTATGTTAATGTCGATTGCGGTTTGCAACACTCGAGGACTCAACAAGCCCCGCAAGATGAGGTCGTTACTTAATCAACTTCGCACAAGGTGAGCAGAGCTTATCGGCTTGGTGGAAACCAAAATCAGGCCACAATCAAGGGAGGCATTTGCTGCACTCATCCCTATAGGTTGGTGCCACGGCCACAATAATACTAGCCTAGGGCGAATATACTTCCTCTGGAGGGACGATACTTGGAGCAGAAATGTTTTGTGCTCCTCAAATCAAGTCCTCACCATGGCGTGTGTTAATAAGGGTGGATTCTCTATGGTGATTTCTGTCATTTACCGGGACAACTGTGTTATTGTTCGCAGAGAGCTATGGGAGCATCTCATCCAGTTAAACTCCCAAATTGCGGCGCCTTGGTTGGTTGTAGGTGATTTCAATACTGTGAGATACTCCAATGAGAAACTAGGGGGCCACCCGGACTTAAGTAGCCATATGCAGGACTTCAATGATTGCATAAACAAGTGCTTGTTGTTTGAGATCTCTACCAGCGGCAATCCCTGGTCATGGTCTAACTCTTCGCTGGGCCCCTCTAGAATCATTGCTAGGCTGGACAGGGCCCTCATCAACGATGTTTGGCTCTCATCCCTGCCCCAGTCTAAGCTCCAATATTCACCAATTCCTTCCAGCGATCACAACCTCATGTCGGTCGAATACGCATGCCTCAACACCCGCCCCAAACCGTTCCGCTACTTTGATTATTGGGCGGCCAGGGACGGTTACCCAGAAGGTGGTGCGAGATGCTTGGGAAATTCAGACATATGGCAACCCCCTATTCAATGTAATTTGTAAACTAAAAAATGTAAAAGCGGCTCTTAAGAAGTGGGCGGAAAAAGACGTAAATGTGTTCGTGGATAAGAGGGATGCCGAGATATGTCTTAACCTCTTAAATGAAGCCCTTTCCTCTGACCGTCTGGACCCCTACTTGGCCCACCTGGAGGGAGAAGTCAAGGATTATATCATCTGCTTTGACACGGACATTGAATCCGTGTGCAGGAAAAAGAGCAGAATTGATTGGCTTAGACTTGGTGACCTCAACACAGGCTTCTTCCATCGCACGACCAAAGTGTGCAATAATGCCAACCATATTCCTTCCCTCCTTGATGCCAATGGCCACGTCAATGATAAACCTAGTGAGCTATCCTCTATGGCCGTCCGTTACTTCGAGGTGCTTCTTAGCCCATGTAATCCAAGGCCTCCCCTCGAGCCCCCCCTCCCCCCGCCTAAGCACATCCTCTCGGCTGAAGCCCGCTGCTGGCTTATCCGCCCCTTCTCTGAAGAGGAAATTAGCAGCGTCATGCACTCCATCTCTCCCTCCAAGGCTCTTGGCCCGGATGGATTCAACGCCTGCTTCTTCTCCTGTCACTGGACGTTGATCAAGGCTGACTTATGTGCTGTTATGGAATTCTTATACAAGGGGGGTAATATGGTCCGGCAGGCAAACCATACCTTCCTCTCCCTTGTACCCAAGATGCCTTCCTCGGCCGGCCTAGGCGACTATAGGCCCATTTCCTGTTGTAATGTGCTCTACAAAGTCTTTGCTAAGCTTCTGGCTTCCAGGATGTCGGTGGTCCTTCCCCACTTAGTCTCTCCCAACCAAGCTGCTTTCATTAAGGGTCGTTCTATCGGGGACAACATCCGTTTGGCGCAGGAGCTGCTACACGGTCTCGATCGAAGGAAAAATCGTAATAAGGCTTGTGTCAAGATTGACCTCACAATGCCTTCGACTCCATCGAGCATGCATTCATCCTAGATGGTCTCTCTGCTATGGGCTTTGACGACATCTGGGTCGGGTGGATCGCGAACTGCATCTCCACCGCCTCCTTCTCGGTTATGGTGAACAGATCCCCGTCAGGTCTCTTCCGCGGCACTCGGGGGCTGCGCCAGGGGGACCCCCTGAACCCCCTCCTATTTTCTGTTGGGCTGGAGTCCCTTACCTGTCTCGCTGAACTAGCTTCTTCCAAGGGCCTGCTCGTGCCTTTGGGTCGGGGCAGATCCAAAGCTCCCACGCACCTCATCTATGCTGATGACCTCCTTTTATTCTGCAAAGTTTCTGCCCGTTCCCTTGCAGTGGTGTGAAATATTATGGATGACTTCCACTCGCTCTCGGGTCTCCACATGAATGCACAAAAGTGCAAGCTATTCCGTTCCAAATGCTTCCAGGGCGACTTTGGCACTAATCTCTGGTTGGGTATCCTCTCTCAGCGCCTGCCGTCTACGTACCTGGGGATTCCTATTCATCCCTCTTATGCGCCCAGGGGTTATGGCTCCGCTTTGGTGGAGAAGATATCAGTTCAGCTGTCGGGATGGAAGGCCAATTCCCTCTCCATGGCTGGGCGCCTTCATCTACTCAAGTCCGTTACCTCGGGTACTCTGCTCTACTGGGCCAACGACACTCCTCTCCAACAACGGTCGGTGGAGAAGATTGAGATGCTTTGCGCCACCTTTCTTTGGGGTCGCAGTAGACATGATATCGCTTGGTCGACTATTTGCCGTCCCAAAGTCCATGGTGGCCTTGGCCTACGCTCACTTTCCTCCATTTGTGCCGCCATGCTTGCCTCCTGGATTTGGAGGCTCCTCACTGCCGACTCCTCCTTGTGGGCCATCTTCATGAGACAAAAACACCTGGATGTTGTCTCCTTCTGGGATGCAAGCCTCTCTTCCTCCCACAACCCCTCTTGGAAAGCCATACTGCGCTTTAGAGATGTTATCATGCTGGCCATTGAGGGGGATTTCCAGAACTGTAGATGGTCTTGCTCTCCGTGTGGCTTCTCCTTCTCCAGCGTTGTGGAATTCCTTAGCCCCGCCTATGCAACCCCTGAAATGATTTGCCATAGTATGGTCTAAACGTGCGCCCCCGAAATGCTCCATTACCCTCTATAGTGCAGTGTTGAGCCACCTGCCCACTACAGACAGACTTGCCCGATTTCGTATCTGTGAACACGCCTCTTGCTACCTATGCAGGGGGGACCTTGAATCTCATGCTCATCTTTTCTTCGGATGCCCATTTACCTCAGCCATCTTGGTTAATTCATGTGCTGCTCTTAACCTTCCTATTCCCCCCCATCTTCTCCTTGATGATCTTATTCCCTGGATTAACGTCATCTCTGCACCCACCACACGTGACCGCCTCTCTTGCACGTTGGCTGTGGTGGTATGGCATATTTGGGTGGAAAGAAATCGGCTTTGGTCGGCGTCAACGTTGGTCGGGCCCCCTAGCGTTGACGATGCTCTGTAAACTAGTAACAACGTGGTGAAGATGATCAAACTCCTCCACTGACTTGGCGGGAGTTCATTTCCTGCCTTGTTTTATTTTCTCATTTGTTGCATAGTCTTTTGTTCCCCAAAAGGGGATTTTTGGGTGTTTCTACAGTGATCAACATGTAAACCTCACAATTTGCAATACAAAGTTTTATTTACTTATATAAAAAAAAGAAAGTGGAATTGGGACTCGAGCACGGCTTGTGTGGATTGGTGGGGTACGGGTTCTAGAAAGTATAATCGGGGCTTGGATTCGCTTTTTTTGGGCCTCGCACTATGGGCCTTGGAGGGTCCAACCTTAGGGATTCGACCAGCAGTTTGGGTTGTTTGTGGTTTCAAAAAACTTTGTAGATGTTTCGACGTGTTAACAACTTGTTCAATATGGACTTTCCTATGTGGCCAACTAAGACCAAGCTCAGGTTCGAAATAGTGGCCTGGTTTGGGAGAACACTAGTTTGTGGACCTTGTCTTCTCCCCCATTCATAGGATCTTTTGGGGTTGGAATCCGATCTACTAGGGATACTGGGTGGTGTGAGGTGATCAAGGTGAGTTGTGGATGGGGGTAGGGACTAAAAAGTGGAAATTAATGTTTCACCTAATAGGAGAGGACTATTTATTTATCCAAATTGCGTACCACTTCGATTTCCAGGTTTGTTTCTTCATCTTTTTAAGCAAGAGGATGGAAGACGAAATTAAGGTCTGAATTCAATCCTCTCTATTGAGATATTAACAATCTCTAGTATTATTATATTTTCTTATTTCTCTATCTCCTTTCCGTAATATACCCATATGTTCTTCTTTTATATAAGAGAACCCTTAGGCATCTACTAAAACATTCAATTATTTTCCTAACATGTTATCAAAGACACGGTCTTAAACCGAAGTTCCCGTACCAAACCCTAACCCACCTTAACCCTAACTTGACCCTACCACCCTCGGTCCCGCCGCCCTAGCACCCCCCCGCCTCTCCCCTCGTGCGTCCAGGCGTAAGGCCGACCCCAGCGCCCCCACCACCCCGTGCGCTCCAGGCGCGTCCAGACACTCCAGTCCCCCCCCTCATGAGGCGTCTTTTGCACGTCCAGGCGCTCCACGTGCGTCCGAGCACTCCAGGCTCTGCCTGCGCCAGGCACTCATGTGACCGCGTCTAGGCTGCTCCCGCGCCCCCGCGCCACCAGCACCCGCGCATCCAGGCACCCTTGCACCCAGGACCCCGCACCTAGGCGCCCCTGCACAGCCAGACCTTACACGTCCTTTGCATCCAGGCATTGTGCCCTCTACACGTCCTGCGTTCCCGCGCCCAGGCCCTCTATGCCCAGGTGCCCTAGCACAAACAAGCTTTACGCGTCTTGTGCCCCCTATCTGTTCTGTGCGTCCAGGCCTTGCACCCCTATGCCATGGTCCCCTGAGTTGCGAGTCAGCCCTTCCACAGATAGTTCTGCGTCGGAGAGCATGATTTCAAACCTCTAAGTCATGTTTTCGGCAAGTGACAAAGATTAGCAAGGATGGTTGTATGAGTCTACATGTACAACCAAACCTTTGTATAATTTTGTAGACTTGTTTCTATTGGTATACTCCCTAGTTGAATTCCATTATTTGGCAATTTTATTATAATGTCTGACAACAAGAGTGACATCTTCTGGTCGTAGCCTTCAAGGGCTCGACTCTAATCGTTATGGTGGATGGGACTAACTATAAGTTGTGGTCCATGCAATTTCTCACCCTCATGCAATGCAACAACAAGGAGCACATCCTGACAGATCCATATCCAACAGATAAGATTGGGGCAAATGCTTCTTGGAAGCAAGATGATGCATACGCATGTGTTTGGCAATGTGGGACTCTTACTACAGAGATAGCCAATGATATTTTAACAGAGATAGCCAATGATATTTTAACTCAGCCCACTGCCAAGGCAATGTGGGACACTTCAGCATCCACCTATGAACAAAAGAAGAATGAAGCCAAAATCCTTCAACTATAGTTTGATATCTGCAACAACAAGCAGAATGTACACCTCTGCGTATTTACTACTCTTCGCTGCGTGGCATGTCTGAAAAGCTTCATAGGTACATGCCCATTACGATGTTTATTGAGTAGTAGAAGACATATAGGAACTCCACGATGGTTGGAGTTTTCATGGTTGGACTTGATACATAATATGATGTTGCATGTACTCATCTTCATACTAGAGCAACCATTCTCCCTATAGAGGAGGCCTATAGACGTATCAGCCGGCTCATCATCCCTTAGACAGCTACATCCTCACACTCCTCAATGATGGCCGCTTCTCGTGGTTGAGGTGGGGTGATCTAATCCAGAGGATGCACACCTCAAGGAAGAGGATGCCAATGTGGTCCCTACACCTACTTCTGCGAGCCAAGACATGTAGAGGATACATGCTATCAGAAGCATGGATATCATCTTTCTGGTCGAGCACCAGACAAATTGTGTCTTCAAAGACTTCAGTTCCACGAGCTGATCCTCACCTGGATGATATTGTCTCTCATATTAGAGAGATCATGACTCCTACTACCGACACTACCACTATAGATACCATTGCAGCAGTCAGAGCCTCTCTGAGCTCCTCAGGTATCACCTATGCCTTTACTGGTAGTACGAATATAGACATGATAGGGTGGATTATGGATTCCGGTGCTTCTCACCACTTGTGTGGAGACAGAAAGCATCTGAGGTCTTACAGGGTTATACCATATGGCAGAAAGGTAGTCATTGCTAATAGCGACCACTTACCCGTTACATGATAGGGGGAGGTGCATTTGACACCATCCATGCACCTTAAGAATGTTTTTATATGCTCCTTCCATTCAGATGAATTTACTTTCTATTAATCAGATCACTAAGGATCTGCATTGTCATGCCATCTTTGACCCCTCGTCTCTTGTGTTTCAGGACATACTCTCATGCAGCGATGTGGCCGTGAGCAGCGGGGACTCTACAGACCGGTCCAACCTCCTCATGCTAGTGTTTCTAATATACCAACTGGACCTGTCTCTCCTTATATGTGGCACCTTAGGTTTGGACATCTTCCTCTGCAGAAGCTATGTCATGTTCTCCCTTAGATTTCTACGAGATTCTCATTTCAATGTGAGGCATGTCAACTTGGGAAGCATCACTGTTCCTCTTTTCCATCCTATCATAGTCGGAGAAGTTCTCAGTTATTTGAGCTCCTTTATTTAGATATTTGGATCCTAGTTGTGTTCCTGATCACCAAGGACACTGGTTTTATCTTGTAGTTGTAGATGATTTTTCTAGACTTTTATAGATTTTCTTATTGAAGAGTAAGTCTGAGGTTGAATCCGTTATCAAGTATTTTATTAATGAATTAAAGAATATTTTGTTGCCAATGTCAAGTATCTTCGTTTTGATAATAACTTGGAATTTTGCACCTTACATCCTTTTGAGTTTCTTAGATCCCATGCATTGCTCACCCGACCTCATGTTCTTACACCTCCCAGCAGAATGGTGTTGCAGAAGGCAAACACCATCACTTACTTGATGTAACCAGAACGTTGTTGATACAGAGTCATACTCCTCATGCTTACTAGGGTGATGTTGTCCTTACTGCTTGCTATTTGGTAAATCATATTCCCTTTTCTATATTGGGAGAAAAAGATTCCTTTGTCGATTGTGTTTCCGGAGAAGGATCTTTTCTCTCTTACACCTTGTGTTTTTGGATCTGTTGCCTTTGTTCATGATGTCTCCCCAGGGCGTGACAAGCTCTCTCTTAGAGCTGTCAAGTGCGTGTTTGTAGGCTATTCTCGTACCCAATAGGGGTATCGTTTCTTTAATCCTCTAAGGTAGAATATTTTTTTAGTGCCGATGTTACTTTCTTTGAGTCTGTCATGTATTTCTCTCCTATAGGTGATAGACTTGCTCCACTCTGATGATGAGATATACATGACACCACATCCTATAGTTGGTCCTTCACCTACTCCTCTTCCACCACCTCAACCACCTCCTCCTTTGGATCAGTTTTTGCCTCGAGTTTTTCCTCGTAGGTCTTGCTCTGTTGACCATGCTCACAGGCCTTGCTCATCATCCAACACGCCTCAAGTATGTAATGGGCATTTTATTTCTACTGATGGTGCTACTGAGTTGATTGTGCAACATGATGAGCAAGTTCCCTCTCAAGAGGGAAATTTACAGGCGTCGGGATTGGAAGATGTTCTTGAGGTACCGATTGCTGTACAAAAGCAAAAACAGGCATGTGCTACTTACCCACTTGCCGCCCAGGTTTCTTTGAGCAAGTTGTCAGAGGATTTCAGGAGATTTACTTTGGCACTATAAGCAGTGCAGATACCACAAACATATCAGGAGGCTCTCAAGAATATCTAATGGATATTAGCCATGGAGGAGGAGATGGATGCGCTACAATCACGTTGTACGTGAAGTCATGTTTCTGCTCCTGTTGATACATCTGTTGTGGGATGCAAATGGGTGTTCACTGTGAAACACCATACAGATGGAAGCGTGAATCGCTATAAGGCAAGACTTCTGGCATGAGGATTCACCCAGACATATGGGGGAGACTATCATGATACTTCCTCTCCAGCTTCTAGACATTCTACTCTACGTATTCTCCTTACTGTTGCTATGACACAAGATTGGCTCATTTATCAGCTTGATGTGAAGAATGCATTCCTTTATGGTGATCTACAGGAAGAGGTCTACATGCAAGAATCACATGGGTTTGCTGTTGATGGGGAGTGTTAGAAGGTTTGCAGGTTACACAAGGCTATCTATGGCCTCAAGCAGAGTCCAAGATCTTGGTTCCAAAATCTCTAGGCCTTGATAGAGCAACAGGGGTTTGTGAGATCAATTGCTGATCACTCCTTGTTCGTACAAAAGACCCAGAGAAGTACTACAGTCATTCTTGTTTATGTTGATGACATTCTTATTACAGGGGATGATGAGAAGGACATTCATAGTGTTAAGGACTTCCTAGGTCAGTAGTTTGTGACATAGGACTTTGATAATTATGTTACTTCCTTGGACTAGTGTTTTCCAGGAACCAACGTGTTCTTGTGATGACCCAGAGGAAGTATGTTATAGATCTTCTGTCAGAGACAGACATGGCAGATTGCAGACCTGCACTACTCCGCTTGACCTAAGCATGAAGTTCTATGATAAAGATACCGAGGAAGTCGACAAGAGGAGGTATAGAAAGCTGGTTGGCAAGCTACTATGTGTAACTATTACCATGCCCGACATATCATATACCATAAGCAAAGTGAGTCAGTTTATGGAGCAACCCAGACAAGCACATATGGATGTAGTCCATTTGATTATGACATACTTGAATACTTCACCTGGTACTGGTCTTCTTTTCAGCAGAGGCATACCTCTCTCAGTTACAGCATGCGTAGATGCAGATTATGCATGGTGTCCTAAGTATAGAAAGTCTACATATGGCTTTACTGTGTTTATAGGGAATTCTCTTATTTTATGGAAGAGTAAGAAGCAGACTGTGGTCGCCAGGTCGAGTGTTGAATCAGAATATAGGGTCATGGCACAAGCCAATACAGAGATGTTGTGAGTCAGATCCGTTCTTACTGACCTGACTATAGAAGAACCTCTTCCCATGCAACTCCAACATGATAATCAAGTTGTCTCTTCATTGCAAACAATCTAGCCTTTAATGGAAGAACAAATCACATAGAAGTAGAATGCCACTACACTCGTGACACAATAGGGTATCATCACTACTATGGAGATGATGAATCTACGATCCTCATTCTTTATTCTTTTATTTTTGCTCTTTCTTTTAGCAAAACCACTTGTAAAAACATATAAATGCAATAACTTTGCATTTTGCATGTCATTGCTGATATCTCACATTTAGCATTTATTTTGCAAAAATAAAAGAATAAAGAGAAAAGAAAAAGAATGACTTATTTAGAATAAAATAGAGTGGCCTAAACCCCAAGAGAAGGTCAATCCTCGACCTAATTACAAAAAGAATAAGTAGAGAGAGATAAGGGAATACTATATACTGTACAGATCACCTATACTTACAAAATATGTATTTATTTATTTTAAAAATACAAACATTTTATTCTTTTTTTACATACTTGTATATAGCCCTAATAATACAATAAAAAATAATATAAAAATCAGAAAAACAAAATAAAAATAAAAATAAAATCCAACACCTCTTTTTACAAAAGACACATGTATATAATACAATCCCTACTTATTCTATAACATTAATTAATTTATAAAAACAAAATAAAAAGTTATTTTGTATCCATTAAATTATTTTTTAAATAACAATAAATAAAATATAAAATTAGTTTATGTAAAATAATAAAATAAAAATAATTCTAAATAATACATAGGTATATTATACATGTATATAATACTCTGTACTGTATATCCCTTATATTTTTTCATGAGAATAACTAAAAATCATAGAGAAATAGCTGATAAAATAATAACCATTTTTTATTTTATACAATTTTAAATTTAAAATCATTTACTATTTTAAATTTATTATTATTTCATTTTTGTATATCCTGCATTCCTATTGGTCCATACCTGCATGTTGTCCTCGATCAATGGTCTCTTCCAGCCGGGCTGAGTCATCATTTCTCTCATCGAGACTCCTCTTCTTTCTTGCTCCCAACTCTGACCTATGATTTCTTCTATTCCTGTACCTGATTACAACCCTAATATCCATGATACTCATGTATCCCTAGGTGTAGCTAGGTCTCCTAGAGTTCCGCTCCATGCTCTGATCTTCTCGGACCCTCGAGCATCCTATATAATACCCTCTTCTTCTTCTTCTCCTGTGCTTCAGCTCGTTCCTCGTATCACCACAGACCCCTAGATACTTTTAGGGGAGTGACAACTCCTAGGATGTGCCCTTGGAGTGTCGTCTTGAGGTTTGAGTGAGCATAGCTCGTCACGTCGTCAGAGAGCCACCGCGAGAAGCCTCTTAGCCTGCTGCAGCCCGATTGAGGCCATAACCCAGTCATGCACCTTTGATTGGAGCTTCTGAGTTCATTAGAAGCCTTAGGTATCACTCCTTTCATCCATATTTCCCTGTTTCGATCCATTTTCTAGTTCATCACCGCCACACACTTTCTTGCCCAACCAACAGGTCTGAGCTCTGCTACCCACCATCTTCTGCATTGATCGAAACCCCTATTCGCCATCAACCATCTTCTACAACCTGACCCCCTTATAATTGACCATGTGGTCAAGATTGACGTTGATACCTCCTTTCACCGCTTTCGTCGGAGGTCGAATCTTGTTTGCCATAACTTCCCTTTATCAATCCATGCAATAACTCGACTGGAGCCCTGTCCCCAAGTCTCTCTACCCTTTACAGGTGCTTGTGTGCGCAAGGAGCCCTATTTGTTAGGCCAGCTGCTCTAGGAGGGGCTTCATCATCATACACATCCAACCATTGCCTCCTCCATCGAAGACCTCCATTAGACGCTGAGCACTTTCTCGACGATTGATGATCGAGAAATCATGAGAGACTAAGGGAGATAAATATCACGGGTCGTTGCGACCTCAATCCCTCGAATCGATCAATAAAAAAAATCAGACCATCAAATAAAAGTAATCAGACAAAAATCCGAATAGCGGTCTCGCTATTTATTTAATATGGTATAGCGGCCAGGGTCAAACATAAGGAGCACGGGTTGGCTAAGTGGCCTACGAAGTAGTCTAAAATTCAAATAAAATAATAAAATATTTTTAGTCGATTTTATGTATTTTTAATTTTTTTGTATTTTTAATTATGAATAAAATATATAAAAAGCTAGAAAAAGGCACAAACAACTAATTATTTAACCATACAAATCAAATCAGAAAAATGTAATAAATATGTTTTTGGGTGTTATAAATTTTTTTGTGTTTTTGGAATTTTCTCAGATTTTTATATTTTTTGTTGATTTTATAAAAATAGGAAAAGGCAAAAACAGGAGGCTAATGTGTAGCCAGATTATAAAGATTATTTAAAAATAGATAAATAATCTCTAAAAATCTCGAGATAATTTTTATATCCGACTACAATTGAAAACTATGATACATGAGAAGAAATTGTATTTTTTAATTTTTTAGATTTTTTAATGATTTTTATAAAGTTTTTAGAGTTTTTCATATTTTAGGGGTTTTATATATCCAAATGCAACAAAAATTGGACTAAAGCAAGTAAACACTAAAAAACCAGTACTAATTTTTTTAGAATTTTTGGAAGGTTTTAATATTTTTAGTTGATTTTCCAATTCAAATAGTAGCAAAAATAGAGGTTTTTGAATTTTTAATAATAGCAAATAACAACAAAAATGTCCCAAAAAATAAATGAAATTTTTACATAGTGGTAGGAGCCACACATCTAAATTTCACAATCTTTAGAGTTGATTTGACATTTTATTCAACAAATAAAGAAGGCACAACACACAGGGACCTAATTGCAAGAAAAACAAGTTTCAGGGGCCTAATAGGAACATGTGCTAAAACCTGTAAGGGGCTCAATGTAAAATTTGCATTAAATTCGGCACATGCTCTAACCAACCACACACAGGGGCATAAATGCAAATATTAAAACTAACAGTTCATTTCATAACATTCATAAAGCCCATCCCAATACATGCAAAAGGTCAAAAAACTTACGCGTCTAAGCACGTGCACAACAACTGGGGGGACTAAAATGTAAATACTAAAATTTCTAGGGTCCACAGTGCAATTATTCCAAATTTAAAACAACTACTAAAAATATTTACAGGACTAAACTATAAATGCCAAAGGAAGAGGGGCCTAAGGGATATTTACTCCTTTATTAAGATCCGATGGCTGGAAGGCACTCCATCTATGATGGGATGGCTGGGATTCACGGATGCCTCTTCGTTGATCTGCGGCTCAGATCTGATCCTGAGATGGATCTGATGGTCAAAAGCCTCATGATGAATACCCATTCATCACTCTTTATTCTTATATTTTAGCTACAAAAACCTTTGCAAATACATGTAGATATATGTAAATAGAAATAATTACCAAAAGCATGCATTGTGTAAAAACCTATAATTAGCATGTTTTTGTGCAAAAATAAAAGAATAAAGATTAAAAAGAAAAAGAGGGAAATATTTAGAATAAATATTGAGCATCCTAACCCAAGGGAGGGCTCAGCATGGGCCTGACCGCATAAAAGCCACAGTAGAGGGAGATAGGAGCTCATGTGTAAATATTTATGTAAATAAAGTAACAAAATATTTTCCTCACCAAAAATACATCTGTAAATATTTGTACATAGTTATAAAAGATAAAAACAAAACAAAAAGGTAAAAATCAAAAAGACTAAAAATACCATTTCATCATGCACATAGACCATGCCTCTATATTTATCAAACCTTGTAAATAAATTTATTTTCAAACTTCTTGTAAATATTCGATGTAATATACTGTAAAATAAATAAATAAGAAGAATCAAAACAAAAATAAAATAAAAATAACAAAATTAAAAATACAAAAATACCTTATACATATGCCATGTATATAGATGTACATATCTATTTATTTTACCATTGTATATAAATAATAAAAATAAAATAAAAATACCCTTTTATTCCTAATTTTATACTATAAATGAATAAAATATAAAATGGGAATAAAAATGCACAAAAATAACAAATTAAAAATCAAAAATTAAAAAGACATATTGTACAAATACCTATGTATAGCTATACTGTGTAAATACCTCATTTTTATTTCCAAAAATTAATTAAAAATCACCAAAAAATAGAAAAAAATAAAATAAAAATATTTCATGTTTTGGGTTTTTGCTGATTCGGCCCCTAGCTAGGTGTATTTGTCACCTCAAGATCCTGCCACGTGGCCTGATTTCATTGGGTCCTGGAGATGTTGATCGCCCGGTCAACTGACCCCCCCAGGACCATTCTTCGCGGATTCGAGCACCGGACTTTGTTCTCGGATTTATACCCGCTCGACCCGATTGCCTAACACCTAAACCCCGGCTCCGTTTGACACCTCCCACATCCGACATCCCCGCCGGGCATCGACCTCGGGGTCCGCGCGCCACCGTGACCCTACCCGACCAGCCCTAGTCGGGTCTGCACACACGTATAAAGCCGAGCTCCGCCACCTGATTCTGCATCTTTGGCTCTCCACCCTTCATCCCGTGACCTCCACCGCAGTCCCTGAGGTGACAACTCTCGATTGCCCGTGTCGCAGCGAGGAGGGGGTGGCCGGACCACTGATCCGGCGACTGCGCGCCGCCGTGCTCCGCCCAGTGCAGGAGCTTGAGCCTCAGGACCAGACGACCTTCGAGGCCACGACCGGGAGCTACCTCAGCTCCAGCCTAGTCTACTCGATCGCCCAGGTAACCTTTTAGCTTTCCTATTTCGCCTAATTTCTAGTTTGCCCCAAATCGTATCGCCACTGTATTCCGTTGATTCCGACCACCTCGAGCATCATTTCGATCATCGGAACCCACGTTCACCATCACCTTTCCTCTACGCACCTTCTCCGCCCCTTCGTTCAACCCAGCTCGCACAGGAGCTGGGGTTCGAGCTCCACCGTCCGTCGCTTGCCGGAGCTCGCTCATCCCGACGCATAGACCACCTTCACGCTGCCTTACCGGGTCGAGGCATTTTGCCCTCGACTCGCGAAGCTTCTGAGCTGTTTTGCAGGTCCAGAGGAGGCCATCTGAGGCTTCCCTACATCCAGGCCAGGAGCTTTCCTCCGCCTACCTCGCCGGAGCCCCTCCAGGGCTCGGCTGGGCCATCGGAGGCCACTACCAGCTGCGGAACTTCATCGCGGACCTGTTCTGATCTTCAGAGGCAGCAGACGAGGACCACCGCGCTCGCACCTGGCCGGCGAAGCTCGCCGGCCAACTGTTCTTCCAGGATCCTCGAGCACCGTCCGATCGCCCTCAGCGCTCCAGTTCTCATCACGTCCATCCATTCAGGAGCTGCAGCCACCGCTTGATCAGCCCGAGGGACGATCCTGACCGTCCAAACAGAGAGAGAGGCGCCATTCACCAGCATTCGTCAGATCTGCCACGCGTCTCGCTATCAGACGTCGATCAGGCCCACGTGCGGAAGGAGAGAAGCGCCCGTCGTCCAGAACCGTCAGATCTGCTACGTGGCGCACATCCGGCCGTCGGCGTAATAAAAGGGGTAATTTACCATAGGCCCCCTTTTAGTTTATGCTTTACGTTTCAGTCCTGTAAATAGTTTGCGTACTTTATTTACGTTGGGTTATTTGCACATTGGACCTTATCCTTTAGTTTATTTGCATTTATGCCCCTGTTTGTGTGAGCCACGTGCGTCGTCACGTGTATATTTGGTGTATTTGCAACTCTAGTCTTGTAGTTCTGGATGTTTGTTATTGAATGAAAACTTTTTGGTAATTGCATATATGCCCCTGTGAGTGTTTAATTACGCATGTGCGCCTATTTTGTGGGTTAATTGCAATACAGCCCTTGGACTTTTTGGTACGAGTTACCAAAAGGTCCTCGGACTTGTTTTTCTTACCAAAAGGTCCCTGAGTGCCCCAGGCACGCGCCGCGTGCGTGCGTTGCTGGGTTAATTGCACCTGGACCCCCAGAACTTCGGGCATTTGCACTTCAGTCCATGTGCACAGTGCCCCCTTGTCATTTTTGAATAAAATATCAAATCACCTCCAAATCCAACGAAACTTTGACACATGGCTCCAGCCATGGTGTAGGATTTTTGTAGATTTTTGAGGACATTTCTGATTTTGTTTGCTATTTTTAAAAATTCAAAAACATCTATTTTTGGCACTGTTCAGTTTGAAAAATCACAAAAAAATATAAAACCCCCCCTAATAATTCTATAAAAATTAGGTACTGTTTAGTTAGTGTTCCTTGATTTTCTAGCCAATTTTGGATATTTTTCATCACTGGAAAACCCTAAAAACTTAAAAACCCTCAAAAAACCATAAAAATTCCAATAAATGCATTAAAAATCCAAAAACAATAATTTTGGTACTCAAATTTTCCTTGTTTTATCTAGTTTACAGGAAAAATACCTCCAGGTCCTTTTGAGATCCTTAGATATTTTATCTAGGGATTTTGGGCCTGGCTGGACAGTACCTTGTATTTTCGCCACTGTTTGATTTTTAGAAAATAAAATATATATCAGAAAAATCTCAAAAATTCACCAAAAACATTAAAAAACATAAAAAAATAAAAATATTTTTGTCTAAATTTTTGCTTACTTCTTGATGCATTAAATAATTTGTTGAAGTGTGCTTGCTTTTGCTTTTCTCATTTTCTTCACATATTAAAAATTTCAAAAAAAAATTTAAAAACAATTAAAAACCACTAAAAAATGTTTTCTCTTTTTCTCTGATTTTTTGACTACTTCGTAGGCTTTTTAGCCAATCCGTGCTCCTTGAGTTCGACCCTGGGTGCTATACCAGGTAAATCTCATAGCAGGACCACTCACTTTGTTTTGATTGATCTTTGATTTATTTAGTGGTCTGATATTTTTCTTGATTAAGCTGACTTGATCGCTTGGGTCGCAATGACCAATTTAGCACCTATACCCTATCCTTCAGGTCGCTTTATCAGAATGGCGCCGTTGCCGGGGAGCACAGCTTAGTAGTCACTTTTAGCTTTTTCCGCGGCTTTTCGAGTTTCGCGGCTTTTTGTATAGAATTTTTGTAGATATATTTTTCTCATATTCTCTGATAATAATTTTGGACTGACCACTTTTCTCTCTGTTTCTTGCGAGGGCCCGAGGATCGAGGCGGCCGATTTCGAGAAGCCGAAGCAACCGCGAGACTCGGAGGCGGCTCCCTTCTGCACGGAGCCGCAGGAGAGAGAGAGAGAGAGTTGAGTGGGTGAGGTTAGCTTAGGATATTTGATTATTATTCTTGTAATAATACAGGTACACTCAGAGACTTGAACTGTTGTGGACTTGACTTAGCGGGTCTGTTTCGCCGAGCACCGGTGTGCTCGGGGGACCCTTAGGAGATTTTCGCGGTTTTTGACGCGGTTTTCTTCTACCTTTTTTACTGCCTTTCCGGTGTTTACGCGGTTTTTGCTCGAGCCCCTAGACTTAGGAATTTCTGGTGCTTGTGACGTAATTAGTAGGATCCACACACCTAACTGCTTATCTGTTCCCATAGAACGTAATTGGACCTACTAATAATAAATAATAAAAATAACTTAGTCGCTTTCCTGAGAGCCTACGCGCCGCGAGCCTGCCCCGTCAAGCGCTACTCCTGAACTCGACCTGTCGAGAAGAGGAGGGGTGGGTCTAGACCGGACTCTTTTGATCAAGGGCGAGTGACTGAGTTAGACGGTTCTGCGCTAGAAATTGCTCGTTTAGGACTCGGTTTTTCCCGTTGCATCATTTAGGTAGTTTTTCTTTCTGTCTTTAAATTCTGCGCGGATCACTTGCATGTAGAGTGCTGGAGACAAGGTACGCATTTCTATCTCAGCATGCATCATTGATTTCTCGCGCATCGGCTTTTTCGTCTTCTCCCCCCTGTTTTCGGATTAAATAATCAGGAGAACCGAAAAATTCGTTTGGCCTTTTGTTTGATATCTGAAAAATATTAAAAAGAAAAACAATAAAATTGGGACTGCTAATCATACTTGATCTTAAAAACCGCTCACCCTAAAAACTTTGTCTTGGGGAGAGCAACCCCCTCATTGTATTGTTTGGATGCGCGAGAGAGTGACCCGCACCCTAGGTAGAGCCTCCCGGTGCTAGACCCGACTGATTACCGACTCTTCCGTGCGGGCCAGTCGGTTGGGATAGCATCGGATATCCTAACAGGTCACGTAAGCGCTCTGATATTTTGTGTGTTCACCAAAATAAAATAGACAAGATAATTTGACCGAACTTTTACGGTCTTCAGCTAGCGTTGCGTTGGTGAACCGGGGGTTTGTTTTTGATCATAGTTGACTCCAGATCTCATCCGCACTACTCGCCAGATCAAGATGACGGGTAGACGGTCTCTTAGGCAGCCTCTGGCTGCACCGCTTTTGGGCACGTCTACCCGATCATCTAGGTTGGCCCGCGAGAGCCGAGACCAGCTCTCCGAGCCCGAGTACGATTCCGCCCTGTTCCCCCTCGACCCCCTTTCTTCTGGTATTGAGAGACATGAGCCCGAGGAGAGATTAGCAGATTTGACAGCACCTGAGTTGGGCTCATTTGATTTTGCAGACGTCGCTATGGCCGGCAGTTCAGAGGATCACCCCGGAGGTCCACGAGGAGACCAGCATTTTGTTCTAGACCAGGGGGCGATCAACTCCACCCTGATCGCATCACTCGAGACAGTACAGCAGCAGTTACGTGATCAGGGGGCATTCATGATAGAGATGAGGCGAGAGTTGGAGAGGCTCAGAGCAGAGCAAGGTTCAGAGCAGAGCGAGCCGGAGGAGATACCAGATGCAGAGGCCGCAGCCGCAGCAGCCGCAGTAGCAGCCGCTGCTGCCGCAGCGGCTGCCGCCGCGGTAGGAGGACTACCACAACCGATGCAGGCGTTACACAACCCCGGATCTACTCTGATGCATCACTGGGTGGTAGTGCCAGCGATCGTGGGGGACTTCAAGTTCCCCCCGAACACCTTGCAGTTACTGCCCCGTTTCCACGGACTAGCCACTGAGGAGCCCCACCTCCACCTCCAGGAGTTCTTGATGATCTGCAGCACTGTCCACGATCGCCACGTGGACCAGGATACGATCCGGATGATAGCCTTCCCGTTTTCACTGGCAGATAGAGCAGCCACCTGGCTGAAGCATTTAGGGAAGTTCGTCTACACCTGGGAGCAGCTCCGCACCGAGTACTTGAAAAAGTACTATCCACTCGGGCGGACGAATGCAGCGAGGGCCCTGATCAGCAACTTCTCCATGTTCCCCAACGAGCAGTTTCACGAGGCTTGGGAGAGGTTTCGAGAGCTCCTAGACAGATGCCCGCACCACGACATATCCAAGCCGAACCTAGTTCAGAGCTTTTTCAGCGGGTTGACGCCAGAGCTTCAGGGTCTGGTGAACGCTTCTTGCGGCGGGTCCTACTTTGCCAAGGACCACGACCAGGTCTGGGCCATCTACGAGGAGATGTCTGAGAACTACATGGTGATGTCCCAGACCAGGTTGTATTCTCAGAGACCCCAGCCACAGCAGCCAGGACCCGTGCAGTACCAGCGGATAGCACAGGTAGATGCAGGTCCATCCAGTTCGTCCGCAGTCGCAGCAGCATAGGCAGAGTCGTCCGCTGCGGACATGGGTATCATCAGCGAGAAGTTGGACCGCATGGAGCTGATCGAGAAGAAGCAGTGCCAGAGCATCACTCAGATGGAACAGATGGCACAGGTTCTGAGCGACATGAAGACCCAGCTCATGTGTCTCTAGGAGACACAGACGGCTTCACAGCCCCGTCTTCTATCGCGAGGCGATACCGGCGGCAGCAGCAGCTCGTCCCAGCGCTCCAGCTCTTCACAGCAGCCTAGACAGGTTCACCTTGTACAGGCGGAGCCGTACCAGCAGCCGCAGCCTACCTACCAGTCCCCACCATCTCCAGATATGCAGATGGTGGTCTACCAGCCGGATCAGCCTCTGGCAGTACTCCCGCCAGACCCCTACGATGCAGAGCCGTTGATGGATGTCAACGGGGTTTGGTATGACCGCCCCCAGCCTGGGATCCGACGAGACCATCCCGGATTCAGGTGGGGGAGTGGTGGTGCCCAGCCCCAGCAGCAGCCGTCAGGACAGGGAGGGCAGTACTCCCAGCAGAGAGACCAGCACCAGTCGCAGCCGCAGCACCCAGCACCCCAGCAGCACCAGCCATCATCCTACGGTCCTCGTCCCTATCAGCAGCAGGGACAGTCGTGGAGGCGTGAGCAGCAGGCTCACCCGATTCAGCAGCAGCACCCTTCCTCATATCCCTCTTACCAGTACCATCAGCAGCAGATCCAGCAGCCTCACCCACAGAGAGGCTACCCGTCGGGCTCCCACGAGAGCCCCGCTTTGGATGACATCGCCCGCCTCCTCACGGACCAGCAGGCCACCTTCAGACGGGAGATGGACGAGTTCCGCCAGGAGATGCGGGACTTGGTGAGAGGGAAGGCCGCAATTCCTGCCCATATCGAGCCGAACCCGAACAACCTCAAGAGGAAATCTGAGCAGGTAGTACACACTGAGTTTGCCACTCCTAGTGACCCGTTTGTTGATACATCTGCGGATCTATTTGATGCTGATTTTGTCACACTTAGGAGCGGTAGGACCCCAGCAGGCGGCGGCGCCTCATCTGAGCTTCACCACGAGGATAAGTCAGAGGCGCCACATGAGGAGGAGGAGAGCGGTACTGAGGCCGCTCCAGATGATGACGGTGGCACTGAAGCCACCAACGATGCTGATTCCACCGGCGGTACTGAGGCCGCCACTTCACCAGTTCGAGGAGGTGGTACTGACGCCACCAGTAGAGCCGAGCCAGCCCGCGGTACTGATGCCGCGAGACGTCTACTACCAGCAGCAGCAGCAGAGCCAGCCCGTGGTGGTACTGAGGCCACCGGTGTTTGTACAGATAGAGATGTTGTCTTTCCTCGCATTCTTGTATCTCAAAACTCTGTTATGAATAAAGGAAAAGGTTTATTTTCTTCTGGTCCCACTGTGGTGCATGATGTATGTGTGGATCCGGTCCTTGAACCGTCTAGACCTTTTCCTAGTCCTTCATCTCAGAAGGACCCTGTGATCCCCTTCCCTAGAGCCCTTCAGATGGGGAAGGGGAAGAAAAAAGAAAATCCAAAAAAGAGAGAGCTTGAGGAGTTCAGCCAGAGCATGATTGACCGATTCCACATCCAGCTGACCCTCCAAGAGGCTTTGCAGCACATCCCCCTTCTCCAGCTTTCTTTGAGAGACAGGACTACAGTCAGGAGGAGGAGGAGGAACCACACTTCAGAGATCCATGTGCTGACGAAAGCCACGTGTTTTGCGATCCAGAACCGACTGCCAGCCAAGAGGCCAGATTCAGGGGCCCCGTATGTCAGATGCCAGATCAGTGAGCAGAGGTTCGACCGTACTCTACTAGATAGCGGATCGTCGATCAACCTTCTTCCGGCAGCCCTTCTCGACCGCTTCGAGTTGGGCACTCTTCGACAGAGCAGGACAGTCCTTCAGTTCGCTGATCGATCTGTCAAGAGGCCGAAGGGGTTATTACGAGACGTTATCGTCACGATTCAGGGCCTGAAATTCCCCGTGGACTTCGTGGTGTTGGACATGGAGATCCCTGAGTCAGTGGCCGATACCCCCATCATCCTTGGTCGTCCGTTTTTGGCCACAGCCAAAGCGGTGACCGATCATGATAGTGGGAAGGTGTACTTTCGCGTCGAGGGAGAGAGTATACAGATAGAGACGGTCGAGGACTACAGAGCTAGAGAGAGAACCTGCTCAGATGCGAGTACAGATTCAGAGCAGCTGACAGACACAGAGCCAGACATCCACCAGGACTGTGATTTTATGATCACAGACGATGAGGCAGCTTGGGCAGATCCTGCAGCACAGACCATCCTCTCATATTCAGATACAGCTGATGCCGAGATGATAGCAGAGGAGAGTCTGGAGAGCACAGCCCTAGTTCAGGATACCATAGAGGCAGCAGAGCCGGTCCTTGATCGCGACACGATGTTTGGTGATGGTGGTGCTGAGGCCACCTTGTTTTCCGGTGGTACTGATGCCACCGCGATTGATGCAGATCCCTCGGATTCAGAGTCTGATTGGGCCGATTGCTATGATCAGATGCCAGACCTGAGTTCACCTGAGCCTATAGATGAGGAGGAGGTAGATGCAGAGCCGAGCAGAGACAGTGCAGTTGAGCAGCCTTCTCCCGATCCAGTTTGCGAGAGTACGCTTTCACTTTCCCAGGCAGATTTGGCAGACTTAGCAGCCTTCACTCGGTTTCTTCCGCAGCCAGATTTGCCAACACCTAGTAGTCCAGAGCTGAAGCCGCTCCCTACTTCGCTGAAGTATCAATTCCTTGCGGGCGATCCAGAGATGTACCCAGTCATCATCTCCACCGAGTTGACTGGAGAGCAAGAATCCCGTTTGATGGGGGTTCTTGAAAAGAACCGCAAGACGATCGGATGGAGCGTAGCGGATCTCCATGGGATTAGTACAGCAGTGTGCTCCCACCATATCTATCTTGAGGAGGGGGCGAAGCCGTCGCGTGAGTTCCAGCGGCGACTGAACCCCAACCTGAGAGAGGTCGTGATGAAAGAAATATCAAAATGGTGGAGCGCAGATTTTATTTATCCCATTTCCGACTCCAAGTGGGTCAGCCCCTTGCATGTGGTGCCAAGAAGACGGGCATCACGACTGTGATCAGTGAGTCGGGAGAGGAGATCGCTACACGAGTACCCACCTCTTGGAGGGTTTGTGTTGACTACAGGAGACTCAACCAAGCCACCAAGAAGGACCATTTCCCCTGCCTTTTATTGACCAGATCATTGAGAGACTGGCAGGGAAGAGCCATTATTGCTTCCTGGATGGGTACTCGGGCTACAACCAAGTGGCCATCGCTCCTGAGGATCAGGAGAAGACCACCTTTACCTGTCCCTTCGGCACATATGCTTTTCGACGCATGCCATTTGGGCTATGCAAAGCCCCTGCGACTTTTCAAAGGTGCATGCTGTCGATCTTTTCGGACATGGTGGGGGAGTGTTTGGAGGTCTTCATGGACGATTTCTCGGTCTACGGCGACGGATTCGATTCTTGTCTTGACTGCCTAGACCGGGTACTCCAGCGATGTATTGAGTTTCATTTGGTTCTATCTTGGGAGAAGAGTCACTTCATGGTGACTCAAGGGACGGTGCTTGGCCACATCATCTCCAACAGGGGCATGGAGGTTGATCCGGCCAAGGTTGATGTCATTAGAAAACTCACACCGCCGTCCAATTTGAGGCAGCTACGGTCATTCCTGGGGCACGTTGGATTTTATAGGAGATTTATTCAGGATTTCAGCAAGATTGCCTGACCGTTGACTGACCTCTTGACGAAAGTCACCGAGTTCCTTGTCGATGACAAGTGTCTCTCGTCCTTTGCGACTCTCCAGCAGCATGTTATTGAGGCTCCTGTCCTCCAGCCGCCTGATTGGTCTCTCCCATTCGAGATCATGACGGATGCCTCTGATTTTGCCGTGGGGGCAGTGCTGGGGCAGAGGAGGGATGGAGTTCCGTTTGCCATACACTACGCTAGCCGCACATTGGATTCCGCCCAGCGGAATTATACGGTCACAGAGAAGGAGATGCTAGCCGTAGTGTTTGCCCTAGATAAGTTCAGATCATATATCATTGTATCTAGAGTGACTTTGTTTACAGATCACACCGCCATCAGGTACCTCATGGCAAAGAAGGATGCCAAGGCCAGACTGACTAGATGGATCCTTCTACTCCAGGAGTTCGACATTGGGATCAAGGATAAGCCTGGAGTCAAGAATGTGGTGGCGGATCATCTCTCCCGATTAGAGCAGCCTGAGGATTCTGAGCAGATTGATCCCATTCGAGATACCTTCCTAGATGAGGCGATCCTTGCTATCGCCTCACTCCCGTGGTATGCCGATCTTGTGAACTTTCTCGTTGCAGGGAAAGTCCCACAAGATTGGCCCAGGCAGAGGCTTGAGACCTTCCTTGCGAGGGCCAAGTCCTACCACTGGGAGGATCCCATCCTTTACCACGAAGGAGGGGATAGCGTCTGGCGTCGGTGTATTCCTCAGGAGGAACACCATAGCGTCCTCACTTACTACCACAAGCTTGAGGCAGGAGGACATCATTCTGGGAGGAGAACGGCACAGAAAGTGCTCCAATCCGGCTTGTGGTGGCCTACCCTCTTCAAGGACTCTGATGAGTTCGTGAAGAGGTGTACTGACTGTCAGAAGATGGGCACTTGTGGACAGCGTGATATGATGCCGATGCAGCCCATTCACTTCTGTGAGGTTTTTGACGCATGGGGCATCGATTTCATGGGTCCATTCCCTAAGAGTCAGGGATTTGAGTACATTCTGTTGGCCGTGGATTATGTGAGTCGTTGGGTTGAGGCTATCCCCGCCCGAGCCGCTGATGCGAGGACAGTTTGCAGATTTTTGAGGAAACATATCATCACGCGGTTTGGGGTTCCACGAGTTCTGATTTCTGATGGGGGGTCTCATTTCATCAACGACCAGGTGAAGGCCCTTGCTAGCGAGTTCAGCATAGATCATCGTGTTGCCACACCTTACCATCCACAGATGAATGGTCTAGCTGAGGTATCGAATAGGGAGATCAAGAATATTTTGCAGAAAGTCGTCCGCCCTGACCGAAAGAATTGGTCACAGCTTTTGGACTCGGTCTTGTGGGCATATCGGACGTCTTTCAAGACGCCTTTTAGCACATCTCCCTTTCGCCTCGTCTATGGCAAGCCATGCCATTTACCTGTTGAGCTGAGGCACAAGTCACTTTGGGCAATTACAGATATCTTGATGGATCCAGAAGGTATGGGAGACCAGAGGAGGGCAGAGTTAGCTGCCCTGGAGGAGCTTAGAGATGCAGCTTTCTCAAGCAGCCTACATTATAAGGAGAAAGTCAAGGAGTGGCATGATTCTCATATCAGCCACAAGCATTTTGAGATTGGACAGAGAGTATGGCTGTTTGATGCGAGGCTACGATTATTTCCAGGAAAGCTACAGAGCAAATGGAAGGGACCTTATCTCGTCAGAAAGGTACACGACAACGGTAGCATCGACATATCTGAGTTGTCCTCTGAGAGTACCTTTCGAGTAAACGGCCAGCGGCTCAAGCCATTTCTAGATCATGAGCCGCGGGACGTTATTGTTGCCCCTATTCATTTTGCGTGAGATGTGGTCTCTTGACTCACATCTTTTGCATCTCACGCCTGATTTTCACTGTTCCTCCGCCTTGTATAGATCCAGTTGTCCATATCATTCTATTCTTTAGTCCCACATCCCTTTTCTCATCTTATGATTATGCTATACTTAGGGTGTACTTTACCCTAAGTATAGGGGGGATGTAGGACCTGCGGGTATTCTATTTATTCTTTCTGCCTCTGTTTTGCTGCCTATACTTAGGGATATTTTACCCTAAGTATGGGGGGGCAGACTCTGTATCTTCTTCACTCGGATTTCCCTTCATGTACAGCTTGCTATACTTAGGATTAGTTAATCCTAAGTATAGGGGGAAACCACCGAGTCCCTCTCATTCTATTCATTCATTCGTTTCTGTACTTAGCCATTCCTTTTCACTTCCCTTCTACTAAGCACGAGTTATGTCTTCTTCATCGCTCTTGATCACTCTGAGGACATCGTTCGAGCTAAGTATAGGGGGGGTGTGTATATATGTCATATATACTTTAGCCATAACTCGTACTTTGTGTGAGTGTGTTAATAAATAAAATGGCTAAAAATCACAAAAATTTAAAAATTTTCATGTACATAAACTTCTTTTATTTGCACATACATAGCTAGTGTACAAAGTATTTTTGTAAAAATGATTTCAAAAATCTTTTGTGTAAAGTTTGTGTAAATATTTTTGTATCAAAATTATGTAAATAGTACAAAGTTTTTCCAAAATGTTTTGAAAATCAAAAGTTTGCAAAAATCTTGTGTAAAGGTTTGTAAATATCTTTTTGCAAAACTTGCACTTCATGCATCATCATCATCCATGATTTCAAAACATTTTTCAAAAATTTTGCATGATTGTAAAATATTTGTAAATAGCATCTTGTGTACATATATGTATATAGTTTTTCCTGGATGAGAGTTGACATTTAAACCAAGCCTGGAATTAAATTGAGAAATGGAGCTTGAATAAGATCTTAATCCACTTAACTTTAAGAGGAACCTTATAGGATTTAGGGTTAAGACTTTTCAGGTCCATAAGGACTTAATTCTTTGAGTCCACTAGGCTATGAGCATATGTCATCTTGATGAGCCTAAGTAGAGCACTTAACAACACACGCATGACTCTTAGAGACAATGGCTTGACTTGCACCTGCACTTTACACATGGCTCTCCACGGATGAGGTGGTGAGGAGGCCGTTTCCTTTGGCTTGGGGTAGCATATGAGGGTAGTACTTCTAGGCGGAACCTCTCTTCTTCTTCTAGTGAAGGAAGTGCACCTCAACTTGGTCTAGTGGTGATGAAGGCTAAAGACAGAAGCTGTGGGTTGCAATAAAGCTTCAAAAGAGGGATAGTCTACTGGCTTAAGAGGAAATTTCTTGTATATATGCTGCACCATGTAGATATGATGTACAGAAGTCCTTGAAAAAAAATGCAAAAATGCAAAAAGAACTCCAAAAAAGTGGTGGGTCGGATTGAAAATTTAATAACCCCACCGGAGTGTATATAGTCAAATAAAGCAAAGCTTATGGTATCCATGTTACATCTCATGAAGCTTGCAGCGGGAGACTTAGCTACACTGGCTAAGCTTCCAAAAGTCTATACTTCTTCCCCCTCCTCTTGAGCCGGTTGCACTTGAACTTAGAAGGGAATACCCCGCTTCTCGAGGAAAGAGTTGCTAGACCAAGGCATTAGAGTTACCAGGTTGAGGGAGGTTGTTTCTTTGTTACTTCTGAGGTGGGGAGCCAAATATCACTTACACTGCATGGAAAGACTCATGGTCATTAAAGTTTGTGTATGTAGACTTGTTCTAATCTGGTTTATTGAGGAGTCTTGCCCATAGATTGGTGGAACTTGGAGGCTGTTGAGTTTTAAGCTTGAGTCTAAATGAGGTTCCGACACATTAATAATCCAAAGATCTGATCAAGCTCCATATCCCAATTTGATGAAGGCAAGTTTAATAATCAACCTTAATCCATGTACATCCTCTTTTTCTTTTTCTTTCTTTCTTTTTCACTTCTTTTTCAAATAAGTGTTTGCTAAGGGACTAGCAAAGTTAAGTATAGGGGGGTGATGAATACCCATTCATCACTCTTTATTCTTATATTTTAGCTACAAAAACCTTTGCAAATACATGTAGATATATGTAAATATAAATAATTACCAAAAGCATGCATTGTGTAAAAACCTACAATTAGCATGTTTTTGTGCAAAAATAAAAGAATAAAGATTAAAAAGAAAAAGAGGGAAATATTTAGAATAAATATTGAGCATCCTAACCCAAGGGAGGGCTCAGCATGGGCCTGACTGCATAAAAGCCACAGTAGAGGGAGATAGGAGCTCATGTGTAAATATTTATGTAAATAAAATAACAAAATATTTTCCTCACCAAAAATACATCTGTAAATATTTGTACATAGTTATAAAAGATAAAAACAAAACAAAAAGGTAAAAATCAAAAAGACTAAAAATACCATTTCATCATGCACATAGACCATGCCTCTATATTTATCAAACCTTGTAAATAAATTTATTTTCAAACTTCTTGTAAATATTCGATGTAATATACTGTAAAATAAATAAATAAGAAGAATCAAAACAAAAATAAAATAAAAATAACAAAATTAAAAATACAAAAAATACCTTATACATATGCCATGTATATAGATGTACATATCTATTTATTTTACCATTGTATATAAATAATAAAAATAAAATAAAAATACCCTTTTATTCCTAATTTTATACTATAAATGAATAAAATATAAAATGGGAATAAAAATGCACAAAAATAACAAACTAAAAATCAAAAATTAAAAAGACATATTGTACAAATACCTATGTATAGCTATACTGTGTAAATACCTCATTTTTATTTCCAAAAATTAATTAAAAATCACCAAAAAATAGAAAAAAAATAAAATAAAAATATTTCATGTTTTGGGTTTTTGCTGATTCGGCCCCTAGCTAGGTGTATTTGTCACCTCAAGATCCTGCCACGTGGCCTGATTTCATTGGGTCCTGGGGATGTTGACCGCCCGGTCAACTGACCCCCCCCCCAGGACCATTCTTCGCAGATTCGAGCACCGGACTTTGTTCTCGGATTTATACCCGCTCGACCCGATTGCCTAACACCTAAACCCCGGCTCCGTTTGACACCTCCCACATCCGACATCCCCGCCGGGCATCGACCTCGGGGTCCGCGCGCCACCGTGACCCTACCCGACCAGCCCTAGTCGGGTCTGCACACACGTATAAAGCCGAGCTCCGCCACCTGATTCTGCATCTTTGGCTCTCCACCCTTCATCCCGTGACCTCCACCGCAGTCCCTGAGGTGACAGCTCTCGATTGCCCGTGTCGCAGCGAGGAGGGGGTGGCCGGACCACTGATCCGGCGACTGCGCGCCGTCGTGCTCCGCCCAGTGTAGGAGCTTGAGCCTCAGAACCAGACGACCTTCGAGGCCACGACCGGGAGCTACCTCAGCTCCAGCCTAGTCTACTCGATCGCCCAGGTAACCTTTTAGCTTTCCTATTTCGCCTAATTTCTAGTTTGCCCCAAATCGTATCGCCACTGTATTCCGTTGATTCCGACCACCTCGAGCATCATTTCGATCATCGGAACCCACGTTCACCATCGCCTTTCCTCCACGCACCTTCTCCGCCCCTTCGTTCAACCCAGCTCGCACAGGAGCTGGGGTTCGAGCTCCACCGTCCGTCGCTCGCCGGAGCTCGCTCATCCCGACGCATAGACCACCTTCACGCCGCCTTACCGGGTCGAGGCATTTTGCCCTCGACCCGCGAAGCTTCTGAGCTGTTTTGCAGGTCCAGAGGAGGCCATCTGAGGCTTCCCTACATCTAGGCCAGGAGCTTTCCTCCGCCGACCTCGCCGGAGCCCCTCCAGGGCTCGGCTGGGCCATCGGAGGCCACTACCAGCTGCGGAACTTCATCGCGGACCTGTTCTGATCTTCAGAGGCAGCAGACGAGGACCACCGCGCTCGCACCTGGCCGGCGAAGCTCGCCGGCCAACTGTTCTTCCAGGATCCTCGAGCACCGTCCGATCGCCCTCAGCGCTCCAGTTCTCATCACGTCCATCCATTCAGGAGCTGCAACCACCGCTTGATCAGCCCGAGGGACGATCCTGACCGTCCAAACAGAGAGAGAGGCGCCATTCACCAGCATCCGTCAGATCTGCCACGCGTCTCGCTATCAGACGTCGATCAGGCCCACGTGCGGAAGGAGAGAAGCGCCCGTCGTCCAGAACCGTCAGATCTGCTACGTGGCGCACATCCGGCCGTCGGCGTAATAAAAGGGGTAATTTACCGTAGGCCCCCTTTTAGTTTATGCTTTACGTTTCAGTCCTGTAAATAGTTTGCGTACTTTATTTACGTTGGGTTATTTGCACATTGGATCTTATCCTTTAGTTTATTTGCATTTATGCCCCTGTTTGTGTGAGCCACGTGCGTCGTCACGTGTATATTTGGTGTATTTGCAACTCTAGTCCTGTAGTTCTGGATGTTTGCTATTGAATGAAAACTTTTTGGTAATTGCATATATGCCCCTGTGAGTGTTTAATTACGCATGTGCGCCTATTTTGTGGGTTAATTGCAATACAGCCCTTGGACTTTTTGGTACGAGTTACCAAAAGGTCTTCGGACTTGTTTTTCTTACCAAAAGGTCCCTGAGTGCCCCAGGAACGCGCCGCGTGCGTGCGTTGCTGGGTTAATTGCACCTGGACCCCCAGAACTTCGGGCATTTGCACTTCAGTCCATGTGCACAGTGCCTTCTTGTCATTTTTGAATAAAATATCAAATCACCTCCAAATCCAACGAAAATTTGACACATGGCTCCTGCCATGGTGTAGGATTTTTGTAGATTTTTGAGGACATTTCTGATTTTGTTTGCTATTTTTAAAAATTCAAAAACATCTATTTTTGGCACTGTTCAGTTTGAAAAAACACAAAAAAATATAAAAACCACCCTAAAAATTCTATAAAAATTAGGTACTGTTTAGTTAGTGCTCCTTGATTTTCTAGCCAATTTTGGCTATTTTTCATCACTGGAAAACCCTAAAAACTTAAAAACCCTCAAAAAACCATAAAAATTCCAATAAATACATTAAAAATCCAAAAACAATAATTTTGGTACTCACATTTTCCTTGTTTTACCTAGTTTACAGGAAAAATACCTCCAAGTCCTTTTGAGGTCCTTAGATATTTTATCTAGGGATTTTGGGCCTGGCTGGACAGTACCTTGTATTTTCGCCACTGTTTGATTTTTAGAAAATAAAATATATATCAGAAAAATCTCAAAAATTCACCAAAAACATTAAAAAACATAAAAAACATAAAAATATTTTTGTCTGAATTTTTGCTTACTTCTTGATGCATTAAATAATTTGTTGAAGTGTGCTTGCTTTTGCTTTTCTCATTTTCTTCACATATTAAAAATTTCAAAAAAAAATTTAAAAACAATTAAAAACCACTAAAAAATGTTTTCCCTTTTTCTCTGATTTTTTGACTACTTCGTAGGCTTTTTAGCCAATCCGTTCTCCTTGAGTTCGACCCTGGGTGCTATACCAGGTAAATCTCATAGCAGGACCACTCACTTTGTTTTGATTGATCTTTGATTTATTTAGTGGTCTGATATTTTTCTTGATTAAGCTGACTTGATCGCTTGGGTCGCAACGACCAATTTAGCACCTATACCCTAGCCTTCAGGTCGCTTTATCACCTCACGCGGACGAATGGATGAGATCTAACCTGGAGCGAGGGGCTCAATCGAACGGTGCTGGAGGTTCATGGAAGAACAGCTCCCCGACGAGGGTTGTCGGGCCAATACGCGCGATCAGGAGGTCCTCTGATGCTGCTGAGATAGGGGAATGGAAGTTGGAGGTACTTCGCAGCTGGTGGAATGCTGGATGGGGCCGGGAGCGTCGGAGGATCTCCGGCGACGTGGACAAACTGGAGCAGTTGTTCCTGAATAGTCGAGCCTCCACATGCGGCTCTTAAGCCTTGGTACCTGCACAGGAAGCAAAAGGGGTCGAGGGCAAATTGCCTCGACCCATTAGCGGATGAAATGGGTGCGTAGGTGAGGCACGACGTGGTCCTCCGACGAGCGGCGGCGAAGGAGGACCTAATTCCTGGTTCTGGGGCGAACCAAGATGATCGAAGGGGTGAAGAACGTGCGGAGAGGTCTTGTGGAGGTGATAGGATGGTCGGATGGGGGAATGAGCGGTCGGATGATCGGGAATCGGCCGGCGAAGGCCGACAGCGTAAAACCTAAGAATCAGAATTAAAGCTACGCTATGGGCTAAAGGGATTACCTGGTTGTCGGAAGCATCTCTGGGGTAGGTCAACTACCTCCTGGGATCCTTGCCTCAATGGAGCGACGCCTCTAGAGGCTCGATCTCGTCGGTGGAGGAGCGCGGTGGCGATGACCATCAGACCTGGGGCAAACACATCTCCTTCCTCGCTGCAACACCCCCTCGGTCTTGCTATCACTCAAGTCAAGAGAGTGGAGGTCCTGTGAGTCGAAGACGATGGTCGAAGGCACAGAGGAAGGCGGCTGAAGCTCAGACTATATAGTGGTAGGGGTCGGGGAAGATTGGAGTCGGGTGCGCACATCGATGCATGGGCCCCTAAGAAAATGATCGGGCAAGAATCTCGGATGTTAGCATGAAAATCGGAGCCTGGGGTTTGGTTGAATGGAGGTCAGGTCATGACGCAAAAAATCGACGAAGTCGGGTCGGCGCCAAGATCCGCGGAGATGTGGTCTTGGGGGCGGAGTTGACCGGGGGTCAACATCCCCCGTGGACCAATGAGAAAATTCCGAGCCCAGAATTAGTTAGAAATTCATTTTAAAATAGTAAATGATTTTATTAATATTTACAACATGAAAAATGTTTCTTATTTTTCAAAGTATTTTTTGGTTATTTTTATTTACTTTTTTGAGAAACAAATTAATGTATATACATAATATATTAATATATATATAAATACCTGGGTATTTTTTATTTTTATTTTTCTTAGTTTATTTTTGTACAATTATCCCCATTTTATATTTTATTTATTTAAAACATAAAATTTTGGATATACAATAATTTTTATTATGTATTTACAAGGGAAAAATAAATAGGTATATATACATATTTACATGGTATATACAAGGGTGAGAGAGAGAATTTATTTTCATTTTATTTTTATTTTTCTAATTTTATTTTTATAAATATGTACACATTATGAGGAATACACTTATATATTTATTTTATGAAAAATAAATTATATAATAAAGGGGAATATATGTATGATGGTGAATGGCCCTATCTCTCTCTACTTGTTTTATTTTGCGGTCAAGCCAATGATTGGCCCTCCCTTGGGTACGGGTCACTCGATATTTATTCTAAATATTTCCCTCTCTTTCTTTATTTCTTTATTCCTTTATTTTTACATAAAAACATGCTTAAATATTGTTATTTACACAATGCATGCAAGTTGATAATTTATTCTATTTACAAATATTTACATGGTGTTTTGTAAAGATTTTTAGCTGAAATAAAGGAATAAAGAATGATGAATGGAGATTCATCAACAGTGCTGGACCTCTCCGCGCCTTCATCGGAGTGCTAGATCACCTCTACTCTACATTAAAGTTCTCCAAACTGGAGTTCTTCCAGCCCCTTTGTAGCTGCTTGATCAGGAGGCTCGTTCTAGATTCGATCTGAGCTCTTGGTTTGCGTCGTATCCTAACTCTCGGATCGGGTTTGTGAAGGATATGGTTAGATCCTCAAGCGCATCACGGAAGCGTGATCGTCGTATCGAATACGACGAAGAACCACTAGTCGCACTAGTTGTTCTATGGAGCGGAAATTAAAAATTTTCATGTGACGAAACCACATGATCCAAGAACACTTCTCGGATCGTTTCGTCTAAACCACAACCAAGTATTAGGTTTACCTCTTGAAGCGTGGTTGCGATCAAGTCTCTAAACGAAGAGACCTCCTGTCTCAAGTCCTATCCGTCGGAGGAGACGCTTGCGAGCGCGGGGATGAACCGCGTGCTTCTCGTAATCCATGTTGATGATCCAAGCGGTGGATCTCCTGATCTCGACACACGAGATCCGACGTCTTCTTCATGAGCAAGGCATGCCGAAGTAGACGGAGTTCCACGAGCAAAACATTGGGCAGCATAACGACGGTGCTGCGGCGATGGAGAGCCTCTCTAGGGCATCCATGGTGGACGGCCATGAGAGGGAGAGAAAGAGAAAGAAAGAGAGAGAGAGAGAGACTTGTTGTCTCACATATGTGCAAAGAAGAGCAATGGGGTGCCTCTCCTTTTATAGGGTTTTGGGATCCATGGATCTCAATCCATGTGTCAACACAAATCCAATGGTCCACATTAATTTGTATTTCTTTCAATGGTCATGATTTGTTGCTAAAAACACAACAACAATTAATTTAATAAAAATCAAATATATATTAAATATAATTTGATTTATATCAAATCAATATCCATTTGAGAGATAGGAAAGGAGGCAAGCCTCCTTCCATAAGGAGGGTGGACGGCCACCACATTCCTTATGGAATTGTGGCCGTCCCCTCTCCTCATTAGGAAGGGCGCTTCCTTTTTCCTATTACATGAGATTAGATTATCTCATGATTCTCTCCAATATTTGCAACAACATTTGTTGCAAATTATTTCACAAAAATAAATCCAATTTATTTTGTGAACATTGCAATCATGCCATTGGAAATTTGTGAATCATATTCACAACCCAAAACAAAATGTAAATTACATTTTCAATTCAATGTCCAATGTGAATCCAATTCACATTAACATTTAATTAACAAATGTAAATCACAAATAGCTCTCTCTTATATATTATAAATCACATTTATAATATATATGACTAATATGGATATTTCTATCCACATTATTCATATCCATGATAATTAAATCACATTTAATCATCTTGGATCTTTATTCTCTTGTTCTCAAATAATATGAATCACGTTCACATTATTCACATCCTTGATAATCAAATCACATTTAATTATCTCAGATAACTCTCTTTATAATATGAATCAAATTCATATTACTCATGATAATTAAATCACATTCAATTATCCATTTTCTCAATGCTCGGATACATAAATCAACAATAGAATTATCCATGAACTTCTTCAAGGATAATGCGCTTTCTCAGCAGATACTTGGAGATAAGGACGGGGCGATTGTATTGTTCCACGTATAGTGACTTGGATATTGAGATCATATCTCAAATCCAGATCGCGGGCCTCCCAAAGATGCTTGATTAAATCAAGACCGTAAATCTAATCTTCTTATTGCATCTGAATCACATTAAGATCAATGTCCAACACTTGGACCAAGATCAGATTACTACTCTACTGAGAGGAGTCACTAAAATCCATACCCATTTCATCACTCCCTAGGAATGGAAGCGTCATGGTTATACAATCGTTTATGATCACATCACCCTCAGGTATTCCCAATACCTGTACGTCCTGCATACTGGAAGACTCAGACTAAACCCGAAGTATTGGATCAACTTTATACTGTCTACTTCATGGTTTTATCAGTAAGTTTCTCATTCCATCATTGGGAGTCGGTATCAATCATACACTTTCCAAAAGCGTATGTCATACCTAGGTCTTGATCATATACTTTCCAAAAGTATATATCAAACCTACAAATTCAGTCAAGCTTCCAAAGCGAGACGACCGTGCGCACGGAATTTGATTCTTCTCAATATCTCATGAGTGAGCTCATGTCTTCCGGTTCAGTAACTGAACCTGTATGATCCCTTTGAGAGATCGTATTACTCATATGCCCTTATATGCACACCAGCGCGCCGGTATATAGACCTTGATTAGGTCATCAACCTATTGGTCTGCCAAATGTACATACTTAGACATATAGCAACACATCTGTCTCCGGTCAGAGGATGCGTGCCTATATCATGACAGCATACGATATAGGACTTTGGTTATCTCGATCTCGTTAAGTCAACTCTTTGACCTAACTAATCTGACACCTCCGAATCTCTATTCCTATGTAGAGGACCTGCATCAAGAGGTCGGTCAGATATCAGCCTTCAGAGATAAGGATTGCCATCTCCTACTCAGGCTGGAGATCATCTCTTGACAATCATTTGACGGTGCTTGATGAGTCCTCAATCTAACTCTTTAGATATTCATCCAAGCACCAGCCTCTAAGATTCAATAGTTGAATCAACAGCTGTATGATCATCAAGATGGCTATGGCACATAACCCTAATTGTACTAAGGGACCTCTTATGCAAATTATGTATTCTTCATTTCAGATTAAGGAGTGAATTGCAATAACATTTATTGCATAATGGCTCGCCGTGGGCTCGCATTTCCAACAATCTCCCATTAGCCCAAAGAGCCATTAATGGGCTAATTATTTAAACCCACACTCATGTGACAATCATAGACTATTAAGAAAATAGCTAGGTAAGATTATCAGACACTCTGTTCCCGCGAGACTACGCCAAGTCCTTTTACGGCACTTGCATATCCCCAGTAATAGTGCTCGCATCTAATGCGAATGTTGCATCTCATGCAACCAATACTCAATCTAGTTGGTTACAGTGTCCCTGACATCATAACCAGTATCCCCATAATCCTTATTAGAATACCTTCATTCCCGGAGATCTCTATCTCCTAAGGTATCTAAAGTTTAGACCTTTATAGATCACTATCTACATGGTCTTAAACTTTTGAAGATAAGACTTTGAGATTACTATCTCAAAAATCTCCTCATCTATGAAGATTTTGTTATTACTGCAATCAAGTGTTTTATCTCTACAGTAGGATTAGTAACAATTTACTACTCCCACTGCATGACAAACATCTGGTATTTGTACACTCTAGCATACACTCAGCTTCACGTAACTAATGCACAAGTGCAAGTAGTTGTAGCATTTACTTCCTCAACTCTTTAAGGTGCTATCCCTTCAGACAGGTCAGAACCATATCTTAAGGGATGGAAGCCTTTCTTGGGATACTCCATAAAATAGAATATGTACAAGGTGTACTACTAATGTGACAGTCCCAATACCCTCTTCTCTTTGCTCCTGAACACCTTCAGAACTAAGATCCAAGAGGTATCCTTGAGATCATATCTCAAGTTATGGAACAATCAGATTATAAAACACTTATTATTATCCTTATATCATTTTAAATGATCAGGATATCATCTATATTTAGCGCAATGAACACATAGGCACTCCCACTAAGCTTCACATGGCTCATCAAGATTCCATTTGAAGTCATAATATTTATAATTTCATCAAATCTTATGGTCCATCTCAAAGAAGCTTATTTGAGTCCTTAGATGGATTCCTTAGCTTGCACACCTTGCTTTCCTCAATCATGAAGCCCTGGGGCTACTTCATGTGAATATCCTCAGAGAGGTATTTATAGAGGAATGCAATCTTGACTTACATCTTTGAAGATGCAATAGTCAAGTTGTGCAATCAAGATTAGCAATATTCTGATGTTTTTAAGCATGGTCACCGAAGAGCAAGTCTCATCGCAAGCAATGTCTTCTCTTCCGATGTGTAGCTCATGGCTATGAACCGTGCTTTGAAGGTCTGCACCTTCTCATCAGGTTCCCTTTCTCTTGAAGATCCATTTACACCTTTACAGGTATTATCCGTATAGGTGGATCCTCGAGGGTCCATATACAACACTTGTATATGAAGTCTACGTTAGACTTTTATTGCTAAAATCCATCTTTCCATGTCATGATTCTTAGGAGCTTCATCACATGAAGTCCGATCATTGTCAGAATTAACTGACACATGGAATACATCCTCAAACTCATTTGAAGAGGTATTAATGTTTCATCATTAATTGCCCTTTTTAGTTTCCAATTTCAGGAGCCTCATTATCTTCTCAAGATTAAATGAGTTCCTAGACTTCATTTTCATCTTGATTCTCAAGAGTCTCAACCTCTAAGAATCACATTCTCAGAGATGAGATATTTTAAGAATCTCAAGGTCATAAAGTAGGTATCCAATACCATCCTTTATTTTCCTAATGAAGTAGCACTCTCAAGTGCTAGATTCCAACATACATGGAACCTTATTAAGGATATACATTGTAGTCTCTACTACACATACATACCTGGAAACTAAGGGATAATTATGCTAAAATTCATCATTGATAAGATCATGTCACACATGATCCAATTGTATCTCCCTATAACTCTATTGAGTTAAGATGTGTTAGGAGGATTGAGATAGAAATGATATTCATATCTCTATAAGGTATTCTTTGAATTTATCTAACAGGTACTTGCTACCTAGATTAGATCAAATTCATTTTATCTTCCTTCAAACTTTGGTTCTAAACCAAAAATAATGAAATCTTTGAACATTTCAAAGGTTTCTTAGGTGAAGAGAAGAAATCTCATATCATACATAATCATCAACATATATCACATATCCATAATGTTTACTATGATACAGATGATCTACACACATCAATATGCATGAGATCATGAATATCTTGGCATCTTACACCTTTCTCTAAGAAGGGTGTATTGGACATTTTACTTTGAATACAATATTCATAAGTATGTAAGTTTTGAAATTTTAGACATTCTAAAGTTTCATCTCTTACTAGTTTATTGATCAAATCAATAAACAAATGTCCAAAGCTTGATGCTAGATCATTTTCAAATGATCTTCATCCTCATATTGATCTTAAGTTTTAATTTTAGCATTTAGAAATGTTAATGAGCCATTCATCAATTTTCTAATTTACTGGAGTCCACTAGATTTTAGATTACTATCTGAAATATCTCCATCATAACTCTTTATGATAGTTCTACCTCAGAATTCATGTTTATTTCCAACATTTAGAAGCAAACAATGAGTGTATTCTTATATCTAGGTCATAGAGACATTCTCTAAGACTAAGGACTCTCCCACTGAAATTAACAAGTCTATCAATCCAACAGAGATTGTTGCAACAATTGCATCAGTATCCATGTGGATAACTATAAATCTTTAAGATCAAATTTTCCAGTCTTCTAAAACATAGCAACCTATTGCAAATGTCATCAGAAGATTGAGATACAATTATTTGACTTTATCTTATCAATGATTTATGTAGATTAATCTGATGCTCCATCCGAGTCCTTCTCTAAGGATTCTAGATAGACTTGATAGTCATACTATCAACACATCAACTTATTGCAGTATTGGCATTCATCCAACTCTTCGGATGACATATGGAAGTCATAGATGTATAGTCAACTCTTTGACCATACTTCTTACTCGGGTCCAACCCATGCTTCCACTGCGCTCCCTTTATCTATAAGCAACCATTGCTTAAGACTAAGGATCTCTTATGTAAGAGCATTTCAACATTTATACAAGCTTCATTAAATTCATACAATATGAATATTATGAAGCTTCATGAATGACCAGAGTATAGATAGTAGAATGATGACACTCATCATCTACATCTATCTGAACTCTTAAAACATAGGTTCAGGTAGGTACTCAAACAATTTGAATACATCATCTCTTATAGAGCCACCATTCTGCATGATGCAGTGAACCATCTCATTCATGTTAAATGTCAAGAGCACATATGTATGCCAGAATATCTTCATTAATTTTATAAGGATTATTTGACAATTGCGATCATCATCGACATGTCACTTCCAAAGTACATCCGATGAGAGATCAAGACTATAGAGACATACAAACCCTAGGGTTGTAGTCTTATTATCTATTTAATTGTCATTCCTCATTATTATGAGGAAACTTGCTCATTGCAACCACATACATTATGTGTCCAACTGCAAGTACAATATCTGGATCATGAGTCCAATCCAAGATATTTCACTGGTTATTATTGAGTATATCATTGAGTGGATTTTAATGAAGGATTATCTGAAATAAGAAATTTGCATAGACGTATGTATTTATATATATACATATTTTACTTTGGTTTAGGAATTTTTATATCAAAGTTGTCTTGCCATGTCAACATTGAAAGTTCATTCCCTTTATCACTTTCAACGTAAGAGATATACTTACCATTATATCTCAAGCAAGATCTGGGATCTCCTTCCTTATCTTTGTTGCATCCCAATAATATGAGAACCTACAACTCAGATAAAAAGAAGCGGGAACACATTCCGCCTTGCAAGTCCAACTTGCATCTCCCAATTCGGTCTTTAACACCCAGGCCCACCACCCCTAAGGCAGTGTTGACCCGTCATTAATTGAACCAACCGTCAACAGGAATACAACTCGCTATGCACAATCCAATATCGCCCCAATAATATGAGGGCCCGATATTGGGGTCACTACGCATACGTCCTTACTCTTTCGAGAAGCGAAGAGCCCGATCCAAATGGATCGTATGCAGGAGCTGTCACTTCGGACAGGCGTCTCCTACATACAATATCTGGCGACGGAACCCTTCTCCTTGACGAGAGACCATGGATGTCACTTATGTGATCCTCCATATCATATTCAAATTCTAATTAATCATTATGAATCATATTCATTATGATTAATTCTTCCAAGGGAAATAACATCTCTATATATAATAGAGTATCTTAATTTTAATTGTATTCCAATTAATCTAATCATATTAAATTAATGATCCAATTAATATCCAACAAACATTTTAATAGTTACTTGAATTATGGTATTATCTCAAATACGTATTATTTCGAATTTTAATAATTAGAAATACATCATGATTTCTTAAGCATTATACTAACCCTACCCGCTGTCATGGCCAGTACCGACGAGAGTGGGACGGACCACATACGTTGCAACCCACAACCCCAATGCTCTCCGACTAGACACCATATCCACCTCGGGAAATGATAATGCAAAATAGATCATTTTGTACTTGAGATGATCGTCGGTTCTTCAACCTAAATTATACCATATAGTAATAATCGAAACAATTTGTATTAACATTATAATGAGATTTTCTAAACAAATCCCATGTCCTATTCAAGCAACATGTTTGTTGGAATGTTGATCATGTAGATCATGTAACCAATCTTGATCTAGATCACATCTAATCATTTGTTGGTTAGGGCAAAGTCATTTAAGGACATAATTATCATCAAATATTTCATAAATATTTATGCATAATTATTCCAGGAAATTAAACAATTTAATTTCACTAATTAATTAAATGACAATCACTAGGTTCTTGATTAGGAAAGTATTTTCAGCAGTGACCCTCACTTACTAAAAATACCATATCTCAATCAATTTAAATCCAAATTAAGCAAATTAAATTTCTAAAGTTTGCTAACTTGATTTACAACAGAACCCAAGTGACTTGCACGCATTTCAAGGCGTTTCAAATCCGCAATTAACATCTTAATTACGTCATGATCCGCAGTCCCCGAAACAGTGGATACATGTTCACTAAAATGAGCATATCTAGAGCAAACGGAATCGAAATCACACAAACTCAGATCCTACGGTTTCCTTATTTAATGGGGAATAAAATCCAAATATTATTTTCGTGTTTAAACAATTTAAACAGTGCCGAAAATAATATCAAAATAGAGATGCGAAAATGAAATGCAAGAAAACTTTCGCAAACCCTAATGAACCCAAGTCGTCCTCGGTTCATGGATCGTATCCAAAACCACCGACCTAAGGCTCTGATACCACTTGAAGGATATGGTTAGATCCTCAAGTGCATCACGGAAGCGTGATCGTCGTATCGAATACGATGAAGAACCACTAGTCGCACTAGTTGTTCTATGTAGCGGAAATTAAAAATTTTCATGTGACGAAACCACATGATCCAAGAAAACTTCTCAGATCGTTTCATCTAAACCACAACCAAGTATTAGGTTTACCTCTTGAAGCGTGGTTGCGATCAAGTCTCTAAACGAAGAGACCTTCTGTCTCAAGTCTGATCCGTCGGAGGAGACGCTTGCAAGCGCGGGGATGAACCGCGTGCTTCTCGCAATCCATGTTGATGATCCAAGCGGTGGATCTCCTGATCTCGACACACGAGATCCGACGTCTTCTTCACGAGCAAGGCATGCCGAAGTAGACGGAGTTCCACGAGCAAAACATTGGGCAGCATAACGACGGTGCTGCGGCGATGGAGAGCCTCTCTAGGGCATCCATGGTGGACGGCCATGAGAGGGAGAGAAAGAGAAAGAAAGAGAGAGAGAGACTTGTTGTCTCACTTATGTGCAAAGAAGAGCAATGGGGTGCCTCTCCTTTTATAGGGTTTTGGGATCCATGGATCTCAATCCATGCGTCAACACAAATCCAATGGTCCACATTAATTTGTGTTTCTTTCAATGGTCATGATTTGTTGCTAAAAACACAACAACAATTAATTTAATAAAAATCAAATATATATTAAATGTAATTTGATTTATATCAAATCAATCTCCATTGGAGAGATAGGAAAGGAGGCAAGCCTCCTTCCATAAGGAGGGTGGACGGCCACCACATTCCTTATGGAATTGTGGCCGTCCCCTCTCCTCATTAGGAAGGGAGCTTCCTTTTTCCTATTACATGAGATTACATTATCTCATGATTCTCTCCAATATTTGCAACAACATTTGTTGCAAATTATTTCACAAAAATAAATCCAATTTATTTTGTGAACATTGCAATCATGCCATTGGAAATTTGTGAATCATATTCACAACCCAAAACAAAATGTAAATTACATTTTCAATTCAATGTCCAATGTGAATCCAATTCACATTAACATTTAATTAACAAATGTAAATCACAAATAGCTCTCTCTTATATATTATAAATCACATTTATAATATATATGACTAATATGGATATTGCTATCCACATTATTCATATCCATGATAATTAAATCACATTTAATCATCTTCGATCTTTATTCTCTTGTTCTCAAATAATATGAATCACGTTCACATTATTCACATCTTTGATAATCAAATCACATTTAATTATCTCAGATAACTCTCTTTATAATATGAATCAAATTCATATTACTCATGATAATTAAATCACATTCAATTATCCATTTTCTCAATGCTCAGATACATAAATCAACAATAGAATTATCAATGAACTCCTTCAAGGATAATGCGCTTTCTCCGCAGATACTTGGAGATATGGACAAGGCGATTGTATTGTTCCACGTATAGTGACATGGATATTGAGATCATATCTCAAATCCAGATCGCGGGCCTCCCAAAGATGCTTGATTAAATCAAGACCGTAAATCTATGAATCACATTCAGATCAATGTCCAACACTTGGACCAAGATCAGATTACTTCTCTACTGAGAGGAGTCACTAAAATATATACCCGTTTCATCACTCCCTAGGAATGGAAGCGTCATGGTTATACAATCGTTTATGATCACATCACCCTCAGGTATTCCCAATACCTGTACATCCTGCATACTGGAAGACTCAGACTAAACCCGAAGTATTGGATCAACTTTATACTGTCTACTTCATGGTTTTATCAGTAAGTTTCTCATTCGATCATTGGGAGTCGGTATCAATCATACACTTTCCAAAAGCGTATATCATACCTAGGTCTTGATCATATACTTTCCAAAAGTATATATCAAACTTACAAATTCAGTCAAGCTTCCAAAGCGAGACGACCGTGTGCACGGAATTTGATTTTTCCCAATATCTCATGAGTGAGCTCATGTCTTCCGGTTCAGTAACTGAACCTGTATGATCCCTTTGAGAGATCGTATTACTCATATGCCCTTATATGCACACCAGCGCGCCGGTGTATAGACCTTGATTAGGTCATCAACCTATTGGTCTGCCAAATGTACATACTTAGACATATAGCAACACATCTGTCTCCGGTCAGAGGATGCGTGCCTATATCATGACAGCATACGATATAGGACTTTGGTTATCTCGATCTCGTTAAGTCAACTCTTTGACCTAACTAATCTGACACCTCCGAATCTCTATTCCTATGCAGAGGACCTGCATCAAGAGGTCGGTCAGATATCAGCCTTCAGAGATAAGGATTGCCATCTCCTACTCAGGCTGGAGATCATCTCTTGACAATCATTTGACGGTGCTTGATGAGTCCTCAATCTAACTCTTTAGATATTCATCCAAGCACCAGCCTCTATGATTCAATAGTTGAATCAACAGCTGTATGATCATCAAGATGGCTATGGCACATAACCCTAATTGTACTAAGGGACCTCTTATGCAAATTATGTATTCTTCATTTCAGATTAAGGAGTGAATTGCAATAACATTTATTGCATAATGGCTCGCCGTGGGCTCGCATTTCCAACAGTTTAGACCCCTCATCTATGTCGTCCGACGATCATAGTCTGAGAGCTGTTAGATCGAACCCCTGGAGCATCTGACACACACATCTGCAACAGAACTAGAGTTGTTAGATGCTTTGCGAGGAGAATCTGAACCATACGTCCAGGGGTTCATGTATGTGCCACGTACCCACCTACAGGGTATATTTTACTTTTGCCCCGTCACTTTTCTTTATTTAGTTTCATTCCAGTAAATAAAAATTGTTGTTAAAGACATTTAAGTTTAGACCCCAAAGTTTTTATATTTGCATTTTAGTCCTTCCAAGTCAGAGTCATGTGTGTTCCCACATGCTTGCTAGGTTATTTGCAACTTGTGCTTGAATCGTCTGCTAGTTCCTCAATGAATGTTAAGTTTTAATTATTACATTTATGCCCTTGTGAGCCTGGATTACATGTGACACATGTATTGGTTGTATTGTTTGCAGATTCGGTCAAGTGCTTTCTTTGTTTGGTAACTATTTGGTCCGTAAACTTAAAATAATTACTTTCTGATCCCTATGAACCATGTTTAATTCCTTATCTTCTATTGGACTTAATAATTATTAAATTAACTTTAAAAATTACCTAAAAATTATAGTTAGCTCCTTCTAGGTTATGGCATTTATGATAATTTTTGTAGGTTAATTTATTTGCATTTTCTTTATTAAAAATTCAAAACCCCATAAAAGTTATCCTGTTAAGTTGCAAAAATTATAAAATTTTAAAAAATGTTTTAAAAATCCCACAAAAATCCATTTATTTGTCTTTTATTGTGTTTTAAATCCAATGTAAATTTTGTTTGATAAACCCTTTTAAAAACCTAGAAAACACAAAATAACCAAAAACTTATAAAAATCATATAAAATCAAAGAAAAAAAACTAAATATTATGTTTTCAGTTCATATTTTTAGGCTTTTGTCTCTACTTTATCATAAAATTGTTATCCAGTACATTTGGCACTTTAAATATTTCTAATTTGCGAATTGGTCCTTGTTGTGCACGGTCTTGTGTTTTTATTACTATTTGAATTTTAAAAATTAACATAAAAATTTTAAAAATCTATAAAAATTACCAAAAACACTTAAAAACCTAAACCCAACAATATTTTTACTTTAATTTTCTGAGCATATTGGCTATTTTGAAAAATCCAAAAAGAGTGTTGTCTATGCTTTATAATTTGTGATAGAATGTCTTTTATTAAAAACTAAAAATTTGAAAAATTAAAACCACAAAAATGTTTTCATTTGATATTTGACTACTTAGTTTGTAAATCATGTTCCTTGTATTCGACCTCGGTCGCTATATCGGGTAAACAAAATAGTGAGATTGCTTACATTCCTTGCTTGATTTCTTGAGTAATTGAATTTTCTCGCTGAGTAAGATGTTTGATTAGGGTCACAATGACCTCTGTTTATTTTGATACTTAACGCTAGTCACTTGGCCACTCATCAAAATGGCACCATTGTTGAGGAGCACGGCTTGGTAGTCATATTTTATTTTTGCTTGTTTTCATATCTATTTGTTGTAACTGTCTTTTAACACTCGTCTGTTTCACTTTTTGTGCAAGGAGCCACTCGAGGGGCACTTCGATTTTCTTTTGGAGGAGTCCGCATCCGAAGAGGAGAAGAGGGAGAGAGAGTAGGATAGATGAAAGATTAATTTTATTTTTTGCAAAAACTTCTATTGTTGTAATAATTAGAAACTTTGAGATTGTTGAACAGTAGGGTCTATTTATCCAAGTACTGGTGTACTCAGGGGACCCCACCGCAGTTTCTCGTAGATTTTTCACCTTTTATTTCTAATTGATTCCCGATGATTTAGCCCTTAGATTTAGGACTTCTATTTGTTTGTGTCTGTAATTAGCTAGATCCCAATACCTAATTGCTTATCTGTTCCTATAGATTGTAATTAGACTTATGTAAAATAAATAAAAAAAGTTTGATTGATTAAATACGAAACCACGCATCATGAGGAGTCCCATACAACCCTAGCAGGACCTATTGTAGCGGGCACTGAGTGACTCACAAGATCAGACTTAGGTCTTATATTTGATTAGCTAGCTATTGTTCTTCATGTCATAGAAGTTGCTCATATAAGGACCATTTCCTCATGCATAATATAGATAGTTTTATTTCAGTCTTTATTTTATGTGTGGATCACCCTGCATGTAGAGTACTGGAGCAAGGTACTATTTCTATCTCTACTTGCATCATCGTGTTTGATCACACATTAGCTTTTCCGAATTCCTCACTCTATTATACTGGACTCAAAATAATGAAGGAAATCAGAAAATTTGTTGGGAATTTATTATTTTAGAAATACATAAGTGATAACCAAATAAAATTGGGAATGCTAATGCAAACTTGACCCTAAAACACACTTCACCTAAAAAATTTTATTTTGGGGAGAGTCACCCCTCCTTATTTGATTTATCCACAACGAGAAAGCGACCCGTACACTAGGATAGAGCCACGTCTGATCTCACTTCAGACTATTGTTCTTGCGATTAGTTGTTCTCCAGTGAGGGATTCATCGGGTAGCTGGTAAACGATCCGCACCCATACTGGATGGGAAAAACTAGTTGTGGGATTCGGCGGAGTCTCCTGGGAGCATTGGTCTCCTAACATCTCGCTTACTCACTCTGATAGATTGATTGATCACCTAAAATAAAATTGGACAAGATTAACGACCAAACTTTCATGGCCATTAGCTCCTCTTGAGTAGGTGAACAAGGGGTTTAATTTCTTATCTTGTTTGCATTCCATACCAATCTTTATAAATCCCCATATTACGATGATGGGAAGGAGGTCTCCTAGGTCTGGTAGCACTGCTTTCTAGCACTCCTTTCCAGTCATCTAGGGTAGCTTCAGAGATATTAGACCTGCTTTGAAGCTCGTGTTCGCTACCACCCTATTCTCCCTCGACCACCCTTCTTCTTTACCTGAGGTGCTAGAGCAGAGGTCGGCACAATTATTTGTACATTTGACAAAATACCTGAGTTGGGGTATTTTGCCTTTTTAGAGACCTAAGAGATGGCCATCAGTTAGAATCGTACCAATGAGTAGCCACAGACTTCTTCCAATGTGTTAGACCAGGCCGCCATCAACAATACCTTTCTTACTTCCCTGGAGACCATGTAATGTCATATTCGGGACCAGGGAGTTTTTATGATCGAAGTCAGGAGGGAGCTTACGTAGATGCGAGTAGGGCGAGAGCATCCACAGAGACCAGCTGGTGAAGAGATTCCCAGAGCTGAGGGAGGACCTAGACACCAGGATGAGCTGCAGGAGCCAGCAAGACAGCCATGGACAATGAGGTAGTTACACAACCCTGGTGCAACCTTCACCCATAGATGGATCCAACTGCTCGAGATCTTGGGCGACTTCGATCTTCACCCTCAGACCATTTAGTTTATGCCCAAGTTCCATGGGATAGCCATCGAGGAGCTACACCTCCATCTGTAGGAGTTCAAGATGATTTGCAGCACTATCCATGATAGATTTGTGGATGAAGACACCATCAAGTTGATTGACCGAGCTGCCTACTTGCTGAAGCACTTGGGGAGGGTAGTCACTACCTGGGAGCAACTCCAGATCGAGTACTTGAACAAGTACTACCCACTCGGCTGGACCAATACAACATAGACGATGATTAGCAACTTCACCATGATCCCAAAACAAGCAGTTTCATGAGTCTTGGGATTGATTTAGAGAGCTCATTGACCTGTGTCCACATCATGAGATATCCAAGCCCATCCTTGTTCAGAGCTTTTTCTGTGGGCTAACACCGGAGCTATAGAGGCTAGTGAATGGCTCGTGTGGAGGGTCCTATTTTGCCAAGGACGAAGATTATGTATGGGCCATCTATGAGGAGAAGACAGAGAACTAGACTGTGATGCCCCAAAACCGCATCTACACTCAGGGGAAGCCTCTACCATAGACCGTTTCCTATGAGAGGATTGCATGTGCTGATGTCAGTCCTTCCACTTCGTCATTAGTAACAACACTTGCCGGGTCTTCAGCTACCGACATGGGTATCGTCGGCTAGATGTTGGATGGTATCGAGATCATAAAGAAGAAGTAGATCTAAGGAATGGACATGATCAACAAAATTGATGATCTCGCCCAGACCTTAAGAGATCGGAAGACCCAAATCATGTGTCTCCAGGAGAGATAGACAACTTCTCAGCCCCATCTCAGGTCATAGGCCGATCCAGGGTGTAGCTCCACCCATCGATCTGCCTCGTATCACCTCCACCATATCCAAGCAGAGCCGGTACAACAACTCCAGAACTATCAACAACTACCACCATCTCCAGGCACTTAGATGGTGGTCTATCAGTCAGATCAGCCCCTGGCAACCCATCCCCCACTACGCCTCGAGATGCAGGAGCTGTTGATGAAAGTCAATGAGATTTGGTACTCCTAGAAACAACCTCAGCCCGGGATTCGTTGTGACCATCCCAGATTTCGATGGTCGACCGGAGGCACCTCTTCCTAGCAGCAGTCTCCAGCTCAGATAGGGTAGAGTAGCCAGGCTCAACAGCCCCATCACTCCCATCAGTACCAGCAATAGGGTCCTCGTCCCCACTATCAGAGACATTAGTGGAGGCAACTGCAGCTACCTCAACAGTACTCTAAGCCTCCTCCTCACTACCAGCAACAGTCTCAGACTCATTTCTAGCGAGGCAACCCGTCCGATTCTCATGCACTATTAATAATCGAGATTTTACAAAGATCGTGATAATCCACAAGGTGGGTCAATAGTCGCTGACATCACCTCACACGAAACCACAATTAATCAACAATTAACCCACAACGAATAATCAAGCAATGAAACATGGTGCGAAGTTAAAATTTATTATAACTCTATAATGGATCCCTATAGTGTGCAAGCATGTAGGGTCGAACATAGGGAACAAGCAGGATAGTTTGGGCAAAAATGCATAAAAGTGAATGTGAAGTATTTGTCTATATGTTCTTCTTTTATGGGTATTTAATTTTAATTTTTTATTTTATATTTTGATTTTTATCTTTTTATTTTCATATTTTCTTTTTATATATTATATTTTTTATTTGTTGTTCTTTTTAGATATATATAAAACAATATATATGATATAATGTAGACTAACATAGATATAAATAATAATAAAAATTAAAATAAGGGAAATAAAATCTTTTTAGGTTTTAATATAATTTTTTACTATTTTTATGATTTTTAAGAAATTTTCTAATTTTTATATATTTTAAAATAAAAATACCCTAAACTAGAGTTTAAATAAATACTCAGAATGAAAATGAAGATAAAAAATAATAAATAGAATCAAAATCTCTCCAAATTAATTTTAATAGACAAATAATAATATCGGGCAAAATAGAGAACAGAAAATACAATTTTTAGATTTTTTTTGAGAATTATATATATTTTTATAAGTGTTTTTGGGTTTTTTTTTTTGAGTTTCCTTTTATAATTTTTAGTGATTTTTGGTCTGAAGATTAAAACACAAAAATAAATAGAATATATTTTGTTGGGAGTTTTTAAAATGTTTTTATAATTTTTATGGGTTTTCAATTGGAAATAGGGACAAAATGAGAAATTTTTATTTTTCATAAATAATAAAAATTCTAAATTTTCAAATTAAAAATAAGGCGTAACCTAGATGCAATCAAGAGCTTAAGTATATTTTTGTGGATTTTTTAGAGCAATGTAGATATATGAAATAAATGCAAGAAAAAAGAGAAACTACATTATTTAGAGGGACAGTTTTGTAAATAAAATAGAGTCCGAGTGCCATTGAAAATTTCCAAAAATTTATCAATGCGCAGAAAAAGGTTTTCAGCCAAGATGAAATAAAATAAGATATGGTCCTAAATACAATTATAATAAAATTAGGGGCCAACTTGTAAATTTTACCAAACTTAAAGAAATGCAGATGAAAGTCTAGCGTTTAGATATTAAATATAAAAATTTGCAGAGCTAAGTACGCAAAATACCCCATAGGCACAATCGGACGACGGAAAAGCGATCACTTATCCACGTGGCAAGCTGTCGTCGCTCGATACCAATTGACTGCTGAACCGTTGGGTTTAAATCCCAACGTGCGATTTGATGCTTACAATGCGGCGAATCCAACGACTGTTGCTTCCCTGGATGAACGGGACTGAGATGAACGTCTCTAAAGATATCAACAAGAATAGGGATGAAGACATTGACGAAGCTCGTTCGATCGGGCGTGCCTCTCCAGTCCAGCACTCCTAGATGCTGCTGAAGTACTCAAAAGGTGTCTCACGTCAGTCAGCAGCTCCGAGAGGTATCAAGTACGTACGAGCCCATTCGATGGGGGCATGGAGCATAGGAGTTCTAGGAGCACCGTTCAAACCTCAAAATTCCCCCAGATAGGGGTCTTCCAGACATGAAACAACGATGGCAAGAAAATCAAGGCATAATGGACAAGTATGGGCTTTTATTGACGATTCTTGGATACGATAAGGTGAAAGTTTTGGCGAAAAGGAAGGTGTCGAGCTCTGACGATGGCTTACGACTAAATCTATGCTACAAAGAACGATCTAAAGGAATGATAAAAGCATAAAAACTATCTAAAAACTAGAGATATATAAGGCACAAGGAAAAACTATCCTCAACTGGAAGAACTAAGAAGAAGGGACCTCGACGTCGGCAAGTGGCGGAGGTGGATGGAAGCATCTCCTCCTTTCCATGGACTTGTTACAAATCATTCGCGACTAGCCTGTCACTCACGTCTATCCAAGCAACCAAGAGGAGGCCAATTCTAGGAGAAAAGGGTTCAAAAATTTGTAGAGAAGGTTAGGGGTCAACTATGTACAATGAGGTTGATGGGATCCTAGATTGAAGAAAATCTGGCGAATCAATAATCCATTCCTCAAAGAAACATCCGGGCGTGTAAGAGGGATCTACGAGGAGAAAAAGGCGTGAATGAATCAACACGAAAGAATGAAAGGCATAACTTATAGAAAATCAAGAAAGAGGGCCAGAAACTAGGTCTGACACCCCTAGGAGACAGTTGACCCACGTTCAACCATCCAAGCAACCTAGTTGGTCCACATGGACCAACAAGCAAAAACCCTCCTAAAAATTATTTGAAAAATCGATATTTAATAATGATTTTAATAATTTTAAGTAATAAAATAAGAAATGTTTGTTATTTTACAAATTATTTATCATGAATTTTATTTATTTTTTAGAGATTATTTATTATGAATTACTTTTTAGGGTTAATAATATATGCATATTCATCTATGTTTTTGTGTATTTTATTTTTATTTTGTATTTTTGATTTTATTAATTTATTTTATTATTTTATATATTTATATCTTATTTTTTGATACTTAAATATATTTTTATTATATTTTTCTGATGTTTTTATACATTTCATTAAATAGATGTATTGAAAACATAGGTATTATTGTTGTATATTCATCTAAGTATTATTTTATTTTATTTTAATATTTTATTTAATTTTATTCATGTTATAATATGTACACATATTATAAAAAATATTTAAAAATTATAATACTATAAAATTATAAAAATAATGAATAATAACAAAAATAAATATTTTAATTGGGTAAACTATACAATAGGGGTCCAAACCAAACTTTCACACCTTAACTCCAAAAAATATGAAACCACATTTATTAAATAGCTTATTAATAGTTATATTCAATTAAAGGTGATTTTGATATACTTTGAGTTTTTATTTGAGAGATATGGGTCTGGGAAGCTGGGATTTTGGAAACTTATTCAGACTGTATCTTTTACACTATATATTATTTCTGTGTAAACCAATTTTTGTATTTTTTTTATATTTTCTTATCTACAGATTTCATGTACAAAGTTTCTTTATTTGATGTTTAAAAGTGGAAAATAAAATAGATATAAAAAATGCATAAGAAATGAATAAATAAATAAATAAATGGAATAATATTGTGTTTTGGACCCTTATCTCCCCTACTTTATTCCTTGTCGATCTAGTCATCACGATGCCTAGGTCTCGCGGTTTAGGATCATAAACTATATATGATATTTTATTCCTTTTCTTTTCTTTATTCTATGGTTTATACATTAAAAACTATATTCTATACACTATTTATACAACAATGCATGAATGCTAATTTATGCAAATTAAGGGTATTAACATGCATTTAATAGGGTTTTTAAGGCTAAAATGATAGAATAAAGGTGACTAAATGGAGATTCATCACCCCCTATACTAGCCTTTACTAGTCCCTTGCAGATACTTATGCAGTAAGTGCAAAAAAATGAAAACAAGAAAAGAAAAAGAAAAAGGGTTAAGTTTAATTATCAAACTTAACTTCACAAAATCAAAGTTTGGAGCTTAAGTTGGAACTTTGGAATTTTAGTGCGGGAGGAACCTTATTGGGAATCGGATTTAAAATTCAACATCCTTCGAGAATCCCAAAACTCTTCTCAAGTCCCCTCAATATCCAGGTTAGAATATTTCAATTCATATGCAAACCCTTATGACTATGAATATTATGACTCGTACAATGTAAGTGATGCTGGCTCTCCCCAACTGAAATGACAAAGAGACTGACTTCTCCAGTATGACAACCCAATGATTCCCAATCCATCAACTCCTTCCTTGAGGAGCAGGTTATTTCCTTCTAAGTTCAAGTAACAACCAACTCAAGAGGCAGTGCTGAAGAGAAGAATGAATGGTACCAGTGTAGTTACCTATCCTAGAATGCAAGTCCAGTGTAGTCAAGTCATCTAGCTGCAGGCTCACATGATTTGATTTTGAATCTCAAGCTTGCTTATTAACTATACAAATATATACACTCCGGCATGCATTTTATTTTCAATCAGGTCTGTCCACGTTTTTTAGAGTTTTTGCCCTCTTTCTTTAAAATATTATTTACAACAACATTTCATAAAGAGTTTTTACCCATGAGCCAGTATATTATCCCTCTTTTGAAGCATTATTGCAATCCACACTCTCCTATCTTTCGATATCTACGCCACTGGACGGGTTGGGGTGCACTTCCCTCTCTAGACGGGGACAAGTGTTTTTGAATTTTAGTTTTTGCAAATGTTTTTGTGATTTTTGAAAATAATAGATTTTGGTAAAAAATAGGTACAAATATTTACATGAGGATGCATTTTGTATTTACAAGAATTGGGGATTTTTTAGGACTTTACAAGGGATAAGTTTATATCAAGAATTTTAATGTGATGTATATATTCTTTAAACTTATTTAAAGATCGTTTTACAAACTATTTTGAAAACTATAGTCCAAAACAATTTTTACAAATAATTTTTACAAACATTTACACATATGAAAATCATTTTGCAAATGGTTTTCAAACAGTATATATAGATTTTTCAAAATATTTTCACAACCATTTTCAAACCATTTACGAATAATTTTTCAAACATTTTTATTTCACACAAAGAAAATAATTTTTTACAAATAAAATATTTTTACCATGGTTGAAAATATTTAGCAAAATATTTTTCAAATAGTTTTCAAAAGATTTTTTCAAAAAAGTATATTCAAACTATGTTTTAAACTTTTGTAAAAATAATTTTACATGATTTATTAATCACTATATACAAAAAGAATTTAAGGAATAATCAACATCTTTTATTAAGTGTTTTTAATGAATTTTATATTTATATTTGACCATAATAATTATTAAAAATACGAAAGTACGAGTTATGGCTAAAGTATATATGTAGTATATACGACCCCCTATACTTAGCTTGTGCTATGTCCTCATAGATTAGAGAGAAAAGAGAAGACGTAACTCGATTGAGTATTGAAAAAGTGAAAAGAATGAAAGAATATGGAATGAATGAACGAATGGGAAGTTGACCGTACCCCCATACTTAGGATCATATAATCCTAAGTATAACAGATTGCACACAAAGCAAGGAGGGTCAAGGGTGGGAATGAACAGATCGTAGTTAGAGTGTCTCCCCCTATACTTAGGGTAAGATGACCCGAAGTATTGACAAGAAGAGGAGACAGTGGAGCACCAAAAAATGAAAGAACTCGGGATGTACACACCCCTATACTTAGGATAAAGTATGTCCTAAGTATATAAGACTGACAAAAAGGGGCAACACCTTTTTGGTAGAAAAAGGAAATAGAAAAGAAAAAGAAGAAAAGAAGAAAAGAGAGATGTACAAATGGAAGAAGATAGAAGTGTATTCACACATCACTTGCCCTATACTTAGGTTAAAAGAAGCCCTAAGTATAGGCAACAACAAGAGTGATGAAACAGAACGAAGAGTGAACACTCGGCTCATCCACCCCCCTATACTTAGGACAAAGTGCGTCCTAAGAAAGGCATACATGAGAATGGGGTGGATAAGCGAAATAGAAGATGGATAGAGATAAACGAAAGAAAATATATAACAGAGTAGATATACAGAGGATCAAGAACGTAGAGAGCGAACCTTCTTGTGGGATTGCTGAGGAATGGATCTGACAAGGTGAAGGTCGATATCAGGGTCTACAATGATTGGAAACTGATCAGGATCAATCTGGTAAAGATACTTAACAGTCATAAAGTAAGGAGGCACAGATGGGTTAGTGGAAGTAGTGTGGTTGGGTCTGGCCTTAGGTATCTCGTTGATATCAAAGTGAAATGGGACGAACTCATCATCGAAAGAAGAAGAACCAAGGTCATCCTACGAGATCTCATCTAGGTCAAAACCAAAAGGAACGAATTCATCAGTGGAAGGAGTCAAATCCTGTTAGTCCTCAAAAGTCTCAACCGGATCACCATTCTCATTAAAAGGCCCAAATTCCTGAATGAAAGCTACAAGATCAAATTCGGCCTTAGTCTCATCAATATCAACCCTCCGCTCAATGGTGTCAATCGTGTAAATCCCGTGGATGCCATCAACACATCGCCAAAAACTAGAAGAAGGAACCCTGAGGTCCATGCTTTTTGATGACACGCCTGACAACTCGTGTTAAGTATGAAATAAACAAGGGTCTTGTGACCCAAATCGCCAAGCGTAATCAATGAGAAAAATATATTTTAAACCACTTGAGAGAAAATAAAACAATGGAATGTAAGTAGTTTCGCTATTCAATTTACCTGGTATAGCGATCACAATCGAACATAAGGATCATTATCTCAAAACTAAGTAGTCAAATTTTAGAGATAATTTTTTAGTGGTTTTTTTCTTTTCAATTTTTTAATGGTTAAATAAAGCACAAGTGGTAAAAAAACACACACCACACACTTTTTGTATTTTTCGAGATATCTAAAAATGCTTAGAAAATTATAGAGAAAATGTATTTGTCTTTTATATGTTTTAAAATATTTTTGATATATTTTTTAAATTTTTCTAAATTCTTTTTATTTTTAGAAAAAACAAATGATGGAAATAAAAGTAAACAATGTACAACCAAGAGTATTTTCCAATTTAAAGATATTTTAAGTGCCCAAAACTCTTGAAACTTATTTTTGACAAAATTATAGTTGAATATCTACAAACAACGACTGAAATTAGAATTTTTCGATTTTTATAGAATTTTCTACAATTTTTTTAAGATTTTTAGTTTTTTGATTTTTTTTTATTTCTTTAAAAAATTAATGCACAAAAATTGGATAAAAATTAGAAGACAACAAAATACACCTACAATAATTGTTTTAGAATTTTTAGGAAAATTTTGGAAATTTTATGATTTTTCTAAATTTGGACAGACAAAAAGACATTGTTTTTGAATTTTCAAAAATATCAAATGATGATGAAATACGATAACATTTTTATAATGAAGGACACAACAGGAATATTCACAATTTTTTGCTGAATTTTTAGAGCGTGAGAAATATTTATTCTGATGAAAATAACAAGAAATTCAAGGTTTGTAATATAGGGACCTAAATGCAAATATTTTGAGTTTCTAAATTAAACTATAACAATTAATAAGCATGCGATCATAGTATGCAAATTACGTAGTGAACATGTGCGTCGCACGTACCTTGTGTTGGCGGGGGCTTTATTGCAAATATGGAAACTCTCGAGGGCTTTCCCAAATGTTTTTTTATTTCAAAAACTGAACCTAGGGTTTCCTATTTGCCCCGTTTCTCGTCATAGGGGGGTGGGGGCCAAGGGTGCCACCACCCACACGTAGGGGCGCGGTGGCTAGGCCGTGGTGCACCGTGGTGGACGTTTGACAGTGGTGGAGCACGCTGGCAATCTGGTGGAGTGCTGTTGTGGAGCGTGAAACGTCGATGGAAAGGGGTGTTGGCAGCGTGGGGTGGTGCTGGGCGTGGAGTGGAAGGTGCTTGGAGCGGAGCAAGGAGTTGTCGCATAGGGGTCGCGATGGTGGAGGAGGGCCCCCGCAGTGGGTCAGCGGGTCTTCGGATTGCTGACAGCATTGGTGGCGGCTGCGCGGACGTCCTGTTGATTATTTTTTGTTTTTTTTTGTGTTTTTTTCTTTATGTAAACAAAAGTAATAAAAGAATTTTTTTCTAAAACAACAACTGTAGACAACAGAAATAATTTTCTATTTATTATTATTTATTATTTGTTTTTTATTATCTTGTCATGTAAAACAAATGTTATACAGAGATAAAAAAATTATGTATTTTTTATTTATCTATTTTTATTTATAAACAAAATGGGATGTGAACAAGGATCTTGTTATATGAAAGATAGACCCTAATTTCCTGTGACCTTGCGTGATCGGAGTTGATTGATTGTGCGAGGTAGAACGAGAACATGTAGAGATAGGGAAAATGGCGTGGAAAATCGCTGTCAGATCGGACAAGTGTTATGTATATTTTTGGTATTTTAATACCGAAAAATTAATCATGAAAAAAATTAATCTACAATTTATCTACGAAAAATAATGGGAAATAAAGTTGGATCTCACCTCGTGATCGGATACGCCGTGATGGCCTCGATGATGGCCGACTCGGTGTCATCGGACAGCTCGGTGGTTGGGCACCCTTCTGCGACAAGATTACTCTCGGTGATTGGGCTCCTCTCCACCAAAGATTGATCAAGGAAAGAATGAGGGAGTTGGAGCCCATTAAAAAGAAGATAAAAATCAAAATGGAAAGTATCTACAATAAGGAAGGTTTTTATTTGTTAATGAAATAAATAAATAAAATTAATTAATTAATTAATTAATTAATTTGGAATTAAATAAACTAAATAAAATAATTAATTTATAAAAAATAATTAGCCACCTTAATGGTGGTTATTTAAGGTATAGAATAATATCTTATATACAAGGCATGTTTTAAAATCCAATAAATGAATAAATTAAATAGATAAATCTAAATATAACTTTTTTAATTAAATTAAATTAATTAACTAATGTTAGATATTTAATTTTTTGGTGATTTTTATATGAAAAATTAGTTGTATACAAATGTTATATACATATACTGCAATGTACATAAGTATAAATAAGGAAATTATTTTAAATATTTTTTAAAATTTTGTTATTTATATTTTTTAATTTATTTGTAATGACAATAATATTTACAATTATGTACATTACATATAAAAAATAAATATGAATAAATATAAAAATATAAAAGTGGTAAAACTGCACAAAACACCCCAAAAAAACAGCTTTTTAACCGTAACTCCAAAAATTATGAAACCACGGTCATTTGAAAGATAATTTAACTTAGAGTATAATGGAAGTGAGTTTGATTCAATTTGAGTTTGTATGGGGCAGGAATTGATCTTTCAATTATCATTTTGTGGTTTTTTTAGTGTGATTATTTGCAATCCGTACATTATTTTGTTTTCAATTATTTTTATTATTTGCACAATATTTTTATTTACAACATTTGTTTACAAAAATATTTAATTTGAAGTCGATTTATGTAAAAATAAACTAGTACAAGTTTTATACAAATATGCCGAGAAAAATTTACAACATTTTTTTTATTTTTGGATTAAAGATCCTATCTCATCCTACTTTATTCCTGGTAGATCAAGTCAAGTCTTGACCTTCTCTTAGGGTTCGGGTCAATCTGCATTTGTTCCATAAATACATCCTTTATTTTTTTTCTTCTTTATTCTTTTATTTTGAATATAAAAAGTGTTAAAAATGCATATTTAACAAATGCATGCAAAATGGCAATTTCATGGAATTAGTAGGTATTTACAAGTGTTTGACTAAGGAAATGAAGCTAAAATAAAATAATAAAGACGATGAATCATGGATTCATCACTTTCCGAGTCTTCCTCCTTGTAGAGGAATTCTCAGGTCTCAGTGGAATCCAACATGCAACAAAAGTCTCTTATGGTCTCATCAAGGTCACAGTCCTCAAGGTCAGCCAAGATCAGGTGTAGGTCTCCGATTAACAGTGGGTGCAATGATGATCATATTGCTCCCGTCAACATGATGGAAGAGAATCTTTCCTGATCCTTAATCAATAATGACCCTTGCAGAGGAGAGGAATGCTCATCCCAGGATGATTGGAGAGTGGTCCCCTGCGGAGGTCTCCTTGGCATTACGACAAATTCAACGATGTAGCTCATGCTCTGAATCGAGATGACGATGTTTTCTAGAATACCCTTCGGCCTCTTAATAGATCCATCAGCAGACTAAACGATCATCCTGGTTTTCTTCGAAGGCCCTAAGTAAGGAATTGTAACAGCTACAAGGGTATAATGCTAATTGAAGCACCTCTGTCAAGGAGAGTGTGATCACATGTGTGGTCAGGGATGGTACAACTGATGGAAGATGTGGCAGTGTTCCTTTTCCTAGAAATTGGACTGTGTGTAATGGTGTGGGCAGTGGCCATGGTTAAGATATGAGGCTCAGACCTGCTCCTCTGCTTTCTCTTCTTATGATGAGGAGCAGATAATTGGGTCATTTCCTGGCGAAGTAGCGCATCAATGATCTCATGAATAGTGGTCACCACTACGAGTTTAGTCAACATTTTTTTGAATTTTTGTATCTCTTCCAAACAAGGGAGGATATCAGAATCATCATCTACATGAGGAATGCCAACAACAGTCTGTACAACGACATTCTCAGGGTCAAATATGGGACAAGGTGGGAGTGCATGTATGGGTGAATGATCTGGCATTGGGGCCCTTTCCTCAAAGTCTAAAATAATCGAATGTCTCCCAACTTTTTGGATTTTTAAAATTTTCTCATTTTTCTATCTTTGGCAATTTAATGCTCTCATGGGAATCCTCAATCAAGTACAAATCATCATATTGTGGAGCATCAATATTGATCTTATTTAGGCAAGTGAGGTCATCAATCCTCGAATTTATCTTCTCTACGAAATGGTTCAAGTTCTCAAGTGTGAAAATCATGAGAGGTGACTCCAATAGATCAGTCTCGAGTGGATGTTACGGGAAACATGAAGGTGGAGGTGGGTAAAAATCCGAGGGCTGATATTGTGGCTGAGGCAGATATGTACAAAGTCAGGAGCAAAGTCCTCCCAAAAAAGGGAGGTGGACCGACTAGAGGGTACGAAGGATCTGCAAAGTTCGGATAAAATGTGATCTAGTCAATCATCTCTGAAACAAGAGAAAATGATCAGGAGAGCACGATGGTCAAATCAAGAGGAATAAGAAGAAAGGCGCAAATGCGCAGAGAGATTTAGGATGCAAATAAATAATCACAAACAAACTCATGCAAAACAAACCCCCAATTCACTTATTCAACTCTATGAAGACTGTAAAATATCGATCTTTTTATCTTGTCTGTTTTAGAATTAGGTGAGAAGTCAAAATTTGTACAAACACTTAGGTTGGCTTAGATGAGATTTGGTCACTAATTTTAGCGTATACGTGTGCAATGTAAAACGAATACAATGAGGGGATTACTCACCCCAAAACAAATATTTTCTTCTTGATCTTTTTAGGGTCAAGTAATTTTAGCAATCCCAAATTTATTGTTATAAGAAACGCACGAGCCTATCGAGGAGTCAATTTTACTTAGCACCTAGGTCATCAAAATCAGAGGTAGAGTCGGAAAAGCAATACAAGCAACAAATCAATGATGAATGCTAGATAAAAATGCTCGCCTTGCCTCCAACACTCTACATGTAAAGATGCTTAACAGAATTGAAACCTACACTATATACAAATGCAAGCTGATGAAATCGCCCTAGGTTCATAAATTGTTATTAACGTGAAGAACCAATGCCAATGACTTATAATGGAATCGACGGGTCTGATTTGGAATCTGCTTGGTGCCCACAACAATGGGTCCTGCAAGCACTGTACAGAGGACTCTCGCAGCGTGTGGTTCCGAGACTATGTGAGAAGCAGTTTGATATTTGACTAGATCCAAACGAACTATAGGAGCATGCAATGGTTATTATGTGTTTGGACCTAATGCTATCGACAAGCAAATCCTAAATCTAAGGGCTTAATCACACAAAATAAAGAAAACAAAATTGAGAAAAAATTGCAAAAATTCACGAAAAAGCCTATGAGGCCACCAAGGGAACAATCCCTCGGGCACTGGACCTTGTGAGGTGTAGCAGAGTCTTGAGAGTGTCATGAATATTACAAAATAATGTATCTCTCACTCACTTCAAATTACAATAATAAATGGAATATGCAAAAATAAATGTGACTATCTTCAAAAATATCCTCCAACTCCTCCTTTGCTGCTCTCTCCTACCAGCTAGGTTAGAAAGCAGGCTCCTTGTCTGGGGGGTTGCATCGAATCTCCTAAGAAATCTGCCCTCAATCCGCAGTCCCTCGCAACAAATTCAAACAAGGAAGAGTGATAAGATAGACAAGCAATTGATATCAAATAATAAGGAAAAAATAAATGAAAATATAGACAAACAATCACAATAGAGCAAAGAGCGAATCCATGTGCAATTGCTCCCTAGCAACGATGCCATTTGATAATCGAGATTTTTGCAGAGATTGTGATAATCCACAAGGCGGATCAACATTCGTTGAGATGACCTCACACGAAATCCTAATTAATCAACAATTATCCCACAACGATAATCAGGCACTAAAAAGTAGCGCGGAGTTAAAATTTATTATAACTCTACAATGGATGTCTATAGTGTGTAATCATGTAGAGGCCGAACATAGGGAACAAGGAGGATATATCGGGCAAAAATGTACAAAAGTGAATGTGAAGTATTTATCCATATGTTTTTTTGTGGGTTTTTCATTTTTAAATTTTATTTTGTATTTTAATTATTAATTTTCTATTTTTATATTTCTGTTTATATTTTTATATTTTGATATTTATTTTTCTTTATATATTTAAACCTATATATGATAAATATATAGTGTAGACTAGTACTAATAAAAATTTCAAAATAAGGAAAATATATATTTGGGGTTTAAATGATTTTTTACTGTTTTTTGATATTTTTAAGAATCTTTGCTAATTTTTATATATATTTAAAGTAAAAATACCCTAATTCATGGTTTAAATAAATACTCAGAATTAAAAAGGAGATAAAAAATATCAAACATAATCAAAATATCTCCAAATTAATTTAACAGATAAAGTATAATATAAAGGAAAACATAGAATAAAAACACATTATTTTAGATTTTTGAGAATTAAGCATTTTTTTGGTCTGAAGAATAAAAACACATAAATAAATTAAATATATTTTTGGGAATTTTTCATAATGTTTTTATAATTTTTATGGGGTTTTATTGTAAATAGGGACAAAATGGGTAATGTTTGTCTTTTTAGTAAGTACTAAATAGTCCTAAATTTGCAAATTAAAAATAGGACATGAATATAGATGCAATCAAGAGCTTAAGTATATTTCTATGGATTTTTAGAGCAATGTAAATATATGAAATAAATACAAGAAACAAAGAGAAGCAACAATACTGGTAGGGGTATTTTTGTAAATAAAATAGAGTCCGAGTGCTACTTTGTAATTTTTCCGAAATTTATCAACGTGCACAAAAAGTTTTGTGCCTAGACAAAATCAAAAGGCTATGGGCCTTTGCCTGCAAATTACCTACCTCACGTGGGTGGCCACATGAGATGTGCTGGTAAGGACCTGAATGCAATTACACTAAAACCTAGAGGCCTACTTGCAAATTTTACAATACTTAAAGAACTACAAATGAAAGTATAGCATTCGAATATTAAATACAAAAATTTGTGGGGCTAAGTGCGCAAATACCCTACAATAATCTTGATCGGACGACGGAATCAGACAGTAGAAAAGCAGACACTTATCCACATGGCAGGCTCTCATCGCATAATACCGGTTGGCTTCTAAATGGCTGGGATTAAATCCCAGCACTGGATATGATGGTTGCATTGCAACAAATCCAACGTCTGGTGCTTCCTTGGATGAACAGTATCGAGATCAAGGGCTTTGAATATTTCAGCAAGAACATGGATGAAGGCTTCGTCGGAGCTCGCTCAATCAGTCATGTCTCCCCACTCCGGCACTCCCAGATGCTGCTGAAGTACTCAGAAGGTGGCTCATGTCAGTCCGCAACTCCGAGAGGTATCAAGTAGGTCTGAGCCCCATCGATGGGGGCCTGGAGCATAGGAGTTCCAGGAGCACCGTTCAAACCTCAAAAATCCCCCAGATGGTGTCTTCTAAACCTTGAACAAGGATGGAAAGAAAGAGAGGCACAATGGACAAGTCTTGGATTTTATTGGCAACTCTGGTAGGCGATACGGTGGCATTTTTGGTGAAAAGAAGGTGGACGGAGCTCGAGAGCTCCGCGATGGCTTACGACTAAATCTACGCTACAAAGAATGATCTAAAGGCATGATAAAAGCAAAAAAACTATCCTAAAAACTAGAAATTTATAAGGCACACAGAAAAACTATCCTCAACCAACAGGACCAGGAAGAAGGGACCTCGACGCTGGTGTGCGATGGAGGTGGATGGAAGCACATCCTCCTTTACCTAGACTTGCTACAAATCGCTGGGGACGTGCCTGTCACCCGTATTTATCCAAGCAACCAAGAGGAGGCCAAGGCTAGGGTGAAAAGGGTTCAAAAATTCAAAGAGAAGGCTAGGGGTCAACTATACACAATGAGGTGGACAATTTCCTAGATCGAAGAAAATCTGGCGAATCAATGATCCATTCCTCGAGGAAACATCTGGGTTGTAAGAGGGATCTACGAGGAGAAAAAGGCATGAAGGAATCAACACGAAAGGATGAAAGACACAACAAGTAGAAAATCAAGAAAGAGGTCTAGAAACTAGGTCTGACACCCCTAGGAAGCGGGTCAAACTGTTGACCCGCGATCAACCATCCCAGCAACCTGGATGGTCCACGTGGACCAATCAAGAAAAATCCTCCTAAAATTTGTTTTCAAAATTAATGTTAAATAATAATTTTTTTTTAATTTTAAGTTATAAAATAAGAAATGTTTGTTATTTTCTAAATTATTTTATTATGAATTTTATTTATTTTTTAGAGGTTATTTATTACTAGTTACTTTTTAGGGTTAATAATATAGGTATATTCATATATGTTTTTGTGTATTTTAATTTTCTTATGTATTTTTTCTTTTATTGATTTATTTTAATATTTTTTATTTTTTATAATATATTTTTAGAGACTTAAATATATCTTTATTATATTTTTTTGATGTATTATATACACTTAGTTAAATAGATGTATTGAATACATATCTATAATTATTGTATATTCATCTAGGTATTTTTATATTTTATTTTATTTGAATGATTTCTTTAGTATTTTTAATATTTACACATACTATCAACATATTTACAAAAATATAAAATATAAAATTATAAAAATAATGAATATATATAAAATGAATATTTAAATCGGGTAAACTATACAATAGTGGTCCAAAACCTTATTTTCACACCTTAATTCCAAAAAATATGAAACCACCTTCTTTAAATAGCTTATTAAAAATTATCTACATTTAAAAGTGATTTTGATATACTTTGAGTTTTTATTTGAGAGATATGGGTCTGGGAGGTTGGGATTTTGGAAACTTATTCCGATTGTATCTTTTACACTGTATATTATTTTTGTGTAACCTAAATTTTGTATTTTTGTATATTTTATTATCTACAAACTTCACATACAAAGTTTCTTTATTTGAAGTCTAATTAGTGGAAAAATAAAATAGGTCTTAAAAATTCATAATAAATGAATAAGTAACTGGAATAGTATTGTCTTTTGGACCCTTATCTCCCCCTACTTGTCAACCTAGTCATCGCGGTGCCTAGGTCTTGGGTTTTAGGATCATAAAATATCTACGATATTTTATTATTTTTATTTTCTTTTCTTTATTCTGTAATTTTTTCATTAGAAGTTGTATTCTATACACTATTTACATAACAATGCATGAATGCTAATTTATGCAAATTAAGGGTATTTACATGCAATTACTAGGGGTTTTAAGGATAAAATGATAGAATAAAGGTGATGAAATATAGATTCATCACCTATCTATGATAATCTAACATTAGATGATCTCTCCTACTTGCTCTCTAATCAGCAAGCCTCATTATGACAAGAAATGGGCGAGTTCTAACAGGATACGCGGGAAATCATCAAGGGAAAGAATGCCATACCAGCTCAGATTAAACCTAATTTGAATAATCTGAAGAGAAAACCTGAGTAGGTACAGTTTACAGAGACCATCATTCCTAGTGATATTTTAGATTATATGTCTTCCTATGTATTTTAAGCGACAAGAGACGTTGATTCCTAGTGACATTTAGGAGCGGTAGGAAGCCAACCGGTAGTGACTCATTTAAGCGACATCGAGATGCTGATTCCAGGGTGCTAGACGAGGATGGAGCAGTGCTCATGCCGCTTATCGTGATGATGATGATAGCAGTGATGTAGCCACCAAGGATATTGAACCAGCCGACGCTACTTAGGCTGTCGTGATTCTAGTTGCAGACGGTGGTGCTGATGCCACTATGATTCCAGATGCTTGACCAAAGTACAGTGCTGATGCCGCAAGTCCTGATGTAATCGATGGTACTGATACCACCAATTTACCTTCTTCTGTGTTGCTTCATTCTCTACCTGAGGATAATTTTAGAAAAAAACACAAAAAATGGTAAATCAAAAATAAAAACATGAATAAACGAAATGTTTCTGTATCTCCTGTGAGTCCATCTACTTTACTTGATGATCATTGCATGGATTCTAGCCTCTTGCATGCACATGAACCTAGTCCTGACCCTTATCTCTCTGGAGAGGGTCCCTCCATCCCCTTCCCTCATGAACTCCTCTTAGGAATGTGGAACAAAAAAGAAAATCCCCAAGAGAGACACCAGATAGAGTTCAACGAGCATATGATAGATAGATTTCATATACAACTGACTCTACAAGAGGCAGTAGAGAACACCCCCCTCTTTGAAAAGAACTTGGTGAGAAGACCACTATCCACAAGAAGAAGAGGAACCACAATGCAAAGATCCATGTGCTTACTCATGCCACTTAATTCGCTATGCGAAACAAGTTGCCAACCAAGAGACCATATGCAGGAGCTCCATATCTCAGATGCCATATCCATGAGCAGCGGTTTTATCGTACCCTATTAGACAACGATTTTACAATTTACCTTCTTCAGGTTGCCTTACTTGACCGATTCGAGTTTGGCCCTACTTAGATAGAGTAGTTTGCTGATACATCGGTTAAGAGACCGAAGGGGTTACTAAAGTACGTTGTCATCACAATTCAAGGCCTGAAAGTCCCCATGGACTTTGTTGTACTGGACATGGAAATCCCAGAGTCTTTGACTGATACCCCCATAATTTTAGGATGACCTTTCTTGGCCATAGCAAGAAGTCTGATCATGATAGCGGGAAGGTCATAGAGAGCGAAAGTTTACAAATAGAGATGATCGAGGAGACCAGAACTAGAGATTCAACATGCTCAGAACAGATAACAGACTCAGAGCAGATGACAGAGGCAGAGCTAGACATCCACCAGGAGTCTGACTTTATGATTATAGATGATGAAGTAGTTTGGGCCAATCCCGCATCATGAGCTCTTGTCATACTTTCAAACACTACAGATTCACAGATCATAGAAAATGAGAGTTCGGGGAGAACACTCAGGGCACATGATACCACAGAGGTTGATGATCATGATCAGGATAGTGATGCAGATTTTGTTTCATGCGCTCCAGATTCAGATCCCTCAGACACAAACATCGATTTTGAGTGGCAGGAGTTTGATGACTATTTACAATGTCTTATACCTATAAAACCAATAGCTAGGGCGGAGAGCGAGTCAGGTTCGTTGACAAATACACCAGCAGGACCGTTTTCATCAAACTTAGCATAGTAGCGGGAGTTCTCATACGTAGATATGGTTTCCTTCACTCATACATTTCAGAAGCTAGATTTGTCAGTTCCCACTTGTCCAGAATTGAAGATCTTGTCACGGAGCATGAATTACATATTCCTTGCGGGTGAGACATATATGCTTCCACTCATTATCTCAAAAGATTTGACTGAAGACCAAGAATTTCGTTTGATGGAGGTTCTCGAAAGAAACCGCAAGGCAATCTGATGGAGTGTAGCTGATCTCCAATGGATAAGTCCGAACCTATGCTCCCACCACATCTATCTCAAGGAGGACGCTAAGCAATCGTATGAGTTCCAGTGAAGGTTGAAACTGAATCTTCGAGATGTGGTCATGAAGGAAATATCGAAGTGGTGGAGTGTCGATTTTATCTACCCCATCTTTGACTCCAAGTGGGTTAGTCCATTGCATGTGGTACCCAAGAAAATGGATATCACCACTAGTGTGAGCGAGTCCGAAAAGGAGATAGCTACCCTAGTACCCACTTCTTGGAGGGTCTGTGTGGACTACAGACGATTGAATCATGCCATCAAAAATGATCATTCCCATTGCCAATTATTGATCATATTGTTGAGAGGCTAGTGAAAACCCCTTTATTCACCCCTCTTAATTTAACCAAATTAATGATTAAAATAAATGTGATCGTTCGTTGTAGTCGGGAAAATTTGGATCTATCAAAAACCACTTTCATTAATATATCAATTAATATTGAACGGTAATTTTTATTTTACATGGACAAGCCCAAGGTCGAACTCAGGGAGGCAGCTTTCTCCTTAGATTAATTTACAGACGATCCATATCTTAGGTCTTCAGAAGAATATTTTTTATGGAATTAAAAATGCAATGTAATTCAGACCAAATTCGAAGGTTAAAATGTGAATATGATAAAATTAAGTTAAGAAATTCTCAAACTTGGCCAGAATGTTAAATACGATGAAATGAAGCTACCCTATTTTTTGGAATTTTTCGACTCTAAATGAATTAACTACGAATTAAATATGAATGCGTGGTGATTTTCATAAAATTGATTTTAATAAATACGAATTTAAGTTATTTTTAGAAACTAAATTTATTCTAGATGACTCTATGTGAAATGAATCCAGGAAAATTACTAGATCCTAAAAACAAATAATTTTTGACTTATTAAAAATCGATTAGATGAAATACCACTTAATTTATTTAGACCTCGATTGATGTGCAAATGATGTGATTTTTGGGCACAAAATCGAAGTAATCAAATTCTACCAATTGTGAATTTTTGGTGATTTTTGGAGCAAAAATCGATTTAGTATCAATTAAAGGCAAACCATGGGCAAAATATGATGTTTTCCACTAAAATAGCCATATTAAAGAATTTGAAGTCACAAACTATAAGAAGCATTCACAATGATAAAGCCTACAATGTTCTACAATATGCAATTTTTGGAATGACAAAATGATGCTAAATGGATGTTTAAATAAATATGCAAACACAGGGGTATGGATGCAATACAGAAACAAAAGTTAAAAAAAATGCTGACAGGACGAATATGCAATTACCTAAACTTAGGAGGTATTATTGTAATTTTCCAGGGGGCACTCGTGCATCGCACGTGCTTCAGTAGGCGCATATTCTTATGCTATTTTGATGGAGCAAGGGGATCTGTCCTGCAATTTCTCCCTCAGTCACATGAAGATCACGTGGGCTTCAGAGTTGCAGGGCAACGCGCAAATCTGGATCTATCGGGGATCCCCCTGCAAAATCCCCCTACTCATGTACACGATACGAGCAGGGTAGGTTTGGAGGGAGATTTGGAGTTTCTTCCATGTGGCAGGTATCCGTAGCTTCGGTAGAACTCGAAGCTAAGGCAAGGAGCAAGGTTTGGCTGTGGGGTGGCCTGATGTATCTAAGCCGCTCGATGAAAATGGAGCGATGCTTGTACGTCACGTCAAAGCCGAAGGAGAGGAGGGGTAATAGCGTGTTGATGATGGATCCGACGGTGCATCAAGGCTCGATTGACACACAACCGAGCGGTGGAGAATGGCAGTGCAGAACGCGTCAAGGGCGAAAGGTCGATACACGACCTTGACCAGTGGAGATGCTTCATCGATGGTGATGTCGAGAAGACCTAACTTGTACATCTAAAATCCAAATTAAATCACTACAAAAAGGCGGGATTGGCATGTACATAAAGGCTCATAATGGGCACGCCTAGTGCACGCCCGACTGGTGGGCGAGCACATGTGCTCATTCAAGGTGTGCTCGCTTTTACGAGAGTCGCTCTGGCAGGTGGGCGAGCACATTGGGACGCTATGATCACGTCTATTAAATAGGGCGATCAATCATGGAGCACCTGGCGAGCACATGTGCTCGCCCAAACAGATTTCCAGGAAAAAAATTATACAGGTTCGACGGGGTTTTGACGCCCCGTCGAACCTGTATAGCCTGCCAATAAACCACTGCAGGTACTTATCAGAGCTCGCTAAGCGTATATATAGTATACCAGTTTGTCAACTAAGATAACTAGCACTGACAAGTAAAAGTCACGCAATATACATGAACTTAGAAATAAACATTCAAATTTAACATCTAAATACTACAAATATATGTTTGAAGCAACAACGACAAGTAAAATTACAACAAATTATATTATCAATGTTCATATAAATTAAAAGACGTGCTAAAAGTTTAACAACTGTACAAATCAATACCAACAACAATTTACTTGTTCTTTGATCTAAAAAATTTAGACATTAAAGTTGCTTTGATTTCTTTTTTTCCTTCTTCTTTTCTTTGAACCTAGCATACATGCGTGTCTCTTCTTCAGGGTCGTTCTCCTCCTCCTCTTCGTCATCGGATTCAATCTCCTCAGGTTGAGATGCATGCCTTTGCGACCTATATTATATATGGAAGATATATACCTGTTACTTGCATTTTGTAGATATAGAAATATAAAATTATTACTCATTCTATTATTATTATACTTATATGTATGCTGTGAAATCTTCTCGGAGCTTCGTCACCTGCTCCACCATCATCACCATCTGCGAATCCATTGGAATTGATGATTGGGACAGATGTGGTTGTGTGTACGACAATTGGGAGTATGCAGAATAGGAGTGACGATGTTCCTCCACATAATATGGAGGAAGACCACCAAGCGTCTGCTTCCTATTTGCCACAACGTCTGTCTCCTCCAACATCTTATAAAAATTTTCATTGTTTAATATGAAATTATATATTAGAAACGAGTATAGTAAGATAATATTTATCTATATCTGCTTCCAGATTTTTTTATCAAATGGTGGTTGCTTTCCAATTGGATCACCACCCCATTTTTCTACAGATAGTGCCAAATAACGATCCTGAAATACAAAGTGAAATATATATAAATGAGTTATAATATATCATTTAATTGCAAATAAATTGATAGACTTACCAAAAATTCTCCTTCTTGAGGAGTGTACCATTGCAACTCTCCTTCTTTCCCACTCATGTGGGACCTCGACCACCACTCCTGAAAAGAGGGTTCTCTTTCCAACCTAGCTGCCTGAAAAAAATTTAAGATGTGATAACAACATTGTATTATATTAAAGTAGATTTCAAAAAATAAATTTTATATTGTAATACCATCTCTGCTCTAATCTGATTGTGGCTTTTAGAGCCACTTGTTGATTTAATACTCTGTTTTTGACGGTTTGTCCTTCCCACCGTGGATCTTCTTCCAAACTCTACATCCGCAACGAATGCATCACAAAAATCCGCCCATCTGCAAGGATTATGTTATGATTATTGATTATTTCAAAAAGTTAATTATAAATTATTTGAGAAATACAATACCTATCCTTAGTACACCATGTTGGCGGGAACCTCTTCATCTCCTCAAAATTCATCTCCTCACATCCCGTCTTCGCATGCGAGTCTCTCCTTGCCTTGAAAAATGTATCGCTCATTCTCTTTTTCGCCAAACAAATAAAGGCTCGACGATAAGCCTCCTTCCTTAGACCAGAACCAAGGAGAAACCTACTCTGAAAATTACAACAAATTATCAGATCCAAGAAACTTGACCAAAAATTTCTATATCACTTCTTGGAAATTTTTCTTACTAGAAACATGCCAAACAGTCTCTCCTGTTCTACAGCAGGGATGTGACACCATCTAAATTGCATGCAAGTCAAGTATGTCATGATTATGTTGGTTATCTCCTTTGCCACCCTATTGCTATTCAAAAATCTTTGCATTTGCTAAAATTTTTAAATATGATACAATTTATAAATATTTGGAAAAAATTTAATGACAAAATTTAATAAATTTTTACCTCCCATCCGTCGTAACCTCCAACAATGGGTAGGATGCCGAAGTTTGTCAAACTGCAGTAGGTAAAGGCACGGAGGTGTTCGGACGTCTAGAAGAAGGAGAATCAGAACCCATCGATGTCCGTGCTGGTATGGGGACCGGGAACAGGAATCCAGTAGGGGCTGCTGAGATAGATGGCTCTCCATAGCCACCTACATAAAAGGGTGGCGGAGGATAACCAAGAGACTCATAGTAGGCTATTGACGACCCGAGAAACCACCCGAACAACTGAGGGTAGGTAAAAATAGAACTAAGGTCGTTGCGACCTCAGTTGCTCGAGCAATCAATCGGATCAATCAAGAAAATAAAGTGCAGACCAGCAAACAGAAGAATAAAATCAGAGAAAAATAATAGCGGTCCTCGCTATTGGATTAGCCTGGTATAGCGACCAGGGTCGGACTCAGGGAGCACGTGATGGCCTTGCGGCCTACAAAGTAGTCCAGAAATGAAATGAAATAAAAGAAAGGTATTTTTGGTGGATTTTTAATCTTTTTATATTTTTTTGGATTTTTAATGTAATTAAGAAAATAGAAAAGCAATGAATTAAGCAACTACAAACAATTATTTATCTACTCAAAAAGCAACCAAAAATTCAAACAAAAATGTTTTTATGTTTTTTATATTTTTTACTGTTTTTGGTTAATTTTTAGTAATTTTCTGATTTTTATTCAATTCTATAAAATTCAAACAAGGCAAGAAAAGAAGGGTGCTGTCTAGTCAAACTTGGAGGGCCAATTTAAAATGCAAATTGGCCATATCAAGGTCTGAAGGTAATTTTCCTGTAAAGAAGAAAACAAACGGAAAATTTGGCCACTGGAATTATTAAATTTTTATTTTTATTTTAATTATTAGAATTTTTATGGGTTTTTAGGGGTTTTGTAATTTTTGTAGGTTTTATAAATCCAAAAATGACCAAAAATGGTCAGAAAATAAAACAAGGCAAAACAAACATTATATATTTTTTGTAATTTTTAGAGGTGTTTTAATATTTTTTGTGATTTTTAAAGTTAGAAAGTAAAGAAAATGCTTGTTTTTGAATTTTTAAAAATAACAAAAAGTGTCAAAAATGTCTCCAAAAATTAGAGAAAATTTTACACCATGGCAGGAGCCATGTATCCAATTTTCATCGAATTTGGAGTTGGTTTGCTATTTTATTAAAATCGAACACAAGGGTACAGTACACAGGGACCTAAATGCAATTAAAATAAGTTCCAAGGGGTCTGGTGCAAAATTCCCACGAACTCACATGCAAAGCGCGTGACCTGGGGCACTCAGGGACCTATTTGCAAGAAAACTATGTCCCTGGACTAATTAGTAACACGTACTAAAAGTCCAGGGGCTTTAGTGTAAATTACCCACTAAATAAAACACATGCACAATTAAACCACGCACAGGGGGCATATTTGCAAATATTGAAAACATAAATTCTTTCATTAACACCCTAGAACATATGGTCCATACATGCAATTAACCCAAACAATCACGTGTCGAAGCACGTGTATCACTACGCACAGGGGTATAAAAGTAAATACCAGAAGAGATAAGGTCCACTATGCAAATTACCCAATAAAAATAAAAGTTTTAAAATATTTACAGGACTACAAAGTAATACCTAAAAAGCTAAGGGCATAAGAAGAAATTACCCTTTATTTTAGTCCGAGGGACGGATGGGCGCCACGTGTAGATCCAACGGTCAGGGTGGGCTGGCGCCTCAGCAAGGATCCCTCGGTCCTGATCGAACGGATGGGGCCTCGCCACGTGGAAGATTGGGCGGCTGGGAAGCAATGTGGGAAGCCCTCACTGATCGGATGGTCACGACCACTCCTCCAAGGATCGAACGGTGATGGCTGCTCCTGGTGTGGACGGCTACGATCTAAACTGGAGCTCGAAGGCGATCGGACGGCTGTGGAGGATGCTCGACGAACTGGTGGCTAGTGAACTTCGTTGGGCTCGTGTGCGTACGGGGGAGATCCTCGGAGGCTGTTGTAGATCGAAGATGCTGCGCCTTGGCCTCCCGCGTCGACTGGTTCCCTCCGATGGTGGCGAGGAGCTCTGAAGAGCTCCGGCGGCACTAGTGGAGGAGGAGCGGCTGCTCCAAATGGTTGAGACCCTCAGATGGTCTCGGATGAACCTGAAAAGCACAGCAACGCACTCCTGGGTCGAGGGCAAAGTGCCTCGACCCTGTAAGCGGAGGTGAAGATGGATGGTGCGGGTGGGCGTGCAAGCTCCGGCAGAGCGACGACGAAGGAACTCGATACCCAGTTCCTTTGCGAACTAGGGTGAATGAGTGGGCGGAGAAGGTGCGCGGAGGAACGGCGGAAACGATGGGTGACTCCGATGGTCGAAACGAAAGCGAGGGTGGTCGGAATCGGCGATGAACGGCGACGGGGGAAATTGGGCAAAAATCAAAATTAAAGAAATAGAGAAAGAGAGAGGTCTACCTACTGGCTGTTGTCGACTGGGGAAGAGCAGGGGGTGCTCCAAGTCCTAGCCTCAAGGACCGTCGGTGTCTGAGGCTCGAGCGTCACCTCCAGGCGGCGCACGGCGGCGCGTAGCTGCCGGATCGATGGTCCTCCACTCCTTCCTCACTGCAACACGGCCTGAAGCGAGCTGTCACTCTCGCGAAGGCTATGGAGGTCCTAGGGTGGCGAGGAATGATCCAAAGATGAGTGAAATTGGAGGCGGAGCTCGGATTAAATATGAGTGCAGGTCCGAGAAGATAGGGTCGGGCAGGGTTCCGCGAAGCGCGGATCCCCAAAACCCACCCCGGGCGAGGGTCTCGGATGCACGAGGGACGATCAGAGCTCGAGGGTTGGCGATTTGGTGATCGGGTCGAGTGGGAAGAAAATGGAGAAAACGGGTCGGGCACCACGAACCCGACTCTGGTGGTCCTGGGGGGGGAGTTGACCGGGGGTCAACGTCCCCCATGGACCAATCAGAGTCCACCAAATGCCAATTATTTGAACATTTTATTAAAAATAGTAAATGGCTTATTTTCGAAAAACTTTAAACATTAAAAATGCTTATTTTATTTGAAACTATTTTTTAGAGATTTTTATTTTTTTGAAATATAATTTAGGTATTTACAAAATATTATTATATACATGTATATACATAAGTATTTTTAATTTTTAATTTTTAATTGTTTATTTTTATGCAAATTATCCCAATTTTATATTTTATTTATTTATAAGATAAAATTTGGAATAATTTGGTATTTTTATTTTATTTTTATTATTTATTTACAAGGGTTAAATAAATACTTTTATTTACATACATATATGGTATATATACAATGTAGGTTTTTATTTCTATTTTATTTCTTTTTATTTAATTTTTGTTCTTGTAATTTTTTATTTATTTATTTACATTATGGAATGTGGAATATGTACATATTTTACTGGATTTGAATTTATTTATTTATGGGGATAAATAAATAGATAAAGGGATCTATGTACACTTTTATACAATGATGAAGGGATTTTTAATTTTCTTTTTATTTTTCCATTTTTATTTTGATTTTGTATTTACAAATATTTACAAATAAATACAATATATTTTTATTTTTGTTTTTGGAGGAAAATATTTTTATTATATTTACAGGTATATTTATACACATGAGCTCCCTATCTCTCTCTACTTTGGCTTTTATGCGGCCAGGCCCATGCTGAGCCCTCCCTTGGGATTAGGTCGCTCAATATTTATTCTAAATATCTCCCTCTTTTCTTTTGTCTCTTTATTCTTTTATTTTTGCACAAAAAACATGCTAATTATTAAACTTTATACAATGCATGTCTTTTGGTAATTATTTATATTTACACCTATCTACATGTATTTGCAAAGGTTTTTGTAGATAAAATATAAGAATAAAGAGTGATGAATGAGTATTCATCACCCCCTATACTTAACTTTGCTAGTCCCTTAGCAAACACTTATTTGAAAAAGAAGTGAAAAAGAGAAAGAAAAAGTAAAAGAGGAGAATATACATGGATTAAGGTTGATTACTAAACTTTCCTTCATTAAATTGAAATATGGATCTCGATCAGATTTTTGGATTATTAATGTGTCAGAACCTTATTTGGACTTAAGCTTAAAACTCAACTGCCTCTAAGTTCCATCAATCTATGGGCAAGACTCCTCAATAAACCAGATCAGAACAAGTCTACATACACAAACTCTAATGACCATGAATCTTTCCATGCAGTGTAAGTGATATGTAGCTCCCCACCTCAGAAGTAACAAAGAAACAACCTCCCCCAACCTGGTAACTCTAATGCCTCGGTCTAGCAACTCTTTCCTCGATAAGCGGGGTATTCCCTTCTAAGTTCAAGTGCAACCGGCTCAAGAAGAGGGGGAAGAAGATGAAGAATGGACCATGGCCAGTGTAGCCACATATCCCTGGGAGCCCAACCAGTGTAGCTAAGTCTCCCGCTGCAAGCTTCATGAGATGTAACATGGATACCATAAGCTTTTGCTTTATCTGACTATATACACTCTGGTGGGGTTATTAAATTTTCACCGACCCACAACTTTTTTGGAGTTCTTTTCTTTTTGCACATTTTTTTCATGTGCAACTGTACAATATATCTACATGGTGGAGCATATATACAAGGAGTTTTTCCTCTTGAGCCAGTAGACTATCCCTCTTTTGAAGCTTTATTGCAACCCACAGCTTCTGTCTTTAGCCTTCATCACCACTAGACCAAGTTGAGGCACAATTCCTTCACTAGAAGAAGAAGAGAGGTTCCGCCTAGAAGTACTACCCTCATATGCTACCCCAAGCCAAAGGAAACTGCCTCCTCACCACCTCATCCGTGGAGAGCTATGTGTAAAGTGCTGGTGCAAGTCAAGCCATTATCTTTAAGAGTCATGCGTCTGTTGTTAAGTGTTCTACTTAGGCTCATCAAGATGACATATGCTCATAGCCTAGTGGACTCAAAGAATTAAGTCCCAATGAACCTGAAAAGCCTTAACCCTAAGCCCTATAAGGTTCCTCTTAGAATTAGGTGGATTAAGATCTTAATCAAGCTCCATTTCCCAATTTAATTCCAGGCTAGTTTAAATGTCAACTATAATCCAGGAAAAACTATACAAATATTTACAAAGATGCTATTTATAAATATTTACAATCGTGCAAAATTTTTGAAAAATGTTTTGAAACCATGGATGTATGCATGACTGCAAGTTTTGCAAAATATTTACAAGCATTTACACAAGGTTTTTGCAAACTTTTTTATTTTCAAAACATTTTGGAAAAATTGTGTACTATATACATAATTTTGATATACACATATTCACAAATCTTTTACACAAATCATTTTACAATCATTTGTACAAAAATAATTTGTATACATAAATAACTATATGTAAAATGAATTTTATATACAAGGAGAAAAATTTAAATTTTATGGGTTTTTTGCCATTTTTATTTATTCACACACTCACACAAAGTACGAGTTATGGCTAAAGTATATATGAAATATATACACACCCCCCTATACTTAGCTCGAACGATGTCCTCAGAGTGATCAAGAGCGATGAAGAAGACATAACTCGTGCTTAGTATAGGGACGTGAAAAGGAATGGCTATATACAGAGATGAATCAAAGAATAGAATGAATAGAAGATCAAGAGAGTCTCGGCTTTTCTCCCTATACTTAGGATCAAGTAATCCTAAGTATAGCAAGTTGTACATGAAGGGAAATCCGAGTGAAGGATGTACAGAATCTGCCCCCCCCTATACTTAGGGTGAAATATCCCTAAGTATAGGCAGCAAAACAGGGGTAGAAAGGATAAAAAGAATACCCGAAGGTCCTACATCCCCCTATACTTAGGGTAAAGTACACCCTAAGTATAGCATAATCATAAGATGAGAAAAGGGATGTGGGACTAAAGAATAGAGTGATATGGACAACTGGATCTATACAAGTCGGAAGAACAGTGATAATCAGGCGTGAGATGCAATAGATGTGAGTCAAGAGACTACATCTCACGTAAAGTGAATAGGGGCAACATCAACGACCCGCGGCTCATGATCTAGAAATGGCTTGAGCCGCTGGCCGTTCACTCGAAAGGTACTCTCAGAAGACAACTCAGATATGTCAATACTCCCATTGTCGTGTACCTTTCTCACTAGATAAGGTCCCTTCCATTTGCTCTATAGCTTCCCTGGAAATAGATGAAGCCTAGCATCAAACAACCGTACTCTCTGTCCAGGCTCAAAATTCTTGTGGCTGATATGAGAATCATGCCACTCTTTCACTCTCTCCTTATACTGTAGGTTGTTTGAGAAGGCGGTATCACGAAGCTCCTCCAGGGCTGCTAACTCTGCCCTCATCTGGTCTCCTACACTATCTGGATCCAAAAGAATATCTGTGACTGCCCAAAGTGACCTGTGCCTCAGCTCAACACGTAAATGGCACGGCTTGCCATAAACGAGGCGAAAGGGAGATGTGCCCAAAGGTGTCTTGAAAGACGTCCCATATGCCCACAAGACCGAGTCCAAAAGCTGTGACCAATCCTTTCGGTCAGGGCGGACAACTTTCTGCAATATAGTCTTGATCTCCCTGTTCGACACTTCGGCGAGACCATTCATCTATGGATGTTATGGAGTGGCAACTCGATGGTCTATACCAAACTCGCTAGCAAGGGCCTTCACCTGGTCGTTGATGAAATGAGACCCCCCGTCTGAAATCAATACTCGAGGTATGCCGAACCGTGTAATAATGTGCTTGCTCAAAAATCTGCAAACTGTCCTGGCATCAGCGGTTCGGGCGGGGATGGCCTCAACCCAACGACTCACATAATCCACGCCCAACAGAATGTACTCAAATCCCTGTCTCTTAGGTAATGGACCCATGAAATCGATGTCCCATGCGTCAAAAACCTCACAGAAGTGTATGGGCTGCATCGGCATCCTATCACGCTGTCCACAAGTGCCCATCCTCTGACAGTCAGTACACCTCTTCACGAACTCATCAGAGTCCTTGAAGAGAGTAGGCCACCATAGGCCGGATTGGAGCACTTTATGTGCCGTTCTCCTCCCAGAGTGATGTCCTCCTGCCTCAAGCTTGTGGCAGTAAGTGAGGATGCTATGGTGCTCCTCCGGAGGAATGCACCTACGCCAGACGCTATCCCCTCCTTCGTGGTAAAGGATGGGATCCTCCCAATGGTAAAACTTGGCCTTCGCGAGGAAGGTCTCAAGTTTCTACCGGGGCCAATCATGTGGAACTTTCTTGGCGACAAGATAGTTCACAATATCGGCATACCATGAGAGCGAGATGATAGCAAGGATCACCTCATCTGGAAAGGTCTCACAAATAGGGTCAATCTGCTCAGAATCCTCAAGATACTCCAATCGGGAGAGATGATCCGCCACCACATTCTTGACTCCAGGCTTATCCTTAATCTCTATGTCAAACTCCTGGAGTAGAAGGATCCATCTAGTCAGTCTGTCCTTGGCATCCTTCTTTGCCATGAGGTACCTGATGGCGGTATGATCTGTATACAAAGTCACTCTAGATCCAATAATGTATGATCTGAACTTATCTAGGGAAAAGACTACAGCTAGCATCTCCTTCTCTGTGACTGTATAGTTCCGCTGAGCGGAATCCAACGTGCGGCTAGCGTAGTGAATAGCAAATGGAACTCCGTCCCTCCTCTGTCCTAGCATAGCCCCCACGGCAAAATCGGAGGCGTCCGTCATGATCTCGAATGGAAGAGACCAATCGAGTGGCTGAAGGACAGGAGCCTCTATCACACTTCTCTTGAGAGTCTCAAATGACGAAAGACACTTGTCATCAACAAGGAACTCGGTATCTTTCGTCAGCAGATCAGTCAACGGTCGGGCAACCCTACTGAAATCACGAATGAATTGCCGATAGAAACCAACGTGCCCCAGAAAAGACCGTAACTGCCGCAAGTTGGACGGTGGTGCGAGTTTGCTAATGACATCCACCTTGGCCGGATCGACCTCCATGCCCTGTTGGAGATGATGTGGCCAAGCACCGTCCCTTGAGTCACCATAAAGAGACTCTTCTCCCAAGATAATACCAGGGGAACCTCTATACATCACTGAAGTACTCGGTCTAGGCAGTCAAGAACAGGAGTCGAATCCGTCGTCGTAAACCGAGAAATCATCCATGAAGACCTCCAAGCATTCCCCTACCATGTCCGAAAAGATCGACAACATGCATCTCTGAAAAGTCGCAGGGGCATTGCATAGCCCAAATGGCATGCGTCGGAAGGCGTATGTGCCGAAGGGACAGGTAAAGGTCGTCTTGTCCTGGTCCTCGGGAGCGATGGCCACCTGGTTGTAGCCCGAGTACCCATCCAGAAAACAATAGTGGCTCTTCCCTGCCAGTCTCTCAATGATCTGATCTATAAAGGGCAGAGGGAAATGATCCTTCTTGGTGGCCTGATTTAGTCGTCTGTATTCCACACAGACCCTCCAAGAAGTGGGTACTCGTGTAGCGATCTCCTCTCCGGACTCCGTAACCACTGTAGTGATGCCCGTCTTCTTGGGCACCACATGTAACGGACTGACCCACTTGGAGTCGGAGATGGGATAGATAAAATCGGCGCTCCACCACTTCGAAATTTCCTTCATGACAACCTCTCTCAAATTCGGGTTCAGGCGCCGCTGGAACTCACGCAACGGCTTTGCCTCATCTTCGAGATAGATGTGGTGAGAGCACAGAGCCGGACTAATCCCCTGGAGATCTGCTACGCTCCATCCTATCGCCTTGCGGTTCTTTTCAAGAACCCCCATCAAGCGGGATTCCTGCTCTCCAGTCAAATAGGCTGAGATAATGACTGGGTACATCTCATGCTCGCCCGCAAGGAACCTATACTTCAACGACACAGGAAGTGGCTTCAGCTCTGGACAAACTGGTGCTGGCAAATCTGGCTTCTGAAGAATTCGAGTGTATGCGGCCAAATCTGCCCGGGAGAATGAGAACTCTCTCTCACAAACTAGATCGGGGGAAGGCTGCCCTGATGGACTGTCTCTGCTCTGCTCGGCATCTACCTCCTCCCTGACTGTAGGCTCAGAAGAAGTCAGGTCTGTCATGTAATCATCACAATCTGCCCAATCAAACTCTGACTCTGAGGGATCTGTGTCATCCAAGGTGGCATCAACATCACCATCATCACAAGAATCTGTCTCACGATCAAGAACTAGCTCTGCTGCCTCTGAAGTATCCTGGACCAGGAATGCGCTCTCCAAGCTCTCCTCTGTTGTCGTCTCTGCATCAGCGGAATCTGAAAGTGAGAGGATGGCCTGTGCGTCGGGATCTGCCTAAACTGCCTCATCATCTGTAATCACAAAGGCGCAGTCCTGGTGGATGTCTAGCCTGGCATCTGTCATCTGCTCTGTATCTGAAGTAGTCTCTATGCATGATCTGCCTTTGGCTCTGTTGTCCTCGACCGTCTCTATTTGTACACTCTCGCCCTCGACGCGAAAGTATACCTTCCCTCTATCATGGTCGGTCACTGCCTTGGCTGTGGCCAAGAACGGGTGATGAATACCCATTCATCACTCTTTATTCTTATATTTTAGCTACAAAAACCTTTGCAAATGCATGTATATTCATGTAAATACAAATAATTATCAAAAGCTTGCATTGTATAAAGTTTAATAATAATTAGCATGTTTTTGTGCAAAAATAAAAGAATAAAGAGTAAAAAGAAAAAGAGGGAAATATTTAGAATAAATATTGAGCAACCTAACCTAAGGGAGGCTCAGGATGGGCCTGACCGCATAAAAACCAAAGTAGAGGGAAATAGGGGTTCATGTGTGTAAATATTTATGTAAATAAAATAAAAGTATTTTCCTCACAAAAATAGACTCAAATTGGCTTCTAAATATTTGTATATATTTATAAAGATAAAAAAAAGATAAAAATAGAAAAAGAAAAAAGAAAACAAAAACATCACTCTTGTATATAGTCATCATGTATATAAAACATCCATCTTTTATTAATTTAGCCTTATAAATAAATAAAATTAATTTCCAAAAATTTTGTAAATATTCTATATGATATGATAAAAACAATTAAAACAAAAACAAAATAAAAAGAACAAAATAATAAATCAAAAATATTATTGTTAAATAGACCATGTATATAAACGTACATATGTATTTATTTCACCTATGTATATAAATAATAAAAATAAAATAAAATATCCTTTTATCCCTAATTTTATGATATAAATAAATAAAATATAAAATGGGAATAAAATTGTATCAAAATAACAAATTAAAAATCAAAATTAAAATCCTATATATTGTATATATACCTATATATATAACCCTACTATACAAATACTTTATTTTACTTGGAAAAATTAATTAAAAATCACAAAAAATAGAAAAAATTAAAATAAAAATATTTCATGTTTTGACTTTCTAATAATTCGGCAATTTGGTATTTTTAATTGAATTTTCAAATCTCTGCCACGTGGCCTTCACCCATTGGCCCTGGGGATTGTTGACCGCAAGGTCAACTGTCCCCCCCCCCCCCCCAGGACCACTTCCCACGGGTTAGGCGCCCGACCCGACTTCCCCCTATTTTAGCACCTAAACCCGATTCCATCTCGCCTAAACCCCGGGTCCGAATTGATCCTGATATATCCGACACCCTCGCCGGAGCCACCGCCTCGAGATCCGCGCTTCAGAATGCCCTACCGCGCTCTTCTTCCCGGACCCTCCACCGTATATAATCCCAGCTCCGCCACCTCCATTCGCATCTTTGGCCATTCGTTCCACCCCCCCAGTGAGCTCCAGTGCGTGCGTGAGAGTGACAGCTCACTCCAGGTGCTGTCGAAGCGAGGAGAGGGAGCAGATACCACTGATCCGGCGAGTACCACCGCCGTGCTCCGCCCAGAGCGAGAGCTCGAGCCTCGGAGGTCGACGCTCCGTGAGGCGAGGACCCAGAGCTTCGCAAGCTCTCCCCCAGTCCATTCCTTCACCCAGGTAGACCCGTTGTCCTTTCTTTTTCTTCGATTTTCGATTATCCCCAATCCGTCGCTCCGCCGTTCATAATTGATTCCTATCGCGTCCGACCACCGTTCGACCATCGGGCTGTGCCATAGCCTTCGCCTTCTTCTCGCACACGTTCTGCACCCCTCCATCCAACCCAGCTCGTACAAGAGCTGGGGTTCGAGCTCCTTCGTCTGCACCCTCGCCGGAGCTTGCCCATCTCGACCCTCCGACCATCTTCACCCCGCCTAACCGGGTCGAGGCAGTTTGCCCTCGACCCGCGAGCTGTCTGGTCTATTTTGCAGGTTCATCCAAGCCCATCTGAGGGCTTGGACCATTGGGTCCAGAAGCTTCACCTTCGCCGACCTCGCCGGAGCTCTCCAGAGCTCGGCTGGGTCATCGGAGGATACCACTCGACGCGGAGGCGCCCGACGATTCTTCGCCGATCACCAGAGCCCCGCGAGGAGGCTCGGAGCGAGCGTACTGGGCCGGCGAAGTTCGCCGACCACCTGTTGTTCGAGGACCTCCAGCTACCGTCAGATCAGCCTCAGAGCTCCAGATCACATCCTGACCGTTCATTTGCGGAGCTCCAGCTACCGTCAGATCAGCCTCAGAGCTCCAGATCACATCCTGACCGTTCATTTGCGGAGCTGCAGCTAGCGTCCGATCAGCGGAGGACTGATCCCAACCGTCGATACAGCGAGGCTTCGTCCACTACGCACGATGACCGTCCGATCTCCACGTGGAGAGCCAGCGCCCGTTCGATCCGGCCGAGCAGTTCAAGGTCACAAGCGCCACCTGATCCTTACCGTCAGATTCCCCACGTGGCGCCCATCCAGCCGTCTCCATTAATAAAGGGTAATTTTCCCTTAGGCCCTCCTTTTATTTTATTTAGCAATTAGTCCTGTAAATATTTAGTGTAGTTTTTTAGTTTTTGGTACAATTGCATAGAGGACCCTACACTTTATTTTCTTCGCACTTATACCCCTGTGTATGGTGTAGCACGTGCTTCGACACGTGGCTTTCTGGGCTTTTTGCATTTAATGCCTTGTAGTTCTGAGATGCTATGGATTGAATGAAAACTTTTGAGTATTTGCATTTATACCCCTGTGCGTAGAGTAATTGTGCATGTGCTTTTATTCTTGGGTTATTTGCAAGACTAGCCCTCGGACATTTGGTACTTGTTACCAAAAGGTCCTAGGACTTAGTTTTTATCACATTTAGGTCCCTGAGTGCCCCAGGCACGTGCTTTGCACGTGTTTACCTGGGTATTTTGCACCGGACCCCACAGAACTCTTGGTATTTGCACTTAGGTCCCTGTGCACTGTGCCTCCTCTTTATTTTTGAATAAAATAGCAAACCTACTCCAAATCCAATGAAAATTGGACACATGGCTCCTGCCACTGTGTAAATTGTTCTGGGATTTTTGGAGACATTTTTATATTGATTTGATATTTTTTAAAAATTCAAAAACACGTATTTTCTCTACTGTTTAACTTTGAAAATCACAAAAAAATGTTAAAACTCATCTAAAAATTACAAAAAGAGTACCTACTGTTTGTTTTGGCTTGCTTGATTTTCTAGCCAATTTTGGCTAATTTTCATTATATAAAACACCTAAAAATTAAATAACACTAAAAAACTCATAACAATTTTAGTAAATAATTTAAAAATCAAAAAATAATAATTTAGGTGCTCAATTTTTTCTTGTTGTCTTATCTATACACGAAAAATACCTCCAGGGTTATTTGGGACTTTTAGATATTTTATCTAAGTCCCTCATGCTCGGCTGGACAGTACCTTCTTTTTCATTCACTGTTTGATTTTTACAAAATTAAATAAACATCAGAAAAATCTCAAAAACTCATTAAAAACAGTAAAAATTATAAAACACACAAAAATATTTTTTTTGGAATTTTTGCTTGAATTTTGATACATTAAATAAATAGTTGAATTTCTCGCTTTCCTTGTTTTCTTTAGTTTCTTAATTAATTAAAAATCCAAAAAAATATAAAAACCCTAAAAACCACCAAAAATACCCTTTTTCTTGTCTTTCCTTCGATTTTTGACTACTTCGTAGGCCGCAAGGCCATTACGTGCTCCTTGAGTTCGACCCTGGTCGCTATACCAGGTTAATAAAATAGCAAGACCGCTAGCTTGTTTTGAGTGATTTTATCTTATATTGGTGGTCTATTTTTCTTGATTGATCGAGTCCGAGTGATTGAGGTCGCGACGACCATTTAGCACCTTTACCTCAGTCGCTTGGTCGGTCATCAGAATGGCGCCGTTGTCGGGGAGCACGGCTTAGTAGTCGATTTTCGATTTTTCCGCGGTTTTCTTTTCGCAGCTTTTTGTACATATTCTTGTATATACATTCGACTTGTTTATACATTTATCTGGACTGACCACTTTTGTTTGATTTCTTGCGAGGGCTCGAGGTCGAGGCGGCTTCTTCGGAAGCCGACGCAACCGCGAGAGTCAGAGGCGGCTCTTTTCTTCACAGAGCCGCAGGAGAGCGCGAGGAGCAAGCAGAAGTGTGGGAGCCACAGGATAGCCGCGAGAGTAGTGTAGTGTAGATTAGTTTTATTTCTCGCAATTTTAGAACTATTGTAATAATACAGGTACTCAGAGACACTTGGACTCTCGGGTCTGTTTCGCTGAGCACCGGTGTGCTCGGGGGACCCATTTAGATTTTTCACGGTTTTTTTCGCGGTTTTAGTTTTTTAGCTACCTTTTACGGTTTTCAGCGGTTTTTCTCGAGCCCCTAGATTTAGGATTTTCTGCTTGACTGTGCCGTAATTAGTAGGATCCCCACACTTAATTACCTGTCTGTTCCTATAGAGCGATAATTAGACCTACTAATAAATCATTAATAAAAATAGCTTAGTCACTTTCCTGAGAGCCTACGTGCCGCGAGCCTGCCCCGTCAAGTGCTACTCCTGAACTCAACCTATCGAGAAGAGGAGGGGTGGGTCTTGACCGGACTCTTTGGATCGAGGGCGAGTGACTAAGCTAGACGGTTCTGTCGAGTAGAAATTGCCTGTTTAGGACTCGGTTTTCACCGCTGCACCATATAGGTAGTTTATTTTCAGTCTTTACATTTCTGCACGGATCATCTTGCATGTAGACTGCTGGAGTCAGGTACGCATTTCTATCTCTGCATGCATCTTTTATTTATCGTGCATCGGCTTTTTCGTCTTCTCCCCCCTGTTTTTGACTTAATAACCAGGAGAACCGAAAAATTCGTTAGGCCTTTTGCTTGCGTTAAAAAAATCTAAAAAAGAAAAAAACCATAAAATTGGGACTGCTAAAACTATCGACCCTAAAAGACACCTCACCTAAAAAAATCTATCTTGGGGAGAGCAACCCCCTCATTGTTTGGTTTGCTTGTGCGAGAGAGTGACCCGTTCACTAGGTAGAGCCCTCCGGTGCTATTCCTGACTGACTACCGACTCTTCCGTGCGGGCTAGTCAGTTGGGGTAGCATCGGGAATCCCAACAGGTCACGTAAGCGCTCTGATAGATTGTTTGTTTACCTAATAAAATTTGACAAGATAATTTGACCGATCCTTTACGGTCTTCAGCTCGTGTTGCGTTGGTGAACAGAGGGTTTGGTTGCCGATCATAGTTTTTTCCAGATCTCATCCGCCTTACTCGCCAGATCACGATGATGGGCAGGAGGTCTCTTAGGCAGCCTCTGGCTGCACCGCTTTTCAGCACTCCTGACCATTCATCTAGGTCTATTCGTGGGAGCTCAGACCCGCTCTCTGAACCCGAGTATGACTCCGCCCTATTCCCCCTCGACCACCCTTCTTCTGATTCAGAGATACCAGTGCCAGAGGAGAGACAGACAGATGATTTATCGGCACCTGAGTTCGGTTGTTTTGGTTTTTCAGAGACGATGGCTGGCAGGTCTGATGATCGCACTAGAGGTCCACAGGGAGAGCAGCATTTCGTTCTGGACCTGGGTTCGATCAACTCCACCCTGATCGCCTCCCTCGAGTCAGTACAGCAGCAGCTGAGGGATCAGGGGGCATTCATGATGGACATGAGGAGAGAGCTCGAGCAGATGAGAGCCAACCGCGAGAACCGCGGAGGAGGAGGACCCGACGATGCGGTAGCTGCCGCCGCGGCAGCAGCCGCAGCAGCCGCAACAGCAGCAGGCGGAGCAGGAGGAGCACCACCACCACTTAGATCGATGCGGGAGAACCACAATCCCGGGTCGACCTTGACACACCGCTGGGTGGTACTTCCAGCGATCGTGGGGGACTTCAAGTTCCCCCCGAACATCTTGCAGCTCTTACCTCGGTTTCACGGTTTGGCGACAGAGGAGCCTCATCTCCACCTGCAGGAGTTTGAGATGATATGCAGCACTGTCCACGATCGTCAGGTGGACCAGGATACTATCAGGATGATTGCCTTCCCCTTTTCCTTAGCAGACAGAGCAGCCACCTGGCTGAAGCACTTGGGGAAGTTCGTTTACACCTTGGAGCAGCTCCGCACCGAGTACTTGAACAAGTATTATCCACTCGGGCGGACCAATGTAGCGAGAGCCCTCATCAGCAACTTCTCCATGCTCCCCAACGAGCAATTCCATGAGGCATGGCAGAGGTTCCGTGAGCTGACTGATCGATGCCCGCACCACGACATTTCGAAGCCCAACCTTGTGCAGAGCTTCTTCAGCGGGCTGACACCAGAGCTCCAGGGCTTGGTGAATGCTTCTTGTGGCGGGTCTTACTTCGCCAAGGATCACGACCAGGTCTGGGCCATCTACGAGGAGATGGCCGAGAACTACATGGTGATGTCCCATACCAGGTTGTACACTCAGGGCAGACCCCAACAGCCAGGACCCGTGCAGTACCAGAGGATAGCACAGGTCGACGCCGGTCCATCCATTTAGTCCGCAGTAGCAGCAGCACAGGCAGAATCCACAGCTGCGGACATAGGCATTATTAGCGAGAAGTTGGATCGGATGGAGCTGATAGAGAGGAAGCAGTGCCAGGGCATCACTCAGATGGAGCAGATGGCACAGACTCTGAGTGACATAAAGACCCAGCTCATGTGTCTCCAGGAGGCACAGACGGCTCCACAGCCCCGTCTTCAGTTGCGAGGCGATACCGGCGGCAGCAGCGGCTTGTTCCAGTGCTCCAGCTCACACCAGCAGCCTAGACAGGTTCACCTTGTACAGGCGGAGCCGTACCAGCAGCAGTAGCCCTCCTACCAGTCACCACCATCTCCAGACATGCAGATGGTGGTATACCAGCCAGATCAGCCTCTGGCAGTACTCCCGCCAGCCCAGTACGATGCAGAGCCGTTGATGGATGTCAATGGGATTTGGTATGACCGTCCTCAGCCTGGGATCCGACGAGACCATCCCGGATTCAGGTGGGGGAGTGGAGGTACCCAGCCCCAGCAGCAGCCATCTAGCCAGGGAGGCCAGTACAGCCAGCAGAGGGATCACCAACAGCAGCAGCCCCCAGTTTACCAGTCACAGCCGCAGTCATCCTTCGTTCATCGTCCCTATCAGCAGGGACAGTCTTGGAGGCGAGAGCAGCCTCACCAGCCACACCAGCAGCAGCACCCTCATACCTACTCCTCTCAGCAGTATTAGCATCAGTTCCAGCAGCCTCATTACTAGAGAGGCTACCCGTCGGGCTCTCATGGTCCACCATACGAGAGCCCCGCCTTGGACGACATAGCCCGCCTCCTCACGGACCAGCAGGCTACTTTCAGACGGGAGATGGACGAGTTCCGCCAGGAGATGCGGGACATCGTGAGAGGGAACGTCGCCATCCCTGCCCAGATAGAGCCGAATCCCAACAGCCTGAAGCGGAAGTCTGAGCAGGTAGTTTGTACTGAGTATACCACTCCTAGTGATACATTTGGTGATATGACTGGATATCTGTTTGATACTGATTTTGTCACACTTAGGAGCGGTAGGATGCCAGCAGGCGGCGCTTCGTCTGAGCGACAGCATGAGGATACACCTAGAGCGCCAGATGAGGAGGAGGAGAGCGGTACTGAGGCCACTCATGATGATGACGGTGGTACTGAGGCCACCAAGGATGCTGATTCCACACGTGGTACTGAGGCCGCGAGATGTCCAGCAGAGCCAGCCGATGGTGGTACTGAGGCCACCAGAGTTCATGTAGAGAGATCTGTTGTTTTTCCTTCACTTGATGTATCTCTGAACAGTTCTGTGAATAAAGGAAAGGGTTTACTTTCTTCTGGTCCCATTGTGGTGCATGATGTATGTGTGGATCCGGTCGTCGAACCGCCTAGACCCTTTTCTAGTCCTTCATCTGAGAAGGACCCAGTGATCCCCTTCCCGAGAGCCCTTCAGATGGGGAAGGGGATGAAAAAAGAAAAAGATCCAAAAAAGAGAGAGCAGGAGGAGTTCAGCCAGAGCATGATCGACAGATTCCATATACAGCTGACCCTTCAGGAGGCTTTGCAGCACATCCCCCTTCTTCAACGATCGTTGAGAGATAGGACCACAGTTAGGAGGAGGAGGAGGAACCACCATTCAGAGATTCATGTGCTGACGAAAGCCACGTGTTTCACGATCCAGAACCGTCTGCCGGCCAAGAGGCCAGATTCAGGAGCCCCTTATGTTAGATGTCATATCAGTGAGCAGAGGTTTGACCGTACTCTATTGGATAGCGGATCGTCGATCAACGTCCTTCCGGTAGCCCTTCTCGACCGCTTCGAGTTGGGCACTCTTTGACAGAGCAGGACAATCCTTCAGTTTGTTGATAGATCTGTCAAGAGGCCGAAGGGGTTGTTGCGAGACGTTGTCGTCACTATTCAGGGTTTGCAATTCCCCGTGGACTTTGTAGTGTTGGACATGGAGATCCCTGATTCAGTAACAGATACCCCTATCATTTTAGGTCGCCCGTTCTTGGCCACAGCCAAGGCAGTGACCGACCATGATAGCGGGATGGTATACTTTCGCGTCGAGGGTGAAAGTATACAAATAGAGACGGTCGAGGACTACAGAGCCAAAGAGAGATCATGCTCAGAGACCACTTTCAGATACAGAGCAGCTGACAGATGCAGGGCTAGACATCCACCAGGACTGTGACATTGTGATCACAGATGATGAGGCAGTTTGGGCAGACCCTGCAGCACAGGCCATCCTCTCATTTTCAGACACCGCTGATGCAGAGATGACAGCAGAGGAGAGCTTGGAGAGCACATTCCTAGTTCAAGATACTACAGAGGCAGCAGAGCCGGTTCTCGACCGTGACACAGAGTTCAGTTACGGTGGTACTGAGGCCACCTTGTGTGACGGTGGTACTGATGCCACCTTGTTTGATGCAGATCCCTCGGATTCAGAGTCTGATTGGGCATATTGTGATAACTACATGCCAGACCTGATTTCCACTGAACCTACAGTTGAGGAGGAGGTAGATGCCGAGCAGATCAGAGATAGTTCAGTTGAGCAGCCTTCTCCAGATCCAGTTTGCGAGAGTACACTTTCAGTCTCCCGGACAGATTTGGCAGCATACACGCGTCTTCTTTCGAAGCCAGATTTGCCAGCGCCCAGTTGTCCAGAGCTGAAGCCACTTCCTTCGTCGCTGAAGTATAGATTCCTTGCGGGTGAGCATGAGATGTACCCAGTCATTATCTCAGCCGATTTGACTGGAGAGCAGGAATCCCGTCTGATGGGGGTTCTTGAAAAGAACCACAAGGCAATAGGATGGAGCGTAGCAGATCTCCATGAGATTAGTCCGGCCCTGTGCTCCCACCATATCTATCTCGAGGATGAGGTAAAGCCGTCGCGTGAGTTCCAGCGGCGGCTGAACCCAAACCTGAGAGAGGTTGTCATGAAGGAAATTTCGAAATGGTGGAGCGCCGATTTTATCTATCCCATATCCGACTCCAAGTGGGTCAGCCCTTTGCATGTGGTGCCCAAGAAGACGGGCATCACTACAGTGATTAGCGAGTCTGGAGAGGAGATTACTACACGAGTACCCACTTCTTGGCGGTTCTGTGTTGATTACAGGAGACTCAACCAGGCCACCAAGAAGGATCATTTCCCCCTGCCCTTTATTGATCAGATTATCGAGAGACTGGCAGGGAAGAGCCATTATTGTTTTCTGGATGGGTACTCGGGCTACAACCAGGTGGCCATCGCTCCTGAGGATCAGGAGAAGACCACCTTTACCTGTCCCTTCGGCACATACGCCTTCCGACGCATGCTATTTGGGCGATGCAATGCCCCTGCGACTTTTCAGAGATGCATGCTGTCAATTTTTTCGGACATGGTAGGGGAGTGCTTAGAGGTCTTCATGGATGATTTCTCGGTTTACGGCGACGGATTCGACTCCTATCTTGACTGCCTAGACCGAGTACTTCAGCGATGTATTGAGGTCCGCTTGGTTCTTTCTTGGGAGAAGAGTCACTTTATGGTGACTCAAGGGACGGTGCTTGGCCACATCATCTCCAACAGGGGCATGGAGGTTGATCCGGCCAAGGTTGATTTCATTAGAAAACTCACACCACCGTCCAATTTGTGGCAGTTACGGTCTTTCTTGGGGCACGTCGGTTTCTATCGGCGGTTCATCCGTGATTTCAGTAGAGTTGCCCGACCGTTGATTGACCTGCAGATGAAAGACACCGAGTTCCTTGTCGATGACAAGTGTCTTTCGTCCTTTGATACTCTCATGCAGTGCATTTTTGAGGCTCCTGTCCTCCAGCCACTAGATTGGTCTCTCCCATTCGAGATCATGACGGACGCCTCCGATTTTGCCGTGGGGGCTGTGCTGGGACAGAGGAGGGATGGAGTTCCATTTGCTATCCACTATGCTAGCCGCACCTTGGATTCCGCCCAGCGGAATTATACAGTCACAGAGAAGGAGATGCTAGCAGTAGTGTTCGCCCTATATAAGTTCAGATCGTACATCATTGGATCTAGAGTGACTGTGTATACTGATCATACCGCCATCCGATACCTCATGGCAAAGAAGGATGCCAAGGCCAGACTGACTAGATGGATCCTTCTACTCCAGGAGTTCGACATTGAGATTAAGGATAAGCCTGGAGTCAAGAATGTGGTGGTGGATCATCTCTCCCGTTTAGAGCAGCCTGAGGAGTCTGAGCAGATTGATCCCATTTGTGAGACCTTCCCAGATGAGGCGATCCTTGCTATCGCCTCACTCCCGTGGTATGCCGATATTGTGAACTTTCTTGTTGCTAAGAAAGTCCCACAAGGTTGGCCTAGACAGAGGCTTGAGACCTTCCTCGCGAAGGCCAAGTCTTACCATTGGGAGGATCCCATCCTTTTACCACGAAGGAGGGGATAGTGTCTGGCATAGGTGCATCCCTCAGGATGAGCACCATAGAGTCCTCACTTACTGCCACAAGCTTGAGGCAGGAGGACATCACTCTGGGAGGAGAATGGCACAGAAAGTGCTCCAATCTGGCTTGTGGTGGCCTACCCTCTTCAAGGACTCTGATGAGTTCGTGAAGAGGTGTACTGACTGTCAGAGGATGGGCACTTGTGGACAGCGTGATATGATGCCGATGCAGCCCATTCACTTCTGTGAGGTTTTTGACGCATGGGGCATCGATTTCATGGGTCCATTACCTAAGAGTCAGGGATTTGAGTACATTCTGTTGGCCATTGACTATGTTAGTCATTGGGTTGAGGCTATCCCCGCCCGAGCCGCTGATGCGAGGATAGATTTTTGAGGAAGCACATCATCATGCGGTTCGGGGTACCCTCGAGTATTGATTTCAGATGGGGGGTCTCATTTCATCAACGACCAGGTGAAGGCACTTGCTAGTGAGTTCGGCATAGACCATCGAGTTGCCACTCCATACCATCCACAGACAAATGGTCTAGCCGAGGTCTCGAACAGGGAGATCAAGACTATTTTGCAGAAAGTTGTCCGCCCTGACCGAAAGGATTGGTCCCAGCTTTTGGACTTGGTCTTATGGGCATATAGGACGTCTTTCAAGACACCATTGGGCACATCTCCCTTTCGCCTAGTTTATGGCAAGCCATGCCATTTACCTGTTGAGTTGAGGCACAAGTCACTTTGGGCAGTCACGGATATTCTTTTAGATCCAGATAGTGTAGGAGACCAGAGGAGGGCAGAGTTAGCAGCCTTGGGAGGAGCTTAGAGATACAGCCGTCTCAAACAACCTACAGTATAAGGAGAGAGTGAAAGAATGGCATGATTCTCATATCAGCCACAAGCATTTTGAGCCTGGACAGAGAGTATGGTTGTTTGATGCGAGGCTTCGTCTATTTCTAGGGAAGCTACAGAGCAAATGGAAGGGACATTATCTTGTGAGAAAGGTACACGACAACGGTAGCATTGATATATCCGAGTTGTCTTCTGAGAGTACCTTTCGAGTGAACGGCCAGCGGCTCAAGCCATTTCTAGATCATGAGCCGCGGGTCGTTGATGTTGCCCCATATTTTACTTTACGTGAGATGTGGTCTCTTGACTCACATCTATTGCATCTCACGCCTGATTATCACTGTTCTTCCGACTTGTATAGATCCAGTTGTCTATATCACTCTATTCTTTAGTCCCACATCCCTTTTCTCATCTTATGATTATGCTATACTTAGGGTGTACTTTACCCTAAGTATAGGGGGGATGTCGGACCTGCAGGTATTCTTTTCATTCTTTCTGCCCCTGTTTTGCTGTCTATACTTAGGGATATTTTACCCTAAGTATAGGGGGGGCAGACTCCATTCATTCTTCACTCGGATTTCCCTTCATGTACAGCTTGCTATACTTAGGATTAGTTAATCCTAAGTATAGGGGGAAACCACTGAGTTCTCCTCATTCTATTCATTCATTCATTTCTGTGCCTATCCATTCCTTTTCACTTCACTTTTACTAAGCACGAGTTATGTCTTCTTTATCGCTCTTGATCACTCTGAGGACATCGTTCGAGCTAAGTATAGGGGGGGTGTGTGTATATTTCATATATACTTTAGCCATAACTCGTACTTTGTGTGAGTGTGTTAATAAATAAAATGGCTAAAAATCCCACAAAAATCACAAAAATTAAAAAAATTTTCCTGTACTTAATCATTCTTTTATTGCACATACATAGCTAGTGTACAAAATTATTTTTGTAAAAATGTTTTCAAAAAAAAAGTTTTTGTATAAAGTTTGTGTAAATATGTTCTTATCAAAATTATGTATATAGTACAAAATTTTTCCAAAATGTTTTGAAAATCAAAAGTTTGCAAAAATCTTGTGTAAATGTTTGTAAATACTTTTGCAAAACTTGCACTTCATGCATTCATCTATTCATGATTTCAAAACATTTTTCAAAAATTTTGCACGATTGTTAATATGTGTAAATAGCATCTTTGTGTATATATGTATATAATTTTTCCTGGATGATAGTTGACATTTAAACTAGCCTGGAATTAAATTGAGAAATGGAGCTTGATTAAGATGTTAATCCACCTAATTCTAAGAGGAACCTTATAGGGCTTAGGGTTAAGGCTTTTCAGGTCCATAAGGACTTAATTCTTTGAGTCCACTAGGCTATGAGCATATGTCGTCTTGATGAGCCTAAGTAGAGCACTTAACAACACACACATGACTCTTAGAGACAATGGCTTGACTTGCACCAGCACCTTACACATAGCACTCCACGGATGAGGTGGTGAGGAGGCAGTTTCCTTTGGCTTGGGGTAGCATATGGGGGTAGTACTTCTAGGCGGAACCTCTCTTCTTCTACTAGTGAAGGAAGTGCGTCTCAACTTGGTCTAGTGGTGATGAAGGCTAAAGACAGAAGCCGTGGGTTGCAATAAAGCTTCAAAAGAGGGATAGTCTACTGGCTCAAGAGGAAATTTCTTGTATATATGCTGCACCATGTAGATATGTTGTACAAAGGCACTTGAAAAAAAAATGCAAAATGCAAAAAGAACTCCAAAAAAGTGGTGGGTCGGATAGAAAATTTAATAACCCCACCGGAGTATATATAGTCAAATAAAGCAAAAGCTTATGGTATCCATGTTACATCTCATGAAGCTTGCAGCGGGAGACTTAGCTACACTGGTTGAGCTTCCAAAAGTCTATACTTCTTCCCCCTCTTCTTGAGCCGGCTGCACTTGAACTTAGAAGGGAATACCCCGCTTCTCGAGGAAAGAGTTGCTAGACTGAGGCATTAGAGTTACCAGGTTGAGGGAGGTTGTTTCTTTGTTACTTCTGAGGTGGGGAGCTACATATCACTTACACTGCATGGAAAGATTCATGGTCATTAGAGTTTGTGTATGTAGACTTGTTCTGATCTGGTTTATTGAGGAGTCTTGTCCATAGATAGGTGGAACTTAGCGACTGTTGAGTTTTAAGCTTAAGTCTAAATAAGGTTCCGACACATTAATAATCCAAAGATCTGATCGAGCTCCATATTTCAATTTAATGAAGGAAAGTTTAATATTCAACCTTGATCCATGTATATTCCTCTCTTTTTCTTTTTCTTTCTTTCTTTTTCACTTCTTTTTCAAATAAGTGTTTGCTAAGGGACTAGCAAAAGTTAAGTATAGGGGGTGATGAATACCCATTCATCACTCTTTATTCTTATATTTTAGCTACAAAAACCTTTGCAAATGCATGTATATTCATGTAAATACAAATAATTATCAAAAGCATGCATTGTATAAAGTTTAATAATAATTAGCATGTTTTTGTGCAAAAATAAAAGAATAAAGAGTAAAAAGAAAAAGAGGGAAATATTTAGAATAAATATTGAGCAACCTAACCTAAGGGAGGGCTAAGGATGGGCCTGACCGCATAAAAACCAAAGTAGAGGGAAATAGGGGTTCATGTGTGTAAATATTTATGTAAATAAAATAAAAGTATTTTCCTCACAAAAATAGACTCAAATTGGCTTGTAAATATTTGTATATATTTATAAAGATAAAAAAAAGATAATAATAGAAAAATTAAAAAGAAAACAAAAACATCACTCTTGTATATAGTCATCATGTATATAAAACATCCATCTTTTATTTATTTAGCCTTATAAATAAATAAAATTAATTTCCAAAAATTTTGTAAATATTCTATATGATATGATAAAAACAATTAAAACAAAAACAAAATAAAAAGAACAAAATTAAAAAAAATACTATTGTAAATAGACCATGTATATAAATGTACATATGTATTTATTTCACCTATGTATATAAATAATAAAAATAAAATAAAAATATCTGTTTATTCCTAATTTTATGATATAAATAAATAAAATATAAAATGGGAATAAAATTGTATCAAAATAACAAATTAAAAATCAAAATTAAAATCCTATATATTGTATATATACCTAGATATATAACCCTACTAAATAAATACCTTATTTTACTTGGAAAAATTAATTAAAAATCACAAAAAAATAGAAAAAATTAAAATAAAAATATTTCATGTTTTGACTTTTTAATAATTCGACCATTTGATATTTTTAATTGAATTTTCAAATCTCTGCCACGTGGCCTTCACCCATTGGCCCTGGGGATTGTTGACCGCCAAGTCAACTGCCCCCCCCCCCCCAGGACCACTTCCCACGGGTTAGGCGCCCGACCCGACTTCCCCCTATTTTAGCGCCTAAACCCGATTCCCTCTCGCCTAAACCCCGGGTCCGAATTGATCCTGATATATCCGATACCCTCGCCGGAGCCACCGCCTCGAGATCCGCGCTTCAGAATGCCTTACCCGCGCTCTTCTTCCCGGACCCTCCACCGTATATAATCCCATCTCTGCCACCTCCATTCGCATCTTTGGCCATTCGTTCCACCCCCCCCCCAGTGAGCACCAGTGCGTGCGTGAGAGTGACAACTCACTCCAGGTGCTGTCGAAGCGAGGAGAGGGAGTGGATACCACTAATCCGGCGAGTACCACCGCCGTGCTCCGCCCAGAGCGAGAGGTCGAGCCTCGGAGGTCGACGCTCCATGAGGCGAGGACCCAGAGCTTCGCAAGCTCACCCCCAGTCCATTCCTTCACCCAGGTAGACCCGTTGTCCTTTCTTTTTCTTCGATTTTCGATTATCCCTAATCCGCCGCTCCGCCGTTCACCATTGATTCCTATCGCGTCCGACCACCGTTCGACCATCGGGCTGTGCCATAGCCTTCGCCTTCTTCTCGCACACGTTCTGCACCCCTCCATCCAACCCAGCTCGCACAGGAGCTGGGGTTCGAGCTCCTCTGTCCGCACCCTCGCCGGAGCTTGCCCATCTCGACCCTCCGACCATCTTCACCCCGCCTAACCGGGTCGAGGCAGTTTGCCCTCGACCCGCGAGCTGTCTGGTCTATTTTGCAGGTTCATCCAAGCCCATCTGAGGGCTTGGACCATTGGGTCCAGAAGCTTCACCTCCGCCGACCTCGCCGGAGCTCTCCAGAGCTCGGCTGGGTCATCGGAGGATACAACTCGACGCGGAGGCGCCCGACGATTCTTCGCCGATCACCAGAGCCCCGAGCGTACTGGGCCGGCGAAGTTCGCCGGCCACCTGTTCTTCGAGGACCTCCAGCTACCGTCAGATCAGCCTCAGAGCTCCAGATCACATCCTGACCGTTCATTTGTGGAGCTTCAGCTACCGTCAGATCAGCCTCAGAGCTCCAGATCACATCCTGACCGTTCATTTGCGGAGCTGCAGCTAGCGTCCGATCAGCGGAGGACTGATCCCAGTCGTTGATACAGCGAGGCTTCGTCCACTACGCACGACGACCGTCCGATCTCCACGTGGAAAGCCAGCGCCCGTTCGATCCGGCCAAGCAGTTCAAGGTCACAGGCGCCACCTGATCCTCACCGTCAGATTCCCCACGTGGCGCCCATCCAGCCGTCTCCGTTAATAAAGGGTAATTTACCCTTAGGCCCTCCTTTTATTTTATTTAGCAATTAGTCCTGTAAATATTTAGTGTAGTTGTTTTTTTGGTACAATTGCATAGAGGACCCTACACTTTATTTTCTTCGCACTTATGCCCCTGTATGGTGTAGCACGTGCTTCGACACGTGGCTTTCTGGGATTTTTGCATTTAATGCCTTGTAGTTCTGAGATGTTATGGATTGAATGAAAACTTTTGAGTATTTGCATTTATACCCCTGTACGTAGAGTAATTGTGCATGTGCGTTTATTCTTGGGTTATTTGCAAGACTAGCCCTCGGACTTTTGGTACCTGTTACCAAAAGGTCCTAGGACTTAGTTTTTATCACATTTAGGTCCCTGAATGCCCCGGGCGCGCGCTTTGCACGTGTTTACCTGGGTATTTTGCACCCGACCCCCCAGAACTCTTGGTATTTACACTTAGGTCCCTATGCACAATGCCTCCTCTTTATTTTTGAATAAAATAGCAAACCTACTCCAAATCCAATGAAAATTGGACACATGGCTCCTGCCATTGTGTAAATTTTTCTGGAATTTTTGGAGATATTTTTATGTTGATTTGATATTTTTTTAAAATTCAAAAACACGTATTTTCTCTACTGTTTAACTTTGAAAATCACAAAAAATAATAAAACTCATCTAAAAATTACAAAAAAAAGTACCTAATGTTTTTTTGGCTTGATTGATTTTCTAGCCAATTTTGGCTATTTTTCATTATCTAAAACACCTAAAAATTAAAAACCACTAAAAAATTCTTAAAAAATTTAATAAATAATTTAAAAATCCAAAAATAATAATTTAGGTGCTCAATTTTTCCTTGTTTTATTCTCTATACAGGAAAAATACCTCCAGGTTTATTGGGGACTTTTAGATATTTTATCTAAGTCCCTCAAGCTCGGCTGGACAGTACCTTCTTTTTCATTCACTGTTTGATTTTTAGAAAATTAAATAAACATCAGAAAAATCTCAAAAATTCGTTAAAAATAGTAAAAATTATAAAACACACAAAAATATTTTTTTCTGGAATTTTTGCTTGAATTTTGATACATTAAATAAATAGTTGAATTTCTCGCTTTCCTTGTTTTCTTTAGTTTCTTAATTAATTAAAAATCCAAAAAAAATATAAAAACCCTAAAAACCACCAAAAATACCCCTTTTCTTCTCTTTCCTTCGATTTTTGACTACTTCATAGGCCGCAAGGCCATTACGTGCTCCTTGAGTTCGACCCTGGTCGCTATACCAGGTTAATAAAATAGCAAGACCGCTAGCTTGTTTTGAGTGATTTTATCTTATATTGGTGGTCTATTTTTCTTGATTGATCGAGTCCGAGTGATTGAGGTCGCGACGACTATTTAGCACCTTTACCTCAGTCGCTTGTTCGGTCATCAACGGGCGACCTAGAATGATGGGGGTATCGGTCACTGACTCAGGGATCTCCATGTCCAACACTACGAAGTCCACGAAGAATTGCAGCCCTGAATCATGACGACAACGTCTCTAAGCAACCCCTTCAGCCTCTTGACAAATCTATCAGCAAAGTGAAGGATTGTCCTGCTCTGTCGGAGAGTGCCCAACTCGAAGCGGTCGAGAAGGGCTGCCGGAAGTAGGTTGATCGACGATCCGCTGTCTAATAGAGTACGGTCGAACCTCTGCTCACTGATATGGCATCTGACATAAGGGGCTCCTGAATCTGGCCTCTTGGCCGGCAGACGGTTCTGGATCGCGAAACAAGTGGCTTTCATCAGCACATGGATCTCTGAGTGGTGGTTCCTCCTCTTCCTCCTGACTGTGGTCCTGTCTCTAAGGGAACGCTGAAGAAGAGGGATATGTTGCAAAGCCTCCTGAAGAGTCATCTGAATGTGAAACCGATCTATCATCTGCTGGCTGAATTCTTCCTGATCTCTCTTTTTTGGATTTTCTTTTTTCTTCCCCTTCCCCATATGAAGGGCTCTAGGGAAGGGGATCACAGGGTCCTTCTCAGATGAAGGACTAGAAAAGGGTCTAGACGGTTCGATGACCGGATCCACAAACACATCATGCACCACAGTGGGACCAGAAGAAAATAAACCCTTTCCTTTATTCACAGAAATGTTCCGAGATACATCAGAAGTAGGAAAAACAACATGAATCTCAGAAGACTTGGTGGCATCAGCACCACCATCGGCTGGAAGACTCGCGGCGTCAGTACCGCGCTCTGGCTCGGCAAAATAGGTGGCCTCAGTACCACCTTCTCCATCTGGTGAAATGGTGGCTTCAGTACCGCCGGTGAGATCAGCATCCGTGGTGGCGTCAGTACCACCGTCATCATCTCTAGCGGCCTCAGTACCGCTCTCCTCCTCGTCTGGTGTTCTGGAAGTATCCTCGTGGCGTAGCTCAGACGAGGCACCGCCTGCTGGCATCCTTCCTCTCCTATGTGTGACAAAGTCAGTATCAAAAAGATATGCAGACATATCACCAAAAGTATCACTAGGAGTGCCATACTCAGTACAAACTACCTGCTCAGATTTCCTCTTCAGATTGTTGGGGTTCGGCTCAATCTGGACAGGGATGGCGGCCTTCCCTCTCACGATGTCCCGCATCTCCTGGCGGAACTTGTCCATCTCTCATCGAAAAGTAGCCTGCTGCTCTGTGAGAATGCGGGCTATATCATCCAAGACAGGGCTCTCATGGGAACCCGACGGGTAGCCTCTCTGGTAGTGAAGCTGCTGGAACTGCTGATGTGGTTGAGAGGGGTAAGTGTGTGGCTGATGCTACAGCTGGTGAGGCTGATCACGTCTCCAAGAATGTCCCTACTGATGGGGACTGATGAATACCCATTCATCACTCTTTATTCTTCTATTTTAGCTACAAAAACCTTTGCAAATACATGTAGATATGTGTAAATACAAATAATTACCAAAAGCATGCATTGTGTAAAAACCTATAATTAGCATGTTTTTGTGCACAAAATAAAAGAATAAAGAGCAAAAAGAAAAAGAGGGAAATATTTGGAATAAATATTGAGCAACCTAACCCAAGGGAGGGCTCAGCATGGGCCTGACCGCATAAAAGCCAAGTAGAGGGAGATAGGAGCTCATATGTATATATTTGTAAATAAATAAAACCTTATATTTTCCTCACCCAAAAAGATGTTTGTCCATATTGTGTGTATAATTTAGAAACTATTAAAAAAAAATAAAAAGATAAAAATCAAAAATTCAAAAATACTCTTCCTTCACCATGTGTATTAACCATCATCTTGTATTTATTTAACCTTGTAAATAAATTCAATTATTTTCTAGACTTTTTGTAAATATTCTATGTTACATATTGTAAATATATAAAATAACAAGAAACAAAACAAAAATCAAATAAAAATTACAAAATTGAAAATACAAAAATACATTGTATAAATACCATGTATATAAATGTATTCAACCATTTATTTCACCCTTGTATATAAGTGATAAAAATAAAATAAAAATATTCTTTTATTCCTCATTTTATCTTGTAAATAAATAAAATACAAAATGAGCATAAAAATACATAAAAATAACAAATAAAAAATCAAAAATAAAAATCCATATAGTGTACATACACCTATATATATAGCTACCCTATTTTTATTTCCAAAAAATTAATTAAAAATCACCAAAAAATAGAAAAAAATAAAAGAAAAATATTTCATGTTTTGAGTTTTCTTTAATTCGGCCTATTTCTACCCTAAAATAAATAAACAAAAATCCACTACACGTGGCCGCTCCTGATTGGTCCACGGGGGAATGTTGACCCCGGTCAACTCCCCCGCGGACTCCTTCCTTTTCTGGAAGATGCGTGCCGCGCCTCCTTCGCCGATTTATCCACGCGTCTCCAGGCTGTCACCCACTCAACCCCCGTGCTCGGATTCTTCGCCGTTCATCCCTCTCCCTCGCCGGATCTTCCGCCATCAAATCCACGCTTTCCATCGCCGTCGAGCCTCAACCCTAAACGCCCCTGTCACCATTTATATCCAGACCTCCGCCGCCTCCGCGCCCCATCTTTGGACCATCTCCTTCTTCCCAGTGACCTCCATTGGCACCGCAAGAGTGACAGCGAGCGTTTGCCTTTGTTGCAGTGAGGTGAGGAGGCGTATCCTTTGATCCGGCGTACTTCGCCGTCCTTGCTCCGCCGCCGGCGTTGAGCATCGAGCTTCAGGCCTTGACGCCCTTCGAAGCTACGACCCGGAGTTAGCCACGCTCCAGCACAGTCTACTGCAGCCACCAGGTAGCCGATTCGACCTTCCATTTAGCGTAATTTTCGATTTCGCCCAATTCATATCTCCGACGCATTTCTCCGATTCCGACCATCTCGCGCTACATCCCGACCATCCGACCCGATCATCATCTCCGCCGTATCCTCACGCACCTTCTACGCACTTTCACTCAACCCAGATCGCACAGGATCTGGGAGTCGAGCTCCACCGTCTTCGCCTCGCCGGAGCTCCTCCGCCCCACCGCACCGTTCACCTTCACCCCGTCTTCTTGGGTCGAGGCATTTTGCCCTCGACCCGCGAAGCTTCTTGTCCACTTTGCAGGTCCGAAGGAGGTATCTGAGCCTCCAGTCCATTCAAGACCAGAGCTTCGCGCCACCAGGCCTCGCCGGAGCCCCTCCTGGGCTCGGTTGGGCCCTTGGCCACCACCAGCAGCTGCGGGACAGTCCAGCGGAGCTTCTCCGATCATTTGCAGCAGCTGAGGAGGGGTGTAGCGCACGCAGGAGGCCGGCGAAGTTCGCCGGCGTCGAGTTCTTCCTCCATCTTCCAGAGCCGTCCGATGGAGCCCTCGCTCCAGTTCTGATCCCAGCCGTCGATCTGTAGAGGAGCAGCAGCCGTTGATCCATCTGAGGATCTCATCTGGACCGTCGCACCCGAGGAGAGAGGCGCAGGAGCCCAGCACCGCTTGATCTTCCACGTGGCCTCCCTCGGACCGTCGATCGAGCCCAAGAGCCGAAGAAGTAAAGCGCCACCCGTTCCTAGCCGTCAGATCACCCACGTGGCGCACATCCGACCGTCGGTGAATAAAGGGGTAAATATCGTAGGGCCCCCTCGTAGTTTGTTATTTTCGTTTAAGTCCTGTAATTTTTAATTCAAGTTGTTTATTTTCTGGAACATTTGCATCAAGGACCTCGTTCTTAATTTTATTTGCATTTATACCCCCGCCAGTAGAGAACCACGTGCTTCGTCACGTGTTACTTTGGGATAATTGCATAAGACCCCTTGTAGTTCTGGATGTTATTCATTGAATAAAAAGTTTTGTTTATTTGCATATATACCCCTGTGAGCCTTGATTATGCGCATGTGCGTTTTATTTTGGGTAAATTGCAATTAAGCCCCCTGGACTTTTGATACGAGTTATCAATAGGTCCTTGGGACTTATTTTTCTTGCAAATTGGTCCTTGAGTGCCCCAGGCACGTGCTTGGCACGTGTTTTGCTGGGTATTTTGCACCAGGACCCCAGAACTTTTGGGTATTTGCACATTGGTCCTTGTGCACAGTGCCCCACCTTTATTTTTGAATAAAATATCAAACGACCTCCAAATCCAATGAGATTTTGACACATGGCTCCTGCCATGGTGTAGGAATTTCTATGATTTTTGGGGACATTTTTGATTTCAATTATTATTTTTAAAAATTCAAAAACCCTTATTTTTGCTACTGTTTGACTTTAAAAATACCAAAAAAATCTAAAAACTCCACCAAAAATTCTAAAAAAGTTAGGTATTGTTTCTTGCTTGTTGTGTGATTTTCTAGCCAATTTTGGCTACTGTTCATCAATTAAAAAGCCTAAAAATTGAAAAACCCCTAAAAACTCATAAAAATTGTAATAAATAAATTAAAAATCCAAAAACAATAATTAGGGTGCCTAAATTTTCCTTATTCTTTCTAGATTATAGGAAAATTACCTTCAGGGCTTTTTGAGATCCAAAATTATTTTATTTTTGGGTCTTAAGCCCTGCTGGACAGTACCCTCTGTGTGTTGCATTGTTTGATTTTTAATAAATAATTTTACCATTAGAAAAATTCCAAAAATTCACCAAAAACAGTAAAAAACTTAAAAACCTAAAAACCAATTTTCTGGAATTTTTGCATTATTTTTGGAGTGTTGTATAAATTGTTGAAGTTCCCTTGTATTTACCTTCTCTCATTTTCTCATCATTTAAAAAATTCTAAAAAAAAAATATAAAAAACAAATAAAAACCATAAAAAAGACTCACTTGGATTTCTGACTACATCGTAGGCCGCAAGGCCAATCTGTGCTCCTTGTGTTCGACCCTGGGAGCTATACCAGGTTAATCCTATAGCTAGATCGCTCTATTGTGTGCTTGCTTGTTTTTATCTTATTTGAGTGATTGATTTTTCTTGTTGATCGATTTTTGAGGGATTGAGGTCGCAACGACCTGTTATTTATCTCCCTTGATCTCTCGTGATTTTTCGGTCATCAGAATGGCGCCGTTGCCGGGGAGCACGGCTTTGTAGTCAGTTTTCATTCTTCTATTTTTGTCTCTCTAGATTATAATTGTTTTCTGACACTCTCTCTCTTTCTATTTTTATGCGAGGTACTGCGTGGAGAACTTGGAGTACACTTTTTAAGGACCCGCACGGGAAGAAGAGCAGGAAGAGAGAGAGAGAAGAAGAGAGTTTTATTTCAGAGAGAGAGAGAGAACATTATTCTTGTAAAAACTTGGACTTGGACATTTGTGGACATTTGTACTCAGCGGGTCTGTTTCGCCGAGCACCGGTGTGCTCGGGGGACCCATTTGGATTTTCGCGGCTTTTATCGTGGTTTTGATAGCTAGCTGCCTTTTCCGGTGTTTCTCGCGGTTTTAGCCCCTAGATTTAGGAATTTCTGTTGATTGTGACGTAAATTTCTAAGGCCCAACACCTAATAGAATATCTGTTCCTATAGAACGTAATTGGACCTTAATAAAATTCACTGAAAAAAATTAGTCTAATTGGATTTGAGACCACGTGCCGTGAGGAGTCACATACAGCGCTGGCAGGACCCGTTGTGGCGGGCACCGAGTGACTCCCAAGATCGGACTACGGACTCGATTCGGTTAGCTAACTATTGTTCTTCACGATCAATAGAAGTTGCTCATCTAGGATTCGGTTTTTCCCGCTGCACCATTTAGGTAGTTTTATTCTGTCTTTAAATTCTGCGCGGATCACTTGCATGTAGAGTGCTGGAGACAAGGTACGCATTTCTTTCTCTGCATGCATCATTGATTTCTTCGCGCATCGGCTTTTTCGTCTTCTCCCTCTGTTTTTGACTTAATCATCAGGAGAATCGGAAAAACCGTTAGGCCGCTTGTATTTATTTTGAAAAAAATTAAAAAGAAAAACAAAAAAATTGGGACTGGATAACATTATTGACCCTAAAAGACACTCACATTAAAAATTTATCTTGGGGAGAGCAACCCCCTCATTGTATGGTTTGGATGCGCGAGAGAGTGACTCGTACCCTAGGTAGAACCCTCCGGTGTTATTTCTAGCTGACTACCGACTCTTCCGTGCGGGCCAGTCGGTTGGAGTAGCATCGGGTATCCTAACAGGTCACGTAAGCGCTCTGATATCTTGTATGTTCACCAAATAAAATCGACAAGATAAATTGACCGATCCTTCACGGTCTTCAGATTGTGTTGCGTTGGTGAACCGGGGGTTTGCTTTGCTATCATATTTTCTCCAGATCCCATCCGCTCAACTCGCCAAGATCAAGATGATGGGTAGACGATCTCTTAGGCAGCCTCTGGCTGCACTGCTTTCAGGCGCGTCTACTCCATCGTCTAGGTTGGCCCGTGAGAGTCGAGACCAGCTCTCCGGGCCCGAGTTCGATTCCACCCTGTTCCCCCTCGATCCCCTTTCTTCTGCTACTGAGAGACATGAGCCCGAGGAAAGACGAATTAATTTGACAGAACCTGAGTTAGGCTCATCTGATTTTGCAGACATCCCTATGGCTGGAGCCGGAAGTTCAGACGATCGCCAGCCCGAACATTTTGTCTTAGACCAGGGAGCGATTAACTCCACCCTGATCGCGTCCTTAGAGACAGTTCAGCAACAGTTACGCGATCAGGGGGCATTCATGATAGAGATGAGGAGGGAGTTGGAGAGACTCCGAAGAGAGCGAGACGAGCTGAGCGAGCCGGAAGACATCCCTGATGCTGATGCAGAGGCAGCAGCCGCAGCCGCAGCAGCGGCAGCCGCCGCCGCAGCAAGACCGATGCGGGAGCTTCACAACCCCGGATCTACACTGATGCACCAATGGGTGGTGATACCTGCTATCGTGGGGGATTTCAAGTTCCCTCCGAACACCCTGCAGATGCTTCCTCATTTTCACGGACTCGCCACTGAGGAACCCCACCTCCATCTCCAGGAGTTTTTGATGATCTGTAGCACTGTCCACGACCGTCGTGTGGACCAAGATACGATTCGGATGATGGCCTTCCCTTTTTCACTGGCAGATAGAGCAGCCGCCTGGCTGAAACATCTAGGGAAGTTTGTTTACACCTGGGAGCAGCTCCGCACCGAGTACTTGAATAAGTACTATCCACTCGGGCGGACGAATGCAGCAAGGTCCCTGATCAACAACTTCTCCATGCTCCCTAACGAGCAATTTCACGAGGCATGGGAGAGGTTCAGAGAGCTTCTGGATAGATGCCCACACCACGACATTTCGAAGCCGAACCTAGTTCAGAGCTTCTTCAGTGGGCTGACGCCAGAACTTCAGGGACTGGTGAATGCTTCTTGCGGCGGGTCCTACTTTGCCAAGGACCACAACCAAGTCTGGGCCATCTACGAAGAGATGGCAGAAAATTACATGGTGATGTCCCAGACTCGGTTGTACACACAGAGATCTCAGCAGCCGCCAGGACCCGTGCAGTATCAGCGGATAGCACGGGTTGATGCAGGTCCATCCAGTTCGTCCACAGTTGCAGCCGCACAGGCAGAGTCGGCCGCTGCGGACATGGGGATAATCAGCGAGAAGTTGGACCGCATGGAAATCATAGAGAAGAAGCAGCGCCAGGGCATAACTCAGATGGAGGAAATGGCACAAACTCTGAGCGACATGAAGACCCAGCTCTTGTGTCTTCAGGAGGCACAGACGGCTCCTCAGCCCCGTCTTCTGTCGCGAGGCGATTCCGGCGGCAGCCGCAGCTCGTCCCAGCGCTCCAGCTCCTTGCAGCAGCCTAGACAAGTTCACCTTGTACAGGCGGAGCCGTACCAGCAGCAGCAGCCCTCTTACCAGTCACCACCATCTCCAGACTTACAGATGGTGGTATATCAGCCGGATCAGCCTCTGGATGTACTCCCACCAGCCCCTTACGATGCTGAGCCGTTGATGGATGTCAACGGGATTTGGTATGACCGTCCTCAACCTGGAATCCGACGAGACCATCCCGGATTCAGGTGGGGGAATGGGGGTAACCAGTCCCAACAGCAGCCAGCCGGTCAGGGAGGGCAGTACTCCCAGCAGAGAGATCACCAGCAGCACCCAGCATACCAGCCATCTTCCTTCGTATCTCGTCCCTATCAGCAGCAGGGACAGAGTTGGAGACGTGAGCAGCAAGCTCACCAGCAGCAGCATCCATCCTCTTACCCCTCTCAGCCACAGCAGCACCAGGTCCAGCAGCCTCATTACCAGAGAGGCAACCCGTCGGGTTCCCATGAGAGCCCCGCCATGGATGATCTAGCCCGCCTCTTCACAGAGCAGCAGGCTACATTTAGACGGGAGATGGACGAGTTCCGCCAGGAGATGCGGGACCTGATGAGAGGGAAGGCCGCTATCCCTGCACAGATCGAGCCTAATCAGAATAACTTGAAAAGGAAATCTGAGCAGGTAGTTCACACTGAGCCTACCACTTCTAGTGACTCATTTGATGTTATCTCGTCGGATTTATTTGATGCTGATTTTGTCACACTTAGGAGCGGTAGAAGACCAGCAGGAGGCGCCTCATCTGAGCGACAACGCGAGGATCCATCTAGAGCGCCAGATGAGGAAGAGGAGAGCGGTACTGAAGCCGCACATCATGATGACGGTGGTACTGATGCCACCCGAGATGCTGATTCCACCGGCGGTACTGAGGCCGCCATTTCACCAGATCGAGGAGGTAGTACTGACGCCACCAGCAGAGCCGAGCCAGCCAGCGGTACTGAGGTCGCAAGACGTCTAGTTGTAGAGCCAGCTAGAGGTGGTACTGATGCCACCAACATTTATTCTGATAGAAATGTTGTCTTTCCTCGCATGAATGTATCTCGGAACTCTGATTTGAATAAAGGAAAAGGTTTAGTTTCTTCTGATCCCACTGTGGTGAATGATGTTTGTGAGGATCCAGTCATCGAATCATCTAGGCCTATTCCTAGTCCTTCATCTGAGAAGGATCCTGTGATCCCCTTTCCTAGAGCCCTTGAGTTGGGGAAGGGGAAGAAAAAAGAGAAAGATCCAAAAAAGAGAGAGCAGGAGGAGTTCAGCCAAGGCATGATAGACCGATTTCACATCCAGCTGACCCTCAATGAGGCTTTGCAGCACATTCCTCTTCTTCAGCGATCCCTAAGAGATAGAACCACAGTCAGGAGGAAGAAGAGGAGCAAGACCGCAGAAATCCATGTGCTGACCAAAGCCACGTGTTACGCGATCCAGAACCATCTGCCGACTAAGAGGCCAGATTTAGGGGCCCCGTATGTCAGATGTCAGATTAGCGAGCAGAGGTTCGACCGTACTCTCTTAGATAGCGGATCGTCGATCAACCTTCTTCCGGCAGCCCTTCTCGACCACTTAGAGTTGGGCACTCTTAGACAGAGCAGGACATACCTTCAGTTTGCTGATCGGTCTGTCAAGAGGCCAAAGGGGTTGTTACGAGACGTTGTCGTCACGATTCAGGGTTTGCAATTCCCCGTGGACTTCGTAGTGCTGGACATGGAGACCCCTGACTCGTTGACCGATTCCCCCATCATCCTCGGTCGCCCGTTCTTGGCCACAGCCAAGGCAGTGACTGACCATGACAGTGGGAAGGTATTCTTTCGCGTCCAGGGCGAGAGTATACAAATAGAGACGGTTAAGGACCACAGAGCCAGAGATAGATCCCGCTCACATGGCAGTACAGATTCAGAGCAGCTGACAGACACAGAGCCAGACATCCACCAGGACTGTGATTTTGTGATCACAGATGATGAGGCAGCGTGGGCAGATCCTGCAGCACAGACCATCCTCTCATATTCAGCCACAGCTGATGCAGAGATGATAGCAGAGGATAGTCTGGAGAGCACAGCCCTGGTTCAGGATACTATTGAGTCAGCAGAGTCGGACCTTGATCGCAACACGATTTCCAGTGATGGTGGTACTGATGCCACCTTGTCCTCCGGTGGTACTGATGCCACCGAGTCTGATATAGATCCCTCGGATTCAGAATCTGATTGGGCAGATTGTGATGATCAGATGCCAGATCTGGATCCACCTGAGCCTATAGATGAGGAGGAGGTAGAGGCAGAGCAGATTAGAGATAATGCAGAGGACCCGCCTTCTCCAGATCCAGTTTGTGAGAGTTCGTTATCATTCTCCCAGGCAAATTTGGCAGAATTGTCCGCATACACACATCTTCTTCAGAAGCCAGATTTGCCAGCACCCAGCTGTCCAGAGCTAAAGCCGCTCCATACTTCGTTGAAGTATAGATTCCTTGCGGGAGAGTCTGAGATGTACCCAGTCATCATCTCTGCAGATCTGACTGGAGAACAAGAATCCCGTCTGATGGAGGTTCTTGAAAAGAACCGCAAGGCAATTGGATGGAGCGTAGCAGATCTCCATGGAATTAGTCCCTCATTGTGCTCCCACCATATCTATCTCGAGGAAGGGGCGAAACCGTCGCGTGAGTTCCAGCGGCGACTGAACCCCAACCTAAGAGAGGTTGTTATGAAGGAAATATCAAAATGGTGGAGTGCAGATTTTATTTATCCCATTTCCGACTCCAAGTGGGTTAGCCCCTTGCATGTGGTGCCCAAGAAGACGGGCATCACGACTGTGATCAGTGAGTCGGGAGAGGAGATTGCTACACGGGTACCCACCTCTTGGAGGGTCTGTGTTGACTACAGGAGACTCAACCAGGCCACCAAGAAGGACCATTTCCCCCTGCCTTTTATTGACCAGATCATAGAAAGACTGGCAGGGAAGAGCCATTACTGCTTCCTGGATGGGTACTCGGGCTACAACCAGGTGGCCATCGCTCCTGAGGATCAGGAGAAGACCACCTTTACCTGTCCCTTCGGTACTTACGCCTTTCGACGCATGCCATTTGGGCTATGTAACGCCCCTGCGACTTTTCAGAGATGCATGTTGTCGATATTTTCGGACATGGTAGGGGAGTGTTTGGAGGTCTTCATGGACGACTTCTCGGTTTACGGCGACGGATTCGATTCCTGTCTTGACTGCCTAGACCGAGTGCTCCAGCGATGTATTGCTACCCGCTTGGTTCTGTCTTGGGAGAAGAGTCACTTCATGGTGACTCAAGGGACGGTGCTTGGCCACATCATCTCCAACAGAGGCATGGAGGTCGATCCGGCCAAGGTCGATGTCATTAGGAAACTCACACCGCCGTCCAATCTGAAGCAGTTACGGTCGTTTCTGGGGCACGTTGGTTTTTATAGGAGATTCATTCATGATTTCAGCAAGATTGCCCGACCGTTGACTGACCTTTTGACGAAAGACACCGAGTTCCTTGTTGATAACAAGTGTCTTTCATCTTTTGAAACTCTCCAGCAATGTGTTATTGAGGCTCCTGTCCTTCAGCCACCCGATTGGTCTCTCCCATTCGAGATCATGACGGACGCCTCTGATTTTGCCGTAGGGGCAGTGCTAGGACAGAGGAGGGATGGAGTTCCATTTGCGATACACTATGCTAGCCGCACATTGGATTCCGCCCAGCGGAATTATACGGTCACAGAGAAGGAGATGCTAGCAGTAGTATTTGCCCTAGATAAATTCAGATCATATATCATTGGATCTAGAGTGACTTTGTATACTGACCACACCGCCATCAGGTACCTCATGTCAAAGAAGGATGCCAAGGCCAGACTTACTAGATGGATCCTTCTACTCCAGGAGTTCGACATTGAGATCAAGGATAAACCTGGAGTCAAGAATGTGGTGGCGGACCATTTATCCCGATTAGAGCAGCCTGAGGATTCTGAGCAGATTGATCCCATTTGTGATACCTTCCCAGATGAGGCGATCCTTGCTATCGCCTCACTCCCATGGTACGCTGATATTGTGAACTTTCTCGTTGCTGGGAAAGTCCCACAAGATTGGCCGAAGCAGAGGATTGAGACCTTCCTTGCGAAGGCCAAGTCTTACCACTGGGAGGATCCCATCCTTTACCACGAAGGAGGGGATAGCATCTGGCGTCGGTGTATTCCTCAGGAGGAGCATCATAGTGTCCTCACTTACTGCCATAAGCTTGAGGCAGGAGGACATCATTCTGGGAGGAGAACGGCACAGAAAGTGCTCCAATCCGGCTTGTGGTGGCCTACACTCTTCAAGGACTCTGATGAGTTCGTGAAGAGGTGTACTGACTGTCAGAGGATGGGCACTTGTGGACAACGTGATATGATGCCGATGCAGCCCATTCACTTCTGTGAGGTTTTTGACGCATGGGGCATCGATTTCATGGGTCCATTCCCTAAGAGTCAGGGATTTGAGTACATTCTGTTGGCCGTAGATTATGTTAGTCGTTGGGTTGAGGCTATCCCCGCCCGAGCCGCAGATGCGAAGACAGTTTGCAGATTTTTGAAGAAGCACATCATTACGCGGTTCGGGGTTCCTCGAGTTCTTATTTCTGATGGGGGGTCTCATTTCATCAACGACCAGGTGAAGGCACTTGCTAGAGAGTTCAGTATAGACCATCGTGTTGCCACACCATACCATCCACAGACGAATGGTCTAGCTGAGGTGTCGAATAGGGAGATCAAGAATATTTTACAGAAAGTCGTCCGCCCTGACCGAAAGAATTGGTCACAGCTTTTGGACTCGGTCTTGTGGGCATATCGGACATCTTTCAAGACTCCATTGGGTACATCTCCCTTTCGCCTCGTTTATGGCAAGCCGTGCCACCTACCAGTGGAGCTGAGGCACAAGTCACTCTGGGCAGTTACAGACATATTGATGGATCCAGATGGTATAGGAGACCAGAGGAGGGCAGAGTTAGCCGCCTTGGAAGAGCTTAGAGATGCAGCTTTCTCAAACAGCCTACATTATAAGGAGAAAGTCAAAGAGTGGCATGATTCTCATATCAGCCACAAGCATTTTGAGATTGGACAGAAAGTATGGATGTTTGATGCAAGGCTACGACTATTTCCAGGGAAGCTACAGAGCAAATGGAAAGGACCCTATTTGGTCAGAAAGGTACACGATAACGGTAGCATTGATATATCTGAGTTATCTTCTGAGAGTACCTTCCGAGTGAACGGCCAGCGACTCAAACCATTTCTAGATCATGAGCCGCGGGACGTTATTATTGCCGCTATTCATTTTGCGTGAGATGTGGTCTTTTGACTCACATCTTTTACATCTCACGCCTGATTTTCACTGTTCCTCCGCCTGTATAGATCCAGTTGTCCATATCATTCTATTCTTTAGTCCCACATCCCGTCTCTCATCTTATGATTATGCTATACTTAGGGTGTACTTTACCCTAAGTATAGGGGGGATGTCGGACTTGTGAGTATTCTTTTCATTCTTTCTGCTCTTGTTTTTGCTGCCTATACTTAGGGATATTTTACCCTAAGTATAGGGGGGGCAGATTCTGTATATTCTTCACTCGGTTTTCCCTTCATGTACAGCTTTCTATACTTAGGATTAGTTAATCCTAAGTATAGGGGGAGACCACCGAGTTCCTCTCATTCTATTCATTTATTCGTTCCTGTACTTAGACATTCCTTTTCACTTCCCTTTTACTAAGCACGAGTTATGTCTTCTTCATCGCTCTTGATCACTCTGAGGACATCGTTCGAGCTAAGTATAGGGGGGTGTGTATATATTTCATATATACTTTAGCCATAACTCGTACTTTGTGTGAGTGTGTTAATAAATAAAATGGCTAAAAATCACAAAAATTAAAATTTTTTCATGTACATAAATCTCTTTTATTCTTGCACAGACATAGCTAGTGTATAAAGTATTTTTGTAAAAATGATTTCAAAAATCTTTTGTGTAAAGCTTGTGTAAAATATTTTGTATCAAAATTATGTATATAGTACAAAATTTTTCCAAAATATTTTGAAAATCAAAAGTTTGCAAAAATCTTGTGTAAATGTTTGTAAATATCTTTTTGCAAAACTTGCACCTCATGCATCATTCATTCATGATTTCAAAACATTTTCCAAAAATTTTGCATGATTGTAAAATATTTGTAAATAGCATCTTGTGTACATATATGTATATAGTTTTTCCTGGATGAGAGTTGACATTTAAACTAAGCCTGGAATTAAATTGAGAAATGGAGCTTGAATAAGATCTTAATTCACTTAACTTCAAGAGGAACCTTGTAGGACTTAGGGGTAAGGCTTTTCAGGTCCATAAGGGCTTAATTCTTTGAGTCCACTAGGCTATGAGCATATGTCATCTTGATGAGCCTAAGTAGAGCACTTAACAACACACGCATGACTCTCAGAGACAATGGCTTCACTTGCACCTGCACTTTACACATGGCTCTCCATGGATGAGGTGGTGAGGAGGCAGTTTCCTTTGGCTTGGGGTAGCATATGAGGGTAGTACTTCTAGGCGGAACCTCTCTTCTTCTTATAGTGAAGGAAGTGCACCTCAACTTGGTCTAGTGGTGTTGAAAGCTAAAGACAGAAGCTGTGGGTTGCAATAAAGCTTCAAAAGAGGGATAGTCTACTGGCTCAAGGAGAAATTTCTTATATGCTGCACCATGTAGATATGTTGTACAGAAGTTGTTGAAAAAAAAAATGCAAAAATGCAAAAAGAACTCCAAAAAAGTGGTGGGTCGGATTGAAAATTTAATAACCCCACCGGAGTGTAAAGCAAAAGCTTATGGTATCCATGTTACATCTCATGAAGCTTGCAGCGGGAGACTTAGCTACACTGGCTAAGCTTCCAAAACTCTATACTTCTACCCCCTCTTCTTGAGCCGATTGCACTTGAACTTAGAAGGGAATACCCCGCTTCTCGAGGAAAGAGTTGCTAGACTGAGGCATTAGAGTTACCAGGTTGAGGGAGGTTGTTTCTTTGTCACTTCTGAGGTGGGGAGCCACATATCACTTACACCGCAAGGAAAAGATTCATGGTCATTAGAGTTTGTGTATGTAGACTTGTTCTGATCTGGTTTATTGAGGAGTCTTGCCCATAGATTGGTGGAACTTGGAGGCTGTTGAGTTTTAAGCTTAAGTCCAAATAAGGTTCCGATACATTAATAATCCAAAGTTCTGATCGAGCTCCATATTTCAATTTAATGAAGGAAAATTTAATAAGTCAACCTTGATCCATGTACATCCTCTTTTTCTTTTTCTTTTTCTGTCTTTTTCACTTCTTTTTCAAATAAGTGTTTGCTAAGGGACTAGCAAAGTTAAGCATAGGGGGGTGATGAATACCCATTCATCACTCTTTATTCTTCTATTTTAGCTACAAAAACCTTTGCAAATACATGTAGATATGTGTAAATACAAATAATTACCAAAAGCATGCATTGTGTAAAAACCTATAATTAGCATGTTTTTGTGCACAAAATAAAAGAATAAAGAGCAAAAAGAAAAAGAGGGAAATATTTGGAATAAATATTGAGCAACCTAACCCAAGGGAGGGCTCAGCATGGGCCTGACCGCATAAAAGCCAAGTAGAGGGAGATAGGAGCTCATATGTATATATTTGTAAATAAATAAAACCTTATATTTTCCTCACCCAAAAAGATGTTTGTCCATATTGTGTGTATAATTTAGAAACTATTAAAAAAAAATAAAAAAAATAAAAAGATAAAAATCAAAAATTCAAAAATACTCTTCCTTCACCATGTGTATTAACCATCATCTTGTATTTATTTAACCTTGTAAATAAATTCAATTATTTTCTAGACTTTTTGTAAATATTCTATGTTACATATTGTAAATATATAAAATAACAAGAAACAAAACAAAAATCAAATAAAAATTACAAAATTGAAAATACAAAAATACATTGTATAAATACCATGTATATAAATGTATTCAACCATTTATTTCACCCTTGTATATAAGTGATAAAAATAAAATAAAAATATTCTTTTATTCCTCATTTTATCTTGTAAATAAATAAAATACAAAATGAGCATAAAAATACATAAAAATAACAAATAAAAAATCAAAAATAAAAATCCATATAGTGTACATACACCTATATATATAGCTACCCTATTTTTATTTCCAAAAAATTAATTAAAAATCACCAAAAAATAGAAAAAAATAAAAGAAAAATATTTCATGTTTTGAGTTTTCTTTAATTCGGCCTATTTCTACCCTAAAATAAATAAACAAAAATCCACTACACGTGGCCGCTCCTGATTGGTCCACGGGGGAATGTTGACCCCGGTCAACTCCCCCGCGGACTCCTTCCTTTTCTGGAAGATGCGTGCCGCGCCTCCTTCGCCGATTTATCCACGCGTCTCCAGGCTGTCACCCACTCAACCCCCGTGCTCGGATTCTTCGCCGTTCATCCCTCTCCCTCGCCGGATCTTCCGCCATCAAATCCACGCTTTCCATCGCCGTCGAGCCTCAACCCTAAACGCCCCTGTCACCATTTATATCCAGACCTCCGCCGCCTCCGCGCCCCATCTTTGGACCATCTCCTTCTTCCCAGTGACCTCCATTGGCACCGCAAGAGTGACAGCGAGCGTTTGCCTTTGTTGCAGTGAGGTGAGGAGGCGTATCCTTTGATCCGGCGTACTTCGCCGTCCTTGCTCCGCCGCCGGCGTTGAGCATCGAGCTTCAGGCCTTGACGCCCTTCGAAGCTACGACCCGGAGTTAGCCACGCTCCAGCACAGTCTACTGCAGCCACCAGGTAGCCGATTCGACCTTCCATTTAGCGTAATTTTCGATTTCGCCCAATTCATATCTCCGACGCATTTCTCCGATTCCGACCATCTCGCGCTACATCCCGACCATCCGACCCGATCATCATCTCCGCCGTATCCTCACACACCTTCTACGCACTTTCACTCAACCCAGATCGCACAGGATCTGGGAGTCGAGCTCCACCGTCTTCGCCTCGCCGGAGCTCCTCCGCCCCACCGCACCGTTCACCTTCACCCCGTCTTCTTGGGTCGAGGCATTTTGCCCTCGACCCGCGAAGCTTCTTGTCCACTTTGCAGGTCCGAAGGAGGTATCTGAGCCTCCAGTCCATTCAAGACCAGAGCTTCGCGCCACCAGGCCTCGCCGGAGCCCCTCCTGGGCTCGGTTGGGCCCTTGGCCACCACCAGCAGCTGCGGGACAGTCCAGCGGAGCTTCTCCGATCATTTGCAGCAGCTGAGGAGGGGTGTAGCGCACGCAGGAGGCCGGCGAAGTTCGCCGGCGTCGAGTTCTTCCTCCATCTTCCAGAGCCGTCCGATGGAGCCCTCGCTCCAGTTCTGATCCCAGCCGTCGATCTGTAGAGGAGCAGCAGCCGTTGATCCATCTGAGGATCTCATCTGGACCGTCGCACCCGAGGAGAGAGGCGCAGGAGCCCAGCACCGCTTGATCTTCCACGTGGCCTCCCTCGGACCGTCGATCGAGCCCAAGAGCCGAAGAAGTAAAGCGCCACCCGTTCCTAGCCGTCAGATCACCCACGTGGCGCACATCCGACCGTCGGTGAATAAAGGGGTAAATATCGTAGGGCCCCCTCGTAGTTTGTTATTTTCGTTTAAGTCCTGTAATTTTTAATTCAAGTTGTTTATTTTCTGGAACATTTGCATCAAGGACCTCGTTCTTAATTTTATTTGCATTTATACCCCCGCCAGTAGAGAACCACGTGCTTCGTCACGTGTTACTTTGGGATAATTGCATAAGACCCCTTGTAGTTCTGGATGTTATTCATTGAATAAAAAGTTTTGTTCATTTGCATATATACCCCTGTGAGCCTTGATTATGCGCATGTGCGTTTTATTTTGGGTAAATTGCAATTAAGCCCCCTGGACTTTTGATACGAGTTATCAATAGGTCCTTGGGACTTATTTTTCTTGCAAATTGGTCCTTGAGTGCCCCAGGCACGTGCTTGGCACGTGTTTTGCTGGGTATTTTGCACCAGGACCCCAGAACTTTTGGGTATTTGCACATTGGTCCTTGTGCACAGTGCCCCACCTTTATTTTTGAATAAAATATCAAACGACCTCCAAATCCAATGAGATTTTGACACATGGCTCCTGCCATGGTGTAGGAATTTCTATGATTTTTGGGGACATTTTTGATTTCAATTATTATTTTTAAAAATTCAAAAACCCTTATTTTTGCTACTGTTTGACTTTAAAAATACCAAAAAAATCTAAAAACTCCACCAAAAATTCTAAAAAAGTTAGGTATTGTTTCTTGCTTGTTGTGTGATTTTCTAGCCAATTTTGGCTACTGTTCATCAATTAAAAAGCCTAAAAATTGAAAAACCCCTAAAAACTCATAAAAATTGTAATAAATAAATTAAAAATCCAAAAAACAATAATTAGGGTGCCTAAATTTTCCTTATTCTTTCTAGATTATAGGAAAATTACCTTTAGGGCTTTTTGAGATCCAAAATTATTTTATTTTTGGGTCTTAAGCCCTGCTGGACAGTACCCTCTGTGTGTTGCATTGTTTGATTTTTAATAAATAATTTACCCATTAGAAAAATTCCAAAAATTCACCAAAAACAGTAAAAAACTTAAAAAACCTAAAAACCAATTTTCTGGAATTTTTGCATTATTTTTGGAGTGTTGTATAAATTGTTGAAGTTCCCTTGTATTTACCTTCTCTCATTTTCTCATCATTTAAAAAATTCTAAAAAAAAATATAAAAAACAAATAAAAACCATAAAAAAGACTCACTTGGATTTCTGACTACATCGTAGGCCGCAAGGCCAATCTGTGCTCCTTGTGTTCGACCCTGGGAGCTATACCAGGTTAATCCTATAGCTAGATCGCTCTATTGTGTGCTTGCTTGTTTTTATCTTATTTGAGTGATTGATTTTTCTTGTTGATCGATTTTTGAGGGATTGAGGTCGCAACGACCTGTTATTTATCTCCCTTGATCTCTCGTGATTTTTCGGTCATCAGGGACGAGGACCATACTGTGACTGCTGCTGTGATGGATACACTGGGGGCTGCTGCTGGTGGTGATCTCTCTAATGGCCGTACTGACCACCCTGTCCAGATGGCTGCTGCTGAGGCTGGGCACCTCCGGTCCCCCAACAGAATCTGGGATGGTCTCGTCGGATACCGGGCTGGGGGCGGTCATACCAAATCCCGTTGACATCCATCAATGCCTCTATGTCGTACTGGGGTGGCGGGAGCACTACCAGAGGCTGATCCCGCTCGTATACCACCATCTGCATGTCTGGAGACGGTGGTGACTGGTAGGTGGGTTGCGGCTGCTGGTACGGCTCCGCCTGTACAAGATGAACCTGTCTAGGCTGCTGGTGGGAGCTGGAGCGCTGGGACTGGCTGCCGGAGCTACTCGGATTGCCTCGTGCCTGAAGACGGGGCTGGGAAGCCGTCTGTGCCTCCTGGAGACACATGAGCTGTGTCTTTAAGTCACTCAGAGTCTGTGCCATCTGCTCCATCTGCGTTATGCCCTGGCACTGCTTCTTCTCAATAATCTCCATCCGGTCCAGCTTCTCGCTGATGATCCCCATGTCTGCGGCAGTGGACTCGGCCTATGCTGCGGCTACCGCGGACGAACTGGATGGACCGGCGTCGACCCGTGCTATCCTCTGGTACTGCACGGTCTGTGGCTGCTGTGGTCTGCCCTGAGTATACAACTGGGTCTGGGACATCACCATGTAGTTCTCGGCCATCTCCTCGTAGATGCCCCAGACCTGGTCGTGATCCTTGGGAAAGTAAGACCGCCACAAGAAGCGTTCACCAAGCCCTGAAGCTCTGGTGTCAGCCCGCTGAAAAAGCTCTGAACAAGGTTCGGCTTGGAGATGTCGTGGTGCAGGCATCTGTCAGTCAGCTCTTTGAACCTCTCCCATGCCTCTTGGAACTGCTCGTTGGGGAGCATGGAGAAGTTGCTGATCAGGGCTCTATCGGCGTTCGTCCGCCCAAGTGGATAGTATTTATTCAAGTACTGGGCACGGAGCTGCTCCCAGGTGTAGACAAACTTCCCCAAGTGCTTCAGCCAGGTGGCTGCTCTGTCTGCTAAGGAGAAGGGGAAGGCAATCATCCGTATGGTATCCTGGTCCACCTGACGACCGTGGACAGTACTGCAGATTATCTCAAACTCCTGCAGGTGGAGATGGGGCTCCTCAGTAGCCAACCCATGGAACCGGGGTAGGTGCTAAAGTGTGTTCGGGGGGAACTTGAAGTCCCCCACGATAGCTGGTAGCACCACCCAACGGTGCATCAAAGTCGATCCGGGATTGTGATTCTCTCGCATCGGTCTTGATGGTCCTGCTCCTGCTGCTGCGGCTGCTGCCGTGGCTGCTGCATCGTCGGGTCCTCCCCCGCGGTTCTCGCGGTCGGCTCTCATCTGCTCAAGCTCTCGCCTCATCTCGATCATAAAAGCTCCCTGATCCCTTAACTGCTACTGAACTGAATCTAGTGAGGCAATCAAGGTGGAGTTGATCGCACCTGGTCCAAGAAGAATGTCTGATCTCCTCATGGACCTCCAGTGCCAGCCATAGTTATAGTCTCTGCAAAATCAAAACATCCGAACTCAGGTGCCGATAAATCATCCGTCTGTCTCTCCTCTGGCACTGGTATCTCGGTCTCAGAAGAAGAAGAAGGGTGGTCGAGGGGGAACAGGGTGGAGTCATACTCGGGTTCGGAGAGCGGGTCTGAGCTCCCACGAACTGACCTAGATGAGTGGGCGAGAGTGCTAAAAAGCGGTGCAGCCAAAGGCTGCCTAAGAGACCTCCTGCCCATCATCGTCATCTGGCGAGCAGTGCGGATGAGATCTGGAAAAACTATGATCACAAGCAAACCCCCGGTTCACTAACACAACACGAGCTGAAGACCGTAAGGGCTCGGTCAATTATCTTGTCAATTTTATTTTGGTGAACAATCAAGATATCAGAGCGATTACGTGACATGTTGGGATATCCGACACTTTTCCAACTGACTGTCCTGCACAAGAGTCGGTAATCAGTCGAGAAGAGTATCGGAGGGCTCTACATAGTGTTCGGGGTCACTCTTTCGCACAATCAAACCAATCAATGAGGGGGTTGCTCTCCCCAAGAAAAATTTTTTAAGTCAGGTGTCTTTTAGGGTCAATAGTCTTAGCAGTCCCAATTTTATGATTTTTCTTTTTCGATTTTTTTCAATAAAAATCAAACGCCTAACGAATTTTTCAGTTCTCCTGGTTATTAAGTCCAAAACAGGGGGGAGAAGTCGAAAAAGCCGATGCGCGAAAATCAATGATGCATGCAGAGTAAGAATTGCGTACCTGACTCCAGCAGTCTACACACAAGATGATCCGTGCAGAATTGAAAGACAGAAATAAAACTACCTAAATGGTGCAGGCGGAAAACAGAGTCCCTAAACAGCAGTGCTACTCGAAAGAACGGCTAGCCGGCCACCAGCCTCCAATACAAAGAGTCCGATCTAGACCCACCCCTCCTCTTATCAACAGGTCGAGTTCAGGAGCAGCGCTTGACGGGGCAGGCTCGCGGTGCATAGGCTCGGAGGTGGTGGAACCGCTATTTTATTTTTTTTATTATAGGTCCAATTACCGATCTATAGGTGGAGGCAGATATATTAGGGTGTTTGGATCCTATGAATTACGTCACAATCAAGCAGAAAATCCTACGGCTAGGGGCTCGGAAAACTGCGTGAAACTGGAAAAAGCAGTAAAGGTAAACAAAGCCGCGTAAAACCACGTAAAAATTGAGGGGTCCCCCAAGCACACCGGTGCTCGGTGAAACAGACCCCGAGAGTTTAAGTGTCTGTCTGAGTGTCCTATCCCTGTATTATTACAATAAAAGTTCAAATAAGCAAGAAATAAAAACTAATCTACGGCTAATCTAATCCGCGGCTATTCCGTGGCTCCCACACTTCTGCTTGCTCCTCGCGCCCTCTTGCGGCTCTGTAGAGAAGAGAGCCGCCTCTGACTCTCGCGGTTGCGTCGGCTCCCGAAGAATCCGCCTCAATCCTCGGGCCCTCGCAAGAAAACAAATACAAGTGGTCAGACCAGATTATTTAAACAATTATGCAAATAAATGATATATATAAAATATGCACAAAAAGCCGCGAAAATAAAACCGCAGGAAAAATCGAAAACCGACTACTAAGCTGTGCTCCCGGCAACGGCGCCATTCCGATGACCCGAAAAACCACCCGAACAACTGAGGGTAGGTAAAAATTGAACTAAGGTCGTTGCGACCTCAATCGCTCGAGCAATCAATCGGATCAATCAAGAAAATAAAGTGCAGACCACCAAATAGAAGAATAAAATCAGAGAAAAATAATAGCGGTCCTGGCTATTGGATTAGCCTGGTATAACGACCAGGATCGGACTCAACGAAGTAGTCCAGAAATGAAATAAAATAAAAGAAAGGTATTTATGGTGGATTTTTAATCTTTTTATATATTTTTTTGATTTTTAATGTAATTAAGAAAATACAAAAGCAATGAATTAAGCAACTACAAACAATTATTTATCTACCCAAAGCATCCAAAAATTCAAACAAAAATGTTTTTATGTTTTTTATATTTTTTACTATTTTTGATTAATTTTTGGTAATTTTCTAATTTTTATTGAATTCTATAAAAATCAAACAAGGCAAGAAAAGAAGGGTATTGTCCAGTCAGACTTGGAGGGCCAATTTAAAATGCAAAATGGCCCTATCAAGCTCTGAAGGTAATTTTCTGTAAAGAAGAAAACACAAGGAAAATTTGGCCACTGGAATTATTAATTTTTTTTATTTTAATTATTAGAATTTGTATGGGTTTTTAGGGGTTTTATAATTTTTATAGGTTTTATAAATCCAAAAATGACCAAAATTGGTCGTAAAATCAAACAAGGCAAAACAAACACTATATAATTTTTTTGTAATTTTTAGAGGTATTTTAATATTTTTTGTGATTTTTAAAGTTATACAGTAAAGAAAATGCTTGTTTTTGAATTTTTAAAAATACCAAAAGTGTCAAAAAAGTCTCCAAAAATTAGAGAAATTTTTACACCATGGCAGGAGCCATGTGTCCAATTTTCATCGAATTTGGAGTTGGTTTGCTATTTTATTAAAATCAAACACAAGGGCACAGTACATAGGGACCTAAATGGAATTAAAATAAGTTCCAGGGGTCCGGTGCAAAATTCCCACAAACTCACGTGCAAAGCACGTGATCTGGGGCACTCAGGGACCTATTTGCAAGAAAACTAAGTTCCTGGACTAATTAGTAACACGTACTAAATGTTCAGGGGCTTTAGTATAAATTACCCACTAAATAAAGCACATGCACAATTAAACCACGCACAGGGGCATATTTGCAAATATTGAAAACATAAATTCATTCATTAACACCCTAGAACATACGGTCCATACATGCAATTAACCCAAACAATCATGTGTCGAAGCACGTGTATCACTACGCACAGGGGTATAAAAGTAAATACCAGAAGAGACATGGTCCACTATGCAAATTACCCAACGAAAATAAAAGTTTTAAAATATTTACAGGACTACAAAGTAATACCTAAAAAGCTAAGGGCCTAAGAAGAAATTACCCTTTATTTAAGTCCGAGGGACGGATGGGCGCCACGTATAGATCCAACGGTCAGGGTGGGTTGGCGCCTCAGCAAGGATCCCTCGGTCCTGATCGAACGGCTGGGGCCTCGCCACGTGGAAGATCGGGCGGCTGGGAAGCAACGTGGGAAGCCCTCACTGATCGGACGGTCACGACCACTCCTCCAAGGATCGAACGGTGATGGCTGCTCCTAGTGTGGACGGCTACGATCTAAACTGGAGCTCGAAGGCAATCGGACGGCTGCGGAGGATGCTCGACGAACTGGCGGCCGACGAACTTCGCCGGGCTCGTGTGCGTACGGGGGAGCTCCTCGGAGGCTGTTGTAAATCGGAGATGTTGTGTCTTGGCCTCCCGCGTCGACCGGTTCCCTCCGATGGTGGCGAGGAGCTCTGGAGAGCTCCGGCGGCACTGGCGGAGGAGGAGCGGCTGCTCCAAATGGTTGAGACCCTCAGATGGTCTCGGATGAACCTGAAAAGCACAGCAACGCACTCCTGGGTCAAGGGCAAAGTGCCTCGACCCTGTAAGCGGAGGTGAAGATGGATGATGCGGCAGGGCGTGCGAGCTCCGGCGGAGCGACGGCGAAGGAACACGATACCCAGTTCCTTTGCGAACTGGGGTGAATGAGTGGGCGGAGAAGGTGCGCGGGGGAACGGCGGAAACGATGGGTGACTCCGATTGTCGAAACGAAAGCGAGGGTGGTCGGAATCGGCGATGAACGGCGACGGGGGAAATTGGGCAAAAATCAAAATTAAAGAAATAGAGAAAGAGAGAGGTCTACCTACTGGTTGTTGTCGATTGGGGAAGAGCAGGGGGTGCTCCAGGTCCTAGCCTTAAGGACCGTCGGTGTCCGAGGCTCGAGCGTCACCTCCAGGCGGCGCACGGCGGCGCGTAGCTGCCGGATCAATGGTCCTCCACTCCTTCCTCGCTGCAACACGGCCTGAAGCGAGCTGTCACTCTCGCGAAGGCTATGGAGGTCCTAGGATGGCGAGGAATGATCCAAAGATGAGTGAAATCGGAGGCGGAGCTCGGATTAAATATGAGTGCAGGTCCGAGAAGAGAGGGTCGGGCAGGGTTCCGCGAAGCGCGGATCCCCAAAACCCACCCCGGGCGAGGGTCTCGGATGCACGAGGGACGATCGAAGCTCGAGGGTTGGCGATTGGGTGATCGGGTCGAGTGGGAAGAAATTGGAGAAAACGGGTCGGGCGCCACGAACCCGACTCTGGTGGTCCTGGGGGGGAGTTGACCGGGGGTCAACGTCCCTCGTGGACCAATCAGAGTCCACCAAATGCCAATTATTTGAACATTTTATTAAAAATAGTAAATGGCTTATTTTCGAAAAACTTTAAACATGAAAAATGCTTATTTTATTTTAAACTATTTTTTAGTGATTTTTATTTGTTTTTTTGAAATATAATTTATTTATTTACAAAATATTATTATTATATACATGTATATACATAAGTATTTTTAATTTTTAATTTTTAATTGTTTATTTTATATAAATTATCCCAATTTTATATTTAATTTATTTATAGGATAAAATTTGGAGTAATTTGGTATTTTTATTTTATTTTTATTATTTATTTACAAGGGTTAAATAAATACTTTTATTTACATACATACATGATATATATACAATGTAGGTTTTGATTTCTATTTTATTTCTTTTTATTTAATTTTTGTTTTTGTAATTTTTATTTTATTTATTTACATTATGGAATGTGGAATATGTACATATTTTATTGGATTTGAATTTATTTATTTATGGGGATAAATAAATATATAAAGGGATCTATGTACATGGCTTTTATACAATGATGAAGGGATTTTTAATTTTCTTTTTATTTTTCCATTTTTATTTTGATTTTGTATTTACAAATAAATACAATCTATTTTTATTTTTATTTTTAGAGGAAAATATTTTTATTATATTTACAGGTATATTTATACACATGAGCTCCCTATCTCTCTCTACTTTGGCTTTTATGCGGTCAGGCCCATGCTAAGCCCTCCCTTGGGATTAGGTCGCTCAATATTTATTCTAAATATCTCCCTCTTTTTCTTTTATCTCTTTATTCTTTAATTTTTGCACAAAAACATGCTAATTATTAAACTTTATACAATGCATGTCTTTTGGTAATTATTTATATTTACACCTATCTACATGTATTTGCAAAGGTTTTTGTAGATAAAATATAAGAATAAAGAGTGATGAATGAGTATTCATCAGCTATGACCCACCGGACCTCGTCGGACTGTGAATCTAAAACAACATCCGGGGTGGGCTGCCTACTGGATGAAGGTGTGTCTGAGAAAGATGGACGATTAGATCTATGTGATCCATGAGCCCCGCCACGTCCAAAACCTGCCATGACTGTAATGATGATGTAATAGTTAATTACATTATTCTTACTAAATATTTTAGCTAATTCGATTATAATTGTGTAATAAAACTTAAAACTAATATTCATCATTTATTTCGGTGGGATTAAAGGATATTTCTTCGTTTTCTGAGTTTTATGAATCATCATTTCTGGAGTCAGTATCATCTTGTAAATCAACCCAAAAAACTTCATTATCAGCCAATAGAATCGATTCGATGATTGGGACTTCTTCTGTTAAGTCTGTTTGTTCGTGTGTCGGTGTGAATGCTTCATCTATGTCATCTTCATGATGAGTGTAATCATTCGAAATATAACCTTGAGAATTTATCTTCACAATAATTACAGTTTCAACGCTCTTTCTCTTCTTTGATATTTGTGGGAGATAGTGATGACATGCCTGAGCACTCGGGTATAAGATACTAAATAGGTCGTTGCGACCCAAGCGATCAGACGATGTCAATCAAGAAAAATGAACCACTCGAGAAGGATAAAATCGATCAAAACACGAATAGCGGTCCTGCTGTGGGTTTAACCTGGGTATAGCACCCAGGGTCGAACTCAAGGAGCACGGATTGGCCTCTCGGCCTACGAAGTAGTCAAAAGAGATAAAATAAAAGGAGAAAATATTTTTGGTGGTTTTTTGAATATTATTTTTTTTGGATTTTTTGTTTATTAAGAAAATGATAAAAACAACCAAGCACACAATTCAACAATTTATTAAAGGCACTAAAAGTCAAGCAAAAATTCCAACAAAAATATTTTTATTTGTTTTATATTTTTTAGTGTTTTTGGTGAATTTTTGAGAATTTTCTTATCTTTATTTAATTTTCTAAAAATCAAACAGTGGCTAAAAGAGATGGTACTGTCCAGCCAAGCCAAAAAGCCCTAGATAAAATATCTAAGAGCTCCAAAATGGCCTGGAGGTAATTTTCCTATAAAGAAGATAAAATGAGGAAAATTTAGGCACCAATTTTATTGTTTTTGGATTTTTAATTTATTTACTAGAAATTTTATAGGTTTTTGAGTGTTTTTAAGTTTTTAGTAGTTTTCAAAAATGAAAAATAGCCAAAATTGGCTAGAAAATCAAACTAAGCAAGACAAACAGTGGACAATTTTTTTGTAATTTTTAGACACTATTTAATATTTTTTTGTGATTTTTAAAGTTAGACAGTAGCAAAACTGATTGTTTTTGAATTTTTAAAAATATCAAACGAGATCAAAAATGTCCTCAAAAATCCACAAAAATTTTACACCATGGCAGGAGCCATGTATACAATTTTCGTTGGATTCGGAGGTGTTTTGCTATTTTATTCAAAAAATAAAGGAAGGGTACTGTGCATAGGGACCAAAGTGCAAATACCCAAAGTTCTGGGGGGTCTGGTGCAAAATACCCAGCAAAACACGCGCCAGGCGCGTGCCTGGGGCACTCAGGGACCCAAATGTAAGAAAAATAAGTCCCGAGGACTTATTGGTAACAGGTACCAAAAGTCCAGGGGGCTTACCTGCAAATTACCCAAAATATAGCGCACATGCTCAAATAAACCACGCACAGGGGTATAAATGCAAATATCTAAAAACTTTCATTCATTTAATAACATCCAGAACTACAAGGATATCTACTGCAAATAACCCAAAATAACACGTGACGAAGCACGTAGCATACAACTGGCAGGGGTATAAATGCGAATAAACTAAAGCTCAGGGTCCACTATGCAAATAAACCTAAAACTTAACAACTGACTTTAATATTTACAGGACTAGAACGAAATAAAATAAAGACAGGGGCCTAAGGGTAAATTACCCTTTATTAAGCGGGGGTGCTGGATGCGCGCCACGTGGAGATCTGACGGCTGCTGATGGTGGGCGCTCCGGATCGTCTCTCCTCAGATCGAGCGGTGCTGGTGGCCCCAAGGATGGACGGCCAGGATCAATACTGGAGCGAGAGGGGTCGATCAACGGCGATGGAGGGTCCTCGAAGAACAAGTCCCCGGCGAGACTCGCCGGGCTCGTGCGTGCGCTAGTCTCCTCCTGGGAGCCTTCCAAAGGTCGGAGAAGAATCGCGGAAGGCTCCCGCGTCTGCCGGTGGGCTCCGATGATCGAGCCAAGCTCCGGGGAGCTCGGACGGGGTCGGCGGAGCTGGACCTCCTGGCCTGAATGACCAAGCCCTCAGATGGGCTCGGTATCACCTGCAAAACAGCTCAGAAGACTCGCGGGTCGAGGGCAAACTGCCTCGATCCGGTTAGGCGAAGTGGGGGTGGCTGGTGCGTCGGAACGGCGAGCTCCGGCGAAGGTGGTGGACGGAGGAGCTCGGTTCCCAGCTCCTGTGCGAGCTGGGTTGAGTGAATGGGTGCAGAAGGTGCGTCGGATGAAAGCGAACGTGATGGTCGATTCCGATGATCGAGATAGGTGGCGGGATGGTCGGAATCAAAGAAATACGACGGCGGCGCGAATTGGGCGAAAATAGAAATTAAAGGAAACGGCGGAGCTACAGGGGTACCTGGGTGAACGGAGAGACTGGGAAGGAGCTGGGGATGCTCCTGGTCGTCGCCTCGAGGATCGTCTCGGTCCGAGGCTCGAAGCTCATGCTGGTGGCGGAGCTGCGGCGGCTACGTCGCCGGATCGATGGAATACTCCTCCTCTCCTCGCTGCAACAGGCTCAGGCGCGAGCTGTCACCTCACACACTCTCTGGAGCTCACAGGAGAAGAAGGCAAATGGCCAAAGATGGTGAAAATGGGTGGCGGAGCTCGCTTATGTACGCTGGAGGGGTCCGGCTAAGACTGGCTCAGGTAGGTCAATGAGGAGCGCGGATCCCAAGGTGTGTGCCCGGCGAGGATGTCGAATGTGGGAGGATCAAAACGGAGCCAGGGTTTGGTGAAATAGTGATCAGGTCGAGCAGGTAGAAATTCGAGAAGTCGGGTCCACGACCCAGATCCGCGGGAGGTGGTCCTGGGGGGGTAGTTGACCGGGCGGTCAACATCCCCAGGACCCAATGGGATTCGGCCACGTGGCTGGATCTTGAAGTGACAAATAAGGATAGCTAGGGCCGAATTTGCAAAAACTCAAAACACAAAATATTTTTATTTTATTTTTTTTCTATTTTTTAGTGATTTTTAATTAATTTTTTTGGAAATAAAAGTAAGCTATATACATAGTATGTAATATATAGGTATATGTACACTATTAGGGTTTTTGATTTTTTTTGATTTTTAATTATTATTTTTATGCAATTTTATTCCTATTTTATATTTTATTTATTTATATTATAAAATAAGGAATAAAAGGGTGTTTTTATTTTATTCTTCTTATTTTATATACATAGGTAAAATAAATATATATGTATATCTATATACATGGTATATGTACAATGTATTTTTGTATTTTTAATTTTGCTCTTTTTATTTTGTTTTTGTTCTAATTCCTTTTAGTTTATTTATTTACAATATATGACATAGAATATTTACAAAAAGTTTGGAAAATAATTTTATTTATTTACAACGTTAAATAAATATATAAATGTGGTTTATGTACATGATGAAAGGGGTATTTTAATTCTTTTTTATTTTTAACTTTTTTCTTTTGGTTTTTTTATATTTTATAAATATATACAAGTATTTACAAGCATATTTTTGGTGATGAAAATATCTTTATTTTATTTACATAAATATTTACACATGAGCCCCTATCTCCCTCTACTTTGGCTTTTATGCGGTCAGGCCCATGCTGAGCCCTTCCTTGGGTTAGGTTGCTCAATATTTATTCTAAATATTTCCCTCTTTTTCTTTTTACTCTTTATTCTTTTATTTTTGCACAAAAACATGCTAATTATAGATTTTTACACAATGCATGCTTTTGGTAATTATTTGTATTTACATATATCTACATGCATTTGCAAAGGTTTTTGTAGCTAAAATATAAGAATAAAGAGTGATGAATGAGTATTCATCACCCCCCTATACTTAACTTTGCTAGTCCCTTAGCAAACACTTATTTGAAAAAGAAGTGAAAAAGAAAGAAAAAAAAGAAAAAGAGGGGAATGTACATGGATCAAGGTTGAATATTAAACTTTCCTTCATTAAATTGAAATATGGAGCTCGATCAGATCTTTGGATTGTTAATGTGTCGGAACCTTATTTAGACTTTAGCTTAAACTTAACAACCTCTAAGTTCCACCAATCTATGGGCAAGACTCCTCAATAAACCAGATCAGAACAAGTCTACATACACAAACTCTAATGACCATGAATCTTTCCATGCAGTGTAAGTGATATGTAGCTCCCCACCTCAGAAGTAACAAAGAAACAACCTCCCTCAACCTGGTAACTCTAATGCCTCGGTCTAGCAACTCTTTCCTCGAGAAGCGGGGTATTCCCTTCTAAGTTCAAGTGCAACCGGCTCAAGAAGAGGGGGAAGAAGTATAGACTTTTGGAAGCTCAACCAGTGTAGCCAAGTCTCCCGCTGCAAGCTTCATGAGATGTAACATGATACCATAAGCTTTTGCTTTATTTGACTATATACACTCCGGTGGGGTTATTAAATTTTCAATCCGACCCACCACTTTTTTGGAGTTCTTTTTGCATTTTGCATTTTTTTTCAAGTGCTTCTATACAACATATCTACATGGTGCAGCATATATACAAGAAATTTTCCTCTTGAGCCAGTAGACTATCCCTCTTTTGAAGATTTATTGCAACCCACAGCTTCTATCTTTAGCCTTCATCACCACTAGACCAAGTTGAGACGCACTTCCTTCACTAGAAGAAGAAGAGAGGTTCCGCCTAGAAGTACTACCCTCATATGCTACCCCAAGCCAAAGGAAACTGCCTCCTTACCACCTCATCCGTGGAGAGCCATGTGTAAAGTGCTGGTGCAAGTCAAGCCATTATCTCTAAGAGTCATGCGTGTGTTGTTAAGTGCTCTACTTAGGCTCATCAAGATGACATATGCTCATAGCCTAGTGGACTCAAAGAATTAAGTCCTTATGGACCTGAAAAGCCTTAACCCAAAGCCCTATAAGGTTCCTCTTAGAGTTAAGTGGATTAAGATCTTATTCAAGCTCCATTTCTCAATTTAATTCCCGGCTTAGTTTAAATGTCAACTCTCATCCAGGAAAAACTATATACATATGTACACAGATGCTATTCACAAATATTTACAATCGTGCAAAATTTTTGAAAATGTTTTGTAATCATGGATGAATGATGCATGAGGTGCAAGCTTTGCAAAAAAGATCTTTACACATATTTACACAAGATTTTTGCAAACTTTTGATTTTCAAAACATTTTGGAAAAATTTTTGTACTATATACATAATTTTGATACAAAAATATTTACACAAGCTTTACACAAAAGATTTTTGAAATCATTTTTACAAAAATACTTTGTACACTAGCTATGTATGTGCAAATAAAGAAGTTTATGTACATGAAAAAAATTTTAATTTTTGTGATTTTTAGCCATTTTATTTATTAACATACTCACACAAAGTACGAGTTATGGTTAAAGTATATATGAAATATATACACACCCCCCCCCATACTTAGCTCGAACGATGTCCTCAGAGTGATCAAGAGCGATGAAGAAGACATAACTCGTGCTTAGTAAAAGGGAAGTGAAAAGGAATGGTTAAGTACAGGAACGAATGAATGAATAGAATGAGAGGGACTCGATGGTTTCCCCCTATACTTAGGATTAAATAATCCTACGTATAGCAAGCTGTACATGAAGGGAAATCCGAGTGGAGAAGATACAGAGTCTGCCCCCCACCCCCATACTTAGGGTAAAATATCCCTAAGTATAGGCAGCAAAACAGGAGCAGAAAGAATGAAAAGAATACACGCAGGTCCTACATCCCCCCTATACTTAGGGTAAAAGACACCCTAAGTATAGCATAATCATAAGATGAGAAAAGGGATGTGGGACTAAAGAATAGAACGATATGGACATCTGGATCTATACAAGGCAGAGGAACAGTGAAAATCAGGCGTGAGATGCAAAAGATGTGAGTCAAGAGACCACATCTCACGCAAAATGAATAGGGGCAACAATAACGTCCCGCGGCTCATGATCTAGAAATGGCTTGAGCCGCTGGCCGTTCACTCGAAAGGTACTCTCAGAAGACAACTCGGATATATCAATGCTACCATTGTCGTGTACCTTTCTGACCAAGTAGGGTCCCTTCCATTTGCTCTGCAGCTTCCCTGGAAACAAACGAAGCCTCGCATCAAACAGCCATACTCTCTGTCCAATCTCAAAATGCTTGTGGCTGATGTGAGAATCATGCCACTCCTTCACTTTCTCCTTATACTATAGGCTGTTTGAGAAAGCTGTATCTCTAAGCTCCTCCAGGGCAGCTAACTCTGCCCTCCTCTGGTCTCCTACACCATCTGGATCCATAAGAATATCGGTAACTGCCCAAAGTGACTTGTGCCTCAGCTCAATAGGTAAATGGCACGGCTTGCCATATACGAGGCGAAAGGGAGATGTGCCCAATGTTGTCTTGAAAGAAGTCCTATATGCCCATAAGACCGAGTCCAAAAGCTGTGACCAATCCTTTCGGTCAGGGCGGACGACTTTCTGCAAAATAGTCTTGATCTCCCTGTTCGAGACCTCGGCTAGACCATTCGTCTGTAGATGGTAAGGTGTGGCAACACGATGGTCTATACTGAACTCGCTAGCAAGGGCCTTCACCTGGTCGTTGATGAAATGAGACCCCCCATCAGAAATCAGAACTCGTGGAACCCCGAACGCGTGATGATGTGCTTCCTCAAAAATCTGCAAACTGTCCTCGCATTAGCGGCTCGGGCGGGGATGGCCTCAACCCAACGACTAACATAATCAACGGCCAACAGAATGTACTCAAATCCCTGACTCTTAGGGAATGGACCCATGAAATTCGATGCCCCATGCGTCAAAAACCTCACAGAAATGAATGTGTTGCATCGGCATCATATCACTCTGTCCACAAGTGCCCATCCTCTGACAGTCAGTACACCTCTTCACGAACTCATCAGAGTCCTTGAAGAGGGTAGGCCACCACAAGCCGGATTGGAGCACTTTCTGTGCCGTTCTCCTCCCAGAATGATGTCCTCCTGCCTCAAGTTTGTGGCAGTAAGTGAGGACGCTATGGTGTTCCTCCTGAGGAATACACCGACGCCAGACGCTATCCCCTCCTTCATGGTAAAGGATGGGATCCTCCCAGTGGTAGGACTTGGCCTTCGCAAGGAAGGTCTCAAGCCTCTGCCTGGGCCAATCTTGTGGGACTTTCCCAGCAACGAGAAAGTTCACAATATCGGCGTACCACGGGAGTGAGGCAATAGCAAGGATCGCCTCATCTGGGAAGGTATCTCGAATGGGATCAATCTGCTCAGACTCCTCAGGCTGCTCTAAACGGGAGAGGTGATCCGCCACCACATTCTTGACTCCAGGCTTATCCTTGATCTCAATGTCGAACTCCTGGAGTAGAAGGATCCATCTAGTCAATCTGGCCTTGGCATCCTTCTTTGCCATGAGGTACCTGATGGCGGTGTGATCTGTGTACAAAGTCACTCTAGATCCAATGATATAAGATCAAAACTTATCTAGGGCGAACACTACGGCTAGCATCTCCTTCTCTGTGACCGTGTAATTCCGCTGGGCGGAATCCAATGTGCGGCTAGCGTAGTGGATAGCAAACGGAACTCCTTCCCTCCTCTGTCCCAACACTGCCCCCACGGTAAAATCGGAGGCATCCGTCATGATCTCGAATGGGAGAGACCAATCAGGCGGCTGGAGAACAGGAGCCTCAATCACGCACTGCTGGAGAGTCGAAAAGGATGAGAGACACATGTCATCGACAAGGAACTCGGTGTCTTTCGTCAAGAGGTCAGTCAACGGTCGGGCAATCCTGCTGAAATCCTGAATAAATCTCCTATAAAATCCAACGTGCCCCAGGAATGACCGTAGCTGCCTCAAATTGGACGGCGGTGCGAGTTTTCTAATGACATCAACCTTGGCCGGATCAACCTCCATGCCCCTGTTGGAGATGATGTGGCCAAGCACCGTCCCTTGAGTCACCATGAAGTGACTCTTCTCCCAAGATGATACCAAATGGTACTCAATACATCGCTGGAGTACTCGGTCTAGGCAGTCAAGACAGGAGTCGAATCCATCGCCGTAGACCGATAAATCGTCCATGAAGACCTCCAAACACTCCCCTACCTTGTCCGAGAAGATCGACAGCATGCACCTCTGAAAAGTCGCAGGGGCATTGCACAGCCTAAATGGCATGCGTCGAAAGGCATATGTACCAAAGGGACAGGTAAAGGTGGTCTTCTCCTGATCCTCAGGAGCGATGGCCACCTGGTTGTAGCCCGAATACCCATCCAGGAAGCAGTAATGGCTCTTCCCTGCCAGTCTCTCAACGATCTGGTCAATAAAAGGCAGGGGGAAATGGTCCTTCTTGGTGGCCTGGTTGAGTCTCCTGTATTCAACACAGACCCTCCAAGAGGTGGGTACTCGTGTAGCAATCTCCTCTCCCGACTCACTGATCACAGTCGTGATGCCCGTCTTCTTAGGCACCACATGCAAGGGGCTAACCCACTTGGAGTCGGAAATGGGATAAATAAAATCTGCACTCCACCATTTTGATATTTCCTTCGTCACGACCTCTCTCAGGTTGGGGTTCAGCCGCCGCTGGAACTCACGCGACGGCTTTGCCCCCTCCTCGAGATAGATATGGTGGGAGCACACTGATGGACTAATCCCATGGAGATCTGCTATGCTCCATCCGATTGCCTTGCGGTTCTTTTCAAGAACCCCGGGATTCCTGCTCTCCAGTCAGATTCGCAGAGATGATGACTGGGTACATCTCAGGCTCGCCCGCAAGGAACCGATACTTCAGCGAAGTAGGGAGCGGCTTCAGCTCTGGACAGCTGGGCGCTGGCAATTCTGGCTTCGGAAGAAAATGTGTCAATGCTGCTAAGTCTGCCAAATCTGCCTGGGAGAAAGAAAGCGAACTCTCGCAAACTGGATCTGGAGAAGGTTGCTCAACTGTGCTGTCTCTGATCTGCTCTGCATCTACCTTCTCCTCATCTGTAGGCTCAGGTGGACTCAAGTCCGGCATCTGATCGTCGCAATCTGCCCAATCAGACTCTGAATCCGAGGGATCTGCATCAAACGCGGTGGCATCAGTACCACCGTAACACAAGGTGGCCTCAGCACCACCATCACTGAAATCTGTGTCGCGATCAAGGACCGACTCTGCTGCCTCTGTGGTATCCTGAACCAGGGTTGTGCTCTCCAGACTCTCCTCTGCTATCATCTCGGCATGAGCTGTATCTGAAAATGAGAGGATGGCATGTGCTGCAGGATCTGCCCATGCTGCCTCGTCATCAGTGATCACAAAATCACAGTCCCGGTGGATGTCTGGCTCGTTGTCTGTCAGCTGCTCTGAATCGGTGCTGGCCTCTGAGCGTGCTCTCTCTCTCTGGCTCTGCAGTCCTCGACCGTCTCTATTTATATACTCTCGCCCTCGACGCGAAAGTACACCTTCCCGCTATCATGATCAGTCACCGCCTTGGCTGTGGCCAAGAACGGACGACCAAGGATGATGGGGGTATCGGCCACTGAATCAGGGATCTCCATGTCCAACACTACGAAGTCCACGGGGAATTTCAGGCCCTGAATCGTGACGATAACATCTCGCAACAACCCCTTCGGCCTCTTGACAGATCGATCAGCAAACTGAAGGACTGTCCTGCTCTGTCTAAGAGTGCCCAACTCGAAGCGATCGAGAAGGGCTGCCGGAAGAAGGTTGATCGACGATCCGCTATCTAATAAAGTCCGGTCGAACCTCTGTTCACTAATCTGACATCTGACATACGGTGCCCCTGAATCTGGCCTCTTGGCTGGCAGACGGTTCTGGATCGCGAAGCACGTGGCTTTCGTCAGCACATGAATCTCTGAAGTGTGGTTCCTCCTCCTCCTCCTGACTGTAGTCATGTCTCTCAAAGATCGCTGAAGAAGGGGGATGTGCTGCAAAGCCTCCTGGAGGGTCAGCTGGATGTGGAATCTATCGATCATGCTCTGACTGAACACCTCCTGCTCTCTCTTTTTTGGATCATTTTTTTTCTTCCTCTTCCCCATCTGAAGGGCTCTAGGGAAGGGGATCACAGGGTCCTTCTCAGATGAAGGACTAGGAAAAAGCCTAGACGGCTCGACGGCCGGATCCGCACATACATCAAGCACCACAGTGGGACCAGAAGAAACTAAACATTTTCCTTTATTCACAACAGTGTTCTGAGATACATGAGAATGAGGAAAAACAACTACTCTCTCTACAAAAACACCGGTGGCCTCAGTACCACCATGGGCTGGCTCTGCTACTGGACGTCTCGCGGCCTCAGTACCGCGGGCTGGCTCGACTCCTCGGGTGGCATCAGTACCACCTCATCGAACTGGTGAAGTGGCGGCCTCAGTACCGCCGGTGGTATCAGCATCCTTGGTGGCATCAGTACCACCGTCATCATCATGTGCGGCCTCAGTACCGCTCTCCTCCTCCTCATCTGGCGCCCTGGGTGGATCCTCGAGTCATCGCTCAGATGAGGCGCCGCCTGCTGGTGCCCTACCGCTCCTAAGTGTGACAAAATCATCATCAAACAGATCTGAAGACATATCATCAAATGGATCACTAGGAGTGGTATGCTTAGTATCAACTACCAGCTCAGACTTCCTCTTCAGGCTGTTCGGATTCGGCTCTATCAGTGCAGGGATGGCGGCCTTCCCTCTCATCAGGTCCCGCATCTCCTGGCAGAACTCATCCATCTCCCGTCTAAATGTAGCCTGCTGGTTCGTGAGGAGGCGGGCTATGTCATCCAAGGCTGGGCTCTCATGGGAGCCCGACGGGTAGCCTCTCTGGTGCTGAGGCTGCTGGAACTGCTGATGGGGCTGCTGAGAGGGGTAAGAGGAGGGATGCTGCTGGTATGCTGGGTGAGCCTGCTGCTCACGTCTCCAAGACTGTCCCTGCTGCTGATAGGGACGAGGGACGAAGGATGACTGCTGCTGTGGCTGGTGGGCTAGGTGCTGCTGTTGCTGCTGGTGATCTCTCTGCTGGGCGTACTGCCCTCCCTGTCCGGATGGCTGCTGCTGGGGCTGGCACCTCCACTCCCCCACCTGAATCCGGGATGGTCTCCTCGGATCCCAGGCTGGGGGCGGTCATACCAAATCCCGTTGACATCCATCAACGGCTCTGCATCGTAGGGGGCTGGCGGGAGTACTTCCAGAGGCTGATCCGGCTGGTAGACCACCATCTGCATGTCTGGAGATGGTGGGGACTGGTAGGTGGGCTACGGCTGCTGGTACGGCTCCGCCTGTACAAGATGAACCTGTCTAGGCTGTTGTAGGGAGCCGGAGCGCTGGGACGAGCTGCTGCTGCCGGAGTCGCCTCGCGACTGAAGACGGGGTTGTGAAGCCGTCTGTGCCTCCTGGAGACACATGAGCTGGGTCTTCATGTCGCTCAGAGTCTGTGCCATCTGCTCCATCTGCGTGATACCCTGGCACTGCTTCTTCTCGATCAGCTCCATCCGGTCCAACTTCTCGCTGATGATACCCATGTCCGCAGCGGACGACTCTGCCTGTGATGCTGCGACTGCGGACGAACTAGATGGACCTGCATCGACCCGTGCTATCCTCTGGTACTGCACGGATCCTAGCTGCTGTTGGGGTCTCTGTGTGTACAACCGGGTCTGGGACATCACCATGTAGTTTTCGGCCATCTCCTCGAAGATGGCCCAGACCTGGTCGTGATCCTTGGCGAAATAGGACCCGCCGCAAGAAGCATTCACCAGGCTCTGGAGCTCTGGTGTCAACCCGCTAAAGAAGCTCTGCACAAGGTTCGGCTTCGTGATATCGTGGTGCGGGCATCGGTCTATGAGCTCTCGAAACCTCTCCCATGCCTCATGGAATTGCTCGTTGGGGAGCATGGAGAAGTTGCTGATCAGGGCCCTCGCTGCATTCGTCAGCCCGAGTGGATAGTACTTGTTCAAGTACTCGGTGCGGAGCTGCTCCCAGGTGTAGACAAACTTCCCCAGATGCTTCAGCCAGGTGGCTGCTCTATCTGCCAGTGAAAAGGGGAAGGCGATCATCCGAATCGTATCCTGGTCCACATGGCGGTCGTGGACAGTACTGCAAATCATCAAGAACTCCTGGAGGTGGAGATGGGGCTCCTCGGTGGCAAGTCCGTGAAAACGGGGAAGCATCTGCAGGGTGTTCGGGGGGAACTTGAAGTCCCCCACGATAGCAGGCACCACTACCCAATGATGCATCAATGTAGATCCGGGGTTGTGCAACTCCCGCATCAGTCTCGGTGGTCCTCCTGCCGCAGCGGCTGCCGCTGCGGCAGCGGCTGCTGCTGCTGCTGCGGCTGCTGCGGCTCGTGCCTCTGCATCTGGTCCGTCCTCAGGCTCGCTCTGATCTATATCTGCTCTGAGTCGCTCCAACTCTCTCCTCATCTCAATCATAAAAGCTCCCTGATCTCTCAACTGTTGCTGAACTGTCTCTAAAGAGGCGATTAGGGTGGAGTTGATCGCTCCCTGGTCCAGAACAAAATGCTAATCTCCTCGTGACCTCTGGGGTGATCCTCAAAACTGCCGGCCATGACGTCTGCAAAATCAAATGAGCCCAACTCAGGTGCTGTCAAATCCGCTAATCTCTCCTCAGGTTCATGTCTCTCAGTACCAAAAGAAAGGGGATCGAGGGGGAACAGGGCGGAGTCGTACTCGGGCTCGGAGAGATGGTCTCGGCTCTCGCGGGCCAACCTAGATGATCGGGTAGACATGCCCGAAAGTGGTGCAGCCAGAGGCTGCCTAAGAGAGCGTCTACCCATCATCTTGATCTCGCGAGTAGTGCAGATGAGATCTGGAAAAACTATGATCACCAAACAAAACCCCGGTTCACCAACACAACGCGAGCTGAAGACCGTGAAAGTTCGGTCAAATTATCTTGTCGATTTTATTAGGTGAACACACAAAATATCAGAGCGCTTACGTGACTGTTAGGATACCCGATGCTACCCCAACCGATTGGCCCGCACGGAAGAGTCGGTAATCGGTCGGGACTAGCACCGGAGTGCTCTACCTAAGGTGCGGGTCACTCTCTCGCGCATCCAAACCATACAATGAGGGGGTTGCTCTCCCCAAGACAAAATTTTTAGGGTGAGCGTCTTTTAAGATCAATAGTGTTAACCAGTCCCAATTTTATGGTTTTTCTTTTTAATATTTTTCAAATAAAAACAATCGTCCTAACGAATTTTTCGGTTCTCCTGATTATTAAGTCCAAAACAGGGGGAGAAGACGAAAAAGCCGATGCACGATAAATCAATGATGTATGCGAAGTAAGGAAGGCGTACCTGACTCCAGCACTCTACATGCAATATGATCCGCGCATAAATGTAAAGACAGGAAATAAACTACCTAATTGATGCAGGCGGAAAATCGAGGCCCTAAACAGCAGTGCTACTCGAAAGAACGGCTAGCCGACCACCAGCCTCCAGTCCAAAGGGTCCGGTCTAGACCCACCCCTCCTCTTCTCGACAGGTCCAGTTCAGGAGTAGCGCTTGACGGGGTGGGCTCGCGGCGCATAGGCTCGGAGGTGATAGAACGGCTATTTTATTATTATTTTATTATAGGTCCAATTACCGTACTATAGGAACAGGCAATTATATTAGGGTGTTTGGATCCTATGAGTTACATCACAATCAAGCAGAAAATCCTACGGCTAGGGGCTCGATCAAAAACCGCGTAAACATCGGAAAAGGCAGTAAAAAAAGATAAGGAAAACCGCGTCAAAAATCGCGAAAAACTCCTAAGGGTCCCCCGAGCACACCGGTGCTCGGCGAAACAGACCCGCTAGGTTAAACACAGTCCAAGTCCAGTCTCTGAGTCCCTGTATTATTACAACAATAATAGTCAAATAAAACCTAATCTAACCTCACCCACTCAACTCTCTCTCTCTCTCCTGCGGCTCCGTGCAGAAGGGAGCCGCCTCCGAGTCTCGCGGTTGCGTCGGCTTCTCGAAATCGGCCGCCTCGATCCTCGGGCCCTCGCAAGAAAAAGAGACAAGTGGTCAGTCCAAATTATTTAAATAATGTCAGGAAAAATATGTATATATATGCAGAAAGCTATAGAAAAAGCCGCGAAAAGGAAAACCGCGGAAAAACTCGAAAAGTAACTACTAAGTCGTGCTCCCCGGCAACAGCGCCATTCTGATGACACGCCTGAGCACTCGGGTATAAGGTACTAAATAGTTCATTGCGACCCAAGCGATCAGACGATGTCAATCAAGAAAAATGAACCACTCGAGAAGGATAAAATCGATCAAAACACGAATAGCGGTCCTGCTATGGGTTTAACCTGGTATAGCACCCAGGGTCGAACTCAAGGAGCACGGATTGGCCTCTCGGCCTACGAAGTAGTCAAAAGAGATAAAATAAAAGGAGAAAATGTTTTTGGTGGTTTTTTGAATATTATATATTTTTTTTGGATTTTTTTGTTTATTAAGAAAATGATAAAAACAATCAAGCACGCAATTCAACAATTTATTAAAGGCACTAAAGGTCAAGCAAAAATTCCAACAAAAATATTTTTATGTGTTTTATATTTTTTTAGTATTTTTGGTGAATTTTTGAGAATTTTCTGATCTTTATTTAATTTTCTAAAAATCAAACAGTGGCTAAAAGAGATGGTATTGTCTAGCCAAGCCAAAAATCCCTAGATAAAATATCTAAGAGCTCCAAAATGGCCTGGAGGTAATTTTCCTGTAAAGAAGATAAAATGAGGAAAATTTAGGCACCAATTTTATTGTTTTTGGATTTTTAATTTATTTACTAGAATTTTTATAGGTTTTTGAGTGTTTTTAAGTTTTTAGTGGTTTTCAGTAATGAAAAATAGCCAAAATTGGCTAGAAAATGAAACTAAGCAAGTCAAACAGTGGACACTTTTTTGTAATTTTTGGACACTATTTAATATTTTTTTGTGATTTTTAAAGTTAGACAGTAGCAAAACTGATTGTTTTTGAATTTTTAAAAATATCAAACGAGATCAAAAATGTCCTAAAAATCCACAAAAATTTTACACCATGGCAGGAGCCATGTGTCCAATTTTCGTTGGATTCGGAGGTGTTTTGCTATTTTATTCAAAAAATAAAGGAAGGGCACTGTGCATAGGGACCAAAGTGCAAATACCCAAAGTTCTGGGGGGTATGGTGCAAAATACCCAGCAAAACACGCACCACGCGCATGCCTGGGGCACTCAGGGACCCAAATGTAAGAAAAATAAGTCCCGAGGACTTATTGGTAACAGGTACCAAAAGTCCAGGGGGCTTATCTGCAAATTACCCAAAATATAGCGCACATGCTCAAATAAACCACGCACAGGGGTATAAATGCAAATATCTGAAAACTTTCATTCATTTAATAACATCCACAACTACAAGGATATCTACTGCAAATAACCCAAAATAACACGTGACGAAGCACGTGGCATACAACTGGCAGGGGTATAAATGCGAATAAACTAAAGCTCAGGGTCCACTATGCAAATAAACCTAAAACTTAACAACTGACTTTAATATTTACAGGACTAGAACGAAATAAAATAAAGACAGGGGCCTAAGGGTAAATTACCCTTTATTAAGCGGGGGTGCTGGATGCGCGCCACGTGGAGATCTGACGGCTGCTGATGGTGGGCGCTCTGGATCGTCTCTCCTCAGATCGAGCGGTGCTGGTGGCCCCAAGGATGGACGGCCAGGATCAATACTGGAGCGAGAGGGGTCGATCAACGGCGATGGAGGGTCCTCGAAGAACAAGTCCCCGGCGAGACTCGCCGGGCTCGTGCGTGCGCTAGTCTCCTCCTGGGAGCCTTCTAAAGGTCGGAGAAGAATCGCGGAAGGCTCCCGCATCTGCCGGTGGGCTCCGATGATCGAGCCAAGCTCCGGGGAGCTCGGACGGGGTCGGCGGAGCTGGACCTCCTGGCCTGAATGACCAAGCCCTCAGATAGCTCGGTATCACCTGCAAAACAGCTCAGGAGACTCGCGGGTCGAGGGCAAACTGCCTCGACCCGGTTAGGCGAAGTGGGGGTGGCTGGTGCGTCGGAACGGCGAGCTCCGGCGAAGGTGGTGGACGGAGGTGCTCGGTTCCAAGCTCCTGTGCGAGCTGGGTTGAGTGAATGGGTGGAGAAAGTGCGTCGGACGAAGGCGAACGTGATGGTCGATTCCGATGATCGAGATAGGTGGCGGGATGGTCGGAATCAAAGAAATACGACGGGCGCGAATTGGGCGAAAATAGAAATTAAAGGAAACGGCGGAGCTACAGGGGTACCTGGGTGAACGGAGAGACTGGGAAGGAGTTGGGGATGCTCCTGGTCGTCGCCTCGAGGATCGTCTCGGTCCGAGGCTCGAAGCTCACGCTGGTGGCGGAGCTGCGGCGGCTACGTCGCCGGATCGATGGAATACTCCTCCTCTCCTCGCTGCAACAGGCTCAGGCGCGAGCTGTCACCTCACACACTCTCTGGAGCTCACAGGAGAAGAAGGCGAATGGCCAAAGATGGTGAAAATGGGTGGCGGAGCTCGCTTATGTACGCTGGAGGGGTCCAGCTAAGACTGGCTCGGGTAGGTCGATGAGGAGCGCGGATCCCAAGGTGTGTGCCCGGCGAGGATGTCGGATGTGGAAGGATCAAAACGGAGCCGGGGTTTGGTGAAATAGTGATCGGGTCGAGCGGGTAGAAATTCGAGAAGTCGGGTCCACGACCCAGATCCGCGGGAGGTGGTCCTGGGGGGGGGGGTAGTTGACCGGGCGGTCAACATCCCCAGGACCCAATGGGATTCGGCCACGTGGCTGGATCTTGAAGTGACAAATAAAGATAGCTAGGGACCGAATTTGCAAAAACTCAAAACACAAAATATTTTTATTTTATTTTTTTCTATTTTTTAGTGATTTTTAATTAATTTTTTGGAAATAAAAATAAGCTATATACATAGTATGTAATATATAGGTATATGTACACTATTAGGGTTTTTGATTTTTTTGATTTTTAATTATTATTTTTATGCAATTTTATTCCTATTTTATATTTTATTTATTTATATTATAAAATAAGGAATAAAAGGATGTTTTTATTTTATTCTTCTTATTTATATACATAGGTAAAATAAATATATATGTATATTTATATACATGGTATATGTACAATGTATTTTTGTATTTTTAATTTTGCTCTTTTTATTTTGTTTTTGTTCTAATTCTTTTTAGTTTATTTATTTACAATATATGACATAGAATATTTACAAAAAGTTCGGAAAATAATTTTATTTATTTACAACGTTAAATAAATATATAAATGTGGTTTATATACATGATGAAAGGGGTATTTTAATTCTTTTTGATTTTTAACTTTTTTCTTTTGGTTTTTTTTATATTTTATAATTATATACAAGTATTTACAAGCATATTTTTGGTGAGGAAAATATCTTTATTTTATTTACATAAATATTTACACATGAGCCCCTATTTCCCTCTACTTTGGCTTTTATGCGGTCAGGCCCATGCTGAGCCCTCCCTTGGGTTAGGTTGCTCAATATTTATTCTAAATATTTCCCTCTTTTTCTTTTTACTCTTTATTCTTTTATTTTTGCACAAAAACATGCTAATTATAGATTTTTACACAATGCATGCTTTTGGTAATTATTTGTATTTACATATATCTACATGCATTTGCAAAGGTTTTTGTAGCTAAAATATAAGAATAAAGAGTGATGAATGAGTATTCATCAAATAGCATACTTGATCCGCTTTAGATGCTAAGACAAATGGTTTAAATCTGTGTATAAATTTTCTTGGTATCACATTGACAATATTATTTCTTCTATCGAGTACTACACCTCCATTGGGTGCACACCAATCACACAAGAAGAGAACTACTTTATTCAAGCCTGGTATACTATATTCCACATTTAGTATCTCCTTTAAAATTCCATAATAATTCATATGATCTTCCTCATAACAAGATCCACGAACCATCACTCCATGATTCTGAGTTGTTAAATTTACCAGAATTTAAGGTATGAAAATGATAACCATTGCTGCAGCAAGAGTTGTAAGATCGGACCTTATATGCAGGTCCTTCTTCAAAATATTTTAAAATATGAGAACAGAAATCACCACTGTCCAACTGTTTTGAGCAGTCTTTAAACCAAGCTAGAAATTGATTCCTATAGGCGCTCAGAACTTCGTCATCTAAATACATAAGATTTTCCTCGATAACTTTCTTCGTAAAATATCTAAAATTAGTAAGAGAAACATAAGAATTACTTGAACTTGAATTTGAATATATACATAAAGTAATACAAATACTTACTGAACATATGGTGTCTTTTCCTCGCAATTGTCTAATATGTATAACTCTGCAGCATCCTTCTCCTGTTTCGATAAGAAACATTCAGTTGCATTTCCTATGAGCTGAGTGGATGGATGAAAGATACTGATACAATATTCTTCCTCAGAGTAAATTGTTACATTCCTCCTAAATTTGTTGTGGATAGTCTCCACATCTTCTGTAAGATACCTTGTGCAGAATGTTGCAACTTCCTCATATATATATTGTGAACTTTTTAATCCTTCAACTTTACTTTTGTTTCGGACCTTTCTTTTAAGAAAGAACATAAATGATGAGCCAAATGTCCGACGCGGTCGAGAAGGATAAAATAATATCACAAGATTGTCGTTGTTCTCAACCGCGCGGTTCGGTCAACGAGAAAAATTTGTTTATTTTAAAACCACTTAATAAATCAAGAAATTAAATGTAAGAGGCTTTCACTATTCGTTTTACCTGGTATAGCAATCAGGGCCGAACACAAGGAGCACGATTTAAAAACTATATAGTCAAATTTCAAAAATGATTTTTTTGTTGTATTTATTTTTATATTTTTGGTATTTTTCAAATAAGCACAAAAAGAGTAAAAATACACACACACCACACTCTTTTTGTTTTTTTCTAATGCTCAGAAAATGCAGAGAAATTGTTTTTATATTTTATATATTTTAAAAATATTTATGGTAATTTTTTTAGAAATTTTCTGATGTTTTTATGATTTTTTTAAAAATGAAACAGTAGAGAATAAAGACAACAGTGGACATGCAGGAGCATTTTGCAAGTTAAAATCCTTTAAGTGCTCAAAATTCCTAGAGATTATTTTTAACATAAACTATAAATAAATATCTACAATCAGAAATTGATATTACATTTTTTGGATTTTTCTAGAATTTTATACATTTTTTAAGATTTTTCATATTTTACATTTTTTGGAGTTTTGTAAAAGATAATGCGTGAAAATTGGTAAGAAACTAAAGCACATCAAAATACACCTATACTATTTTTTTTGAATTTTTAAACAATTTTTCAAATTTTTATGAATTTTCAAAGTGTAAGCAAGCAAAAAGACACTATTTTTTATTTTTTAAATATATCAAATAAACTCAAAATGCTATGAGAATTTCGTACAATGGAGTACACTACAGCAGGAGTATGTAAGAATTTTCTCCAAAATTATTGAGCAAGAAAAGCCATTTATTTAGTCAGAACGAGCAAAAAAGTTCAAGTTCTTAAATGCAAGGTTCAAATTGCAATTATTGGAAGTTTTTGCATGAAGTAAATAACAGAGAAAAAAAAGAAGAAACACTTGCAATTTACCCATTAAACATGTGCCAAGCACATGACCTTCTGAAGCATGGGTGTCTTTGTAATTTTCAAAACTTTTGAGGTTGACCTTGTTAATGTCCCAAAACCTTCTTCTTTTTATTGCTAACCCTAAGCTTCTCTGTTGGGATCTTTCTTCTTCACAAAGCACCAAAAGGGGCACCCGCCGCTACAACCTTAGATCTGGAGCGATGGAGGTTGGCGGCTCCACGGAGGACGGCGCGCGCGGACGCCTGGCGCGCGGGGGCGGAGTGGAGGTCGCGGCATCGTTGCGCCTGGAGCGGCGACGCGGACGTCGACGGCGGGGAGTCGCGCGGGTGGCGCGATGGAGATGGCGGAGGGGTCGCGCGACACGGAGCAGACCGGGGAAGGCGGTGGCGATCGGCTGGAAGGGTCGCGCTGGGGCGATGCAGCGGCTGTGCGCCGCGGTGGACCTCGCTGCTGAGCGGAGGAGAGAGGATCGGCCTGGGTAGCGTGCTGCCACGGAGGGCTGGAAGGGGCACGCGAGGGCGATGCCGCCCCACCGGAGGTGTCGTTGGGCACCGTCGCGCGCCGCCTTGGCGGTGGCGGTGTGGATGGTTGGCGACGACCGTCACCTGTTACAATTTTTTATATTTTTTTTGGTTTTTTTTATTTTTTGTATTTTTAAGCTGCAGGTAAAGGGGTTAAAGAAATGTATTTTTTGTATTTTTTAACAGGAAATGAAAACAGAAATGTAAAGAGAGAATTTTGTTTAGTCTTTTATTATCCTGCAAAACAAATATTAGAGATGGAAAAGGACAAAAAAAATTTTTTTGTTGATTCTTCCTGCAAAAACAAATGTGAGGTAAACAGAAAAAATAATTTTATGTCTTTTTTTGAAGTTTTCCCTGCAAAAACAAGTGTGAGATGAACAGGAAAAACAATTATGTGATTTTTTATATTTATTTTTTATTTATTTATGCACAAAATTAGGAGGTGTGAATGGAGATCGATCTTGGCGAGGTGAGAGAGAGATCAGTGACTCTGACCACCGTGCGTGGTCGGAGGTGATAGGTTGTGTGAGGTAGATTATGAAATGTGAGGATCAAGATGTGAGTTGAAAATCGGTGTCGGGCGGAAAATCTGTGGTGGAAATTTTCAGATTTTTAATCTAAAAACTAATCACTACATCTACGCAAAAACTAAACCTACGATTTTTTGGATCTCACCTCGGGGTTCGAAAATGCTATGATGGCCTCGACGAGGGCCAACACGATGTCACCGGACGGCTCGGAGGCTAAGCACCCTTTTCAACAAGATGGTACTCGGAGATCGGGCTCCTCTCCACCAAAGATCGATCAAAAGGAAATGAGGGAGGAGGAGCCCATTAAAAAGTGAGAAAAATCAAAAGTGGAAAATATTCACATATAAGAAAAGTGTTTATTGGGTGAATTAATAAAATAATTAAATTAAGAAATTATTAAATAATTAATTACGAAATTCGAAATAAATAAATTAAATAAATTAATGAATTAATTGAAAATCAATTAGCCACCTTAATGGTGGCCATATAAGGTCTAGAATAAAATCCTATATACATGGTAAGTATATAAACTCAATTAATTCACATAAATCCACTAAATCAAATAATTAAATATAAATTTTGAAATTAGATTAAATAAATTAATTAATGTGAGATAATTATTTTTTTGGTGATTTTTATTTGAGGAAGTTAGTTGTATACATATATTATATACATATATTACAATATACATAGGTACAAATAAGGAAATAATTTTTATAAAAGATTTTTTTTATTTTTTTTAATTTTTATTTTATTTTAATGAAAATAATATTTACAAATATATACATTATATACAAAAATAAATATGAGTAAAATATATACAACAAGTATTGGTTAAACTGCACAAAACACCCCAGAAAACCGACTTTTCAACCGTAACTCCAAAAATTATGAAACCACAGTCATTTGAAAGATAATTTAATTTATAGTATAATGGAATGGGTTTGGTTCGATTTGAGCTCGTATAGAGCCGGAATTGGTGTTTCAATGATTTCTTTGCGGCTTTTTCTGAGTGCGATTATTTGCATTATGTACATTATTTTATTTTACACTTATTTTTCTTATTTACAACACATTTTTATTTACAACTTTTGTTTACAAAAATAATTAGTTTGAGATCAAATTATTTATAAATAAAATAATGTAAGATTTGTACAAATATATATGAAAAATATTTACAAGATAATTTTGTTTTTTTCTAACAGAAGACCCTATCTCCCCCTACTTTATTCCTAGTCGATCAGGTCAAGTCTTGACCTTCTCTCGGGATTAGGGTCAGTCTGCATTTATTGCATAAATACATCCTTTATTTTTCTTTTCTTTTTCTTTTCTTTTTTATTCTTTTATTTATGTACAAAAAGTGTTAAAAATGCAATTTTAACAAATGCATGCAAAATGGTAAAATTATGAAATTAGTGGTTATTTACAGGTCTTTGACTAAGAAAATGAAGCTAAAATAAAAGAATAAAGGCTATGAATCGTGGATTCATCAATAAACCTATATGAAAATAGGTTAAAATTTTGTTGAAATAGTAAAGAATTCAAGGAGTTTATAATATTTTTAATTACATTTCAAATGGATACATCCAACGATATTTTACAGGCCCTCCTACTTTTACTTCATATGGAATATGAATCATCAGATGCTCCATCGAATCAAAAAATGACGGCGGAAATATCTTCTCCAAGTTACACATAATCACAGGAATATTTTTATGAAGATAATCCATCTCCATACGGTGTATGCGTGACGAGCATAGAACCTGGAAAATTCTGTTAACATCTGAAAGAACATTGACAACGTTTTTTGGTAACAATCCTCTGAACACTAACGGTAGAAATATTTGCATAAAAACATGGCAGTCATGACTTTTCATTCCCTTAAATGAAAACTTCTTCAAATCGACCAAATTGGAATTTTTTTTTGCATATCCGTCTGGAAACTTCAATTTGCTTGTCCATTCGCAGATAAGCTTAACTTGATTTCTATCTAAGGTATACTTCGCTTTGGGAACTTCAACCCTTCTACTATCATGTTCCTTTATATGCAACTCTGACCGATTGCATATGATTTGTAAATCACGATGAGACTTTACTGTATCTTTTGATCAACCGGTTACATTCATAACAGTATAGAAGATATTATCAAATATATTTTTCTCTATATGCATAACATCTAAGTTGTGTCGTATCAGTAACTTACTCCAATATGGTAATTCCCAAAATATACTCTTCTTAATCCAATTATGACTGTCACCAAAACTAGGAAGATTTTTTATTTTATCTCCAATCTCTAAGGCTGATTTCTCCAATTCTTCCAAGCTTGATAATGTCGCATCGCCTGTCTTAAATGGTGGGGGATCTGAACGATCAATTATGTTCCTTTTAAAAGACTGCTTCTATCTTCGATATGGATGATTATTTTGAAGAAACCGTCTGTGACAATAAAAAACACAATTTCTGACCGTGTTGAAGGTAGAATGATTTAGTACTCTCCATACAATATGGACAACTTTTACGTCCATGCGTACTCCATCCTGATAACATTCCTTATGTTGGGAAGTCATTTATCGTCCAAAGCAGAGCTACTTTCATGTTAAATACCTTGGGTTGATCTTAGCAGCATGACGGCCTTCTGGGAATCTCTCTTCAACTCCAGATTTCGTCCAAATGCTGTGAGATTGATGCCAATTGCGAGCTTATGGGCTTTATGGGTTAGCAGAAATGGTGTAATTTTTCGTGCGGAGAGGTTTTATGTTGAAAATGTAGTCCACCTTGCTCGGACTCTCCTCGAGTCCATGTTGTTTTAATCATCTTTTATATTAATATATTGGGGCGGGCACCAACGCGTGTTTCCCCCTTTTTTGGCTAAAAAAACTTTCATGTTAAATGTTTGACTTTTATTAGCATCGTACGTATCAACTCCATCGACCCATAACATTTTCAACTCATCTATAAGAGGACGTAAATAAACGTCAATGTATTTTCTCAGATGTGTAGGTCCTGGTACCAACAGTGAAAGAAACATAAACTGTTGCTTATTACATAACCACGGGGGTGGATTGTATGGTGTTGTCATTACTGACCAACAAGAGTAATCTTTACCACTTCCATGAGGATTAAACACGTCTATACATAAACCTATAACGCAATTCCTCTTTTCTTCTTTAAATGTAGGAAAAGCTGGCATCAATACTTTCTAATAATCAGACTTGGATGGATGCTCCATGTACTCATCGACTTTATGTTCCGCGTGCCATGTCATGTACTTCGTCGTTTCTTTGCAATAATATAGTCGTTTCAATCTTTGAGTCAACGGGAAATAACGTAAAATCTTTCTCGATATTTTTGTTCCACTCTTGCTAGCTACCTGATATCTTGGCTCATTATATTCAGTTGTAAATGTTGGTGTTCACCGTAATATAAAATATGGTGATTTATGCATGAATCTATTTTAACTTCCGCTAAACCCATCTTCCGCATCATCTTTTTTGTTTTTTAATAATTATCAGGTAATTCTGCATCTTCTGGTAACATTTTCTTGATAATTTTCAGCATTGCATCAAAATTACGATTGGTCATATTATACTCCATCTTCATCAATAGAATATACGAAATCGTAGAAAGTTTTGAATATGTCTTGCAACCCAAGCACAATGGATCTTCCGTTTTTTCAACAGCTCGTAAAATTCTACAGACTCTCCATATGGTTCATCATCATCTAAAAAAGTAGCATTAAAATCTGGACCCACAACGTCCATAACCATATCTGCAAAAGGATTACTATTGTCAGCTTCTTCCGCATCATTCATCCTGTCCTCGTAATCCTCACCATGCCTCCACCAAATATGATATCCTTCCATGAAATCCATTTTATGAAGATGTAACTGAGTTTCATCTGTTGATCTCTTCCTCATTAGACAACATTTCTTACACGGACCCATGATAGTTCCATCTGAATCCACGATACGAGAACCTTGTGCGTAAGCAAATTTTATAAATTCCTGAACACCTCTTTGAAAGGTATCTGTTATACGTCCATCTACTACACGGTTGTACATCCACTCTCTATTTCTCATGTTGATCAACCCGAATTAAACAATTTAGAATGTCAAATCCAGGAAAATATGTGAGGATATCTAAACATATCCCATTATTGAGATAAAAGATGAGAAGAGAAGTGTATTAATTATGTTATCACTTGAGCCCGTACATAAGGATTCAAACTTACTAAAAGATGATCGTTATCACAAGCTTCTTTATTTCTAATGAAAATTCGGTAGCATAACCCTGCACCTCTCCCGTATACCTTATAAATCAATCACAATCAACTTTCAAAATAATCATATTAGTGATTATTTCGATTGTAAACTATGATTGATATGGTATACCGAAGAGGAAGGGGTTATGTACCGAGTTTCCGTAAGAAATAAAGAGCTTGTGACAATGATCACCTTTTAGTAAGTTTGAATCCTTACGGATCCCCTTAGTCCGGGATCTCCGAACTATGGAAAGCTAACGTAAATGTAATACTTTAAGATCACTTTACGTCATACATTTGTGAGTGCTACGAATGGGACTATAAAATAATATTAAAATATTTATTCATTTATATTAGCGGAGCAATTACGTAAATTTGGTTGGTTAACGATGGAGATAAGGGTAAGTGTGATCCTAATTTAGTGCCTAATACAGTGCTTGGGTCACTAATATTTGATGGGCACCTGTAAAAAAAAAGAATTTCAAACCTGAAAACATCAAAATCCACGACCATTGGTATGGGATAAACATCCCAAAGTGAGTCCAATAGTGCTGTGAAAAAATAAAAAAATATAATACAGTTAGAGATGATCAAATCCTCCAATGTGTTGCACACGCCTCCCGTTGTGCAGGGCCCCACACCACCCAGTGTGGAGGGACGCACTGTGTGTGAAGTTTTTGTGCGATTTAATATTCTAATTAGTGGTTAGCGTTTTAGCCTTATAATCAATCAAACTATAAATTAATGTGATATACATGATCACATTAACTAGAATTCAATGTGATAATAAATTATCACAAAAGAAACATTAGTGTATATCATATCTCATATCCACACGATATGAAATTGTCCAACTAATATTAACGATGTTTATCATATCTAATATCTACACTATTGAAATTGACCAACTAATATTATTCACAAGTTATACCTAATATTAATCAAAAGTTACACACAATGTTAATTATTTAAGCACAAATATACAACATCATTGTAATATATTCCTATATCGTAATTTTAATCATTTTAAGAAAATTAACAATACTAACTAGTCTAGAAGTTGTAATGGACATTTTATCATGTATATTTTACAAAGTCTAGACCTAATGTTGGTTGAGGCATTTTATCGAACACCTACAAGGCATAAAATTCTACATATAAATGAGACAACCACAATCGAATTACCAAGATTATAGTGATCCACTCTTATCCTAAACATGTAAAAAATATTTAAATACATCCGTTGTATACACTATATCCAACAAAAAAAAATCAAAAAATTGAAACCCTAAACTATCAAAACAAGACAAATTTCTAATGAAATCTTAAAAAATGAGAGAGAGGAGGAAGGGACATACTAAAGGGTAGATGTATACCTACTCGAAACATGAAAACGGTGGGCGCCGGTGTTGGAGCGGAGGGTCGGCGGGTCACCGGAGGGGTGATTTGGGGGAGGGATCACGTGAGACTAAGGAAGAAAGGGGCACCCGACGTTCTGTTTACGGACCTAGGCGAGCACACTTTAGTGCTCGCCCAACCGTCGCCATTTGCTCGCCCAAAATTTCTCAAGCGCTAAAGTTATCAGTGCATAAAATTTCAAGTGGTCGAGCACATATGAGCGAGTACATGTGCTCGTCCAAATTGGCAATCGAGCCGCTCCTCAGAATTCAAACCGGCGACCCCCATGGGTGAGTACATGTGCTCTTCTAGTGCTCGCCCACAGCCGAGAGAGCACATGTGCACGCCTAGTGGACGCAAATCTATGCACGCTAGTCCCGCTTTTTTTGTAGTGAAATGAACTGGCTCATTTAATATCGAATAAAAAGTTATATACAATTAGAGTGATTGATGCATTTTGAGTTCATATGGAGAAGATATGGGACTGGGAAGTTTGAGTTCGGAAACTTATTTTTAGTGAAGAATGTACATCGTATATAATTATTTTAATATGAAGTAAATTTTATATTTTTCTATGTATTCTTATCTACAACTTTTATGTACAAAGTTTCTTTATTTAAGGTATAAATAATAAAGAATAAATTGGGTCCCAAAAATTAATTATTTGGTATTTATGAGTTAGGGTTTATTTATTTATTGGCCCTTATCTCCCTATTTTATTCCTTGTCAACCTAGTCATCGTGATGCCCAGGTCTATGAATTTAGGGTCATAAAATACCTTTGATATTTTATTTCATTTTCTTTTCATTATTCTTTTAATTTTGCTTTAAATACAATATTTTATATAATATTTATACAATAAATAATATATATTAATTTTTGAAAAGCATTGTTTTTTGCCTACATTTAACTAGGTATTAAGGACAAAATGAAAAATAAAGGTGATGAAATAGAGATTCATCAATCCTCTGCATAAGAATAGGAATTCAGAGGTGTTGAATGAGTCATGTAAAAGAGTTGATTTAACAAGATTGAGATATTGAAGACCTATGTTGTATGTTTTCAGGTATTGGCACAGATCCTCTAATGGGAGACATATGGATTACTATATATCTAAGTATGTACATTAGGCAGGCCATTAGGTTGATGACCTAATCAAGGTCTATGTACGGGCGAGCTGGTGTGCATACAAGGGCATATGAGTAATACAATCCCTCAAAGGGAACATACATGTCACTACTAAACTAGAATAAATGTGCTAACTCATGAGATATTAGGATAAAACAAATTCTAACGTTGGCCGTCTTATTTTGGAAATAAGATAGGATTTGAATGTATGATATATGCTTTTGGAAAAGCATATGATCGATACAAACTCCCAATAATTGAATGAGAAACTTAACGAAAAAACCCTAAAGGAGACAACTCAAATAAGATCAAAACTTTGGGTTTACTCTAGGTCATGCAGGATGTACGGGTATTATGAATACTCGAGAGTGTTGTAATCTTAAACAATTGTATAATTGTGATGCCTCCAATACGAGGGAGTGATGAATCATATATGGATTTTAGCGACTCCACTCAGTAGACTAGTTATCAAATCTTTGTATAAATGTTGGATATCAGTCTGAATATGATTCAGATGCAATGAGAATATTGGATATTATGTCTGACTTTATCAGACATGTCTGGTAGGGCTTCTAGATCTGGATATGCGATTAGATCTCATTATCCAAGTCACTATACATGGAATATACAGCCGCTATTTCCTTATCTCCAAGTGTCCACAGAGAAGGCTCATTGTTCTTGAACGAGATCGTATAATTCTATTGTTGACAACATTCGAGCATTGGAAAATTGATGATTAAATATGATTTAATAATCATCAATAATGTAGATATGATTCACATTATTTGGACATTATGTACAGAGAGATAATTAAGACAATTAGCTTGAATTTAATTATCATAGATGTAACTAATATGGATATCGTTATCCAAAATAATTCCTCTTCATGTGTCTCTACGGTAGTAGTAAATAAATTGTTAGGCTTTTTTTATATTTAAAGCTCGTAAAATTTAGTTTTGACCATTTAATTGTTGCAGGTCTATTTTTATTTTTTATTTCTTTTCTCATTCTCTACGACGTGCGCCCTCAAAAACAAATCGAGCTTAGGAATCATAAACAAGGTGCCACTTCGTTACAAACCTGGCCGAATCTTTCCTGGAGCATGGTGGATTAGCTCCACTCACAATTAGATACTTTTACCTTTTCTTGAGAAAACATCGATAGCTTTAATTTCTCTACCTTCCTAGGAACTTCTGATAAATCTCTCTTTTGATTTTCACTGAACACTATTTTCTTGATGAATCAACACTGATCTTCTTCCTATAAAAACTAGCCTTCCTTAAAATATATACACGAGTCTAAAGAAAAAGATTAGGCTTGTAGGGCTATTCTATCAAAATTTATCATCTGGATGTAATCGCAAACACCATATACAGTTCAATTCCACGTTTAAAACACAGTCCAAACAGGTATGCTTGCATTACATAATAACTTCATTATTTATATAATTCCGCGTTACCTTCACACACAAACATGCATTCTTTTGTTACATATATAGTAACATTATTCCCAGAAGACAGCAGAAATCACGCTCACACGAAGGGGAAATTGGTACATATAATTAATATATCTATATAGTGAGAAAGCCCTTCCACAAACATCTACTGCAGCAGATCCCAGGTTCTGCCAGTCTTAATCACGCATCACTCTTGCCTTCAGAGAAGGCCCAGTGGGGCTTGGCGGGAACGCCCTCCGCCATCTCTACTCCGAGAGGGTTGCTCTTGCTCTGTTCATTATATAGAGAAAACAGTATGCGAGATGTCAGGAGTGGGAGTTACGTATTTAATATAAAAGTGGTGCACATTCGTACCGTGTAGCACAATTTTGCAGCAGTGTCGCATCGTGGATATCCCTGGGGGCAACATCCCCATTCATAGCAATATCCACCAGACCTCTGGGTGCAGCAACAGGTGGTGTTCGGCCAACAGGTGGTTTGCTTATCACAGATCGGTGAGGGATTGGCACTGGTCTTTACGGGATAAACCGGTCGCATTGCTATGCCGCACCTGCCCGTGGTCTCGGCTACGTTGCGCTTCATCTTTATGTATCCATTCTTTCCCCATCCAATTCCCCAGCTATTCCTCACGATCCAGTAATCCTTACCATTCTCTGTGCCATAACCAATTGCTACAACAGCATGATTCAAGTTTGTTCCACATGGCCCATCAAAGACGCCCTGGATGTTTACAGGTGAATTATAATATGTTCTTGATGCGTCAAAGTATACAAAGACAGCAAGAAGAGTCTTACATCTGCGTACAACTGGAACTCTTGGCTGCTTGCGTCGATGGACACACTAACAGGCTGGTTGTACACTGCCTTCTGCAATTGTGTCTCGTTGTTTTGCTGCACGTATTCGTATGAATTGATGCTCACCACTTTTGTGTTTTTCTACAACAAAAATAGGGCAACATATTATCACACGGTCATGTCAACCTCAAGGAAAATTGCCGCCGCTAGCAAGCTAGTGTTCGACTGGATTCAATCCAATGACAATTATCACATAAGTACGATTTTCCACTCAGTTTATTATTCACGTTTAGTAAAAAGCTAACAAAAAAACAAAAATATATAACATTGATGGTACAATATTTAACAATGAATATTATATTTATATGTATTGTAAAAATAAGAATAAGTTCAAAATAAATAGTATTCATTGATGTAATTAACTTCAAAACGGAACATAAAACAATGAATATTTCAAAATATTCGTGTTTTTATCAATATTAAATGTGAGATTATGTTATGCATGTAAGATCCTAATTAAAAGATTGATGCCACGATTACACGAGATAGAGCAAAGATGATGTACTTTGGTAACATTGCACTGGCCATCGCGTGCTGTATATGGGTAATCGATGTCTGTATCGATGCCACCATTGCTGATGATGAAATAGAAGGCATAGTCCTTGTAGCCACCATTGCACCCGTGGCTATATTTTGTGTCGCAATCGATGAGTTCCTGCTCCGAAAGTGTGATTAAGCCGCCTGTGTAGATCTGGTTAATCCCTTCGACGGCCGCGACGGCGGAGAAGGCCCAGCAGCTACCTGTTGTTGAATAATATCATTCAATCTTTTAGCATATTCAAATAAGTACTTGCTATTATTCTAGCACCGTAACGATCTGGAACAAACACTACAAGAAAAATGCGTTGTGGCCACGGAATGTGGCTACGGAAACTTGTGGCCACGATAATTCCGTGGCCACTGTTTCTCGTAGCCACAATCCGTGGCCAAAGTCTTCATATAAGAGTTGTGGCCACGGTAAATTCTGTGGCCACTTGTAGTGGCCTCGGCATATATATGGCTAGAGAACTGTCGCGACGAGAGTTGTAGCTACAGCTACTGGCCACAACATGTCGTGGCCAGAGTCCAATTCTATGGCCACAAATACCATATCCGTGGCCATATTTCTGTAGCCACAACTTATTTTCCTTGTAGTGAAAATAATATAGATGTAATAAAAAAAGGAACTCACCACAGCGGCCCTGATTTTTGACAGGAGCCACAGCTCCATAATCCCTCCAATCCCAAGCCACTGGCAATACCTCCCCATCACTTACTTCATACCTGTTACTCGCTTTTCCAGCTTGAGACTCGGGCCCTTGACGCTTCGATCCAAGGTACATCTCTTGAAATTCTTCATTTGTCAGATCTGCGAACCGATTCAATCCGACCTGATACGAATGTCTCCGCACGGTTGTGCTCGTCGATGAACCTAAGATTATCCCAGAAGATCTCAAATCGACGGTCCTTCTCCTTGAGGTCTTTGTACGCCTTCTTGTGGGAAACCTGCCACTTCTCGTACATGTGTCTCACCTCCTCCTCGCTTCTTGTTGTTGTTCCGTATGGCAGGATGGACACATCGGTGGCGTAGGCCACCGTTGCCATCGTGAGAACGACGAGGAGGAGGATCGCGGTGATGGAGAGTTCCATTGCGCGGGAAATTGGAATGGGAATAAGATGAGTGTGTGAGATATAAGAGTAGGAGGGTTTATATGGGGGGGGGGGGGGGGAGGGATAGGGGGAGGATATGGCGGGAACTAGGGCATACGTGTCAACTTCTAGAGGGTGTTGGATTTGTTCGAACGCAGCACGAGGTGTTGAATTTGTGGATACAGTATTACCACGCCTAATGAAATATGCGCCCATGGATTAAACGAACAAGTTGCTCTGTACGAATCAAGATATATTTTATTTACTTGAGAGAGTTAGAGAGGGGCGAGGGGCAAGCAAAGTCAGTAGCGTGCCAAAGTGATAAAAGGAATTTTTACATTTATGTCTTTATACGAGTTTGTGCAGTTACACTTAAGTTCCGACCTTATTTTAATAAGAAATATACCCTTACCTTCTTGCATCACTAGTTTTTTAACACTCCAAACACAAACATAATATCATATCTAAAAACTCACGAAGTGTGGGTGTGGTTTATAAGTGATGGAGATTACTACTTGGCAACTTGACCTTAAACATTTTGGGTAGCTGTTAACGGGTCTATTTGGGCCCGTACCCAACAAGTTGTCAGGGCAGTTTTCCTCGATAACAGACCGCGGTCCTAAGTTCGGGATGTTACAAATGGTATCAGAGCAATGTTACCTCTGATAGTGGAAAAGGCTACCCGAGAGGTGAAACTGCCCCTATAAAGAGGTTGGAGGAAAATGCTACCCAGAGCGTGCAACGTCACTGTCACTGGGAATAAGTGACGTGCCATGTCGCAACGAGGACGTTGCGAATATAAGCGGGGGAGGTTGTAACACCCCAACCCCAAACATAGTGTCATACCTAAAACTCACGAAGTGTGTGTGTGGTTTATAAGTGATGGAGATTACTACATGACAACTTGGGCTTAAGCATTTTGGGTAGTTGCTAACGACTCCATTTGGGTCCGTACCTAACAAGTTGCAAGGGCTAGTTTTCCTCGATAACGGACCGAGGACCTAAGCCTGTGACGTTACAGGGTTGGGGTAACCTCATTAGAATAGTAGATGTTTGGACGATTATGAGGGTTGGTAGAAGATTGAAATAAGGAATGTGATGTGATATCATCTTGATTTGCGATGGAATTCCAACCTATAAATACAAGAGATAAATCGGTTTACCCTAGGATAACCAAACGAACCCTTCGGTTAAGTTGTCATCCCTTTTCCTCCCAAACATACGTTAAACGTTAGGTACAAGGATACATGGAAAGAGCTTATACAGATAGAAGCAAAATTGTCCGTTCTTCCTTACCTTCTTTTTCATTATCCCACATCATTTATTATCCTTTTCAGGAACTTGATATATCAGAAAAAAATGATTTTAGAAAGGTTGTGTAAAAAATTAATGACCTCAGATGGTGATTGAATTCGATAATAATTATTGAAATAATCTTGGGATCGAATTTGGACAACGACAAGAACATCAATCAAACCAAAGAATAACTTTTTAAAAAAACTTGATGAAGTTCAACTTCAGAGAAGATTATTTTTTGAAAAAAAAACCACCATTCATTCATCAATCCCAAACCAAACCACGTAGAGTTTTAAGTATATGACGGTAGTTTGGGAAATTGCACATGCGTAGGGAGACAAAAAGAAATACAAAGTTTAAGCCTACTAGAGATCAACAGTTAAGCATACGAATTGAAGACCAAAAATACAAAAGTCCTCCCCTTCTCTTGAGCTTTAATTTCTTTTGCTCGTTGGATTTGAGGGAACTGTGAGTCCGGCACAAGATGAGGGTGATGAATCTCCATTTCATCACCTTTATTTTTTAATTTGTCCTTAAATCTCTAGTAAAATGCATGTATATAGCATTAATTCGTACAAAATAATACTCAATAATTTACTTGAAAAATATAATATAAATAATTTTATTTAATGCCAAAGTAAAAGAATAAAGGAAAGGAATGAAAAAGAATGACGTGTCAAAGACATTGAGTGACCCTAGATCCTGAGACCCAATCATCATGATTACTTGGTCGACAAAGAATAAAGTAGAAGGAGATAGAGCAGACAAAATGTCCAGAATTTAGCTCAAAATCCTTATTCCATTTATCAATAAATAAGCTTTTAGAACCTATTTGATTCTTTATTATTTACACCTCAAATAATAAAATCCTCAACATGAATATTGTACACTAAAATGCAAAGGAAATTACAAAATTGATTTCACATTAATATAATACATTGTACACCGCGAACACTTAGAACAAAATATCCAAAAGAATTTTTCTCAGACTAGTATCTCCTACATACATAATCAAAATAGACCCGACTCACCTTTATTGTTCATAAAATCAAATTGTCTATTTAATGAAATTTCATTTGATTTGGAGTTGAGATGCAAAAGTTGGCTTTTTAATCATGAGGAATCTCTATTTCATAACCTTTATTCTTTCTTTTTGGCATTAAGTCCCTAGCTAAATGCTTGTATATAACGCTAATTTGTACAAAATAACACTCGTCAATAGGCAATCAATAATGTACAAAATATTGTATTTAATACCAAAAAAGAATAAAGGAAGAAAGAAAAAGAATGGAGCGTCAACAACACTGAGTGACCCTACCGAGACCCAATTATCATGATGACTTGATCGGAAAGGAATAAAGTAGGGGGGATATAGGGCAAATCAACTATATAGAAAACATAATAAAAACCCTAATTTTTTATCAATAAATGGCATTTTGGGACTTGTTCTATTTTCTTATTTTTACATATCAAATAATAAAACCGTCTATATGAAAGTGGTAGATAAAAATAAAGAAAAAATATAAAATTGATTTCATTCAATAACAATGCACAGTGTGCCTAAGACATACATAATAAAAAATGTAAAGAAAAAATTACAAAGTCGGTGATGAATCCATGATTCTCACTTTTTATTCTTCTATTTTAGCTTTTCTTTTTGACAAAATGCCTTGCAAATCGTTGTAAATATAATAACTTAACACTTTGCATGTCATTGTTAATATACCATAATTAGCCTATTTTTGTCTAAATAAAAGAATAAAATAAAAGAAAAAGAATGATGTATGTAGAATAAATATAGAGTGACCCAAATCCCAAGATAAGGGCAAGACTTGACCTGATCATAAAATAAAATAAGTAGACAGAGATAGGGTCTCTATGTATTATATATATTACATATACTAATACATATTATTTATTTTTTTGATAAAATAAAAATTATTTTTCTTTTACACCTTCTGTATATAGTGTTAATAATATTATAAAAAAATAAAAATCAAAAAAATAAAAATAAAATCATCAAACCATTGTATAAAATACACAAGTATATTCTACATTCTCTATTTATTATACCTATAAATAACTTATAAAAATAAAATGAAAATTGTTTTATATTCTTAAAATTATGTTGAAATTTAAAAATATAAAAAAACATATTTTTACAAAAATAATAGAATAAAAATACTTATTCATAATACATAGGTATGATATACCCGTATGTAATATTCTATATTGTATATATGTCATTTATTTTTCATAAAAATCATTAATATTCATAGAAAAATAATTTCATAAATATTAAATATTTTTATTTTTATACACTTTTTATTTTCAATTCGTTTGCTATTTTTTTATTGAATTTCCCTTTATTTTGTAAATCTTGATTTTCTCATTTGTCCAACTAGGAATGTTGACCTCGATCAACGTCCTCTTCCAGCCGGGTCGGGTTGCGTATCATCTCGTCGAAGCTTCTTCTCTGCTTTTTCTCGTCCGACTCTGACCACCTATTGCATCGATACCCAGACCTGAGACTCCTTGTACACCTGAGATACTCACGGATCCCTAGAATCAATCGAATCGCCTTAGGGTTATGCTCTACCTCTCGATCTTTCTAGGACCTCAAGCATCGTATACAACCTTTTCTTCTACCTATATCTATCTCCAGCTCGTCCCTCGTGCCCCCATTCTTCCCTAGCCACCTTTAGTGTAGTGACAACCACTCGAGGAGCCGCTTAGGATCTTTAGGAGATGCATGGAGGATCCTGGCTCATCGTGTTTTCGGAGAGCCACCGCGAGAAGACTCTCATCCTACGGTAGCTCGATCGAGTTCAAGACCCATCATCCCATCTTTGCCTGAAGTTCAGGAACACGTCCCGACCTCCAAGTGTTTATCTTTCCTTCTGCCTTTCCTTGTTCGACCGCATCTTCCCATTTTACTCCACCGTCGTTCATTGGCTCCGATCTCTAAGTCTGGATCCCATCATCCACATCCCTCTGTTCAGATCGACTCGCTAGATCGACCTCCATCTTCTCACGCAATTTGTTCCCCTAAGGCTCGACCATCGAATCGAGATTAGGAAGGGTCTCCTTCCCTCGCGTTTGTCGGAGACCCAAACCCCATCCCTTGTGGTGTCTCTCACCTTTAGCTGTAATAACCAGGACCAGAGCATAGACCCGAGTCCCCTATATCCTTTGTAGGTCATCCGCGCATAGGAGAACCATTCTGGACTCTCAACTGTTGAGGCGGAGTAGCTCTAGGCTTGTAGCCATCGCCACGCCCATCCTCCTGTTGTCGCCTCCATCGAAGTTCCCTCATTCGACGTGCCTCACCTCCATGAGCTTATCGGGACCCTCAGGTCCTTCATCGGGTCTGTGGATCCCCTCCCTCGCACGATCGAAGTTCAACCTGAGTGTGTTCTTGCAAACCCATCCTTAAATATTGGATCATCTAGCTGCTGTTAGATCTGATATGAGCCACCTGACACACTCAGCTTTTGGGCCATTAGATCAGGCCCTCTGACGCATCTGCCCTGCACGTCCACAACATCCTCTACAGTCGTCAGATCTGCTACATGAGTCGATCAGAGCTGTATGACGATGCTAGCTTCCACATGTGCCACGTGTCCTACGTGATCCACACGTGCCAGCAAGGGTATATTTCTCTTTTGTCTCCTGCATGCTTTTGCTTTCATATTTACTCTATTCAATAAATGTGTAGTTAAGAAATTTTAGAGTTTGGCCCCCATAGTTTATGTTAATTGCATTTTAGTCACTCTAAATCTGAAGCACGTGCAATCCCACGTGAGTTTTGGGTTATTTGCATGATTTATCCCCAACTCTTATGCTGTTAGTTAACGATGTTATGTTTTCAGAAATTGCACATATGCCCTTGTAAGTCTGGATCACATGTGACACATGTGTTTAATTGGATTTTTGTAGATAAGGCCCCAAGCTTTTAAAGTGTGTTAGTGATTTGGTCTATGAACTTAAAATATTTACAATAAGGTCCATATGAGCTGTACCTAATTACATGTTCTACTTTGGACTTAATAAATAGTAAATTAATTTGAAAATTTATCTAACAATTAACATTAACTCATATTAGTGTGTATTATTTACTATGATTTTATTGGATTGATTTATTTGCATTTTATGTTTTTAAAAATTCAAAAACCCATAAAAGGTGTCCTGTCTAAGTGATAAAAATCATAAAAATTGGAAAAATGTTTTATAAAATCTGTAAGCACCTCTGTTGGTGTATTTTAGTTTATTTTAACTTTAATATCAGTTTTGTATGAAAAAATTTATAAAATCCCTAAAAATCACAAAACAACTCAAAACTTACAAAATCCATATAAAATGAAAGAAAATCTGTAATTTCATTTCCAGTTTTTATTTTTAGCTTTTAACATCTATTTTATCATAAAATTGTCGTCCAGGACCTTGAGGTACTTGAAATATTTTTAAGTTGCAATTTGGTCCTAGTTGTACAAGATTTTGAGCTTTGAGCACTTTTTATTTTTATAAAATAAGAAAAACATTTAAATAGCCCAGAAAAGTTATCAAAAATACTTTAAAAATAAATAAACCGAAAACTATTTTTATCTTAATGTTTGATTATTTTTAGCCTTATAGAAAAATTCAAAAAGATAGTTGTGCTTGTTTTTCTTTCATTTTTGTGCTTAGTTTCCTTTATTCAAAAATTAAAAATCTAAAAAATAAAAACCACTAATAATTGTCTTGTTTTTGGAAAATTTGACTAACTCGTATTTCTTCCGTGCTTCTTGTGTTCGACCTTGGTGGCTATGTAGGGTAAATAAAAATAGCGAACCACTTACATATTTGATGCTTGATTTTCTCTTTCTTCTCATTGAGTCTGCCTATCGATTGAGGTCGCATTGGCCATTGATTTATCTTGATACTTTCCCTTAATCGGTGGGTCACTCATCATAATGGTGCTGTTGCCGTGGGTCACGGCATAGTTGTCATTTTTACTATTGTTCATTTTTTGTCTCCATTTGATATAATTGTTCTCTTACACTCGTCTGCTTTGCTTTTTGTGCGAGGAACCACCTGAGGACGCTTCAGTTTTCTTTGAAGGAAATCGCACCTGAGGAGGAGAAAATGAGTAGGAAAGAGTAGTTATATTAGATAGATTAGTTTAGTTTTGCGGAACAATTCTATTATTGTAATAATTATAGACTCTTGGACTCTGTTTGGACACTTAGACTTCGAGGTTTGTTTCGCCGAGTATCGGTGCACTCGGGGAATCTCATCGTGGTTTTCATGGTTTTGTTTTGATCACCTCTTATTTCTATTTTATTCATGAGGATTTAGCCCCTAGACTTAGGACTTTTGTTGATTGTGACGTAATTAGCTAAGGCCCCACACCTAATTGATTATATGTGCCTTTTGATTGTAATCAGACCTAGCTAAAATAAAATTGAAAAAGTTAGTCTGATTGGATACTAGACCACATGCCATGAGGAGTCACATACAATGCTAGTAGACCCATTGTGGCGGGCACCGAGTGACTCCCAAGATCGGACTCAGGTCTTTATTTGATTAGTTAGCTATTGTTCTTCACGATTGATAGAGTTGCTTGTCTAAGGCCGATTTCCTGATGCATCATATAGATAACGTATTTCCTGTCTTTAATTTATGCGCGTATCACCTTGCTTGTAGAGTGCTGGAGTCAGGTACGCATTTTTATCTCTGCATGCTTCATTGTATTTGATCGTGCATCAACTTTTTCGACTTCCTTCCCCTATTTTATTGGACTCAAAATAACCAAGTAAATAGAAAAATTCATTAGGAATTGTCTTATTAAGAAAGATACCTAAAAAAGTCATAACAAAATAAAATTGGGAATGCTAATCCAAACTGGACTCTAAAATACACTTCACTTAAAAATCTTTATTTTGGAGAGAGTCACCCCCACATTGGTTGATTTATCTACAACGAGAGAGTGACCTGCACACTAGGTAGAGCCACACTTGAGCTTCTTTCATGCTGGTGTTGTGGTTAGTTGTTTTCCAGTAACGATTTCACTGGGTAGCCAGTAATCGGTCCAGGACTTCTTTAGCAGAGTGGATAGATTTGGTAGCTGGTAAACGATTTTCAATCCATACTAGCTGGAAATACTAGCTATAAAATTGGGCCACTCTCCTAGGAGCATCGGATCCCCATAAACTCGCTTAATCGCTCTGATCAATGATTAATCACCTAAATAAAAATTGACAAGATTAACGACCAATGTCTCATGGTCATCAGCTCGAGTGTTGAGTATGTGAAAAAAGGTTAGATTTCTGATCTTGTTTGCATTCTAGATCGCATCATCATAAATATCTATATTACAATGATGGGAATGAGGTCCCTTAGATTGCCTTTGACAACACCACTTTCAAGGACTCCTCTCCATTCACCTAGGGAAACTTCGGAGAGCCCAGACTCGCTCTCCAAACCTGAGTTTTCTACCACCTTGTTCCCCCTCGACCACCCTTCTACTAGTTCTGAGTTGCTAGGGTAGAGGCTAGCACAGTTATATGTTCTTTTGACAGCACCTGAGTCGGGGTCTTTCACCTTTGCAGAGACCCAAGAGATGGTCAACAGTGAGGGATGCATCGATGAGCAGTCGCAGGGATCAACATATGTACTTGACCAAGGCACCATCAACAACACACTCTTAGCCTCCCTAGAGACCATGCAGCGACATATCAGAGACCATGGATCATTTATGTCCGAGGTGTGATGAGAGCCGACGTAGATGCGAGCGGTAGAGCAGAGTCACAAAGACAAGCCATTTGAGAGATACTAACAACTAGAGGACGAGGAAAAGGAGAACCCAAGGATCAACAAGAGCTAGCCATGCTATCACATACGATGAGGTGGTTTCACATTCCTATTGTGACCCTCACCTACCATTGGATCCAGCTACCAGAGATTCTTGGCGACTTCAAGCTTCACCCCATTCTCATTCTGATGAGGCCCCGAGATGATCGAGTGACTAAGGAAAGAATGGTATATGTGGTCGTTGCGACCTCAACCACCCGGACCGGACTCAACAAGAAGAAAGAAGACCACCAAAAATAGAGATAAATCAAACAATCACATGTAGCGGTCTCGCTATATATTTTAACCAGGTATAGCTACAAGGGTCAAACACAAGGAGCATAGTATGTGTGGGCTACAAAGTAGACGGGAATCCAAAAAACAAATATTTTGGTGTATTTTAGGTTTTTCAAATTTTTTTAGAATTTTTAATGTTAAGAAAAAGTATAGAAGCACTCAATACTCACAAACAAATAATTATTTAAAGCCTCACAATTAATCAGAAAATTCAAATAAAACTATTTTTGGGTTTTTAAAATATTCAGACGTTTTGGTTATTTTTCTTGAATTTTTTCGGTTTTTAGTTAATTTTCTAAAAATGAAACAAGGCTGAAAATGCTAAACAATGTACAACCCGAATTTAAATGCAAGTTATAAATACTTAAAGTGCCTATAAAATTCGAGCAACAATTTCATGTGAAATTACAAAGTAAAAGCAAGCTACAGAAGAAGAAAACACATTTTTGTGATTTATTATGAATCTTTAATTATTTTTATAAAGTTTTTAATGTTTTTCAATTTTATGGATTTTATAAATGCAAATGTGACAAAAAATTGGATTGAAGAAAAAACAACTCAAAACAAACAAACAAGAAATTTTTGGGTTTTTTCAAGGGTTTCTAATATTTTTGTAGATTTTTAAAGGCAAATAGTTGCTATTTTTTAGGTTTTTGAATTTTTAAAAATATTAAATGGAAACAAAATGCAACAAAAAATTCACATAAATTTCTACACCATGGCAGGAGCCATGTGTCAAAATTTCATGAATTTTGGACGAAAATTGTTATTTATTAAAATAAAAGTCAACCACAGAGCACACAGGGACGTATATGCAAAGAAAACATGTTTTAGGACCTAAAGAATAACACGTGTGAGAAATTGAAGGACCTATCTACAATTTTCACAATAATTCACACACATGTCCCAACTCAGCACGCACAGGGGTATACCTGCAAATATTGAAACTATAACCTTTAACATAAAATAAAGCCAGGATTGTTCATGCAATTAACTCACAAGTACACGTGACGACGCACGTGCTACCCCACATGAAGGATTAAAGTGCAAATACTGAAATCATAAGGTCCTAAGTGCAAAATGTCCCAACTAAAAATAACTACGAAAAATTTACAGGACTAAAGCGGAAATATAAACAGGTAGGAGGGCCTAAGTACAAATACCCTTCTTATTGGCGATCCAACGGTCGAGGGTTCTTCACTTAAGATCGGACGACTCAGTGATACGGATAGCCCTTCGATGATGGACGGCTGTAATCTGATCCTCAGATGGATCTGATGTACGAGACGCATCGGATGATGGACGAACATGATCAGAACTGGATGGGGTCTCGATTCAACGACAGAGGAGGCACCTGGACGAGCGACGAAGAACTCACCACCAACGAACTTCGATCAACTGATACGAGCAGCAGGGACGTTCTCATGAGCTTCTCTGATGGGGAAAAAGTTGATGGCGACGGTCCGCAGCTACTACTACGCTCCGATTAGGCCGGGAATGCCCGGAGTGCCCCGACGACGTTGAGGACCTGGAGCTACTGTGCTTCGATGTTAGGACCTCCAGATGAGGCCCCTTTGGGATCTAGATCTGCACAGAAAGATTGTTGGGTTGAGGGGAGTCGAGGGCAAAGTGCCTTAACCCGTTAGTGCACGGAATGGGTGGCCGATGGGGCGTTGCATGGCCCTCCAGCGAAGCGACGACGGAGGAGGGCCTAGAGGCTCATCCCTGGGCGAACGAGGTGAACGATTGGGCATAGAAGGTGTAAAGGAGATCAACGATGATGATAGGATAGGCGGTATGGCAAGTGGGATGTTCGATCACAATGAACGAGATTGACAAATGGAAAATGACCCAAATGCTAAAATCTAGAATCCAAAGCAATAACGGAGAGATGTGTGTTACCTGGTGAATGTAGTTGTCTGGGGTAAAGGTCGGGGACCTCCGGGGGTCATCGCCTCAATGGGTTGACATGTCCAGAGGCTAGGGCTCACCTCTCGGCGGAGCACGACGAAGAACTCGCCGGACCTAGGGCTATGCACCTCAAGACATCACTATAATGCACTCCCTCACCTGCTGTCACTCAAGGAAGAAGACGAAGCTCAGTGGAGACAAGGTCTAGGGCCAAATATAGAGAGGAAATTGCAGCTCCAGGAGATTTTATATGCAGTAGGGTCCGAGAGATATCGAACTTGAGCGCGCAATCCAAGGAACGGATATCTAACGGTATCATCTGGCGTGTATCATGGATCATTCCTCGGTAATTGGAGCATCTAATCGTGCGGAATGGTGGATGGATTAGTCCGGGAAAATTTTGAGAAAGTCGGGCAAAATTCGGATCCGGGAGAAGAATGGTCCGGGGGGGAGTTGATCGGGGTCAACAGTCCGCCCTGGACTAATAAAAAAAGATACGTGAAAATTATTGGAAATCCAATTAAAAATAACAAATGATTTTAAAAGTCTATAAAATAAAAAAATATTTATTATTTTCCAAACTATTTTCTATGATTTTTATTTATTTTTATGAAAAATAAATGATAGTACATACAATATATTATATTATATAGATGTATAAAATACCTAGGTATTTTATTTAATTATTTTTATTTTCTTATTTTTGTATAAATACCCCAATTTTATATTTTATTTATCTACAACATAAAATTTGGAGTATAAAATAATTTTTATTTATTTTTTATTATTTATTTACAAGTGTAAAATAAATAGATGTAGGATATTTATACATATGTTTATATACAAGGTGAGAGAGAATTTATTTTTATTTTTATTTTTGTGAAAATAAAATATATACAAAAAGAAGGTGTATGTACAAGGTAGAGTGGCACTATCTCTCTCTACTTCTTTTATTTGGTGATCAGGTCCATATTGGGCCCCCTCTTGTGATTAGGTCACTCAATATCTATTCTAAATATTTCCCTCTTTTTATTTTATTCTTTATTCTTTTAATTTTGGACAAATACATGCTAATTATAAATTATTAACAAATGCATGCTTATTGGTAACTTATTGTATTCACAACTATATACATGATGTTTTGCCAAGTTATTTAGCTAAAATAAAAGAATAAAGGGTGATGAATGAGGATTCATCACCCCTAGACCATCAAGATTTTCATCCACGATAGATTCATTGAAGAAGACACCATCAAGATGATCGCCTTCCCATTCTCCTTTGTTGATAGAGAAACCTACTGGATGAAGCATTTGGGGAGTTATATCACTACTTGGGAGTAGCTTCGGACCGAGTACTTGAACAAGTACTATCCACTCGGATGAATGATCACAACACGATCCATGATCAAAAACTTCATCATGATCCCAAACGAGCAATTTTACAAGGCTTGGGATTGATTTAGAGAGCTCTTCGATCGGTGTCCACTTCACGAGATATCCAAGCCCAACCTTGTTCAGAGTTTCGTTTGTGGGCTGACACCGAAGCTTCAGGGGCTAATTAACACCTCATGTGCAGGGTCATATTTTGCCAAGGATGAGGACCAAGTCTGGGCCATCTACGAGGAGATGGCAGAGAACTACACGATGATGTCTTAAACTAGGGTCTATACTCAAGGGAAGCCCCTTCCACATGCCATGTCTTATCAGAGGATTGCACGGGTCGATGTCGATCCTTCTACTTCATCATCAACAATACATGCCGAGCACTCAACCACTGACATGGGCATCATCAGCGAGAAGTTGGTCCACATCGAGATCATGAGAAGACGCAGTGCTAGGGCGTGAACTAGATTGATCAGTTTGCACTGACACCGAGTCACCTGAAGACTGAGATTATGTGTCTCCAGAGGCATAGATGGTTTCTTAGCCTTGTCTCATATCAGGGGCTGATCCAAGTAACAACTCTACCCATCAATCTGCCACATACCAACAGGTCCACCACATCCAAGGAGAGCCAGTCCTGCAGCTGCAACACTACTCCCAGCCACCACCATCTCTGGACACTTAGATCGTAGTTTACCTCCGGATCATCCCCTGGCAATTCTTCCTCCTCCATCCTTCGAGCATGAGCAGTTGATGGAAGTCAATGGGATTTGGTACGACTAGTACCAACAATAGACTCGGATTCGTCGTGATCACCCCGGTTTGTGATGGTCCATCGGAGGCAACTCATTTCAGCAGTAGCCTCCAGCTTGGGTCGGACAGGGAATCCCGCAATAGTAGCAGCCCCATCACTCCCAACAATACCAACAGTAGGGTCCTTGTCCCCCATACTAGGGACAACAGTGGAGGCAGAAACAACAACCTCATCTTCAGTACTCCCAACCTCCCCCTCATTAACAACAATTTCAGCCTCATTTCCAGCGAGGCAACCCGTCAAGTTCTCATGGACCCGTTAATGAGAAACCAACCCTTGACGTCCTAGCCTTCTTACTTACTAATTATCATGCATACTTCTGGTGAGATATGGATGAATTTCGGTAGGAAATGATGGAAATCATCAAGGGAAAGGCTGCCTTACCCACTCAGATTGAACCTAACCCGAAGAATCTGAAGAGGAAGTCAGAGAAGGTACAGTTTACAGAGAATACCACTCCTAGTGATACATTGGGTAATATTTATTCTTATGTATTTGATATGGATTTTGTGACACTTAGGAGTGATAGGATGCCAACCGGCGGTGCCTCATCTGAGCGACGACCACATGGAGATTCAGGAGTGCCAGATGAGGATGATAGTGGTGTTGGTGTTGCTAATGATGATGATGATGGTGGCACTGAAGCCATCTAGGATGTTGATCCAGCCGGCAGTACTAAGGCCGTCATGACTCCAGATGCAGACGGTGGTTCCGATGCCATCAGTATTCCAGTTGCTGAGCCAAAGTATGTTGTTGAGGCTGCTAGATCAGATGATGTGGGTGGTACTAATGCCACCATTTCTCCTTCATCTGTATTACCTTCTTCTATATCTCAGGACAGTTTTAGAAAAATATTAAAAAAGAGAAAAAGGGAAAAGAACAAAAATATGAATAAAGGAAAGGTTTCTATATCTCCTATGAGTCTGTATCTGTTGCATGATGATATTGTACAAATTCTATTCCTCTACATGCATAGGAGCCTATTCATGATCCTTATCTTTCTGGAGAGGGTCCCGCCATCTCCTTCCCTCAAGCACTCCGCTTAGTGAAGGGGAATAAACCAAAATCCCAAAAAGAAACAACAGTTGGAGTTCAACCAGCAGATGATTGATCAATTCCATATTAAGTTGACTCTACAGGAGGTACTAGATAACTTCCGTCTCTTACAGAAGAATTTAATAGAGAAGACCATCATCCCCTAGAAGAGGAGGAACCACAATGCAGAGATCCATGTGCTTACTCATGCCACTTGCTTTGCCATTTAGAACCGATTGCCAACCAAGAGATCTGATGCAAGAGCTCCATATGTCAGATGCCACATCCATGAGCAGTGATTTGATTGTACTATATTAGACAACAGCTCTTCTATTAACATCATTCTGGCAACCTTACTCGACTGATTCGAGTTCAACCCTCTTCAACAAAGCATGGGAGTCGTTCAGTTTGCTAATAGATATGTCAAGAGGTTAATGGGGTTATTGAAGGACATGGTCGTTACAAATTTAGAGTCTAAAATTCTTCGTGGACTTTATTTTATTAGGCATGGAGATCATTTAGTCTGTGACATATACCCCCACTATATTAGGATGTCCATTCTTGGCCACAACCAAGGCGGTGTTTGATCGAGATAGAGAGAAGGTATACCTTCGCATCGAGGGTGAAAGTATACAAATAGAGATTATTGAGAAAACCATAGTGAGAGCTTCGGCCTGCTCCGAGCAGTCGAGTGATTCAGAGGTGATAATAGATGCATAGCGAGACGTCCACAAGTAGTGCGACTTCATGATCCCAAATGATGAGGCAATTTTGTCAGACCCAATAGCACGAGCCCTTGTCACGCCTTTTGATATGGCAGATTTACAGATTTTGGCAGACGAGAGTTTGGAGAGCACACACTTGGCACCAGATACATTTGAGGTTTATGATCATGGTCGGGATTTTGAAGAAGGGTATATTTCATGTTCATCTGATTCAGATCACTAGGATTCATGCATGATTAGGATGACTTAGATGATTATTTGCCATGTCTGGTTCCTTCAGAGCTGACGACTAGGACGAAGAGCGTGCCAACATAGATTACAGATACACCAGTACGACCGTCTTTGCCAGAATTTCACATGCAGCAAGAGTTCTCCCATGCAGATATGGCTGACTTCACTCAGACATTTCAGAAGCTCGATTTTCCAACTTCCAGTTGTCCAGAACTAAAGACTTTGTTGTAGTCGATGAAGTACAGATTCCTTGCGGGTGAATTAGAGACGTTCCCAGTCATTATCTCAATAGATTTGACTAGAGATCAAGAATCTCGTTTGATGGAGGTTCTTGAAAGAAACCACAAGGTGATTGGATGGAGCATAGCTGATCTCCAAGGGATAAGTACGACCATGTGCTCCAACCATGTTTATCTCGAAGAGGATGCCAAGCCATTACGTGAGTTCCAACAATGGTTGAACCTGAATCTTCAAGATGTTGTCATGAAGGAGATATCAAAATGGTACGGATCCTATTTTATCTACCCCATATCTGACTCCAAGTGGGTTAGTCCATTAAGTGTGGTACCCAAGAAGATGGGTATCACGACAGTTGTGAGCGAGTCTGGAGAGGAGATAGCTACCCAGGTACCCACATCTTGGAGAGTCTATGTGGACTGCAGATGATTGAATCAAGCCAATAAGAAGGATCGTTTCCCACTGTCATTCATTAAACAGATTATCGAGAGGCTAGTTGAGAAGAGTCATTATTGTTTCCTTGATGGGTACTCCGAATACAATCATGTGGCCATAGCACCGGAAGACCAGGAGAAAATGACATTCACCTATCCATTTGGAATGTATGCGTACAGACGAATGCCCTCTGCTTTTTGTAATTCCCCGGCTATATTCCAAAGGTGCATGATTTCCATTTTATCATACATGGTGGGTGATTGCATAAAGGTCTTCGTGGATGACTTTTCGGTCTACGGTGACGGGTTTGATGCATGTCTTTACTACTTAGACCGAGTACTTTAGCGTTGCATTGAGGTCTATCTTGTATTATTCTAGGAGAGGAGCCACTTCATGGTGACTCAGGGGACGGTGCTTGGCTGTATCATCTCCAACAGGGGCATGGAGGATGATCCATCCAAGGTGAATATCATCAGGAAACTCAATCCCTGTCTAATTTACGACAGTTGCAGCCTTTTCTGGGGAATGTCAGTTTCTACTGACGATTCATTCAGGATTTCATATGTCTTGCCTGAGTGATTACTGATCTGCTGACAAAAGACACCGAGTTCATTGTAGATGATAAGTTTCTAGCATCATTTGAGTTTCTCAAGGGATTAGTTGTCGAGGCTCTTGTCCTTCAACCACCCGATTGTTCTCTCCCATTAGAGAGCATGATAGATTCTTCTAATTTTTACATAGGGGTTGTGCTAGGGCATAGGAGGGATGGATTGCCACCTACCATTCACTATCCTAGTTGGACTTTGGACGCCACTCAACAGAATTGCACTATTATAGAGAAGGAGATGCTAGCCATAGTCTTTGCTTTGGATAAGTTCGAATCATATATTCTTGGATCTAGAGTGACTATTTTTACAGATCACACCGCCATTTGATACCTCATGTCTAAGAAGGATTCCAAAGCCAGATTGACTAGATGGATCCTTCTACTCTAGGAGTTTGATATTGAGATTAAGGATAAGCTTGGAGTCAAGAATGTGGTGGCATATCACATCTCATGTTTAGAGAACCTTGAGGATTCTAATCAGATTGCACCTATTACAGAGACCTTCCTAGATGAGGCAACCCTTACTATCATCTCGCTTCTATGGTTCTCAGACATTGTGAACTATCTTGTCATCAAGAAAGTTTCACAAGATTGTCCCAAACATCGACTTGAGACTTTCCTTGCGAAGGCCATGTTGTACCATTAGGAGGATCCCATCCTTTATCATGAAGGAGAGCATAGTGTCTGGTGTCGGTGTATTCCTCAAGAGGAGCACCGCATCGTCATCACATACTGCCACAAGCTTGAGGCTGGAGGACATCATTCTGGGAGGGGGACAACACAAAAAGTGCTCTAATTCGACCTATGAATCCCATTCACTTCTGTGAGGTTTTTGTCGCATGGGGGCATCGATTTCATGGGTCCATTCACTAAGAGTCATGGATTCGAGTACATTTTGCTTGTTGTAGATTATGTGAGTCGTTGGGTTGGTGCCATCCCCGTCCGAATTGGAGATTCTAAAATCGTTTGCAGATTCTTGAGGAAAATATCATTTCGCGGTTCATGGTATCTAGAGTGTTGATATCAGACGAGGGACTTTGTCAATGACAAGGTAAGGGCCCTTGCTAACGAGTTCAGCATTGACCATCAAGTTGCTACTCCATATCACCCACAGACCAATGGTCTTGCTGAAGTATCGAACAGGTAGATCAAGACTATATTACAGAAGGTTGTCCGCCAAGATCAAAAGGATTGGTCACAACTTTTGGACTCGATCTTGTGGGCGTATCATACCTCCTTCAAGACACCTTTAGGTACATCTCCCTTTCATCTTGTTTATGTCAAGCCATTGATGAATCTGTGATTCATCACATCAAAAGTCAAAAATAGAGCCTTGTTCCCGAGAAAATAGAGGCATATTTCCTTTTATCCTGCATAAATAACACTCATGCATACATCCATAATTCATGCATTTTAGTAGCTCATCTGCATTTAAATAAGAAGCCAAAAATCCCCTGTACAATATCCCTTCATCAAATAAACTCTTCTTTATAATATATGTATATACTCCTTAATAATATAGGGAAGAAAGCCACAAATCACCCTTGTAAAATAGCCTAAATACCCTGAGCACCCTTGTACATTAAAACACACATAAAGCCCGCATACAGACTCCTACTTAGGTCTACTCACTATTAGAATACTACATATCAAAAGACCTTCAAAATTAAACTAATTTCATTGAAATTGGAGCTTGTATGAGGAACTTGGGTTTTTGGGTCATTTTGTATACTACCTATGTATATTTATGTATCTTTGTATCTATGTACCATGTTTGACCTCATCTCCGTTTTTGGTCAACATGAAACTTATAGATCTCATCAAGATCTACAACTTTCATGTTTTGAGTTTTTCCAAATTCGGCCTCCTCCTCTTTCTACACGTGTTTTCCCCTTCAACCATTCACAGCAGGCCACGTGGCGCCCTCTGATTGCGCCACGCGGCCCGCTGACCTTGGTCTGGTCCGCCTGCGATTCCCACCGTTGGATCGCGCTTCAGATCCAACGGCCCAGACCCGACCACGTGCGCGCACTCCCTCAGCCATCAGATCCACCAGCTCCTCATCTCCACCGTCCCTTAGCGCCGCGCTCTCAGCAAGCCATGTGGCGGCATCTACGCCGCTCGATCACGCCTCCGATCCTCTCTTCACAGTGCGCCACGCGTCACCTCTTGAACCCTTAGATCGCATCACCTTGACCGGATCCTAGCCGCTCGCCCGCGCCTCGCCTCCATTTCGCCACGTGTCTTCCCCCGATTCCATCCATCGCATCACCAGATCTAATCACGCCCGCTCACTTTGCGCTTTGATCTGGCCGTCGGATCACAAGATCCAACGGCCAGGACTTCGTCCCCTACCTCGGGCACCCCCTCTCTCCCACGATCTCCGCCTTGCGGGAGAGGCTGCCCCTTCCTATTCTTGGCCGCACTCCAGCCAACCTCGCCGGCCACTGACCACCCCACGATCATCCCCACTCATCCCTCTCCCTCGCCAGCTCCCTCGCACACCACCATCTCCGCCACACTCGCCCCACGACAGCCATGAACTTCGCCACTCACCCAGCTCTGCCGTCACCTTCCTCCTATAAATACTCGCCCTCCGGCCACCTTCATCGCCATCCGCCACTCCAGAGAGGAACCTAGAGCTCGGAGCTCTCGATTGGTGACAGGAATTGAGGGATTCCTTGAGCGAAGACGGCCCTTCTTCTCCGGCGAGATCCACGGTGCACCGCCGTGTCGCAGCCGCCCTCCGAGTAGCTGCACGAGCTCGAGGCTTTACCGACCTCTGGAGCGACGACCTGGAGCTCAAGACTGAGCCCCAAACCCCAGGTAACCTCCTCCATTTCTTCTCCGATCTCGTTCTTCTTTTTCTTTAATTTTCTCCGATTTTATTCACCGTCCTTGATCACCCTCGCACCTTCCAAGCATCTCGGCGAGCTTCGCGTCGAAGCTCCGTTCCTCGCTGACCCCTCCGCACATTCCGACGACGCATACCACCTTCCTCCGACTAGCAGCTCCGCCACCTGGCCGGAGCCCTGTCACCCGACCACCCCCTTCTCCGCAGGCCTCACCGTTCACTTCACCTTCTCCACAATCACACGCACAAGCTTCGGCTATTCTTCTAACCTCTGCAGGTACCCGATCCATCATTGGTCGGAGCCTCGTCGGAGCTCTCCTCTAGCTTCATCGATCAGGAGCTCCAGCCCTCCTCCAGCCATCCAGAGACCACCGGAGGCTTCGCCGTCCTCTTCCGAGTCTTCCGAGCTAGGTGGGAGCTGACGAAGCTCACCACCGGAGCCTGGCAGTCGAGGCGGAGCTCGGCAGCCCTCACCGGAGCGCAGCCATCTCCTCCGCAGGCGGCGGAGGCCCGTTGAAGGAGAAGAAACAGCAGCCGTTCGATCCTCTGATCGAACGGACCTCGCCTCGCCACGCGTCTCTTCGCCGCCCTCGTCCTCGACCGTCCATCGCACTCCTGATCGGACGCCTCGCAAGTCGCCACGCGCCTTCACCGACACCCCTTGGATTCATCTTGATCCAAGGGCCTTCAAGCCGCCACGTCGTCTTATCCGAGCCTCGGCCTCCCAAGCCTAGGCTCGGGTGACCCGAAGCTGCCCCGAGGCTGAGCCGAACCTCCAGAAGACCCGAGCCTCCGAAGCCCTCCGAACCTAGGCCGCCCCACGTGAGGAGCACGTGCGGCCTGGGATATTTGCACCGACGCCCCTGGAGCTTTTACAAATTGCGAAGAGGTCCCTGTGAAGCAGACATCACGTGAGGAGCACGTGATTCGTGGAGAAATTGCATAGAAGTCCTGCATACTATTGGTAATTGCATTTTAGTCCCTGTCAGCACGTTTATTTATTGAAATTTTGTTTTCCAGTATTGCATTTATACCCTTGTGTTTGCACGTGTCCATAGCATGCACTTTTCATCATTTTGACATTCTAAAAATTGCAAGTTGTTGAGAATTTTGTCCTCTATCAGTTTGTATACGTGTTTGATTTTTGTTGGCTTAATTGAATTTTCAATAAATTAATTGGTTCATTTGTGACATATTTTGCCCAGTGATGCCTCTTGATTTTTAATTAAATATCAGTGCCTTCAAAAATCACCAAAAATTCACAGTAGCTTAAGGACATTATTTTTGACACTCCATAAAAATTTCATGTCATTTGCACGCATAACGAGGCCTGAATAAATAGTTGAGTGATTTCCTTTAAATAATTTTAATTAATTCATTTCACAGTGGATTTTGGTTCTGTTAATTTTCCTAGGTCCCTAATAATTAGACCTTCCTAGGATAATTTTAGTTCTTGGAGAAATTGTGGTTTGATATTTATTAAAAATTAAACACTGAAAATCACTCTGTCTGTTTAGTTAATTCACAGAAAATTTATTTTGAGTCGAAAAATTCCAAAAAAAAATTAGTGTAGCTTAATTTCATTCCATTTCATCATCTGACCAAGTTTCATAATTTTTGGACTTCATTTGACATCTTAAATTGATTAAATCTCAACTTGGCTGGATTTTTGCATGTGTCTGCATTGAAAATTAAAAATACCAAAAACATTGTTCCCCGAATATCAAACACTTGTAAATTGTTGTAATCAACCTAAGGAGACAGTTGCCTCCCTGAGATCGACCTTGGACTTCACCAAGTAAAAAAATATCACTGCTTAAAATTGACCCTAAATCTGTCTTAAGTGGTTTTTGATTAACCTCCTGTATCCGACTGCAACGAACACATAAAATTGATTTGGACCATTAATTTGCCCGAATTAACTAAGGGTGCGGGAGCTACTGTCAAAATGGCGCCGTTGCCGGGGAGGCACGGCTTAGGTTAATTTGTAGCATATTCTTGAGTGTTTGATCTTCTAATCCCCGGGTAGTCTGACCCCCGGTTTTTCTTGTAATTATTTCTCTCATTTATTTCCTTTGCATCATTTTAATTTTGTGTCACTCTCTGACCTTCATTTAATTTTTGTGCGAGGACCGCGAGGAGTCGGCGACGCTTCGAGGACTTAGCATTTAGATTGTGTGGAGAGAAAGAGAGGCATTGTATTCTTTTTTATTTTTCTTCTTTTGCATTATTTCCAGCGGTTCCCGTTTGGGATCTCGCGCGTGTAAATATAGTGGAAAACCGTGTCCCGTGTGCTGTGTGGATTGATTGGTAATTTAGCTTGCACTAGCGGCTCCTCGAGCCACTCTAGGACTTGTTTGTGCTCGTAATCAATAGGACCACACAACACACTTAATAAGACGCACCTAGACCGCAGGACTTAGTTCAAATTAAACCGTTCTTCACGCTAATAGAACTGCCTGTCTAGGAGCGGCTTTCATCGCTTGCATTTGCATGTAGGGTAGAGTTTTCAATTCTGTATAGCATCCTGCATCAAGAAGCGAAGGACCACTGTAAGTATTCTCTACTTGGCATACGCATCATAGATTTCAACTTGCATCGGCTTTTCTCGATTTCCCCCCTCTGATTTTCTCACTTAATTAAAAAGGAAATTGGGACTGTCCGATAGGCGTGCTTTGTGGTGACTAATTACAGTGCTAACCTAATTTTAAAACTGGGACTGCTAACAGTATTGACCATAAAAAAGGGAATAAAAGCTGAAAAATTGTTTGCGGGAGACTAATCCCCGACCTTGTTTTCAGGCTGAGTGAGGGTACCTGAGTGTGTGTGAACACCCTAAGGTAGAGCCCAAATCCCCGTCTTCCATATCACGTTCTAACTGATCCTAGCAAATATCACGAGCTGAATATTTTCAGATTCTTTGACTAGTACCAAGTAGCCTCCGCCTGTCTCAGGTAGATAGGGGCGAAATTGCGGTACTTCGCGACAAGTTGCTAGTAACCCTCCGGGGCGAAGTTCCAGCCTTGTCAGCCTCCGCCTGCTTGCAGGTAGATAGGGGCATGGTCACTGAGTCCATCAGCTTGGGATAGGAGCGAAGAAAGGAAGGAGCGGCGGTATCTTAGACGACAGGATAGACAGGGAAGACGCATCCGGCTCTGAGCCGACTTCCCTCTAGGCCGCGTAATCCTTGCTAGATTTGCTTGAAAATCACACTTAAAATTTACAAGATTAATTGGACTCAACTTGGAGTCCTTCACTGTGTTGAGTGTGAATCCAGGGTCTTGGATTGATCTTGTGCTTGCTTCAGGTAGGAGTAAAATCCTATCTTCTTCTTCTTGCTTCACCAAGATGAGTGACTGGGGAGATCTCGACGCACCGTTCACTGATCTCTCTATGAGTCCCCCAAGTAACTCGTCTTTTTCGGTCCGAGCGCACCTTGGACCACCCAGGACTCATGACCCTCGTGAGCCCTGGTTCCCTCCTGCTCAGGGTGGTTACTCTCAAACCAACCCTTTTATCTCCTCTGAGATTACCGAGGAAGATCATTGCCTCGGTAATCCCTTCCTTGATTCACCCTCTAACACCGGACTTATTTTCCAATCCCCAGAAATAGAGGAAGAAATGCCACCAAGGATGCCGCCCGATGAGGACCAGATGAGACAAATCTTGAGACGCCTTGCTGAAGCTGAACAGAAAAATGCTGATCTCACTGCACGAATGGGGCAGATAATCGTAGCTGAAGGAATCGACCGACCAATGGTCGATACCTATAACCCGGCGGAGAATGAAATCCAGAATTGGCTAGCACCTGCAGTTCCCGACCAGGCATTCGAGCTGAAGCCCCACTTCCTTAGCCTGCTGCCGAAGTTCAACGGAAACCTAAGCGAAGAGCCGTACACTTTCCTCCGTGACTTCGAACTAGTCTGCAATAATCTGAGCCATCCCAATATTGGCCAAGATTATATCCGGCTGAAAGCCACCCCGTTTGCCTTAGGAGATAAGGCCGCACATTGGCTGAAAAACCTAGGGGTGGTCTGTACTACCTGGATGCAGTTCAAGGACCTCTTCTTGAAGAAATTCTACCCACTCAGTAGAACTAATCAAATGCGAACGAAGATTGCCAGCTTCGCCCAAGGACCCTACGAACCGTTCCACGAGGCGTGGGACAGGTTCAATGACTTAGTACAGAAATGCCCATGCCACGGCATTTCTAAGGCAATCTTAGTCCAGACCTTGTTCTGCGGCCTAACCCCAGAGATGCAGGGGTTAGTCAGCGCCGCCTGCGGAGGAAGCTACCTGAACAAGAACGAGCACGCCGTATGGAAAATTCTAGAACAGATGGCAGAAACCGGCAGGTCACAGGCCACAAGGGCCTATCAGTTGTCTCCCTCGATTCTATCCAACGAGACAACTAAAAGGACTGTTGCAGATCTGACAGAGGACCTCATCCCCAGCATGGGGATGATCGCAGACAAGCTTACCATGGTCGAACAGATCCACAAGAGAGTCGCGGAGATGGAGTCTCTTTCGAGCCTTCCCAAGAAGGTGGAGGAACTCTCTGAAAAGGTAGCCAAGATTAAGCTACCCACCCCTTCTGCACCACCTGTACCTGTACATCGAGTCCATCTTGTACAGGAACAAGCACCGGGGTCTCAGAGCAGCTGGGATCAGACTTATACCCAGCAGAACCATCATGCACCCCCACCAGTGGAGACAGAGTACGAGGAGCCTCCGCCTGTTTACGAGATCAACGGGCTCTGGTATAGCCGCGACCCACTAGTCCGGCAAATCGAGATGGGGAAGGACCAGTCACACCGCCCAACCCCAGTCTACCAGGAGACCAGGCCCGTCACAATCCCGCGATATCAGTCCAGGCCAGAACAAGGGTACCAGCCGCAGCAGCGCACCTATCAGCAGGGGCCAGCACCGCCCCATCAGCAGCAATATCGGCACGGCCAGCAGGGCCAGTTCAGGACCGCATCCACTCAGCAGCCAGCCCAGCCCACCGAGTTGGAGTCCCTCACCTTGGCGATCCAGACCCTGTCTGATAGGGTCCAGCAGATGCAGAACGACTACCTAGACATGAGAACCGACATCAATCGGGTCTCTCGTGCTCAGGACCAACAAATGGCGCCAAGGACTCCAATTCCCGCACAGGTTCAGGCCAACCCAAACAGCGTACATCAAGGCCAGAACCGACCCCGAGATCAGGTATACTATTCAGATAATTATTTATCTGAACATGAGATCCTCTCGTATGATAATGTTAACCATATGTCCCTCAGGAGCGGAAGGACCGTGACCATACCTGATCGGGCACGGGCACAACAGGAAGGAACCTCCGAAATTCGACCTGAGGAGAATTCGGAGGAGGAAGAGGAGGAACACCACCACCACCAGCAGAAGAAGAGGACATCTGAGTCCTCGAAGCACCAGCCCCGCAGTCATCCAGAATTCAGACGACCACCAATGAGGACGGAGAGGAGATCGTGACGAGAGTACCCACGTCGTGGCGCGTCTGTGTGGATTACAGACGCCTGAATGCCGCGACAAAGAAGGATCATTTCCCCCTACCGTTCATTGATCAGATCCTAGAAAGATTAGCGGGGAAAGAATTCTTCTGCTTCCTTGATGGGTTCTCGGGCTACAATCAAGTAGCCATAGCTCCAGAGGACCAGGAAAAGACCACTTTCACATGCCCCTTTGGTACCTATGCTTTCAGGCGCATGCCTTTTGGGCTATGCAATGCTCCAGGTACTTTTCAAAGGTGCATGATTGCTGTATTCGCCGAAATGGTCGGCGAATTCCTGGAAGTCTTCATGGACGACTTCTCGGTTCACGGCGACTCTTTTGATTCCTGCCTTAGGAATCTGGACCGAGTCCTCAAAAGATGTTGTGAGGTCAATCTGGTGCTCTCCTGGGAGAAAAGTCACTTCATGGTGACGGAGGGCATAGTGTTGGGGCATGTCATCTCCAAGAGAGGAATGGAGGTTGACCCTGCCAAGGTGGATGTGATCAGACGACTCCAGCCACCAACCAACGTACGGCAGTTGCGGTCGTTCCTCGGGCATGTCGGATTTTATCGGAGATTTATAAAGGATTTTTCTAAGATTGCCCGACCGCTAACTGAGCTTTTAGGCAAAGACGCGGAGTTTATTGTCGATCACAAGTGTCTTGATGCCTTTAAGCGATTACAAGGAATGATCATGGACGCACCCATTTTACAAGCCCCAGATTGGTCTCTCCCTTTTGAGATCATGACGGATGCATCAGATTATGCTGTTGGGGCTGTATTGGGACAAAGAAGAGATGGCGTCCCGTTTGCAATCCACTACGCAAGCAAAGTGCTTGATTCTGCTCAGCGTAACTATACAGTTACCGAAAAGGAAATGCTTGCGGTAGTATTTGCCTTGGACAAATTCAGATCTCATTTAATCGGATCCAAGGTAACTGTGTTCACAGACCACACGGCACTACGATACTTGATGGAGAAGAAGGACGCGAAGGCGCGTCTTCTTCGTTGGATTTTACTTCTCCAGGAGTTTGATTTGGACATCCGTGATAAACCTGGAAAGAAGAACGTAGTAGCCGATCATCTCTCTCGTCTCGAAGATCTTAATACTTCCGAGGTTTCCCCGATTCGAGACTCCTTCCCTGACGAGTCGATTTTTGTTATCGACTCACTCCCATGGTATGCCAATATCGTGAACTATCTTGTCTCCAAGAAGGTTCCCGAGGATTGGCCCAAGAGCCAAATTGACCGACTAAAGTCGGATGCTAGACATTACCATTGGGAGGATCCGATCCTTTTCTTTGAAGGACCGGATTGTGTCTGGAGACGTTGTATTCCTCAGGAGGAATACCAGAGTGTCCTTTCTTTATGCCATAGCTCAGAGGCAGGAGGACACCACTCCGGGAAGAGGACCGCATGGAAGGTACTTCAATGTGGCTTTTACTGGCCGACTCTGTTTCGCGATGCCACCGCCTTCGCGAAGTCGTGCCCAGTTTGCCAGAGAATGGGAGGAACCGTTGGTTCCAAGGATGAGATGCCAATGCAGCCGGTCATCATTTGTGATGTCTTTGATGCCTGGGGCATCGATTTCATGGGCCCATTCCCTGTCAGCCACGGGTTTGAATACATCCTTCTTGCGGTTGACTATCTGTCCAGATGGGTGGAGGCTATCCCGACCCGAGCCGCAGACAGCAAGACTGTCTGTAAATTTATCAGAGAACACATAATCTCTAGGTTCGGGATCCCCAAAATGATGATATCAGATGGGGGTAGCCACTTTGTGAATCGGGAGGTGAAGAAACTCCTGAAGGACTACGGCATCGAACACCGTGTCGCTAGTCCGTACCACCCACAAACCAATGGTATGGCTGAGGTGTCGAATAGGGAGGTGAAAACCATATTGCAAAAGCTCGTCCGCCCAGACAGGAAGGACTGGTCTCAGATCTTGGATCAAGTCCTCTGGGCGTATAGGACGGCTTACAAGACACCGTTAGGCACCTCCCCATTCCGAATGGTATTCGGAAAGCCGTGCCATTTGCCCGCAGAGTTAGTGCACAAATCAGAATGGGCAATAAAGAAGGTCAACTGGAACACACACCAAGGCCAGAAACAGAGAGACATGGATCTGAATGAGCTTGTGGAAGTCAGAAACCGAGCATACGACAACAGTGTGGTGTATAAGGACAAGGTAAAGCGTTGGCACGATAGATATATCAGACGAAAGACCTTTGTTCCTGGACAGAAGGTATGGTTGTTCAATGCCAGGCTGAAGACTTTCCAAGGCAAACTAAAGTCTAAGTGGACGGGACCATTCATTGTCCGAACGGTGCATGATAGTGGATGTGTCGAGATCTCAGATCTCGCAGATGACGCACCAACATTCCTAGTAAATGGGCAGCTGTTGAAGCACTTCGTCGAATCCAATGAACAGTTAGTCCATGTAGAGGAGATTGTATTCATGCACGAGACGGATACAGCAGATACATCTCAAGCCGTGCATGAGACCTTGCAGCAATGAACTCCAGCCATCAGCAGCATCTTCAGAAGATTCAGACCGACTCATTTGAATATACACCATTCTTCCTGTATATCCTATCCTCTACCTCCACGATTCTAGTAACCCATCCCCACATCATCGAATCATTATCTCGGACTATACTTAGGATGACCAGATCCTAAGTATAGGGGGAAGGGGTCACCCGAGTCGATTCACTGTACATTCTCCAGATCACATTGGTCCTTATACTCATTTCCTACCTATGCTTAGGCTGACCAGAGCCTAAGTATAGGGGGGACCGATGCCCACCGTATATATTCATTTATTTCTCCTCTTAACCTTGTCCGCCCCATTTCTGATCTTCTTCTACACTTAGGCTGCCAGAGCCTAAGTATAGGGGGGCGAGACGACTTCTATACTTACTATTTCTTTTTGGCTCTCCTACGCTTAGCACGAGCTATGTCTTTTCCTCGCTCTTTGTGCTCTGAGGACATAGCACACGCTAAGTATAGGGGGGCGTGTATATATTACATATATACTTTACCCATAGCTCGTACTTTCGCGTACTGTTGTATATATTTTGCAATAATTACGGGTGGGTAAACAAAAAATTTTTTTTTGGTATACTTGTATAATATGTACTATATGTATAATACTTGTATAAAAAGTTGTAAAATTCTTGTAAAACATACTTTTGTAAAATTTGTTGTTGTATACCAGAAAAATAAAACAAAAAGGCTTCTTATTTACTCTTGCACATCATCTCTGCATAAAGAGTCTTGCATCTTCATAGCATGACATCTCATCTCATCTGCATATTTCTGCATATGCAAAGTGAAAAGCTAGTGGGTTTGGAACCAAGTTATGAGTAGATATTGAGGATGGACTTGATTTGACCTTAATCCACCTAATTTCAGAGGAACCTTATAGGAACTGGAGTTAAGATTTCTCAGGTCAAGAGACTTAATTCTTTGAGTCCGCAGGTCTATGTTCACATGTCATCTTGACTAGTCTAAGTAGAATATCTCGCGCATACGCAGGATTCTTTTAGATAATGACCTAACTTGGACAAGCACAATGCACATAGCTCTTCATTGAAGAGGTGTTGAGGAAGTAGTTTTCTTTGGCTTGGGGTAGCATATGAGGGTAGTACTTCTAGGCGGAACCTCTCTTCTTCTTCTAGTGAAGGAAGTGCGTCTCAACTTGGTCTAGTGGTGATGAAGGCTAAGGACGGGATGCTGTGGGTTGCAATACTGCTTCAAAAGAGGGATAGTCTACTGGCTCAAGAGGAAAAACTCCTAATGTATATGCTGCACCTTGAATATAGTTCCAAAAAAAAAAAAAAAAAAAAAAAAAAATATTTGCAAGAAAGAACTCCAAAAAAATCAGACAGGTCCAAGAAAAAGAATAATACCTGTCGGAGTATGTATATTAGCAAGGAAAATGCAGCTGGATGACTTGGCTACACTGGTCAGGCATCCCGGGATAGGTGGCTACACTGGCCACCGTCCATTCTTTTCTCTACCCCCTCCTCTTGAGTTGGTCGCACTTGAACTTAGAAGGGAATACCCCGCTCCTCGAGGAAAGAGTTACTGGACCAGGTTATTGAGTTACCTTGTTAGAGGAGGCTGGTTCCGAGTCATTTCTGATATGGAGAGCTAAAACCTCACTTACACAGTACAAGTAAGAATCATAGTCATCAGAAATTTGCGTTTGAGGAATTATTCTGACCTGACTATTAAGGCGTCTTGAATAGAAGACTTGTGGAACTTGAAGTCTGTTAGGTCTTAAGTTCAGGTCCAAATAAGGTTCCGCCACACAATTAATCCAAAGGTCGAGTCAGGCTCCATTTTCAACTTTTGTTCATGACCTTGGTGTGGAACCCAAAATCATTTCACTCTTGCATTTCATTTAGTTGCTCGGGGACGAGCAAGGTTTAAGTATAGGGGGTTGATGAATCTGTGATTCATCACATCAAAAGTCAAAAATAGAGCCTTGTTCCCGAGAAAATAGAGGCATATTTCCTTTTATCCTGCATAAATAACACTCATGCATACATCCATAATTCATGCATTTTAGTAGCTCATCTGCATTTAAATAAGAAGCCAAAAATCCCCTGTACAATATCCCTTCATCAAATAAACTCTTCTTTATAATATATGTATATACTCCTTAATAATATAGGGAAGAAAGCCACAAATCACCCTTGTAAAATAGCCTAAATACCCTGAGCACCCTTGTACATTAAAACACACATAAAGCCCGCATACAGACTCCTACTTAGGTCTACTCACTATTAGAATACTACATATCAAAAGACCTTCAAAATTAAACTAATTTCATTGAAATTGGAGCTTGTATGAGGAACTTGGGTTTTTGGGTCATTTTGTATACTACCTATGTATATTTATGTATCTTTGTATCTATGTACCATGTTTGACCTCATCTCCGTTTTTGGTCAACATGAAACTTATAGATCTCATCAAGATCTACAACTTTCATGTTTTGAGTTTTTCCAAATTCGGCCTCCTCCTCTTTCTACACGTGTTTTCCCCTTCAACCATTCACAGCAGGCCACGTGGCGCCCTCTGATTGCGCCACGCGGCCCGCTGACCTTGGTCTGGTCCGCCTGCGATTCCCACCGTTGGATCGCGCTTCAGATCCAACGGCCCAGACCCGACCACGTGCGCGCACTCCCTCAGCCATCAGATCCACCAGCTCCTCATCTCCACCGTCCCTTAGCGCCGCGCTCTCAGCAAGCCATGTGGCGGCATCTACGCCGCTCGATCACGCCTCCGATCCTCTCTTCACAGTGCGCCACGCGTCACCTCTTGAACCCTTAGATCGCATCACCTTGACCGGATCCTAGCCGCTCGCCCGCGCCTCGCCTCCATTTCGCCACGTGTCTTCCCCCGATTCCATCCATCGCATCACCAGATCTAATCACGCCCGCTCACTTTGCGCTTTGATCTGGCCGTCGGATCACAAGATCCAACGGCCAGGACTTCGTCCCCTACCTCGGGCACCCCCTCTCTCCCACGATCTCCGCCTTGCGGGAGAGGCTGCCCCTTCCTATTCTTGGCCGCACTCCAGCCAACCTCGCCGGCCACTGACCACCCCACGATCATCCCCACTCATCCCTCTCCCTCGCCAGCTCCCTCGCACACCACCATCTCCGCCACACTCGCCCCACGACAGCCATGAACTTCGCCACTCACCCAGCTCTGCCGTCACCTTCCTCCTATAAATACTCGCCCTCCGGCCACCTTCATCGCCATCCGCCACTCCAGAGAGGAACCTAGAGCTCGGAGCTCTCGATTGGTGACAGGAATTGAGGGATTCCTTGAGCGAAGACGGCCCTTCTTCTCCGGCGAGATCCACGGTGCACCGCCGTGTCGCAGCCGCCCTCCGAGTAGCTGCACGAGCTCGAGGCTTTACCGACCTCTGGAGCGACGACCTGGAGCTCAAGACTGAGCCCCAAACCCCAGGTAACCTCCTCCATTTCTTCTCCGATCTCGTTCTTCTTTTTCTTTAATTTTCTCCGATTTTATTCACCGTCCTTGATCACCCTCGCACCTTCCAAGCATCTCGGCGAGCTTCGCGTCGAAGCTCCGTTCCTCGCTGACCCCTCCGCACATTCCGACGACGCATACCACCTTCCTCCGACTAGCAGCTCCGCCACCTGGCCGGAGCCCTGTCACCCGACCACCCCCTTCTCCGCAGGCCTCACCGTTCACTTCACCTTCTCCACAATCACACGCACAAGCTTCGGCTATTCTTCTAACCTCTGCAGGTACCCGATCCATCATTGGTCGGAGCCTCGTCGGAGCTCTCCTCTAGCTTCATCGATCAGGAGCTCCAGCCCTCCTCCAGCCATCCAGAGACCACCGGAGGCTTCGCCGTCCTCTTCCGAGTCTTCCGAGCTAGGTGGGAGCTGACGAAGCTCACCACCGGAGCCTGGCAGTCGAGGCGGAGCTCGGCAGCCCTCACCGGAGCGCAGCCATCTCCTCCGCAGGCGGCGGAGGCCCGTTGAAGGAGAAGAAACAGCAGCCGTTCGATCCTCTGATCGAACGGACCTCGCCTCGCCACGCGTCTCTTCGCCGCCCTCGTCCTCGACCGTCCATCGCACTCCTGATCGGACGCCTCGCAAGTCGCCACGCGCCTTCACCGACACCCCTTGGATTCATCTTGATCCAAGGGCCTTCAAGCCGCCACGTCGTCTTATCCGAGCCTCGGCCTCCCAAGCCTAGGCTCGGGTGACCCGAAGCTGCCCCGAGGCTGAGCCGAACCTCCAGAAGACCCGAGCCTCCGAAGCCCTCCGAACCTAGGCCGCCCCACGTGAGGAGCACGTGCGGCCTGGGATATTTGCACCGACGCCCCTGGAGCTTTTACAAATTGCGAAGAGGTCCCTGTGAAGCAGACATCACGTGAGGAGCACGTGATTCGTGGAGAAATTGCATAGAAGTCCTGCATACTATTGGTAATTGCATTTTAGTCCCTGTCAGCACGTTTATTTATTGAAATTTTGTTTTCCAGTATTGCATTTATACCCTTGTGTTTGCACGTGTCCATAGCATGCACTTTTCATCATTTTGACATTCTAAAAATTGCAAGTTGTTGAGAATTTTGTCCTCTATCAGTTTGTATACGTGTTTGATTTTTGTTGGCTTAATTGAATTTTCAATAAATTAATTGGTTCATTTGTGACATATTTTGCCCAGTGATGCCTCTTGATTTTTAATTAAATATCAGTGCCTTCAAAAATCACCAAAAATTCACAGTAGCTTAAGGACATTATTTTTGACACTCCATAAAAATTTCATGTCATTTGCACGCATAACGAGGCCTGAATAAATAGTTGAGTGATTTCCTTTAAATAATTTTAATTAATTCATTTCACAGTGGATTTTGGTTCTGTTAATTTTCCTAGGTCCCTAATAATTAGACCTTCCTAGGATAATTTTAGTTCTTGGAGAAATTGTGGTTTGATATTTATTAAAAATTAAACACTGAAAATCACTCTGTCTGTTTAGTTAATTCACAGAAAATTTATTTTGAGTCGAAAAATTCCAAAAAAAAATTAGTGTAGCTTAATTTCATTCCATTTCATCATCTGACCAAGTTTCATAATTTTTGGACTTCATTTGACATCTTAAATTGATTAAATCTCAACTTGGCTGGATTTTTGCATGTGTCTGCATTGAAAATTAAAAATACCAAAAACATTGTTCCCCGAATATCAAACACTTGTAAATTGTTGTAATCAACCTAAGGAGACAGTTGCCTCCCTGAGATCGACCTTGGACTTCACCAAGTAAAAAAATATCACTGCTTAAAATTGACCCTAAATCTGTCTTAAGTGGTTTTTGATTAACCTCCTGTATCCGACTGCAACGAACACATAAAATTGATTTGGACCATTAATTTGCCCGAATTAACTAAGGGTGCGGGAGCTACTGTCAGCCATGCCACTTACCTGTGGAAATCAAGCACAAGTCACTATAGGCAGTCACTGAATTATTATTGGATTCCAAGAGTATATGAGACTAGATGAAAGCAGAGTTGGTAGCCCTAGAGGAGTTGAGAGATACAACCTTTTCGAGTAGCCTACAATAGAGAGAGTAAAGATATGTCATGATTCTCATATCAGTCATAAACAGTTTGAGCCAAATTAGAGAGTATGTCTATTTGATGCTAGGATGAGATTATTGATAACACGCCTGACCACTCGGGTATAAGGTACAGAAATAGGGTCGTTGCGACCCAAGCGATCAGACCGTGTATATCGAGAAAAATGAACCACTACTGACAAATCAAGCAATCAAAACACGAATAGCGGTCCTGCTATGTGATTAACCTGGTATAGCACCCAGGGTCGAACTCAAGGAGCACGGATTGGCCGAGAGGCCTACGAAGTAGTCAAAGCAAATAAGAGAAAAGGGGAAAATATTTTTAGTGGTTTTTAATTATTTTTATATTTTTTTGGATTTTTAAGTTTATTAAGAAAATAAGAAAGGCAAGGAAGAACATAATTCAACAAATTATTTCAAGCACCAAAAATCAACCAAAAATCAAAACAAAAATATTTTTATGTGTTTTATATTTTTTTATGTTTTTGGTGAATTTTTGATAATTTTATGATATTTATTTTATTTTCTAAAAATCAAACAGTAGCAAAAATAAGAGGTACTGTCCAGCCAATCCCAGAAACCCTAGATAAAATATCCAAGGGCCTCAAAATGGCCTGGAGGTAATTTTCCTGTAAAGTAGGTAAAACAAGGAAAATTTAGGTACCAATTTTATTATTTTTGGATTTTTAATGTATTTATTAGAATTTTTATGGGTTTTTAAGTGTTTTTAAGATTTTAGTGTTTTTAAGCAATGAAAAATAGCCAAAATTGGCTGAAAAATCAAACAGATTAACTAAACACTAGCTAATTTTTGGGGAATTTTTGAAGGAGTTGTTATATTTTTTTGTGATTTTTCAAACTAGACAGTGCCAAAAATAGAGGTTTTTGAATTTTTAGAAATACCAAACGAAATCAAAAATGTCCTCAAAAATCTACAAAAATCCTACACCATGGCAGGAGCCATGTGTCAAATTTTCGTTGGATTTGGAGGTGATTTGATAGTTTATTCAAAAATAGAGATAGGGCACTGTGCACAGGGACCAAAGTGCAAATACCCAAAGTTCTGGGGGTCCAGGTGCAATTAACCCAGCAAATCACGTGCCAAGCGCGTGCCTGGGGCACTCAGGGACCTATATGTGAGGAAAATAAGTCCCGAGGACCTATTGGTAACATGTACCAAAAGTCCAAGGGGCTCGGTTGCAATTTACCCACAAATAAACGCACATGCGAAATTAAACCATTCACAGGGGCATAAATGCAAATATCAAAAAGATTTCATTCATTTCATAACAACCAGAACTACAAGGGTAAAGGTTGCAAATACACCAACAAAACACGTGACGAAGCATGTGGCTCACAATAGGCAGGGGTATAAATGCAAACAAACTTAAGCTCAGGGTCCTCTATGCAATTTAACCTAAAACTAAACAACGTATTTAAATATTTACAGGACTGATATGAAATAACGCAAAGATAAGGGCCTAAGGGTAATTTACCCTTTATTAACCGGAGCTGATGGATGGCTGCCACGTGTAGATCAGACGGTCAGGAGGGGGGCGGCTCTCAACGCTGGTGCTGCTCTGGTAGATCCAACGGTCCAGGCCAAGACACGTGTGGATCTGACGGCCTGGATCTATCGCCTCAGATCTGACGTCAAAAGGGGGTGCTAGGAATGGACGGTCTGGATCGCGTCTGGAGCTGAGGGTAGATCCGACGACACTGGAGGGTCCTGGAGGAACTGGTCCCCGGCAAACTTCGCCGGGCTCATGCGGGTGCTGGCCTCCTCCTCGGAGCGCGCCAATGATCGGAGAAGAAAGCTCGTGCGCTCCTGCGTCTGCTGCGGTGCTCCGATGATCGACCCAATCTCGGAGGAGCTCAGGCACGGTCGGCGGAGCTGGGTCTCCCGGCCTGAATGACCAAGCCCTCAGATGGGCTCGGTAGGACCTGCAAAAGGGCTCAGAAGACTCTCGGGTCGAGGGCAAAGTGCCTCGACCCAGTTAGGCGTAGTGGGGATGGTCGGTGCGTCGGGACGGCGTGCTCCGGCGAAGGGGGAGGACGATGGAGCCCGGTTCCCAGCTCCTGTGCGAGCTGGGTTGTGTGAGTGGGTGGAGAACGTGCGGCGGAGGAAGGCGAAGATGTGGGTCGGGTCCGATGGTCGAATGATGGTCGGAACCGGGGTGAATCGAAGATATACGACGGCGAGGCGATTTGGGGGAAAATGGAAATCAGATGAAATGGCTAAGCTAAGAGGGTACCTGGGTGAAGGAATAGACTGTGGCGGAGCTGGGGAAGCTCCCGGTCGTTGCCTCAAGGGATGTCTCTGCCCGAGGCTCGAAGCTCGCCCAGGTGGCGGAGCTGCGGCGGGTGTGTCGCCGGATCAGTGGTTTCCTCCTCCTCGCCTCGCTGCAACAGGCGGAGACGCACGCTGTCACTCATGCGGTCACTCTGGAGCTCACAGGGAAGAAGGGGAATGGCCAAAGATGTCGCGGGAAGGCAGCTGAGCTCCAGCTTTATATGGCTAGGGGTCCGAGAAGAGGGGGTCCGGGCAAGCTCAGGAGCGCGCGGATCCCGAGGGAGCGGCTCCGACGAGGATGCCGGATGCAAGGAGAACGATTCGGACCCGGGGTTTGGGTTGATGGCGGTCGGGTCAGCCGGATAAAAATAAGGGAAAACAGGTCGGGCGAGGAAGACCCGGCTCTGGTGGTCCTGGGGGGAGAGTTGACCGGGGGTCAATAATCCCCCGTGGACCAATCAGAGGCTGCCAAGCAATGAATTTTTATTTAATTATTTTGGGTTAGAAAATGACCGAATTTTCAAAAACTTAAAACATGAAATATTTTTATTTTATTTTTTTCTATTTTTTAGTGATTTTTAATTAATTTTTGGAAATAAAAATAAGGTATTTACATTATATAGCTATATATAGGTATATATACAATATGTAGGCTTTTGATTTTTAATTTTTAATTATTATTTTTGTACAATTTTATTCCTATTTTATATTTTATTTATTTATAGTATAAAACAAGGAATAAAAAGGTTATTTTATTTTATTTTTATTATTTATATACATAGGTAAAATAAATAGATATGTACATCTATATACATAGTATAGTGCAATGTATTTTTGTATTTTTGGTTTTTCTATTTTTATTTTGTTTTGATTTTGATTCTTTTTATTTTATTTATTTACAATATATAGCATAGAGTATTAAAAAGTTTAGAAAATGACTTTATTTATTTACATGGTTAAATAAATATATAGGCATGGTTTATGTGCATGATGAAGGGGTATTTTTAATCTTTTTGATTTTTTTACTTTTTATTTTGTTTTTATCTTTTATAAATATATACAAGTATTTACAAGCATATTTTTGGGTGAGGAAAATATAGTTTTATTTATTTACACAAATGTTTACACATGAGCCCCTATCTCCCTCTACTTTGGCTTTCATGCGGTCAGGCCCATGCTGAGCCCTCCCTTGGGTTAGGTTGCTCAATATTTATTCTAAATATTTCCCTCTTTTTCTTTTTAATCTTTATTCTTTTATTTTTGCACAAAAACATGCTAATTATAGGTTTTTACATAATGCATGCTTTTGGTAATTATTTGTATTTACATATATCTACATGCATTTGCAAAGGTTTTTGTAGCTAAAATATAAGAATAAAGAGTGATGAATGGGTATTCATCACCCCCTATACTTAACTTTGCTAGTCCCTTAGCAAACACTTATTTGAAAAAGAAGTGAAAAAGAAAGAAAAAGAAAAAGAAAAAGAGGATGTACATGGATCAAGGTTGATTATTAAACTTGCCTTCATTAAATTGGGATATGGAGCTCGATTAGATCTTTGGATTATTAATGTGTCGGAACCTTATTTGGACTTAAGCTTAAAACCCAACAGCCTCTAAGTTCCACCAATCTATGGGCAAGACTCCTCAATAAACCAGGTCAGAACAAGTCCACATACACAAACTCTAATGACCATGAATCTTTCCATGCAGTGTAAGTGATATGTGGCTCCCCACCTCAGAAGTAACAAAGAAACAACCTCCCTCAACCTGGTAACTCTAATGCCTCGGTCTAGCAACTCTTTCCTCGAGAAGCGGGGTATTCCCTTCTAAGTTCAAGTGCAACCGGCTCAAGAAGAGGGGGAAGAAGTATAGACTTTTGGAAGCTTAGCCAGTGTAGCTAAGTCTCCCGCTGCAAGCTTCATGAGATGTAATATGGATACCATAAGCTTTTGCTTTATTTGACTATATACACTCCGGTGGGGTTATTAAATTTTCAATCCGACCCACCACTTTTTTTGGAGTTCTTTTTGCATTTTTTTCAAGGACTTCTATACAACATATCTACATGGTGCGGCATATATACAAGAAATTTTCCTCTTGAGCCAGTAGACTATCCCTCTTTTGAAGCTTTATTGCAACCCACAGCTTCTGTCTTTAGCCTTCATCACCACTAGACCAAGTTGAGACGCACTTCCTTCACTAGAAGAAGAAGAGAGGTTCCGCCTAGAAGTACTACCCTCATATGCTACCCCAAGCCAAAGGAAACTGCCTCCTCACCACCTCATCCGTGGAGAGCCATGTGTAAAGTGCTAGTGCAAGTCAAGCCATTGTCTCTAAGAGTCATGCGTGTGTTGTTAAGTGCTCTACTTAGGCTCATCAAGATGACATATGCTCATAGCCTAGTGGACTCAAAGAATTAAGTCCTTATGGACCTGAAAAGCCTTAACCCTAAGTCCTATAAGGTTCCTCTTAAAGTTAAGTGGATTAAGATCTTATTCAAGCTCCATTTCTCAATTTAATTACGGGCTTAGTTTAAATGTCAACTCTCATCCAGGAAAAACTATATACATATGTACACAAGATGCTTATTTACACAAATTTACAATCGTGCAAAATTTTTGAAAAATGTTTTGAAATCATGGATGAATGATGCATGAGGTGCAAGTTTTGCAAGAAGATATTTACACACATTTACACAAGATTTTTGCAAACTTTTGATTTTCAAAACATTTTGGAAAAATTTTGTACTATATACATAATTTTGATACAAAAATATTTACACAAACTTTACACAAAAGATTTTTGAAATCATTTTTACAAAAATACTTTGTACACTAGCTATGTATGTGCAAATAAAAGAAGTTTATGTACATGAAATTTTTTTTAATTTTTGTGATTTTTAGCCATTTTATTTATTAACACACTCACACAAAGTACGAGTTATGGCTAAAGTATATATGAAATATATACACACCCCCATACTTAGCTCGAACGATGTCCTCAGAGTGATCAAGAGCGATGAAGAAGACATAACTCGTGCTTAGTAAAAGGGGAGTGAAAAGGAATGGCTAAGTACAGAAACGAATAAATGAATAGAATGAGAGGGACTCGGTGGTTTCCCCCTATACTTAGGATTAACTAATCCTAAGTATAGCAAGCTGTACATGAAGGGAAATCCGAGTGAAGAAGATACAGAGTCTGCCCCCCTATACTTAGGGTAAAATATCCCTAAGTATAGGCAGCAAAACAGGAGCAGAACGAATGAAAAGAATACCCGCCGGTCCGACATCCCCCCTATACTTAGGGTAAAGTACACCCTAAGTATAGCATAATCATAAGATGAGAAAGGGGATGTGGGACTAAAGAATAGAATGATATGGACAACTGGATCTATACAAGGCGGAGGAACAGTGAAAATCAGGCGTGAGATGCAAAAGATGTGAGTCAAGAGACCACATCTCACGCAAAATGAATAGGGGCAACAATAACGTCCCGCGGCTCATGATCTAGAAATGGCTTGAGCCGCTGGCCGTTCACTCGAAAGGTACTCTCAGAAGACAACTCAGATATATCAATGCTACCATTGTCGTGCACCTTTCTGACCAAGTAGGGTCCCTTCCATTTGCTCTGTAGCTTCCCTGGAAATAATCGTAGCCTCGCATCAAACAGCCATACTCTCTGTCCAATCTCAAAATGCTTGTGGCTGATATGAGAATCATGCCACTCCTTCACTTTTTCTTTATAATGTAGGCTTCTTGAGAAAGCTGCATCTCTAAGCTCCTCCAGGGCAGCTAACTCTGCCCTCCTCTGGTCTCCCATACCATCTGGATCCATAAGAATATCTGTGACTGCCCAAAGTGACTTGTGCCTCAGCTCAACAGGTAAATGGCACGGCTTGCCATATACGAGGTGAAAGGGAGATGTGCCCAATGGAGTCTTGAAAGACGTCCTGTATGCCCACAAGACCGAGTCCAAGAGCTGTGACCAATCTTTTCGGTCAGGGCGGATGACTTTCTGCAAGATAGTCTTGATCTCCCTATTTGACACTTCGGCTAGACCATTCGTTTGTGGATGGTAAGGTGTAGAAACACGATGATCTATGCCGAACTCGCTAGCAAGGGCCTTCACCTGGTCGTTGATGAAAAGAGACCCCCCATCAGAAATCAGAACTCGTGGAACCCCGAACCGCGTGATGATATGCTTCCTCAAAAATCTGCAAACTATCCTCGCATCAGCGGCTCGGGCGGGGATAGCCTCCACCCAACGACTAACATAATCGACGGCCAACAGAATGTACTCAAATCCCTGACTCTTAGGGAATGGACCCATGAAATCGATGCCCCATGCGTCAAAAACCTCACAGAAGTGAATGGGCTGCATCGGCATCATATCACGCTGTCCACAAGTGCCCATCCTCTGACAGTCAGTACACCTCTTCACGAACTCATCAGAGTCCTTGAAGAGGGTAGGCCACCACAAGCCGGATTGAAGCACTTTCTGTGCCGTTCTCCTCCCAGAATGATGTCCTCCTGCCTCAAGCTTGTGGCAGTAAGTGAGGACGCTATGGTGTTCCTCCTGAGGAATACACCGACGCCAGACGCTATCCCCTCCTTCGTGGTAAAGGATGGGAACCTCCCAGTGGTAGGACTTGGCCCTCGCAAGGAAGGTCTCAAGCCTCTGCCTGGGCCAATCCTGTGGGACTTTCCCAGCAACGAGAAAGTTCACAATATCGGCATACCACGGGAGTGAGGCGATAGCAAGGATCGCCTCATCTGGGAAGGTATCTCGAATAGGATCAATCTGCTCAGACTCCTCAGGCTGCTCTAGTCGGGAGAGATGATCTGCCACCACATTCTTGACTCCAGGCTTATCCTTGATCTCAATGTCGAACTCCTGGAGTAGAAGGATCCATCTAGTCAGTCTGGCCTTGGCATCCTTCTTTGCCATGAGGTACCTGATGGAGGTGTGATATGTAAACAAAGTCACTCTAGATCCAATGATATACGATCTGAACTTATCTAGGGCAAACACTACGGCTAGCATCTCCTTCTCTGTGACCGTGTAATTCCGCTGAGCGGAATCCAATGTACGGCTAGCATAGTGTATGGCAAACGGAACTCCATCCCTCTTCTGTCCCAGCACTACCCCCACGGCAAAATCGGAGGCGTCCGTCATGATCTCGAATGGGAGAGACCAATCAGGCGGCTGGAGGACAGGAGCCTCAATAACACACTGCTGGAGAGTCGCAAAGGACGAGAGACACTTGTCATCGACAAGGAACTCGGTGTCTTTCGTCAAGAGGTCAGTCAACGGTCAGGCAATCCTGCTGAAATACTGAATGAATCTCCTATAAAATCCAACATGCCCCAGAAATGACCGTAGCTGCCTCAAATTGGACGGTGGTGCGAGTTTTCTAATGACATCAACCTTGGACGGATCAACCTCCATGCCCCTGTTGGAGATGATGTGGCCAAGCACCGTCCCTTGAGTCACCATGAAGTGACTCTTCTCCCAAGATAGAACCAAATGATACTCAATACATCGCTGGAGTACTCGGTCTAGGCAGTCAAGACAGGAGTCGAATCCGTCGCCGTAGACCGAGAAATCGTCCATGAAGACCTCTAAACACTCCCCTATCATGTCCGAAAAGATAGACAGCATGCACCTCTGAAAGGTCGCAGGGGCATTGCATAGCCCAAATGGCATGCGTCGGAAAGCATATGTGCCGAAGGGACAGGTAAAGGTGGTCTTCTCCTAATCCTCAGGAGCGATGGCCACTTGGTTGTAGCCCGAGTACCCATCCAGGAAGCAATAATGGCTCTTCCCTGCCAGTCTCTCAATGATCTGGTCAATAAATGGCAGGGGGAAATGGTCCTTCTTGGTGGCTTGGTTGAGTCTCCTGTAGTCAACACAAACCCTCCAAGAGGTGGGTACTCGTGTAGCGATCTCCTCTCCCGACTCACTGATCATAGTCGTGATGCCCGTCTTCTTGGGCACCACATGCAAGGGGCTGACCCACTTGGAGTTGGAAATGGGATAAATAAAATCTGCACTCCACCATTTCGATATTTCCTTCATCACAACCTCTCTCAGGTTGGGGTTCAGTCGTCGCTGGAACTCACGCGACGGCTTCGCCCCCTCCTCAAGATAGATATGGTGGGAGCACACTGCTGGACTAATCCCATGGAGATCCGCTACGCTCCATCCGATCGCCTTGCGGTTCTTTTCAAGAACCCCCATCAAACGGGATTCTTGCTCTCCAGTCAACTCGGCGGAGATGATGACTGGGTACATCTCTGGCTCGCCCGCAAGGAATCGATACTTCAGCGAAGTAGGGAGCGGCTTCAGCTCTGGAATGCTGGGTGCTGGCAAATCTGGCTGCGGAAGAAACTGAGTGAAAGCTACTAAGTCTGCCAAATCTGCCTGGGAAAGTGAAAGCGTACTCTCGCAAACTGGATCGGGAGAAGGCTGCTCAACTGCACTGTCTCTGCTCGGCTCTGCATCTACCTCCTCCTCATCTATGGGATCAGGTGGACTCATGTCTGGCATCTGATCATAGCAATTGGCCCAATCAGACTCTGAATCCGAGGGATCTGTATCAATCACGGTGGCATCAGTACCACCGGAAAACAAGGTGGCCTCAGCACCACCATCACTAAACATCATGTCGCGATCAAGGACCGGCTCTGTTGCCTCTATGGTATCCTGAACCAGTGCTGTGCTCTCCAAACTCTCCTCTGCTATCATATCGGCATCAGCTGTATCTGAATATGAGAGGATGGTCTGTGCTGCAGGATCTGCCCTAGCTGCCTCATCGTCTGTGATCACAAAATCACAGTCCTGGTGGATGTCTGGCTCTGTGTCTGCCAGCTGCTCTGAATCTGTACTCGCATCTGAGCGGGCTCTCTCTCTAGCTCTGTAGTCCTCGACCGTCTCTATTTGTATACTCTCGCCCTCGACGCGAAAGTACACCTTCCCGCTATCATGATCAGTCACCGCCTTGGCTGTGGCCAAGAATGGACGACCGAGGATGATGGGGGTATCGGTCACTGACTCAGGGATCTCCATGTCCAACACTACGAAGTCCACGAGGAATTTCAGGCCCTGAATCGTGACGACAACGTCTCGTAATAACCCCTTCGGCCTCTTGTCAGATCGATCAGCGAACTGAAGGACTGTCCTGCTCTGTCGAAGAGTGCCCAACTCGAAGCGGTCGAGAAGGGCTTCCGGAAGAAGGTTGATCAACGATCCACTATCTAGAAGAGTACGGTCGAACCTCTGCTCACTAATCTGGCATCTGACATACGGGGCCCCTGAATCTGGCCTCTTGGCTGGCAGGCGGTTCTGGATCGCAAAACACGTGGCTTTGGTCAGCACGTGAATCTCTGAAGTGTGGTTCCTCCTCCTCCTGACTGTAGTCCTATCTCTCAAAGAACGCTGGAGAAGGGGGATGTGCTGCAAAGCCTCTTGGAGGGTCAGCTGGATGTGGAATCGATCGATCATGCTCTGGCTGAACTCCTCAAGCTCTCTCTTTTTCGGATTTTCTTTTTTCTTCCCCTTCCCCATCTTAAGGGCTCTAGGGAAGGGGATCACAGGGTCCTTCTCAGATGAAGGACTAGGAAAAGGCCTAGACGGTTCGATGACCGGATCCACACATACATCATGCACCACAGTGGGACCAGAAGAAACTAAACCTTTTCCTTTATTCAAACCAAAGTTCTGAGATACATCAAGGCGAGGAAAGATAACATCTCTCTCAATACAAACACCGGTGGCCTCAGTACCACCACGGGCTGGCTCTGCTGCTGCTGCTGGTAGATGTCTCGCGGCATCAGTACCGCGGGCTGGCTCGGCTCTACTGGTGGCGTCAGTACCACCTCCTCGAACTGGTGAAGCGGCGACCTCAGTACCGCCGGTGGGATCAGCATCCTTGGTGGCATCAGTGCCACCATCATCATCTGGAGCGGCCTCTGTACCGCTCTCCTCCTCCTCATGTGGCGCCTCTGAAGTATCCTCGTGGTGAAGCTCAGATGAGGCGCCGCCGCCTGCTGGGGTCCTACCGCTCCTAAGTGTGACAAAATCAGCATCAAATAGATCCGAAGACGTAGCATCAAATGGGTCACTAGGAGTGGCAAGCTCAGTGTGTACTACCTGCTCAGATTTCCTCTTGAGGTTGTTCGGGTTCGGCTCGATCTGGGCTGGAATGGCGGCCTTCCCTCTCACCAAGTCCCGCATCTCCTGGCGGAACTCGTCCATCTCCCGTCTGAACGTGGCCTGCTGGTCCGTGAGGAGGCGGGCGATGTCATCTAAAGCGGGACTCTCGTGGGAGCCCGACGAATAGCCTCTCTGGTGCTGAGGCTGTTGGAACTGCTGCTGGTGGTGAGAGGGGTATGAGGAAGGGTGCTACTGCTGAACTGGGTGAGCCTGCTGCTCACGTCTCCACGACTGTCCCTGCTGCTGGTAGGGACGCGGACCGAAGGATGATGGCTGGTGCTCCTGGTATGCTGGGGCTGTTGCTGCGGCTGCTGGTGATCTCTCTGCTGGGGGTACTGCCCTCCCTGACCTGACGGCTGCTGCTGGGGCTGGGCACCACCACTCCCCCACTTGAATCCGGGGTGGTCTCGTCGGATCCCAGGCTGGGGGCGGTCATACCAAATCCCGTTGACATCCATCAACGGCTCGGCATTGTAGGGGGCTGGCGGCAGTACTGCCAGAGGCTGGTCCGGCTGGTAGACCACCATCTGCATCTCTGGAGATGGTGGGGACTGGTATGTGGGCTGCGGCTGCTGGTACGACTCCGCCTGTACAAGGTGAACCTGTCTAGGCTGCTGTAAGGAGCTGGAGCGCTGGGACGAGCTGCTGCTGCTACCGGAGTCGCCTCGCGACTGAAGACGTGGCTGAGAAGCTGTCTGTGCCTCCTGAAGACACAAGAGCTGGGTCTTCATGTCGCTCAGAGTCTGTGCCATCTGCTCCATCTGAGTGATACCCTGGCACTGCTTCTTCTCAATCAGCTCCATGCGGTCCAACTTCTCGCTGATGATACCCATGTCCGCAGTGGATGACTCTAACTGTGCTGCTGCGACTGCGGACGAACTGGATGGACCTGCATCTACCCGTGTTATCCGCTGGTACTGCACGGGTCCTGGCTGATGCGGCTGAGGTCTCTGTGTATATAACCGGGTCTGGGACATCACCATATAATTCTCGGCCATCTCCTCAAAAATGGCCCAGACCTGGTCATGATCCTTGGCGAAATAGGATCCGCCGCAAGAAGCATTCACCAGGCCCTGGAGCTCTGGCGTCAACCCGCTGAAAAAACTCTGAACAAGGTTCGGCTTCATGATGTCGTGGTGCGGGCATCTGTCTGTGAGCTCTCGGAACCTCTCCCATGCCTCGTGAAATTGCTCGTTGGGGAGCATGGAGAAGTTGCTGATCAGGGCCCTCGCTGCATTCGTCCGCCCGAGTGGATAGTACTTGTTCAAGTACTCGGTGCGGAGCTGCTCCCAGGTGTAGACAAACTTCCCCAAGTGTTTCAGCCAGGTGGCTGCTCTATCTGCCAGTGAAAAGGGGAAGGCGATCATCCTGATCGTGTCCTGGTCCACGTGGCGGTCGTGGGCAGTGCTGCAAATCATCAGAAACTCCTGGAGGTGGAGGTGGGGCTCCTCAGTGGCAAGTCTGTGAAAACGGGGAAGCATCTGCAGGGTGTTCGGGGGGAATTTGAAGTCCCCCACGATAGCAGGTACCACCACCCAATGGTGCATCAGTGTAGATCCGGGGTTGTGCAACTCCCGCATCGGTCTAGGTGGTCCTCCGGCCGCAGCGGCTGCCGCTGCGGCGGCGGCTACTGCTGCGGCTGCTGCGGCTCGTGCCTCTGCATCAAGTATCTCCTCAGGCTCGCTCTGCTGGTCTCGCTCTGCTCTGAGCCTCTCCAACTCTCGCCTCATCTCTATCATGAATGCCCCCTGATCACGTAACTGCTGCTGAACTGTCTCAAGTGATGCGATCAGGGTGGAGTTGATCGCCCCCTGGTCTAGTACAAAATGCTCGGGCTGACGGGGGTGATCATCTGAACTGCCGGCCATAGCGACATCTGCAAAATCAAACGAGCCCAACTCAGGTGCTGTCAAATCTGCTAATCTCTCCTCGAGCTCATGTCTCTCAGTACCAAAAGAAAGGGGGTCGAGGGGGAACAGGGCGGAGTCATACTCGGGCTCGGAGAGCTGGTCTCGGCTCTCGCGGGCCAACCTAGATGATCGGGTAGACGTGCCCGAAAGCGGTGCAACCAGAGGCTGCCTAAGAGACCGTCTACCCATCATCTTGATCTGGCGAGTAAGGCGGATGAGATCTGGAGCAACTATGATCACAAACAAACCCCCGGTTCACCAACGCAATGCGAGCTGAAGACCGTGAAAGTTCGGTCAAATTATCTTGTCTATTTTATTTTGGTGAACACACAAAATATCAGAGCGCTTACGTGACCTGTTAGGATATCCGATGCTATCCCAACCGACTGGCCCGCACGGAAGAGTCGGTACCAGACCATTCCCACACTGTGGGGAATCCCTCGACGTGCAAAGTGATGTTCCACCCCTCTCCCCCCTTCTTGAACCCCCCTCAGAGAAGAACCTCATTTTCCGTAGTACGTAATCAGTCGGGACTAGCACCGGGAGGCTCTACCTAGGGTGCGGGTCACTCTCTCGCGCATCCAAACCATACAATGAGGGGGTTGCTCTCCCCAAGACAAAATTTCTAGGGTGAGCGGTTTTTAAGGTCAATAGTCTTAGCCAGTCCCAATTTTATGGTTTCTCTTTTTAATCTTTTTCAAATATCAAGCAAAAGGCCTAACGAATTTTTCGGTTCTCCTGGTTATTAAGTCCGAAAACAGGGGGGAGAAGTCGAAAAAGCCGATGCACGATAAAATCAATGATGCATGCAAAGTAAGGAAGGCGTACCTGACTCCAGCACTCTACATGCAATATGATCCGCGCATAAATGTAAAGACAGAAAGGAAACTACCTAAATGATGCAACGGGAAAGCCGAGTCCTAAACGAGCAATTTCTAGCGAAGAACCGTCTAACTTAGTCACTCGCCCTCGATCCAAAGAGTCCGGTCTAGACCCACCCCTCCTCTTCTCGACAAGTCGAGTTCAGGAGTAGCGCTTGACGGGGCAGGCTCGCGGCGCGTAGGCTCTCAGGAAAGCGACTAAGCTATTTTTATTATTGATTTATTAGTAGGTCCAATTAACGTTCTATGGGAACAGATAATCAGTTAGGTGTGTGGATCCTACTAACTACGGCACAATCACCAGAAATTCCTAAGTCTAGGGGCTCGAGCAAAAACCACGTAAACACCGGAAAAGGCAGAAAGAAAATAAAATAAAACAGCGAAAAACCGTGAAAAACCACGCAAGTCCACAAAGGTCCAAGTCTGAGTCCCTGTATTATTACAACAATAATCAAATAATCCTAATCTAACCTCACCCACTCAACTCTCTCTCTCTCGCTCTCTCCTGCGGCTCCGTGCAGAAGGGAGCCGCCTCTGAGTCTCGCGGTTGCGTCGGCTTCTCGAAATCGGCCGCCTCGATCCTCGGGCCCTCGCAAGAAAAAAGAGACAAGTGGTCAGTCCAAATTATTGTCAAAAACTATCAGAAAATGTATCTACAAAAAAATCTATACAAAAAGCCGCGAAAATCAAAAAGCCACGGAAAAGCTAAAAAATGACTACTAAGCCGTGCTCCCCGGCAACGGCGCCATTCTGATAACACGCCTGACCACTCGGGTATAAGGTACAGAAATAGGGTCGTTGCGACCCAAGCGATCAGACCGTGTATATCAAGAAAAATGAACCACTAATGACAAATCAAGCAATCAAAACACGAATAGCGGTCCTGCTATGTGATTAACCTGGTATAGCACCCAGGGTCGAACTCAAGGAGCACGGATTGGCCGAGAGGCCTACGAAGTAGTCAAAGCAAATAAGAGAAAAGGGGAAAATATTTTTAGTGGTTTTTAATTATTTTTATATTTTTTTGGATTTTTAAGTTTATTAAGAAAATAAGAAAGGCAAGGAAGAACACAATTCAACAAATTATTTCAAGCACCAAAAATCAACCAAAAATCAAAACAAAAATATTTTTATGTGTTTTATATTTTTTTATGTTTTTAGTGAATTTTTGATAATTTTCTGATATTTATTTTATTTTCTAAAAATCAAACAGTAGCAAAAATAAGAGGTACTGTCCAGCCAAGCCCAGAAACCCTAGATAAAATATCTAAGGGCCTCAAAATGGCCTGGAGGTAATTTTCCTATAAAGTAGATAAAACAAGGAAAATTTAGGTACCAATTTTATTATTTTTGGATTTTTAATGTATTTATTAGAATTTTTATAGCTTTTTAAGTGTTTTTAAGTTTTTAGTGTTTTTTAGCAATGAAAAATAGCCAAAATTGGCTGGAAAATCAAACAGACTAAACTAAACAGTAGCTAATTTTGGGGAATTTTTGAAGGAGGTTTTATATTTTTTTGTGATTTTTCAAACTAGACAGTGCCAAAAATAGAGGTTTTTGAATTTTTAGAAATACCAAACGAAATAAAAAATGTCCTCAAAAATCTACAAAAATCCTACACCATGGCAGGAGCCATGTATCGAATTTTCGTTGGATTTGGAGGTGATTTGATATTTTATTCAAAAATAGAGATAGGGCACTGTGCATAGGGACCAAAGTGCAAATACCCAAAGTTCTGGGGGTCCAGGTGCAATTAACCCAGCAAATCACGCGCCAAGCGTGTGCCTGGGGCACTCAGGGACCTATATGTAAGGAAAATAGGTCCCGAGGACCTATTGGTAACACGTACCAAAAGTCCAAGGGGCTCGGTTGCAATTTACCCACAAATAAATGCACATGCGAAATTAAACAATTCACAGGGGCATAAATGTAAATATCAAAAAGATTTCATTCATTTCATAACAACTAGAACTACAAGGGTAAAGGTTGCAAATACACCAACAAAACACGTGACGAAGCACGTGGCTCACAATAGGCAGGGGTATAAATGCAAACAAACTTAAGCTCAGGGTCCTCTATGCAATTTAACCTAAAACTAAACAACGTATTTAAATATTTACAGGACTGATATGAAATAACGCAAAGATAAGGGCCTAAGGGTAATTTACCCTTTATTAACCGGAGCTGATGGATGGCCGCCACGTGTAGATCGGACGGTCAGGAGGGGGGCGGCTCTCAACGCTGGTGCTGCTCTGGTAGATCCAACGGTCCAGGCCAGGACACGTGTGGATCTGACGGCCTGGATCTATCGCCTCAGATCTGACGTCAAAAGGGGGTGCTAGGAATGGACGGTCTGGATTGCGTCTGGAGATGAGGGTAGATCCGACGACACTGGAGGGTCCTGGAGGAACTGGTCCCCGGCGAACTTCGCCGGGCTCGTGCGGGTGCTGGCCTCCTCCTCGGAGCGCGCCAATGATCGGAGAAGAAAGCTCGTGCGCTCCTGCGTCTGCTGCGGTGCTCCGATGATCGACCCAAGCTCGGAGGAGCTCAGGCACGGTCGGCGGAGCTGGGTCTCCCGGCCTGAATGACCAAGCCCTCAGATGGGCTCGGTAGGACCTGCAAAAGGGCTCAGAAGACTCGCGGGTCGAGGGCAAAGTGCCTCGACCCAGTTAGGCGTAGTGGGGATGGTCGGTGCGTCGGGACGGCATGCTCCGACGAAGGGGGAGGACGATGGATCCCGGTTCCCAGCTCCTGTGCGAGCTGGGTTGTGTGAGTGGGTGGAGAACGTGCGGCGGAGGAAGGCGAATATGTGGGTCGGGTCCGATGGTCGAATGATGGTCGGAACCGGGGTGAATCGAAGATATACGACGGCGAGGCGATTTGGGGGAAAATGGAAATCAGATGAAATGGCTAAGCTAAGAGGGTACCTGGGTGAAGGAATAGACTGTGGCGGAGCTGGGGAAGCTCCCGGTCGTCGCCTCAAGGGATGTCTCTGCCCGAGGCTCGAAGCTCGCCCAGGTGGCGGAGCTGCGGCGGGTGTGTCGTCGGATCAGTGGTTTCCTCCTCCTCGCCTCGCTGCAACAGGCGGAGACGCTCGCTGTCACTCGTGCGGTAACTCTGGAGCTCACAGGGAAGAAGGGGAATGGCCAAAGATGTCGCGGGAAGGCGGCTGAGCTCCAGCTTTATATGGATAGGGGTCCGAGAAGAGGGGGTCCGGGCAAGCTCAGGAGCGCGCGGATCCCGAGGGAGCGGCTCCGGCGAGGATGCCGGATGAAAGGAGAACGATTCGGACCCGGGGTTTGGGTTGATGGCGGTCGGGTCAGCTGGATAAAAATAAGGGAAAACGGGTCGGGCGAGGAAGACCCGGCTCTGGTGGTCCTGGGGGGAGAGTTGACCGGGGGTCAACAATCCCCCGTGGACCAATCAGAGGCTGCCAAGCAATGAATTTTTATTTAATTATTTTGGGTTAGAAAATGACCGAATTTTCAAAAACTTAAAACATGAAATTTTTTTATTTTATTTTTTTCTATTTTTTTGGTGATTTTTAATTAATTTTTGGAAATAAAAATAAGGTATTTACATTATACAGCTATATATAGGTATATATACAATATGCAGGCTTTTGCTTTTTAATTTTTAATTATTATTTTTGTACAACTTTATTCCTATTTTATATTTTATTTATTTATAGTATAAAACAAGGAATAAAAAGGTTTTTTTTATTTTATTTTTATTATTTATATACATAGGTAAAATAAATATGTACATCTATATACATAGTATATGTACAATGTATTTTTGTATTTTTGGTTTTTCTATTTTTATTTTGTTTTGATTTTGATTATTTTTATTTTATTTATTTACAATATATAGCATAGAGTATTAAAAAGTTCAGAAAATGACTTTATTTATTTACAAGGTTAAATAAATATATAGGCATGGTTTATGTGCATGATGAAGGGGTATTTTTAATCTTTTTGATTTTTTTTACTTTTATTTTGTTTTTATCTTTTATAAATATATACAAGTATTTACAAGCATATTTTTGGGTGAGGAAAATATAGTTTTATTTATTTACACAAATGTTTACACATGAGCCCCTATCTCCCTCTACTTTGGCTTTCATGCGGTCAGGCCCATGCTGAGCCCTCCCTTGGGTTAGGTTGCTCAATATTTATTCTAAATATTTCCCTCTTTTTCTTTTTAATCTTTATTCTTTTATTTTTGCACAAAAACATGCTAATTATAGGTTTTTACATAATGCATGCTTTTGGTAATTATTTGTATTTACATATATCTACATGCATTTGCAAAGGTTTTTGTAGCTAAAATATAAGAATAAAGAGTGATGAATGGGTATTCATCACCATACAAGTAAGTTACAGAGTAAATGGAAGGGGCCATACTTGGACAGAAAGGTGCACGACAATAGAAGCATCGACATATTGGAGTTGTCATCTGAATCCACATTTCGGGTTAATGGCCAATGCCTAAAGACTTATCTTGATCATGATACGTTGATCGTTGATGTTGCCCCTATTCATTTTGCATAAGACGTAGTCTTTTACTCACATCATTTGCATCTCTTGCTTGATTCGTACTTCTCTTTCGCAGCTGTATAGATCCAATTTTCCATATCATCCAATCTTTTGTCTAAAACCCCATCTTCATCTTATGATTATGCTATACTTAGGGTGCACTTTACCCAAAGTATAGGGGGTATTAGATATTTGATTACTCATTTGATTCTTTTTACCTCTATTTTGGTGTCTATACTTAGGGATATTTTACCCTAAGTATAGGGGAGGTAAACCATGTACATCCTAACCTTCGTTTTCCCCTTTGTGTACAGTCTTCCATACTAAGGATTACTTAATCCTAAGTATAGGGGGATTACCGAACTCTATTCATTACATTCTTTTATTCCTCATTGTAGTATAGCATTCTTTTCACTTCCTAATACTCGTCACAAGTTATGTTTTCCTTTCATTGCTCTTTAATCACTCTGAGGACATCGTTCGAGATAAGTATATGGGGGTGTCATATATATTATATATATACTTAAGCCACAACTCGTACTTTATGTGAGTGTGTTAATAGATAATATGTATAAAAACCATAATAATAAAAATCACATTTTTTTAAATTTCTTCTGGTACATGAAATCCTATTTGTAAAAAATTTATTGTAGACACTATTTTTGTACAAATGTTTGTAAAAATGTTTTGATTATAAGGTTTTGTAGATATTTTTGTATCAAAATTACGTATATAGTACATATTTTTTGAAAAATATTTGAAAAATAAATGTTTATAAAAATTTGTTTGTAAATGTTTTTAAATATTTTGCAAATCTTTCCTTCTTCAATGTATTAAATTTTTTTGCATATTTAGAAAAATTGCACAAAAAGAGTTTTTATACATATTTGCTTGTATATTCTTCTAAATCATAGTTGAAATTTAAACTAGTCTATAATTAAAATTGAAAAATGGAGCTTAGTTAAGACCTTATTCCACCTAACTTCAGTGGAACCTTATAGGATTCATGGTTGACTTTTCAGGTCCATTAGTGTCTTAATTCTTTGAGTCCACTAGGCTATGTTCAGATGTCATCTTGTTAAGCCTAAGTGGAAACACTTAGCAACGTACACATGACTCTTAGAGACAATGGCTTGACTTGGACACACACCTTACACGTAGCTCAACATGTATGAGGTGATGAGGAGGCAAAATCCTTTAGCTTGGGGTGGCATATGAAGGTAGTACTTCTAGGATGAGCCTCTCGTCTTCCTTTAGGGAGGGATGTGCACCTCAACCTGGTCTATCAGTGTTGAGGTCAAAAGATAGGAGTTGTGGGTAGCAATAATTCTTCAAAAGAGGGATAATCTACTGGCTCAAGAAGAAAAACTCCTTATGTATATGTTACAACAAGTAGATATGTTGCACATATGCACATAAAAAATGTGCAAAAACAAGAAAAACTCCAAAAGTGGACAAACCTGATTGAAAATAAAGTGCCTGCTGGAGTGTATATAGTCAATAAAGAAAAGCTTATGTATTACACCTTCTCATCTCATGAAGCTTGCAGCAGAAGACTTAACTACACTGGTTAGTCTCCCATGGATATGTGGCTACACTAGTCAGGGTCCACTCTCTTCTTTCCCCTCTTCTTGAGCTGGTTGAACTTGAGCTTAGAAGGGAATACCCTACTCCTTGAGGAAAGAGTTGTTAGACTAGGGAATTGAAGTTACCTTGTTGAGGGAGGTTGTTTCTTTGTCATTTCTAAGGTGAGGAGCTTATATCACTTAAACATAGTCATTAGAGTTTGTGTATGTAGACTTGTTCTGACCCGATTTATTAAGGAATCTTGACCATAGAACTGTGGAACTTAAGGGATGTTGCGCCTTAAACCTATTTACGAATAAGGTTCCGACAAAGTAATAATCCAAAGTTCTAACTGAGCTCCAAATTCCAATTTAATAAAGATAAGTTTAATAATCAGCCTTGATTCTTTTTCTTTTCTTTTTTCCTTTCTTGTTTTCACTTCTTTTTCAAATAAGTGTTTGCTAAGGGACTGGCAAAGATAAGTATAAGCGGGTGATGAATCCATGATTTTTTCTCTTTATTATTTTATTTTAGCTTTTCTTATTGGCAAAATACCCTATAAATTCATGTAAATATAATAACTTAGCACTTTGCATGCCATTGTTAATATTGCATAATTAGCATGTTTTTGGTTAAACAAAAAAATAAAGGAAAATAAAAAGAATGATGTATTTAGAATAAATACATAGTGATCCAAATCCCAAGGGAAGGTCGAGAGTTGTCCTTATCGCAAAATAAAATAGGTACAAAGAGATAGGGTCTACTATGTATTGTATATATTGCCTATGCTTATTGACATTATTTATTTATTTATTTATTTTTGATAAAAATAAAATTATTTTATTCTATTAAACCTTTGAATATAGTTTTAATAATATTACAAACATAAAATAAAAATAAAAATAAAAATAAAAATAAAATCATCAAACCATTATATAAAATACACATGTATAACTTGATTCTCAATTTATTATATACCTATAAATAACATATAAAAATAAAAACAAATTCTTTTATATTCTTAAAATGATGTTTAAAAAAATAAAATATAAATAAAGGTATTTTTTGTAAAAGTAATAAAATAAAAATGCCAGTTCATACTACATAGGTATAATATACCTGCATATAATACTATATATTGTATATATGTTATTTTATTCTTCATAAAATTAATTAACAAATCACAAAAAAATACTTTAGAAAATAACAAACATTTTACATTTTATACACTTTTTATTTAAAGTCTTTTTTTATTTTTTATTGAATTTCCCTTTAATTTGTAAATCCTGATTTCTCATTAGTCTAGCTAGGAACGTTGACCTCGATCAACGTCCTCTTACAACTGGGTTGGGTTGCCTTTCATCTCGCTGGAGCTTCTTCTCAACTTTTTCTTGCCCAACTCCGACCACCTCTTACGTCTATACCTAGACCCAAGATTCCTCGTACACCCGAGATACTCGCGGATCCCTAGAATCAATCGGACCCTAGAATCGGGCTCCACCTCTCGATCGTTTTAGGACCCTAGGCATCATATATACCATTTTCTTCTGCTTCCATAGTACTCTAGCACATCCCTCACGCCGCCATTCTTCCCTAGCCACCTTCAGTTGAGTGATAGCCACTCAAGGAGCCACTTAGGATCTTTAGGAGACACCTGGAGGCTCGTAGCTCATCGCGTCGCCGGAGAGCCACCGCGAGAAGCCTCGCAGCTTGCCGTAGCTCGATCGAGGACGATACCTGTTCTCCCACCTTTGCTTAAAGTTTAGGAACACGTCTCGACCTCCATGTGTTTATCTTTCCTTCCGCCTTTCCTTGTTCGATTGCATCTTTCCATTTTACTCCATCGCCGTTCACTGGCTCCGACTTCTAGTTCTAGAGCCCATCATCCACATCTAGATCGACTCGCCAGATCGACCTACATCTTCTCACGCAACCTGTTCCCCCTAAGGCACGACCATCGGGTCGAGATTAGGAAGGGTCTCCTTCCCCGGCATTCGTTAGAGACCCAAAACCCATCCCCCGTCACGTCTCTCATCTTTAATTGCAATAACCAAGATCGTAGTACAACCCCGAGTCCCCTCTATCCTTTGTAGGCTCATCCACGTGAATGAGAACCATTCTAGAGACCCAACTGCTGAGGCGGAGCAGCTTCAGGCGAGCAGCCACCGCTATGCCCATCCACCCGTTGTCACGTCCATCGGAGCTCCTCATTCGATGTGCCTCACCCCCATGAGTCTGTTGGGACCCTCAGATCCTTCATCGGGTCTGCAGATCCCCTCCCTGGCTCGATCAAAATTCAACCTGGGCGTGTTGTTGCAAACCCATTCTTAGACGTCAGATCATACAACCTCTGCCAAATCTGATCCGAGCCACCTGACACGCTCAACTTTTGGTATGTTAGATCAAGACCTCTGACGCATATGCGTCGTATGTCCGCAACATCCTCTACAATCGTCAAATTCGCAGTAGAAGTCAATCTGAGTTGTACGATGAAGTCAATTTCCATGCACGCCGTGTGTCCCACGTGCTCGGCATGCGCCTACAAGGGTATATTTCTCTTTTGTCCCCTGTATGTTTTTGCTTTCATATTTAGTCCAGACAATAAATGTGTAGTTAAGAACTTTTACAATTTGACCTTCGTAGTTTATGTTATTTACTATGTAGTCCCTCTAAATTTGAAACATGTGAAATCCCATGTGAATTTTGGGTTATTTGCATGATATGACCTGAACTCTTTTGTTGTTAGTTATTGGATGGTATGTTTTCAGAAATTTCATATATGCCCCTATGAGTCTGGATCATGTGTGACACATGTGTTTGACTGAATCTTTGCTGATAAGGCTCTAATCTTTGAAAGTGTGTTAGTGATTTGATCTGTGAACATAAAATATTTACAAAGAGGTCACTGTGAGTTGTGCCTAATTACACGATGTATTGTGGACTTAATAAATTGTAAATTAATTCGAAATATTACCTTAAAATTACCATTAACTCCTGTTAATGTGTAATATTTATTGTGATTTTATTAGATTGATTTATTTACATTTTAAAAATAAAAAACCCCTAAAAAGTGTCTCGTCTAAGTGATAAAAATCATAAAAATTAAAGAAATGGTTTATAAATTCTATAAAGTTCCTATTGGTGTCTTTTAGTGTATTTTAATTTCAATATCTATTTTGTTTGAAAAAACCTTATAAAACCCCTAAAAATCACTAAGAAACTTAAAACTTACCATAATCATAAAATCAGAGGAAAATTAAAAAGTTCGTTTTCAATTTCTGTTTTTAGCTTTTAACATCTATTTTATCATGAAGTTGTCGTCCAGGACCTTGAGGCACTTAAAATATTTTTAAGTTGCAATTGGTCTTGATTGTACACTGTTTTGAGCTTTGATATTTTTTTATTTTATAAAGTCATAAAACATTCAAAAGTCCTAGAAAATTACCATAAACACTTTAAAAATCAGAAAATCCAAAAAATTTTTTATCTTAATTTTCTGAGTATTTTTAGCCTTAAATAAAAATCCAAAAATATAGTCGTACTTGTTATTCTTTCAATTTTTGTGCATGGTTGCTTTTATTCAAAAATGAAAAATTTGAAAATTAAAATACACTAAAATTTTCCTTGTTTTGAGAAATTTGACTACATCGTATTTCTTTCATGCTCCTTGTGTTTTGACCCTCGTGGCTTTACCAAGTAAATAAAAATAGCAAATCGCTTACATATTTTATTGCTTCATTTTCTCTAAGTGGTTTTATTCTTCTTGTTGAGTCTGCCTATCGATTGATGTCGTAATAACCATTGATTTATCTCGATACTTAGCCTTAGACGATGGGTCGCTCATCACTTGTATCTTCTCCAAAGAAATCCGAAATTGACCAATCTCACCTTTATTATTCATAAAATGAAATTATCTATTTAATCAAAGTGTTTTCATTTAATTTGGAGTTAATATGCAAAATTTAGCATTTGGGCCCTCATTGTGTAATATAGTTGTATATATTCAATATATTTATTCTTTATATTTTACAATTCCTATATTTTTATAAACTTGTAAATACTATTTAAATCACATGCAAATAATTAAAAGAAAATAAAACAATTAAAAATTCAAACAAGTAAATAATGTACTTTAATATATAGGTAAACTATACCTATATACTATATATAAATAATTATCTATGTAAATAGATAAATTTAAAAAATATAATAAAAATATGTAAATGTACAATTACTATGTTTTAAATATAAAAAATATGTATATAAAGTAATAAGATATAAAATACATAATAAAAGTAAAATAAGGCTAAATACATTTATATGTACCTATGAATATACATGTAAATATTAAAACTTAGTAAATTAGTTTTTAAAAATAAACAAAAATCAAAATAAAATATTACATAAAATTACAATTACTTTCTATGTTTACCCAAAAAATATTATATTAATTTTAAATAAATTAAAAAGAGATTTATTACAATTTCCTGGTTGGTCTATGTGGATCAACTAGGGGCCAAGGATCGTCGACTGGGCATGTCTACTATCCTTCCAAAGTCGCCTGCCCATGTCAGACCACATACCCTTGACTTTTCCTCATTTTCATGCCTTATCCCTTTAGATGAACACTAGAATCGAGGTGTCTAACACATGGTCGTGGAGGGCCTACGGTGTCCGACAAATCAGATCTAATAATTGTTTTATTGGTCGCTCTCACTACACTCAACACTCGAGAAGAGCATGCCAATCAAAAATCAACTCACAGAATAAATGATCAATGAGTCTAAATGAGATGAAATTTACTATACAATACAAATAAATGTGTATAACAAGAAAGTGTAGGGGTCGGACCACAAAAAGCAACGAGGATAGGCACAAAAATTGACAATCAAAACAAACTATCAACCAATGTTTTGTGTGTTTTTATATGAATTTTCTATTTTTGATGCTTTTATTACAATTAATATGGATTTTTAATATTTTACAATTTTTAATTTTGTAATTTTTATTTTCTTTTTATATTTTATTTCTTCAATTTTTTCCTTTTCTTTTTAGGAGATAATAAGTCTATATAATAACTACAATGAATATATACATAAAAAAGGTAGAAATTCAAGAAATGCAACTAAGTACGGTCCCTTTTAAGGGTTTTTAATATATTTAAGGTATTCATAATAATAATACTACTATTAATAAATATAAAAGTAGTAATACATATATATATATAGAGTATATATATAGGGTTTTCTAGTTATAAATATAGATAGATATACTCAAAAATTACAAAATAAAATATTTTTGTGCTTTCCTAATTTTTCTCTTTTTCTGTGATTTTCTATTATCATTTCGGATAATTTTTAGGTATTTTTAATCGATTAAATATAAAAAATAGGGAATATAAAAATATGATGAATTGTTTTTGGCATTTTAAAATAGATAAGGAACGAAAAAATTTACGGAACTATTTTTAATGTATAATATATTACATAGAAAGAAATGATGGATATATATATATATATATTATTGATTTTTGTAATGTTTTTGGGATTTTTTAAGTTTTTTGAGTTTTTGGTAATATTTTGCAGAAATAAAAGGTTAAAAAACTCATGCATAAATAAACACAAAGAATTTTTTAGAAAATTTTAAAGTATTTTTATAAATTTTATGGATTTTTGATAGTAAAACATGTGGAAATACAATGTCTTTATCTTTTTATAAATAGGAAAATAATTTTAATTCTGTTTAGAAAAATATATAGGATACATTATGATTCCAGGAACTTAAGGTAATGTTCCTATAATTTTAAGATGCAAAATGCTATTTTTAATAATTAGAATACAACTACAAAATTAAGTCTGCAATAGATGGACTAATGGATCTCAATTTCATCACCTATGTTCTTTCATTTTGGACATAAATCCCCATCTAAATATATGTATATATCATTAATTTATGAAAAATAACACTCGATAATTCACATAAAATTACATATAAAACCATATACAAAATATTATATTTAATACCAAAATAAAAGAAAAAAAAGGAAGAAATGAAAAGAAGGGAGTGTAAAGGATATTGAGTGACCCTATACCCCGAGACCTGGTCGCATGATGTCTTGATTAGTAAGGAATAAATTAAGGAGAGATAGGGTAGAGAAATTATACAGAAAATACTCAAAAACTCTAATTTCATTTGACAATAATGAGCCTTTTGGGACATAGTTTATTTTCTTATTTTTATACCTCAAATTAATAAACTCTCAACATGAATATTGTACATAAAAATACAAAGAAAAACTATATTTACTTCATTCAAAAATAATCCTTAATGTGCCCAAGACACTGATGAATATCCATTTCATCAGCTTTATTCTTTCTTTCTGGCCATAAATCCCTAGATAAATGCATGTAAATATCATTAATTTCGTAAAATAAACCCTTTATAAATTGTACAAAATATTGTATAAAATAATGTATATTTAATGTATTTAATTCCAAAATTAAAGAATAAAGGAAGATAGAAAAAGAATCTAAATACCATAGGTATGGAGTGATCCCTAGACCCTAAGATCCAATCATCATGATGACTTGGTCGATAAGGAATAAAGTAGGGCGAGATAGCGTAGATAAGTTGTAATGAAAATTCATTAAAACCCCAGTTTTGAATTCATCAATAATTACATTTTGGCACCTTTTTTATTTTATTATTTTTATATCTTAAATAATAAAATACATGGATATTGTAGATAAAAATACAAATAAAAATTTGATTTCACAGAAAAATAATGCACAGTGTGCCCGAGATATACAAAATAAAAAGGAAAAAATAAAAACTTTATAGACGTGTATATTCTCCATACCTTATCAAAATTGACCAAACTCATGTTTAATTGTATACAAAATCAAATAAGCTTTTTAATTAAGTTGGTTTCATTCATTTTGGAGTTAAGATGTAAAAGTTTGTTTTTGGGCCACTATTGTGCAATATGCTTGTATATTACAATCATATATTTATTCTTTACATTTTTTAAATTATTTTTTTTTAAAAAATTGTAAATATAAATCAAAATAAATCAAGTATTTCAATACGTAGGTAAAGTACACCTACATATATCTATAATATATATACATAATTAATTAAAGTGTACATATAAATTTAGAAAAATAAAATTAAAATATCTAAATGTGTATTTAAATAAATTTAAAATTAATCAAATACATGTATATAATAAAAAATATATAATACAAAATAAAAATGTCAAAACACATGTATTTTAACCTATATTTTACATGTAAATATTAACTTATAACAAAAGGCATTAAAAAATAAATAAAAACATGAATACAAATAGTTTAGAACATTATTAATAGTTTTCATGTTTTTACCAAAAACTGATAAAATCATTGTTATTTTTTATCTAATTAATAATTTTTTTCACTAGGTTATGTTCTGGTTGGTCCACGTGGACCAACCAGAAGCTTCCCTTAGTTGATCTCAATCAAGTGACCCCTTCTTTCTTCGTTGAGCGTTGTTCTATCAAAGCCCACATCTTCACCCATTTTTCTACTCGATCTCATGATTCCCAAGCTTGGCATGTTGTACGATTTGGGGTGATTGAACCTCCTTGCTTCACGCCAAAGCCAGAAGGAGTTTCGATCTTCGTTAATCCAATCAGCATCATCGATCAAAGACCCCACTTTTTGCAGCCTATAAATGAACCTCGTCCACCCTGCCTCCAAGTTTGATCGCTCTTTAAGAGTTCTTAACCCCTCAATCCCATCACATTTATTTTCCCTAGGTTATGGATCTACATTTCATTATCTTTATTCTATCATTTTGGCCTTAAAACAATAGTAAACGCATGTAAATACTTCTAATTTGCATAAATTAATATTCATGTATTGTCATGTAAATTGTGTATTAAATAATTTTTTATACCAAATTTATAGAATAAAGAAAAGAAAATAAAAAAAATTAAATATTAAAGATATTTTATGATCCTAAACCCTATGACCTAGGCATCTTGATGACTAGGTCGACAAGGAATAAAGTAGGGGGAGATAAGGGTCCAGAATATTAATAAAGTTCCTTTTCATTTATTCATCTTTATTTATTTTCAGGACCTATTTTATTTTCCACTTTTTATACTTCAAATAAAGAAACTTTGAACATGAAAGTTGTATATAATAAAATATAGAAAAATACAACTTTTTCATACAAAAATAATATACTGAATAGAAGATATTGTCTTAATGAGATTCCAAAATCCAAACTTCTCAAACTCCTATAGTCCAAATAAAAACTCAAAATTTACAAAAATCACTTTTAATTGTATATAACATTTAATAAGCTATTTAATGAAGGTGGTTTCATATTTTTTGGAGTCAATGTAAGAGAGATAGGTTTTGGACCCCTATTATATAATATACCCAATTTAAAATAATCATTTTATTCATCACTCATTATTTTTATAATTTTATAATTTTTAAAATATTATTTATAATATATGTACATATTAAAATAGGAATAAAACAATAAATAAAATACTATAATAAAATATTAAAATAAAAGACAAAGATGAATATACTATAACTATACCTATATAATTAATACATCTATTTAATTAAATGTATATATTATATCAAAATATATTTAATTATATAAAATTAAGTTATAATTTTATTAAATAATAAAGTAAATTAATAAAATCAATAATACAAAATAAAAATAAAAGATTCAAAAACATAAATGAATATACCTATAAATTAACGCTAAAAAGTAACTTGTAATTATAAATCTTTAAAAAATAAAAAAATAAAATAAAATACTTTAGAAAATAATAAACATTTTTTATTTTATAAACTAAAATTAATAAAATCTATTATTATTTAATATCTATTTTACAAACATTATTTTCCAGTGTGATTTTTCCTAGTTGCTCCACATGGACAAACCAGGTTGCTGGGAGTCAACTCTCTAACTCACTCAAGCATCCTTTGCGTGTATCTCCATGATCCACACAAAGCACTTGCATTGGTCTCAACGACTTAGATTGCCCCATGATCTTCCCTTGAACATCCTGCCTTCTTCACCTGTTCAAAAACCATCCTCCGAGCTTCTTCACTTTTTTGAACCCTTTTTGACCATGTTTAGCCTCTCCCTTCCAACGCCTTGTATAGAGGTAGGTGGCAGCTTCCTCCCCTCCTCATTTGCGGAGGAGCTAAGCTTGATTGAGGGCGGTCTCCACCACCTCCAATGGAGAGTTGTCGTCGAGGTCAGCTTCCTATTTCCATCGGTGCGGTACCTTTGATTTTTCATGCTTTTTTCACTTAGCAATAATCGTATGTTAATTTCTAGTATTTATTTTAGTGTTAAATTGTTATATCTAGTTTTAAAGTCACATCACCAAAGTTCATCAGAGCCATGCTCCGAAGAACCCATTTCATTGTGCTCCACCATTGACCATCCACACCACTGCCTCCATTTTGATCTCCCTTCACATTCTACATCTCCCGCACCACTCAGATCACCTCGAACCCCCTTGGATCGAGCATTAGAGGTCCCGCCTCTGCCATCTCGTCGGACCTCCACTGCCATGCCTCACCAACCATTCCTCCCTCGCCAATAAAGCCCTATCTCCCTCTTCATGTCGTGCTTAACATTTTTGCAGGTGCTGGAGGGATAGGGAATTCCTTTTACAATTGGATTTTGCAGGACCGAGGTACCTGGAGCCGTAAACTTCTTCTAACCTCGAACAACACACCGATGCTCTCCTGGTCATTTTGGCATCTCCGTTCGGTTTAGAACTCTTCTATGATCCGTTGGAGCCCTTCCGCAATGAAGGAGGTGGCCAGAGTAGCGCATTGTCATCGATCCAAGCTCATGCCCCACCTTGTTCTTCCCTATTATTGTAGGGGGTCCAAGACCGTTGGATCGAGATCCGCTTCCAGATCATTCAACCATCATCCGATCAATTCCTCCACGAACGTCAGATTCCACAAAGATGATCTAATCGATGTCGTACAGATGTCGCAGTATCGTGCTCCCTTGTAATGCTATCTGGATAAGTGGGCGATCCATCGCCGTTGGATCCGCCATTGCTGGGTATTTTTCTTCTTTAGCCCTGTTGTTTTTTTATTTATTTATTCGTGGCTAAACTTTCATCTACAGTTTGATTAATTTTGTAATAATTTTAAGCAACCCCCCAAACTTTTGGTAATTACGTTCATTTCCTCGGCCACGTCACCTCACATGCTAGTGTGCGTGAGGTGCGGACATTTTGCAAGGGGACCCACACATGTCTTATTATTTCTTTCCTGTCCAGAAACATTTTGTGAGTGTTATATATTTTTGATAAAATTACATATTGTCCCCTATGCTTATTTTTATTTACAAAATGCGCCTACCACATAGTGTAGTTTCTTTTTGTTATTTATATTTATTTTTTAATGGCTATTTTGCTCAGAAGAATTCATATATTGCACACACTTTCATGCACATACTCTATTTTGCAATTTTAAGAACTTTAAATTTTATTAAAAATAAAAATAGCTTATTTTTTCACTGTTTACAATATAAAACCCATAAGAATACAAAATATTTGAAATATTATAAAAAATATATTTTGTTATGTACTTAAGTATTTGACAACTCCAAACCTAAAATACCTAAAAATTATAAAAGAAAACTCTGAAAATTGAAAAACCCTAAAAAACTCAATCATAATTTATAAAACTTCCGAAAATCCTAACAAATATATTTTTTAATCCTTAATTTTCTATATATTAGTATTATTATATTAAAAATGATTTGGAAAGTTTTGGATATCATTTTTGAATTTCCATTTGAATTTTGGCCTATAAAATAAAATGCTGATTTAGGGAGTTTGACTTAAAAAAAAATAAAAAATCAGCCAAAATTCATAAAAAATCACAAAATAGTAAAAAATTATTTTAAACACAAAAATATTTCATTTTCCTTATTTTGTCTATTTTTGTTATTATTTATATCTATGCTAGCCTACTTTATAGGTATATATATTCTATAGATATCTTTATAATAATTAAAAGTAAAAGAAATATAAAAATATAAAATTGAAAAAATTAAAATTCAAGGATATAAAATAAAAAATAAAATAAAATCTTAAAATTTAAAATCCACAAAAACGAACGTAGATGAATATCCTACAACCACTTTTGTGCATTAATTTGCCCGATCTATCCTTTCTGCTCCCTGTGGAGCATCGGACAAGTATATTCACCCTATTACTAGAGGAGGTCTTTAGTGGTTCCGCTTCTTTGGTCCTTGGACCAAATCGAGACCCTAATTGTTCATATTCAGGTAATTTCTTATCATGTAGCATTTTATTTTAGGTTTAATTATATCTTTAGGTGTAATATTAAAAACTCGTAAAATGACTAGAGCTTAAGCTCTATCTCAAATCCGTTGTCTCTTATCATCGCTTCCACTTCATTCCATTGCGTATTATCCATCTATCCTACCTTGTGATCAACCTGGATCCGATGAATCGAAAGTCTCTCCTCTGCTTTCATCAGACCTTAACCATCTCCATCCATTCCCCTGATGTTAGCTTCATACAATGGTTGAAGTTGTTCCCTCGAGCGTAGGATCATTTTGGTGCAGGTCTTGCAAACTAAGGAGTCCTCTGGAGCCCTATCGAGCACCTGGAACACTTCTAGGTCCCTCGGAGATGAAGGAGTCCCAGATCCATCTTCGAGTTGCCCTAACATCATTGAAGTTGAACATTACATGTGATGGAGTCCCAGCATCCTGTAGCTGTTGTTGGATCGAGGAGTAGCAGTCAGAGCAAGGAGAAGAGCTAGATCGAAGTTTGCCCCACTTCAGTTCTTCATCTGTTCTTTGTAACACTTTCTTGACCATCAGACCAAGAAAACGACCCATATCAACTCTGGTTGTTGATTCTTTTGGAAGGGTTATGCAAGAAGGGTCAACTGATCGTCCACGTGGCATATTAGCAATGGTTGGATTAAAGTGATTCAAGTGGTGAAATTTTAAACATACCCTATGTCCTTTTTGTATTTTGTAAAAGGTCTTGAAAATATTGAATTAATTTTAAAACTTAGTGGACAATTTGCATGAGAGCCTTAGGAACTATTTATAATTATTCTTTAGTCCAACACTAGGTCACTTTACGTAGACTCCCATGTGAGTGGACATTTTACTCTGACTCCCCTCGACTTTTGTACTTATTATTTAATCATTAAAAATCAATTTGTAGTTCAAAAATTGTGGTTATTTTGCATGTGATCCTCTGGAATTTATTTTATTTACATATATGCCCCTCTCAGGTTGATTTATTTTTATTTTCACATTTCTACTTTCTAAAAATAGATTTGTCGATTCAAACATTGTGCAAAAATTGATGTTCACATTGTATATTTGGTTGATTGATTGGATGCTTGTTCACACTACATATTTTGTTTAGCATTTACCATTTACCATGCATATACTATTTATAAAAAATTAAAAAGTCATTTTATTTATTATTTGACTTAGATAATACAAAAATTTAAAAACATTTTTTGAAAAATTCCAAAAATATCTACTATGTATTAAATTATCACTCTAGATAAAAACACAGAAATTATCAAAAGAAACTCCAAAAATTTGCAAATCCTTGCTAACCTTACAAAAAAATAAATTTTTTTCTAAAAATAAAAAAATACTTTTCGTGATTGTATTTTTTATATGTACATATTATTATGTATTAAAATTGGTTTGGGAAGTTTTGAACCCATTTGCTAGTTTTAACTCTCAAATCAATCAACTAACTTAAAAAGTTCCTTTTTTGGTTTATTTTTATTTTAAAATTACAAAAATTGAAAAAAATTCCCAAAAAATGCTAAAAAAGAAAGGGATATTTGAAAAAAAATAAAAACTATTTTATTTAGGATTTTTTTACTATTTATAGTTATATTTATAATCATAATAACCAATATATACCAATATAGTATATCATATATGTATTATTATTAATTATTATAAATAACTTATACATATTTTAAAATCTATAAAAAATAAAAAGAACTATTCTTTTGGATATTTTTATATTTTTGTATATTTATTGTATATATACTATTATATATTTCCCATCCTATATATATCACCTTATATATTTATATTATATATAAATATATACTCTTATATATTTATTATATATTAAAGAATAAAATAAAATTAAAAATCATAAAATTACAAATTTTAAAAATAGAAATAAAAAATTTAAAACCCACAAAAACATTGAGCACATATTGTGCATACATATACATACATACACACCTATATTATTGATTTATAAATAGTATACCTGCTATGTTCCTTGTACCCTATTTTCGAGTGCCCACCATACTTATCCACTATACACATTTCATTGTAGGGGTTATAATAAATTTTGATCCACTTGCTTTGATTGTTTTATATTATTGTTGGGGTTTATTTTTATTTTGATTCATTGGGCGTAGCGTTGGTCACTTCAGCGACTGAGTTTTGATGTGTGTGGCCTCACGAATGCTCCACTTTGCACTCTAAGTTAAACAAATGGTGCCATTGTCGAGGAGTAATAGATGGTGTAGCATTTTGTTCTATATAACATTCTCATTATTTCTCTTTTATTTATGCCTTTTATTTTTTATAATTATTTTATTTGTTCTGACCCATTTATCTTTGTTGACTTTCTTGCGAGGTAAACCGTGGCAACAACCACTTATAAGGAGGTGGATGCACTCGAGCTGTGAGTATATTGGCACTTATCCTGGTGTAAAAATTGGAGAGACCATGGAAGGAGGCAAGGGGAGTGGAGCAGATATGAAAAAAACACTTCTAGATTTTTTTTGTTTTATTTTATGAGAGAGTGAGTTTATTTTATATTTTGTACAATTATTTGTAATAATTTAGACTATGGACACTTCTACTTCACGAGGTCCATTGCATGTTTGTCTATTCGCATGAGGGCCTCATCAGGTTTTTTGTGTTTTCATCACTTTATTTTTTTGTTTCACACATTTTGAGCTTTCCACCTTTCTTTTTTTTTCTTTCATTATTTTTTAATTTTGGATAACATTTTTTAGTTTCCATTTGAATTTAGGTCGATAAAATAAAACACTGATTTAGGGTATTTTGACTTAAAAATAAATAAAAATCAGCAAAAATTATTAATAAATCACAAAAATAGTAAAAATTATTTTAAACACAAAAATATTTTATTTTCATTATTTTCTCTAATTTTGTTATTATTTATATGTACCCTAGCCTACTTTGTATGTATATATTCTATATATATCTTTATAATAATTAAAAGTAAAAGAAATATAAAAATATAAAATTAAAAAATTAAAAAAAATCAAATTCAAATTCAAAGATATAAAATCAAAAATAAAATATAAATATAAATTTAAAATCCACAAAAAGAATGTAGACGAATATTCTACAACCACTTTTGTGCATTAATTTGCTTGATCTAACCGTTCTGCTCCCAGAGTTCAATCTCTACTTGATTGCATACTATACACATGCATTGTACAATTATAATAAACTTTAACTCCACATTACCTTTCATTGCTTGATTCATTATTTATGTGTTAATTGTTATTTGAAATGGATTTCTTGCGGGTCGCCGCAACAATTGTGCCTCCGCCTTGTGTGAGACAAATATTATACCCGTGAAAAATCCACTTCAACACTAGGTGACATCTTCAGATTAGAACGAGCTGCAACGATGAGGAGCATCGGAGGAGTTATTCATCCTATCATCGGAGGAGGTTTTTGGTGGGTTCTACTTCTTTGGTCCTTAGACCAAATCGAGACCCTAACTGTTGATCTTAAGGTAATTTGTTATCTTGTAGCCTTTTATTTTAAGTTTAATTATGTCTTTATGTCTAATTTTAAAAAGCTGTAAAATGACTAGAGCTTAAGCTCTATGTCAAATCCGCTGTCTCTGATCATCGTTCCACCTCCCTGATCATTCCACTTCATTCCATTGTGCATTATCCATCGATCCTACCTTGTGATCAACCTGGATCCGATGATACGAAGGTCTCTCCTTCGCTTTCATCGGACCTTAACCATCTCCATCCATTCCCCCGATGTTAGCTTCATACAATGATTGAAGTTGTTCCTTCGAGCCTAGGATAATTTTGGTGAAGGTCTTGCAAACTAACGAGTCCTCTGGAGCGCTATCGAGCACCTGAAACACCTCCAGGTCCCTCGGATATGGAGTCCCAGATCCATCTTCGAGTTGCACTAACATCATTGAAGTTGAACATTACACGTGATGGAGTCCCAGCATCCTGTAGTCGTTGTTGGATCGAGGAGTAGCAGTCGAAGCAAGGAGAAGAGCTAGATCGAAGTTCGCCCCACTTTAGTTCTTCATATGTTCTTTGTAACCCTTTCTCGACCATCAGATCATGAACATATCAACTCTGGGTTGCTGATTCTTTTCGAAGGGGTATTCAATAAGGGTCGACTGATCGTCCACGTGGCGTACTAGCAATGGTTGGATTAAAGTGATTTAAGTGGTAAAAATTGTAAACATACCCTCTATCCTTTTTGTATTTTGTAAAAGGTCTTGAAAATATTGAATTAAGTTTAAAACTTTGTGGACAATTTGTATGAGAGCCTTAGGAACTATTTAAAATTATTCTTTAGTCCAACGTAAGGTCACTTCACGTAGACACCCACGTGAGTGGACATTTTTCTCTGACACCCCTCGACTTTTATACTTAATATTTAATCATTAAAATGAAGTTGTAGTTCAAAAATTGTGGTTATTTTGCATGTGATCCTTTGGAATTTATTTTATTTACATATATGCCCCTGTCAGCTTGATTTATTTTTATTTTCACATTTCTACTTTCTAAAAATAGATTTGTTTATTAAACAATTATGCAAAATAGCTGTTCATACTGCATATTTGGATCATTGATTAGATGCTTGTTCAAACTACATATTTTATTTAGCATTACCATGCATATACTATTTATAAAAATTTAAAAAAGTCATTTTATTTATTATTTGACTTAGATAATACAAAAATTAAAAAAACCTTTTTTGAAAAATTCCAAAAATACCTACTATGTATTAAATTATCTCTCTAGATAAAAAACACAGAAATTATCAAAAGAAACTCCAAAAATTAGCAAATCCTTGCTAACCATACAAAAAAATAAAAAATTTTCTAAAAATAAAAAATACTTTTCCTGATTGTATTTTTTATATGTACATATTATTATGTATTAAAATTGGTTTGGGATGTTTTGAACCCATTTGCTATTTTTAATTCTCAAATCAATCAGCTAAATTAAAAAGTTCCTTTTTTGGACGATTTTTATTTTAAAATTAAAAAAATGCAAAAATTCCCGTAAATTTCTAACAAAGAAAGGGATATTTGAAAAAAAATAAAAAATATTTTTATTTAGGATTTTTTACTATTTATAGTTGTATTTATAATCATAATAACCAATATATACTAATACAATATTTCATATATGTATTATTATTAATTATTATAAATAACTTATACATATTTTAAAACCTATAAAAAAAGGACTGTTCTTTTGGATATTTTTCTATTTTTGTATATTTATTGTATATATACTTTTATATATTTCCCATCCTATATATATCACCGTATATATTTATATTATATATAAATATGCACTCTTATATATTTATTATATATTAAAGAAGAAAATGAAATTAAAAATCATAAAATTAAAACTTTTAAAAATAGAAAAAAATAAAACCCACAAAAACATTGAGCACATATTGTGCATACATATACATACATAAACACCTATATTATTGATTTATAAATAGTATACCTTCGATGCCCTTGTACCCCATGTTCGAGTCCCCACCATATTTGTCCGCTATACACATTTCATTGTAGGGGTTATAATAAATTTTGATCCACTTACTTTGATTGTTTTATATTACTCTTGTGGGTTTATTTTTATTTTGATTCGTTGGGCGTAGCGTTGGTCACTTCAGCGACTGAGGTTTGACATGTATGGCCCCACGAATGCTCCACTCTGCACTCTAAGTTAAACAAATGGTGCCATTGTCGAGGAGTAATAGATAGTGTAGCATTTTGTTGTATACAACGTTCTCATTATTTCGCTTGTATTTATGCCTTTTAGTTTTTATAATTATTTTATTTGTTCTGACCCATTTATCTTTGTTGACTTTCTTGCGAGGTAACCCGTGGCAACAACCACTTATTAGGAGGTGGATGCACTCGAGCTGTTTAGTATATTGGCACTTCTCTTGGTGTACAAATTGGAGAGAGCATGGAAGGAGGCAAGGGGAGTGAAGCAGATCTGAAAAAACACTTCTAAATTTTTTTGTTTTATTTTATGAGAGAGTGAATTTATTTTATATTTTGTACAATTATTTGTAATAATTTAGACTTTGGACACTTCTACTTCACGAGGTCCATTGCCTGTTTGTATATTCACATGAGGGCCTCATCAGGTTTCTTGTGTTTTCATCGCTTTATTTTATTTTGTTTCGTACGTTTTGAGCTTTCCACCTTTCTTTTTTTTCTTTTTTTTGTGATTTAGCCTCTAGATATAGGAATGCTTGCATTAGTAAATTAGGTCCATAGATTAATTAGACTCATGTGCCTACAATTCTTTACGCTTGGATCTAGCAAAATATTATTTTTTAATTTTGGACATCATTTTTTAATTTCCATTTGAATTTAGGCCTATAAAATTAAACGTTGATTTAGGTTATTTTGACATAAAAATAAATAAAAATCAGCAAAAATTCTTACAAAATCACAAAAATAGTAAAATTATTTTAAACACAAAAATATTTTTTTCGTATTTTGTCTATTTTTGTAATTATTTATATCTACCCTAGCCTACTTTGTATTTATATATTCTATATATATCTTTATAATAATTAAAAGTAAAAGAAATAAAAAAATATAAATTAAAAAAATTTAGAAAATCAAATTCAAATTCAAAGATAGAAAATATAAAACAAAAAAAAATATAAATTTAAAATCCAAAAAAAGAACGTAGACGAATATTCTACAACCACTTTTGTGCATTAATTTGCCTGATCTATCCTTTCTGCTCCCTGAGTTCAACCTCTACTTGATACTATACACATGTATTGTACAATTATAATAAATTTTAATTCCACATTACCTTTCATTGATTGATTCATTATTTGTGTGTTAATTGTTATTTGAATTGGATTTCTTGCGGGTCACCACAACAATTGTGTCTCCTCCTTGTGTGAGACAAATATTATACCCGTGAAAAATCCACTTCAACACTAGGTGACATCTTCAGATTAGAAGGAGCTGCAACGATGAGGAGCATCAGAGGAGTTATTCAACCTATCACTGGAGGAGGTCTTTGGTGGGTCCTGCTTCTTTGATCCTTGGACCAAATATAGACCCTAACTGTTCATCTTAAGGTAATTTGTTATCATGTAGCCTTTTATTTTATGTTTAATTATGTCTTTAGGTGTAATTTTAAAATGCTGTAAAATGACTAGAGCTTAAGCTCCATGTCAAATCCGTTGTCTCTGATCATCGTTCCACCTCCCTGATCATTTCACTTCATTCCATTGCACATTATCCATCGATCCTACCTTATGATCAACCTGGATCCCCTGAATCGATGGTCTCTCCTCTGCTTTCATCGGACCTTAACCATCTCCATCCATTCCCCCGATGTTAGCTTCATACAATGATTTAAGGTGTTCCTTCGAGCCTAGGATCATTTTTGTGCTGGTATTGCAAACTAAGGAGTCCTCTAGAGCACTATCGAGCACCTGGAACACCTCTAGGTCCCTCGGAGATGAAAGAGTCCCAGATCCGACTTCGAGTTGCACTAACATCATTGAAGTTGAACTTTACACATGATGGATTCCTAGCATTCTGTAGCCATTGTTGGATCGAGGAATAGCAGTCGAAAAAAGGAGAAGAGCTAAATCGAAGTTCGCCCCACTTCAGTTTTTCATATGTTCTTTGTAACCCTTTCTCGACCATCAGATCATGAAAACGACCCATATGAACTCTAGGTTGCTGATTCTTTTCGAAGGGGTATGCAAGAAGGGTCGACTGATCATCCACGTGGCGTACTAGCAATGGCTGGATTAATGTGATTTAAGTGGTAAAAATTGTAAACATACCCTCTATCCTTTTGTATTTTGTAAAAGGTCTTGAAAATATTGAATTAAGTTTAAAACTTTGTGGACAATTTGCATGATAGCCTTAGGAACTATTTAAAATTATTCTTTAGTCCAACACTAGGTCACTTCACGTAGACCCCCACATTAGTGGACATTTTTCTCTGACACCCCTCGACTTTTGTACTTAATATTTAATCATTAAAAATCAAGTTGTAGTTCAAAAATTGTGGTTATTTTGCAAGTCACCCTCTGGAATTTATTTTATTTACATATATGCCCCTATCAACTTGATTTATTTTTATTTTCACTTTTCTATTTTCTAAAAATAGATTTGTTGATTCAAAAATTGTGCAAAAATAACTGTTCACACTGCATATTTGGATGATTGAATGGATGCTTGTTCACACTGCATATTTTATTTAGCATTTACCATGCATATACTATTTATAAAATTGAAAAAAGTTATTTTATTTCTTATTTGACTTAGATAATACAAAATTATAAAACCTTTTTTGAAAAAATCCAAAATACCTACTATGTATTAAATTATCACTCTAGATAAAAAACACAGAAATTATTAAAAGAAACTCCAAAAATTTGTAAATCCTTGCTAACCTTACAAAAAATAAAATATTTTCTAAAAATAAAAAATACTTTTCCCGATTGTATTATATATATATATTACTATGTATTAAAATTGGTTTGGGAAGTTTTGAACCCATTTGCTATTTTTAATTCTCAAATCAATCAGCTAAATTAAAAAGTTCTTTTTTTGAATATTTTTTTTTAAAATTACAAAAAAAAAATTAAAACTTCCCAGAAAATTCTCAAAAAGAAAGGGAAATTTGTAAAAATAAAAAATATTTTATTTAGGATTTTTTACTATTTATAGTTATATTTATAATCATAATAACCTATATATACCAATATAGTATTTCATATACATATTATTATTAATTATTATAAATAACTTATACATATTTTAAAACCTTTAAAAAATTAAAAGGACTGTTCTTTTGGATATTTTTCTATTTTTGTATATTTATTGTATATATACTATTATATATTTCCCATCCTATATATATCACCATATATATTTATATTATATATATACTCTTATATATTTATTATATATTAAAGAAGAAAATGAAATTAAAAATCATAAAATTAAAAATTTTAAAAAATATAAATAAAAAATTAAAAACCCATAAAAACATTGAGCACATATTGCGCATGCATATACATACATGCACAACTATATTATTGATTTATAAATAGTATACCTGCTTTGTCCCTTGACATGTATGGCCTCACGAATGCTCCGCTCTGCACTCTAAAGTTAAACAAATGGTGCCATTGTCGAGGAGTAATAGATAATGTAGCATTTTGTTGTATACAACGTTCTCATTATTTCTCTTTATTTATGCCTTTTATTTTTTATAATTATTTTATTTGTTCTGACCCATTTATCTTTGTTGACTTTCTTGCGAGGTAACCCATGGCAATGACCACTTATTAGAAGGTGGATGCACTCGAGCTGTGAGTATATTGGCACTTCTCCTGGTGTACAAATTGGAGAGAGCATTGAAGGAGGCAAGGGGAGTAGAGAAGATCTGAAAAAAAAACTTCTAGATTTTTTGTTTTATTTTATGAGAGAGTGAATTTTTTATATTTTGTACAATTATTTGTAATAATTTAGACTTTGGACACTTCTACTTCACGAGGTCCATTTCCTATTTGTCTATTCACATGAGGGTCTCATCAGTTTTTGTGTTTTCATCGCTTTATTTTATTTTGTTTCATGCATTTTGAGCTTTCCACCTTTCTTTTTTTTCTTTATTTTATGTAATTGAGCCTCTAGATATAGGACTGCTTGCATCAGTAAATTAGGTCCATAGATTAATTAGACTCATGCGCCTATAGTTCTTTATGCTTGGATCTAGTAAAATATTAATTGTTAATTGCTTGACTTTGCAACCACGATCCATGAGAGACAACATAGAGATTGTAGGAGCCGTTGTGGTGGGCACCCATGAGTCTCCAAGTCTAGACACTTAGGATCTAGTTTTGAGTAATTAGCATTTGGTTCTTCACACTAAATAGAAATTCTTGTTTAAGGTGCTTTTTCTCATTGGATCGAGTGACTAAGGCAAGAGGACCAGACTCAACAAGAAGAAAGAAGACCACAAAAAATAGAGATAAATCAAGCAATCAAATGTAGCGCTTTCGCTATTTATTTTAACCTGGTATAGCTACTAGGGTCGAACATAAGGAGCACGGTATGAGTGGGCAATGAAGTAGTCGGGAATCCAGAAACAAATAACTTTGGTGGACTTTAAGCTTTTCAATATTTTTTTGTATTTTTTAATATTAAGAAGAAGTATAAAAGCACTCAAAAACTCGTAAACAAACAATTGTTTAAAGACTCAAAAATACCCATAAAATTCAAATAAAAATATTTTCAGGTTTTTAAATTATTAAGATGTTTTTATTAATTTTCTTGAATTTTTCTTATTTTTAGTTAAGTTTCTAAAAATGAAACAAGGGCAAATATGCCAAACAGTGTACAACTCGAATCTAAAGGCAAGTTAAAAACACTAAAAATGCCTATAAAATTTGAGCAACAATTTTATGTGAAAGTAGAAGTAAAAATCTAGCTACAGAAGAAGAACACACATTTTTTTGTTTTTTTATGAATTTTTAATGATTTTTATAAGGTTCTTAATGTTTTTCAATTTTTATGGGTTTTATAAATGCAAATATGACAAAAATTGGATTGAAGCAAAAACAACTCAAAGCAAACAAACATGGATGTTTTGGAATTTTTCAAGGTTTTTAATAGTTGTAATGGATTTTTAAAGGCAAAGAGTAGACATTTTTAAGGTTTTTGAATTTTTAAAAATAATAAATGGAGACAAAATGCAACCGAAAATTCACATAAATTTCTACACTATGGCAGGTGTCATGTGTCAAAATTTCATGAATTTTGGACCAAATTTGCTATTTATTCAAATAAAAGTCAAGCACATAGCACACCTGGATCAAATCGCAACAAAAAGATGTTCCAGGGGCTAAACGATAACATGCATATAAATTATAAGGCCCCTACTACAATTTTCACACAAATTTCAGCACATGTCCAAATCAAGTACGCACAGGGGTATAATTTCAAATATTAAAACTAAATCATCAAAGCATAAGATGAAACAAGTTTAGGGCAATACATGCAAATATCCCCCAAATACACGTGACGATGCACGCGCAACCACACAACAAGAAATAAAAAGTAAATCTAGAAAACTATAGGGACTATTATGCAAAATGGTCCACATTGTAACTTTTATTTTACAGATTAAACTATATAAAGGAAATAAATGTAGGGGAAATAGAGCAAATTACCCAACCGCTCGTGCGTCGCACTTGGGGTGGACAGGTGTCGCGCTCTGATTGGATGGCGATGTGTGGCTCTGGTGCTGACTATTGGAGAATCCAATGGTGGTCTTGAGGGTGTGAACGTGGGCGTACGGAGGCCATTAGATTTCAGATCTAACGGCTTGACAAGGACAGACACTGGACGACTGTGATTGAATCTGGGCGACGGGCGTGATCCAACGGCTGAGAAGGATGTTGGACGAACTCTGCCTGGGCAAAGTTCACCACAAAATTGGCAATGATGCGACGCTCCGATGAACGATCCGACTGCTGTGGTCGACTCGCAAGGCTCCTCCGTGTTGGGTGGACGGGTCTGATCAGCTTGCCACTAGTCGGATCTCCTAGAAGGTGGATGTGACCTGGGATAGCTCCGGCAAAGCTAGATGAAGGCGAAGTGGGGCGAATCCACGCGCGAGAAGACCTTCAGGGTAAAGCTCCGACTCAGAGGAGTACTCCAGTCAAGGTTATTTGACTTGAAATAAAGGGAAGCGACGATGAGTGGAGTCAGGGGTTTCCGACGAACAAGGGAGGAAACCTAAAGCCTAATCTCAGCTTTTACAACCAAGGTTCAGGTGATCAGGATGCGCAAGAAGGGTGACGGTGGACTGGGGAGTCGATCGGAGCGGAAAAGGGTGATTGATGAAGCTCCGACCACCGGGTCGGAGCTGGCGGAGCGACGAATAAAAGATTGGGAAGATAAGGGAGCTAGGGATGATGAAGGGTTTACTTGAGTGTCCTTACAAGATCCTGAGATCCAGGGGATGAAGTTGAAGCGGGTCTTTGCCTCGACCTCGTTGTCGAAGGCAGGGGAGGCTCATCGGGTGGATCTCCAACCACGAAGCTTGAGCTCGGCGGCAATGTCTTTCTCCGACCACCAGGCTGCTCATATGGTTGATGTCAGCAAGTGGAAGAGGTCTAGGGTCTCAAGAGAGTGTGCGACGCGAGCTATGGGCTCAAGGAATGGAATGAAGACTTTATAGGCACTCCCAGGTGGCAGGAGAGAATCGGGTGGAGCACGCAATCGAAAGGTGGTCCACGACTCCCTAGGGATCCATGAGGATTAGTGATCCATGGGCAAGAAGAGGGCGGTGAAATCGGGGCAAGAGGAGGCGAGATCCGCTTTGAAGAATTTGGAGAAATCGGGCGCGTGAGACGGATCTGCGAAGAGAGGGTCCGGGAGGGGGAGTTGACTGGGGTCAACATCCCTCTTGGACCAATCAGAAAAAGGTTAGGTCAAAATTATTTGAAAAATAAAATTAAATAGAAGATGATTTTATTTTAAAAATGTTCAACTTGAAAAATGTTTATTATTTTTTTAAATATTTTTTATTTATTTTTTATTATTTTTATGATAAATAAATTAAGATATATACATTATATTACTTTATATACATGTATAAAATAGTTATGTATTTATATTTATATTTTTATTTTATTATTTTTGTACAAATAACCCAATTTTATATTTTACTTATTTACAACATAATATTTGTAATATAAAATAATTTTTATTTTATTTTTATGAGTTATTCACAAGTGTAAAATAAATAGGTTTATGATGCATATGTACATGTATTTTATACAAGGTGAGAGAGAATTTATTTTATTTTGTTTTGATTTTATTTTATTTTTAGGAATATATACAAGGGACTGAACACATTTTTTTATTTTTATTTTTGTAAAAATAATATATATATATATATACATACATACATAAAAAAGGGAATGTGTATAGGGTAGAATGGCCCTATCTCTCTCTACTTATTTAATTTGGCGATCAGGTCCAGTTTAGACCCTCTCTTGGGTCTAGGTTACTCAATATTTATTCTAAATATTTCCCTCTTTTTCTTTTATTCTTTATTCTTTTATTTTTGCAGAAATACATGCTAATTATTAGTTATTAATAAATGCATGCTTATTGGTAACTTACTGTATTTACAACTATGTACATGATGTTTTGCCAAGATATTTAGCTAAAATAAAAGAATAAAGAGTACACTTATTTGAAAAAGATGTCAAAAGAAAAAGAATAAGAAAAAGAAGGTAAATCAAGGTTGATTATTAAACTTGCCTTCATTAAATGGAAGCATGGAGCTCAGTCAGACCTTTGGATTATTAATTTGTCGGAACCTTATTTAGACTTAAGCTTAAAACTCAACAGCCTCTAAGTTCCACCAATCTATGGTCAATATTCCTCAACAATCCAGATCAGAACAACTATACATACACAAACTCTAATGACCATGAATCTTTCCTTGTACTGTGTAAGTGATATGTAACTCCCCACCTCAGAAATGACAAAGTGACAACCCCCCTTAACAAGGTAACTCTAATGCCCTAGTCTGACAGCTCTTTCCTCGAGGAGCAGGGTATTACCTTCTAAGTTCAAGCTCAACCGGCTCAAGAAGAGGAGGAAGAAGAGAATGGACCACAACTAGTGTAGTCATGTATCCTTAAGAGCCCAACCAGTGTAGCTAAGTCTCCCACTGCAAGCTTCATGAGACGAGCATGTGTAACATAAGCTTTGCTTTATTTGACTATATACACTCCGGTGGGTATTTTATTTTCAATCAGACCCACCACTTTTTTGGAGTTTTTTCTTTCTTTGCACATTTTTTTTCGATGTGCATATGTACAACATATCTACATGGTGCAACATATATACATAAGGAGTTTTTCCTCTTGAGCCAGTAGACTATCCCTCTTTTGAAGCTTTATTGCAACCCACATTTCCTGTCTTTAGACCTCAACACCACCAGACCAAGTTGAGATGCACTTCCTTCACTAAAAGAAGAAGAGAGGTTTCTCCTAGAAGTACTACCCTTATATGCTACCCCAAGCCAAAGGAAACTGCCTCCTCACCACCTCATCCGTGGAGAGCTATGTGTATGGTGCTGGTGCAAGTAAAGCCATTGTTTGTGAGAGTCATGTGTGCGTTCTTAAGTGTTCTACTTAGGCTTATCAAGATGACATATGATCATAGCTTATTGGACTCAATGAATTAAGTCCCAAATGGACCTGAAAAGTTCTAACCCTAAGCCCTAGAAGGTTCCTCTTAGAATTAAGTGGATTAAGGTCTTAACCAAGCTCCATTTTTCAATTTAATTCCAGGCCAGTTTATATATCAATCATGATTCAGAAAAAAATGTTTTTATGAAAGTTTTTGACAATGTGCAAAATTTTTGAAAAATGTTTGAATGAATGAATGCATGGAGTTTTGCAAAATATTTACAAATATTTACACAATGGTTTTTGCAAACTTTTGTTTTTCAAACATTTTACAAATTTTTTTGTACTATATACATAATTTTGATATCAAAATATTTACAAACTCTTTACACAAATGATTTTTACAAATATTTGTACCAAAATAATTTTTATAAATAGCTATGTATGTGTAATAAAGAATTTTTATGTACAATAAAAAATTCTAAATTTTTATGGTTTTTGGATAAAAGAATTTTAGCCATTTTATTTATTAACACACTCACACAAAGTACGAGTTATGGCTAAAGTATATATGAAATATATATGACACCCCCCTATACTTAGCTCGAAAGATGTCCTCAGAGTGGATCAAGAGCGATGAAGAAGACATAACTCATGCTTAGTATAGGGATGTGAAAAGGAATGGCATAATACAATGATGAATCAATGAATAGAATGAAGAAAATTTGGTGTTTCCCCCTATACTTAGGATCAAGTAATCCTAAGTATAGCAAGTTGTACGTGAAGGGAAATCCGAGTGGAAGAATGTATAGGGTCTACCTCCCTTATACATAGGGCGAAAGATCGCTAAGTATAGGCAGCAAAGCAGAGGTAAAAAGAATCAACAAAATACTCAAGAATCCAACATCCCCTCTATACTTAGGGTAAAGTACACCCTGAGTATAGCATAATCATATGATGAAGATGGGGTGTGGGACTAAAGAATGGAATGATATGGACATCTGGATCTATACAAGGTGAAAGACAGTGATATTCAGGCATGAGATGCACTAGACGTGAGTCAAAGAACACATCTCACACAAAATGAATAGGGGCGACGTTAACGACCAGTGGCTCATGATCTATATATGGTTTGAGACGCTGCCCGTTAACACGAAAGGTAGTCTCAGATGACATCTGAAATATGTAAATACTCCCATTGTCATGTACCTTTCGGACCAGGTATGGTCCCTTCCACTTGCTCTGCAACTTCCCTGGAAACAATCTAAGCATGGCATCAAACAAACATACTCTCTGATCTGGATCAAACTGCTTGTGGCTGATATGAGAATCATGCCACTCCTTCAGTCGCTCGTTGTAATGTAGGCTGCTCGAAAAGGCTTCATCTCTAAGCTCCTCCAGGGCTGCCAATTCTGCCCTCCTCTGATCTCCTATACTCACTAGATCCAAAAGTATATCTGTGACAACCCAAAGTAACTTATGCCTAAACTCAATGGGTAAATGGCAGGGCTTGCCATAAAAGAGGCGAAAGGGTGATGTAGCCAAAGGAGTCGTGAAGGATGTTCAATATGTCCATAAGACCGAGTCCAAAAGCTGTGAACAATCCTTCTGCAATATAGTCTTGATCTCCCTATTCGACACTTCAGCAAGACAATTGGTTTGAGGGTGGTATGGAGTGGCCATTCGATGGTCAATGCTGAACTTGCTAGCAAGGGCCTTTACATTGTCATTGATGAAATGAGATCCCCTGTCAGATATCAAAACTCGAGGTACCCCGAACCGTGAAATGATGTTCTTCCTCAAAAATCTGCATACAGTCCTAGCATATGCGGTTTTGGCGGGGATGGCCTCAATCCAACGACTCACGTAATCAACGGCTAACAGAATGTACTCGAATCCCTGGCTCTTAGGGAATGGACCCATGAAATCGATGCCCCCATGCGTCAAAAACCTCACAGAAGTGTATGGGCTGCATCGGCATCATTTCATGCTGTCCACAAGTGCCCATGCTCTGACAATCAGTTCACCTCTTCACAAATTCATCAGATTCCTTGAAGAGAGTAGGCCACCATAGGACGGATTGGAGCACTTTCTGTCTCGTTCTCCTCCCAGAGTGATGTCCTCCTGCCTCCAGCTTGTGGCAGTAGGTGAGGACGCCATGATGCTCCACCTGAGGAATGCACCATCGCCAGACACTATCCCCTCCTTCATAGTAAAGGATGGGATCCTCCCAATGGTAAGACTTGGCCTTCGCTAGGAAGGTCTCAAGTCTCTTCCTGGGCCAACCTTGTGGAACTTTCTTTCCAACAAGATAGTTCACAATGCTGACGTACCACGGGAGCGAGGCGATAGCAAGGATCGCCTCATCTGGGAAGGTCTCTGTAATAGTATCAATCTGCTCAGAATCCTCAAGACGCTATAATCAGGAGAGATGATCCGCCACCACATTTTTGACTCCAGGCTTATCCTTAATCTCAATATCAAACTCTTCGAGTAGAAGGATCCATCTAGTAAGTCTCGCTTTGGCATCCTTCTCTGCCACGAGGTACTTGATGGTGTTATGATCAGTAAAGATAGTCACTCTAGATCCAATGATGTATGATCTGAACTTATCCAGGGCACAAACTACGGCTAGCATATCCTTCTCAGTGACGGTGTAGTTCCACTGTACGACATCTAATGTACGGCTAGCGTAGTGAATGGAAATGCACTCCATCCATCCTCTGTCCCAGTACGGTCCCTGAAGGATATGGTTAGATCCTTAAGCGCATCACGGAAGCGTGAGCATCGTATCGAATATGGCGAAGAACGACTAGTCGTACTAGTTGTTCTATGCAGCGAAAATTAAAATTTCTTATGCGACAAAACCACATCATACAAGAACACTTTTCGGATTGTTTCGTCTAAACCACAAACAAGTAATAGGATTACCTATTGAAGCGTGGTTGCGATCGAGTCTCTAAACAAAGAGACCTCCTATCTCAAGTCCGATCCGACGGAGGAGACGCTTGCGAGTGCGGGGATGAACCACATGCTTCTCGCAATCCATGTTGATGATCCAAGCGACGGATCTCCTGATCTCGACACATGAGATCCGACGTCTTCTTCACGAGCGAGGCGTATCGAAGGAGACGGAGATCCACGAGCAAATGATCGGGCAGCATAACAACGACGCTGCGGTGATGGAGAACCTCTCTAGGGCATCCATGGTGGACGGCCACATGAGAGGGAGAGAGAGAGTAGACGTGTAGAGAGAAAGAGAGAGAGAGAGAGAGAGAGAGAGAGAGAGAGAGTTGTTGTCTCACTTGTTGTGTAAAGAAGAGCAAAGGGGTGCCTCTCCTTTTATAACATTTTGGGATCCATGGATCTCAATCCATGGGACAACACAAATCCAATGACTCTCATTGATTTGTGTTTCTTTCAATGGATAGCATATTTTTTTGTTGGTAAAAAACAACAACAACTAATTTAATAAAAATGAAATATATAATAAATATAAATTCGATTTATATCAAATCAATCTCCATTGGAGAAATAGGAAGGAGGCAAGCCTCCTTCCATAAAGGGGGGAGGACGGCTAGGAGTCCTATAAGGACTTGATAGCCGTCCCCTCTCCTTATTAGGAAGGGAGCCTCCTTTCAATATTACATGAGATTGCATTATCTCATGATTCTCTCCAATATTTGCAACACTTTTGGTTCTAACAATTTTACAAAAATAAATCCAATTTATTTTATGAACATTGCAATCATGCCTTTGGAAATTTCTGAATCACATTCACAACCCAAAATAAAATGTAAATTAAATTTTCAATTTAATGTCCAATGTGATTCCAATTCACATCTACATTTAATTAACAAATGTAAATTACAAATTGCTCTCTCTTATATATTATAAATCACATTTATAATATATATGATTAATATGGATATTGCTATCCATATTATTCATATCCATGATAATTAAATCACATTTAATCATCTTGGATCTCTATTCTCATGTGCCCAAATAATATGAATCACATTCACATTATTTACATCTTTGATAATTAAATCACTTTTAATTATCTTAGATAGCTATCTTTATAATATGAATCGAATTCATATTAATCATGATAATTAAATCACACTTAATTATCCATTTTCTCAATGCTCGGATACTTATATCAACAATGAAATTATCCTAAACCCTTTCAAGGATAATGCGCTTTCTTCGCGAATACTTGGAGATAAGGACATGGCGATTGTATTGTTCCACGTATAGTGACTTGGATATTGAGATCATATCTCAAATCCAGATCGCGGGCCTCCCATAGATGCTTGATTAAATCAAGACCGCAAATCTAATCTTCTCATTGCATCTGAATCACATTCAGATCAATATCCAACATTTGGACCAAGATCAGATTACTTCTCTACTGTGAGGAGTCACTAAAATCCAGACTCGTTTCATCACTCCCTAGGAATGGAAGAGTCATGGTTATACAATCGTTTATGATCACATCACCCTCAGGTATTCCCAATACCTGTACATCCTGCATACTGGAAGATTCAGACTAAACCCGAAGTATTGGATCAACTTTATTCTATCTACTTTATGGTTTTATCAGTAAGTTTCTCATTCGATCATTAGGAGTTGGTATCGATCATACACTTTCCAAAAGCATATATCATACCTAGGTCTTGATCATATACTTTCCAAAAGTATATATCAAACCTACAAATTCAGTCAAGCTTCCAAAGAGAGACGACCGTGCACACAGAATTTGATTCTTCCCAATATCTCTTGAGTGAGCTTATGTCTTCCGGTTCAACAACTGAACCTGTATGATCCCTTTGAGAGATCGTATTACTCACATGCCCTTATATGCACATCAGCACACCAGTGTATAGACCTTGGTTAGGTCATCAACCTATTGGTCTGCCAAATGTACATACTCAAACATATAGTAACACATCTGTCTCCGGTCAGAGGATGCTTGCCTGTATCGTGACAGCATACGATATAGGACTTTGGTTATCTAGATCTCATTAATTCAACTCCTTGACCTAACTAATCTGATACCTCCGAATCTCTATTCCTATGCAAAGGACCTGCATCAAGAGGTCAGTCAGATATCAACCTTTAGAGATAAGGATTGCCATCTCCTACTCAGGCTGGAGATCATCTCCTAACAATCATTTGACGGTGCTCGATAAAACCTGAATCTAACTATTTAGATATTCATCCAAGCACCATCCTCTTTGACTCAATAGTTGAATCAACAGTTGTATGATCATCAAGATGGCCATGGTACATGACCCTAATTGTACTAAGGGACCTATTATGCAAATTATGATCAACAGTTGTATGATCATCAAGATGGCCATGGTACAAGATCAGGGAATGATATATGCAATAACATTTAATACATAATGGCTCGCCGTGGGCTCGCATGTCAAACAATCTCCCACTAGCCCAAAGAGACATTAATAGGCTAATCATTTAAACCCACACTCATGTGACAGTCATAGGCTATTTAGAAAATAGCTAGGTAAGCTGATCAGTCACTCTGTTCCCATGAGACTACGCCAAGTCCTTTTACGATACTTGCATATCCCTAGTAACAGTGCTCGCATCTAATGCGAATGTTGCATCTCATGCAACCAATACTCAATCTTGTTAGTTACAGTGTCATTGACACTATAGCTTAACAATTATCATAACCAGTATTTCCATAATCCTTATCAGAATACCCTCATTCCTTGAGATCACTATCTCTTAAGGTATCCACAGTTAAGACCTTTTAGATCTCTATCTATAAAGTCTTAAGTTTTTGAAGATAATACTTTGAGATCACTATCTCAAAAAATCTTGTCATCTATGAAGATTTTATTATTACTGAAATCAAGTGTTTTCTCTCCATAGTAGGATTAGCAACACTTTACTACTCCCACTGCAAGGCAGATATCTGGCTTTTGTACACATTTAGCATACACTCAGCTTCTCGTAACTAATGCACAAGTGCAAGTAGTTCTAGCATTTACTTCCTCAACTCTTTGAGGTGCTATCCCTTTAGATAGGTCAGTACCATATCGCAAGAGATGAAAGCCTTTCTTGGAATTTTCCAAAAATGAAATATTTCAAGGTGTACTACTATTGTGACAGTCCCAATACCCTCTTCTCTTTGCTTCTGAACACCTTCAAAACTAAGATCGAAGAGGTATCCTTAAGATCATATCTCAAGTTATGGAACAACCAGATAATAAAACACTTATTATTATCCTTATATCATTTTAAATGATTAGGATATCATCTACATTTAGCATGATGAACACAAAGGTACTCCATCTAAGCTTTACATGGCTCATCAAGATTTTATCTGAAATCATAACATTTATAATTTCATCAAATCTTATGGTCCAAAATCAAGAAGCTTATTTTGAGTCCATAGATGGATTTCTTTAGCTTGCACACCTTGCTTTCCTCAACCATGAAGCCCTGGGGCTACTTCATGTGAATATCCTCAGAGAGATATTCATAGAGGAATGCAATCTTGACTTACATCTCTTGAAGATCCATTTACACCTTTATGGGTCTTACCCATATAGGTGGATCCTCGAGGCTCCATATACAACACTTTTATATGAAGTCTACTTTAGACTTTTATTGCTAACATCCATCTATCCATGCTACGATCTTCAGAAGCTTCATCACATGAAATTTGATCATTGTCAGATTTCTCTGACACATGGAATCCATCCTCAAACTCATTTGAAGAGGTATTAGTGTTTCATCTTTAATTATCATTTTAGTTTCCAATTTAGGAACATCATTATCTTCTCAAGATTAAATGAGTTCCTACACTTCATTTCCGTCTTGATTCTCAAGAGTCTCAACCTCTTAGAATCACATTCTCAGAGATGAGATATTTAAGAATCTCAAGGTCATAAAGTAGGTACCCAATACCGTCCTTTACTTTCCTAATGAAGCAACACTCTCAAGTGCTAGATTCCAGCTTGCATGCATGGAACCATATTAGAATATATATTGTAGTTTCTACTACATATATACCATGAAACTAAGAGATAATTATGCTAAAACTCATCATTGATAAGATCATGTCACACATGATGCAATTGTATCTCCCTATAATTCCATTGAGTTAAGGTGTATTAGGAGGATTGAGATAGAAATTTTATTCATATCTCCATAAAGGTATCTTTTGAATTCATCTAACAGGTACATGCTACCTAGATTAGATCAAATTCATTTTATCTTCCTTTAAACTTTGGTTGTAAATCAAAATAATGAACTCTTTGAATATTTCAAAGGTTTCTAATGGTGAAGGGAAGAAATCTCATATCATACATAATCATCAATAGATATCATATATCCATGATGTTTACTATGATATAGATGATCCGCATACATTAATATGTATGAGATCTTGAATACCTTGACATCTTACACCATTCCCAAAGAAGGGTGTATTGGACATTTTTCTTTGAATACAATATTCACAAGTATGTAAGATTTGAACTTTTAGACAATCTAAGGTTTCATCTCTCACTAGTCTATTGATCAAATCAACAGACAAATGTCCACGGCTTGATGACAGATCATTATCAAATGATCTTTATCATCCTATTGATCTTTTAAGGTTTAATTTAAGTATTTAGAAATTTTAATGAACCATTCATCAATTTTCTAACTTAGTGTAGTCCACTAGATTTTAGATTACTTTCTAAAATATCTCCATCGTTAACTCTTTGTGATAGATTTATTAAAGAATTTATGTTTATTTCTAACATCTAGAAATAAACAATGAGTGTATTCTAATATCTAGGTCATAGAGACATTCTCTAAGACTACGGGCTCTCCCATTGAAATTATGAAGCCTTTAATCCAATAGAGATTGTTGCAACAATTGCATCAACATCTATGTGGATGACTATAAGCCTTAAGATCAAATTTTCTAGTCTTCTAAAACAATTGCAACCCATTGCAAGTGTTGTAGAAGATTGAGATACAATTACAAGACTTCATCTTATTTAATAAGCAAGTCAATATCAATGATTTATGTAGATTATTCTGATGCTCTATCCAAGTCCTTCTCTAAGGATTGTAGACAGACTTGATAGACAAGCTATCAACACATCAATTTATTGCAGTATTGGCATTCATCCAACTCTTTAGATGTCATATGGAAGTCACAGAAGTACGGTCAACTCTTTGACAATCCTTCTCACTTGGGTCCAACCCATGCTTCCACTGCGCTCCCTTTATCTATAAACAAACATTGCTTAAGACTAAGGATCTCTTATGTTAAATTCAAAATAATTCAATGTAAGAGCATTTCAACATTTATACATGCTTCATTAAATTCATACAATATGAATATTATGAAGCTTCATGAATGGCTAGAGTATAGACAGTTGAATGATGACACTCATCATGTCTACATCCATCTAGACTCTTAAAACATTGGTTCAGGTAGGTATTCAAACAAGTTGAATACATCATCTCTTATAGAGCCACCATTCTGCACGATGCAGAGCACCACGTCTTTCATAATTAAATGTCAAGAGCACATATGTATGTCAGAACATCTTCTTAGATTTTATAAGGATTAATTGAAAATTGCGATTATCATCGACATGTCACTTCCAAAGTACATCCGATGAGATCAAGACTATAGAGACATACAAACCCTAGGGTTGTAGTCCTATTATCTATTTAATTGTCATTCATCAATATTGTGAGGAAATTGCACATTGTAACCACATACATTATGTGTCCAATGCAAGTACAATATCTGGATCATGAGTCCAATCCATGATATTTTATTGGTTATTATTGAGTATAACATTGAGTGGGTTTAAGGAAGGATTATCTGAAATAAGAAATTTGCATAAATATATAAATATATATTTTACTTTAATTTAGGAATTTTCATATCAAAGTTGTCTTGCTTTGTCAACATTGAAAGTTCATTCCCTTAATCACTTTCAATGTAAGAGATATACTTACCATCATATCTCAACAAGATCTGGGATCTCCTTCCTTATCTTTGTTACATCCCAATAATATGAGAATCTGCAACTCAGATAAAAAGAAGCGGGAACACATTCCGCCTTGGAAGTCCAACTTGCATTCCCAATTCTGTCTTTAATACCCGGGCCCACAACCCCTAAGGCGATGTTGACCCGTCATTAATTGAACCAACCATCAACAGGAATAGTACTCGCTATACGCAATCCAATATTGCCCCAATAATATAAGGATCGATATTGGGGTCACTACGTATACGGCCTTAATCTTTTGAGAAGCAAAGAACCTGATCCAGATGTGCTTGCATACAGGAGCTGTCACTTCGGACATGCGTCTCCTATTTACAATCCCTAGCGACGGAACCCTCTGCCTTGACGGGAGACCATGGATGTCACTTATGTGATCCTCCACCTCATATTCAAATTTTAATTAATTATTATGAATCATATTCATATAATTAATTCTTCCATGGGAAATAACAACTCCATTCACAATAGAGTGCTTCAATTGGACATAATTAATTTAATCGTATTAAATTAATTATCAATCTAATTTTAATCAACAAACTCGATTGTTTTACTTGAATATATATGGTAATATCTCAAAGTACGTATTAATTTGAATTTTAATAATTAGAAAATACACCTTGATTTTCTCCGGCATTATCAAGTCCCTACCCGTTGTCATGGCCAGTACCAACGAGAGTGGGATGGACCACATACGTTGCAACCCACAACCCCAATGCTCTCCGACTAGACACCATATCCACCTCAGAAAAGGATAATTCCAAATTTATCAATTTGTAGTTGATATGATCATCGGTTCTTTAACCAAAATTATACCATATAGTAATAATGAAAACGTTTTTGATTATAAGGAAATTTGCTAGACAAATTCCCAATCCTATTCAAGCAAGGAGTTTGATGATTGTGTTTCTAATTATAATCTAGATCAAATCTAATCAATTAATTGGTTGAGGCCAAGTCAAATAAGGAAATAATCATCTTACAATATTTCAAAAATATTTTCCATAATTATTGCATGAAATTAACAATTAATTTCACTAATTGACAATCACATGGTTCTTGATTTGGACTGTAATTTCAGCAGTGACCCTAATCACTAAAATTAACATATCTCAACCAATTTAAATCCAAATTAGACAAACTCAATTTTCAAAGACTGCTAACTTGATTTAGGACAGAACCCAAGTGATTTTTCACACATTTCGAGGCGTATCAAAATAGTAATTAACTCATTAATCATGTTAGGATTCACAGTACCCGCAACAGTGCATACACGTTCATTAAAACAACCATATCTCGAGCAAATGGAATCCGAATTACGTAAACTCAGATCATATGGTTTCTTTATTTAATGGGAAACAAAATATAAGGAATTAATTCGTGTTTAAACATTTTAAACATGTCCGAATTTATTCACTAAACAGATCTGCGAAAATCAAATGCGACAAAAAGCTTTCGCAACCTTAATGAACCCAAGTCGTCCTAGGTTTGCGGATCGTATCCGAAACCTTTGACTTAGGCTATGATACCACTTGAAGGATATGGTTAAGATCCTCAAGCGCATCACGGAAACGTGAGCATCTATCGAATACGACGAAGAACGAATAGTCGCACTAGTTGTTCTATGCAGCGGAAATTAAAACTTTTTATGCGACGAAACCACATGATCTAAGAACACTTCTCGGATCGTTTTGTCTAAACCAAAAACAAGTAATAGGATTACCTCTTGAAGCGTGGTTGCGATCGAGTTTCTAAACGAAGAGACCTCCTGTCTCAAGTCCGATCCGAGGGAGGAGACGCTTGCGAGCGCGGGGATGAACCACATGCTTCTCGCAATCCATGTTGATGATCCAAGCGACTGATCTCCTGATCTCGACACACGAGATCCGACGTCTTCTTCACGAGCGAGGGGCATGGAAGGAGACGGAGATCCACGAGCAAACGATCGGGCAGCATAACGACGACGCTGCGGCGATGGAGAACCTCTCTAGGGCATCCATGGTGGACGACCACATGAGAGGGAGAGAGAGAGTAAACGTGTAGAGAGAAAGAGAGCGATAGAGTTGTTGTCTCACTTGTTGTGTAAAGAAGAGCAAAGGGGTACCTCTCCTTTTATAACATTATGGGATCCATGGATCTCAATCTATGGGACAACACAAATCCATTGACTCTCATTGATTTGTGTTTCTTTCAATGGCTAGGATTTTTTTTGTTGGTAAAAAACCAACAACAATTAATTTAATAAAAATCAAATATATAATAAATATAAATTTGATTTATATCAAATCAATCTCCATTGGAGAAATAGGAAGGAGGCAAGCCTCCTTCCATAATGGGAGGAGGACGGCTAGGAGTCCTATAAGGACTTGGTAGCCGTCCCCTCTCCTTATTAGGAAGGGAGCCTCCTTTCTATATTACATGAGATTGCATTATCTCATGATCCTCTCCAATATTTGCAACTACTTTTGTTGCAAATAATTTCACAGAAATAAATCCAATTTATTTTGTAAACATTGCAATCATGCCATTGGAAATTTGTGAATCACATTCACAACCCAAAATAAAATGTAAATTACATATTCAATTTAATGTCCAATGTGAATCCAATTCACATCTACATTTATTTAACAAATGTAAATTACAAATTGCTCTCTCTTATATATTATAAATCACATTTATAATATATAAGACTAATATGGATGTTGCTATCCATATTATTGATATCCATGAAAATTAAATCACATTTAGTCATATTGGATCTCTATTCTCATGTGCCCAAATAATATGAATCACATTCACATTATTTACATCTTTGATAATTAAATCACATTAAATTATCTTAGATTGCTCTCTTTATAATATGAATCGAATTCATATTAATCATGATAATTAAATCACATTTATCCATTTTCTCAATGCTCGGATACTTATATCAACAATGAATTTATCCTGAACCCTTTCAAGGATAATGCGCTTTCTCCGCGAATACTTGGAGATAAGGACAGGGCGATTGTATTGTTCCACGTATAGTGACTTGGATATTGAGATCGTATCTCAAATCCAGATCGCGGGGCTCCCATAGATGCTTGATTAAATCAAGACCGCAAATCTAATCTTCTCATTGCATCTGAATGACATTCAGATCAATGTCCAACATTTGGACCACGATCAGATTACTTCTCCACTGAGAGGAGTCACTAAAATCCAGACCCGTTTCATCACTCCCTAGGAATGGAAGCGTCATGGTTATACAATCGTTTATGATCACATCACCCTCTGGTAATCCCAATACTGGAAGACTCAGACTAAACCCAAAGTATTGGATCAACTTTATAGTGTCCACTTCATGGTTTTATCAGTAATTTTCTCATTCGATCATTGGGAGTTGGTATTGATCATACACTTTACAAAAGTGTATATCATACCTAGGTCTTGATCATATACTTTCCAAAAGTATATATCAAACCTACAAATTTAGTCAAGCTTCCAAAGCGAGACGACCGTGTACACGGAATTTGATTCTTCCCAATATCTCATGAGTGAGCTCATGTCTTCCCGTTCAGTAACATAACCTGTATGATCCCTTTGAGAGATTGTATTACTCATATGCCCTTATATTCACACCAGCGCGCCGGTGTATAGACCTTGGCTAGGTCATCAACCTATTGGTCTCCCAAATGTACATACTCAAACATATAGTAACACTTCTGTCTCTGGTCAGAGGATGCATTCCTGTATGACAACATACGATATAGGACTTTGGTTATCTCGATCTCATTATGTCAACTCCTTGACCTAACTAATCTGACACCTCCGAATCTATATTCCTATGCAGAGGACCTGCATCAAGAGGTCGATCAGATATCAGCCTTTAGATATAAGGATTGCCATCTCCTACTCAGGCTGGAGATCATCTCTTAACAATCATTTGACGGTGCTTGATGAGCCCTCAATCTAACTCTTTAGATATTCTTCCAAGCACCAGCCTCTATGACTCAATAGTTGAATCAACAACTGTATAATCATCAAGATGGCCATGGTACATAACCCTACTTTTACTAAGGGACCTATTATGCAAATTATTCATTCTTCATTTCAGATCAGGGAATGATATATGCAATAAAATTTGTTGCATAATGGCTCACCGTGGGATCGCATGTCCAACAACCCCCATGGCAAAATCGGATGTATCCATCATGATCTCGAATGGGAAACATCAATCAGACGGCTAGAGAACAAGAGCCTCAACAACTAGACTCTTGAGAGTCTCAAATAACACAAGACAGTTATCATCGACTATGAACTCGATGTCTTTGGTCAGCAAATCAATCAATGGTTGGGAAATCCTTCTGAAATCTTGAATGAATCATCGGTAGAAACTGACATGCCCTAGAAAAGACTATAACTGTCGTAGGTTGGATGGTGGATTGAGTTTTCTAATGATATCCACCTTGGTCGGATAAACCTCCATGCCCCTATTGGAGATGATATGACCAAGCACCATCAATTGAGTCACCATGATGTGACTCTTCTCCCATGATAGCACAAGATGGACCTTGATGCATCGATAAAGGACGCGGTCTAGGCACTCAAGACAAGCATCAAACCCATCGCCATAGACCGAAAATTCGTTCACGAAGACCTCTAAGCATTCACCCACCATGTCCAAAAACGTGAACAACATGCACCTCTGGAATGTCAACAGGGCATTATATAGAGCAAAGGGCATACGTCTGAAAGCATACGTCCCAAAGGGACAGGCAAATGAGGTCTTCTCCTAGTCTTCTGGCGCAATGGCCACCTGATTATATCCAGAGTACCCGTCAAGAAAGTAGTAATGACTCTTCCCGACTAGCCTCTCTATAATTTGATCAAGAAAAGGAAACGAGAAATGATCCTTCTTGGTGGCATGGTTCAATCGTCTGTAGTCCGCACAGACCCTCCAAGAAGTGGGTAACCGGGTAGCGATCTCCTCTCCAAACTCACTCACAACTGTAGTGATGCCCATCTTCTTGGGCACCACATGTAACAGACTGACCCACATGGAGTTGGAGATGAGGTGGATAAAATATGCGCTACACCATTTCGAGATCTCCTTCATGACAACATCTCGAAGGTTTGGCTTCAGTCGTCGCTAGAACTCACGAGACGGCTTAGCGTCCTCTATAAGATAGATATGGTGAGAGAACATGGCTGGACTTATCCCCTGGAGATCGGCTACATTCCATCCTATGCCCTTGCGGTTCTTTTCAAGAACCTTCATCAAACGAGATTCTTGCTCTCCAGTCAAATCCATTGAGGTAATGACTAGGTGCATCTCTTGCTCGCCCGCGAGGAACCTATAATTCAACGACTACGGCAAGGTATTCCACTCTGGACAATTGGGAGCTGGCGGATCTGGTCTCAGAAAGGTCTGAGTGAATGCAACCAAATCCGCATGGGAGAACTCTCGTTGAATTGGAAAATCTGGTGAAGACTGCTCAGCTGATGTGTCTATGCTCGAATGGGATCAATCTCCACCCTAGATGCTGGCTCTATGGAAGGCAGACATGGAATCATATCATCAAACTCTGCCCAATCAATATCTGACTCCGACGGATCTAAATCTGAATCAAAAGACAAATCATTTGCCTCGCTATCCGGAACGCGATCTGCTACCTCAAATGTATCCTCTGTCAGTAATGTGCTCTCCAAACTCTCCTCTACTGGAATCTGTGCATCAGCTGCATCTGAAGGTGAGAGGATGGCTCACGAAGCTAGGTCTGCCCAAACTGCCTCATCATCTGTAATCACAAAATCACACTCCTAGTGGATGTCTCACTCTGCCTCTGTCATCTTCTCTGAATCTGTAAGCGGCTCTGAGCTAGTTGAATCTCACGCTCTGATCTCATCAATCGTCTCTATTTATATACTTTTGCCCTGGACGTGAAAGTATACCTTCCCGCAATAATGATCAGGCACTGCCTTGGTTGTGGCCAAGAACGGGGGTCTTAAAATTATGGTGGTATCGATCACAGACTCAGGGATCTCCATGTCCAACACAATGAAGTCTAAGGCGAATTTATGGCCCTGAATTGTGACGACCACGTCCTTCCGCAACCCCTTCGGCCTCTTGACAGATCGATCAATAAACTGAAGGACCGTCCTGATCTATTGAAGAGGGCCAAACTCGAAGTGGTCGAATAAGTCTACCGGGAGTAGATTGATAGAAGAACCGCTGCCTAATAGAGTCTGATCGAACCTCTGCTCATGTATGTGGCACCTGACATAGGGGGCTCCTTCATCCAGCCTCTTGACTGGCAGACGGTTCTAGATGGCGAAGCAGGTGGCACGAGTGAGCACATGAATCTCTGAGTGGTTGTTCCTCCTCAGATGGAGGCCTAGGATCGGGTTGCTGCTGTTGTGACAAAATAGAATCCGTACAAGCATCTCCAATTAACACAAATGGACTCGTAAATGAAGAACCTTTGAGATACATTAATAGATGGAAATGCAACAGGAATAGAAATGGTGGAATCTAGCCTAGGGGCATCAGTACCGCGCTTTGGCTCAGCATCGAAGCCGGTAGCATCAGGACCACCACCTATGGAATCTGGTGAAGCGATGACCTCAGTACCGTCGGCTGGATCAACATCCTTGGTGGCGTCACCACCACCACCACTATCATCATCATAACGAGCGGTATCAGCATCGCTCTCCTTCTCATCTGGCACTCCTGAATCTGCGAGTGGTCATCGCTCAAATGAGGTACCGCCGGTTGGAATCCTACTACTCCTGAGCGTAACAAAGTCAGCATCAAAATGATATGCAGAAATATCACCAAGTGAATCACTAGGAGTGGTAACATCTGTAAACTCTACCTTCTCAGACTTCCTCTTCAGGTTGTTCTGGTTTGGCTCAATCTGTGCAAGTATGGCGGCCTTCCCTCTCATAATCTCTCATCTCCTATCTGAACTCGTCCATCTCCAGTATGAAGGTGGCCTGCTGCTCGGACATGAGGTGGGCGATATCATCCAAGGCAGGGTTCTCATAGGCGGGCCCATGAGAACCTAACGGGTGGCCTCTCTGAAATTGAGGTTGTTGCTGCTAAGAGTAAGAGGGGTACTGAGTATAATACTGCTGAGGAGGCTGCTGCTGCCTCCATGATTATCCATGTTGATAGAGACAAGAACCATGCTGCTGGTAGGATTGTGGATGTGGTTGTGGCTACTGCTGCTGTGGGAACTGGGGTTACTGGTGTGAATGCTGGTCGTACTGGCGACCCTGAACTAGAGGCTGCTACTGGAAACTGGTAACTCCAATTGACCAACGGAATCCAGGATGGTCTCTTCGGATCCCAGGCTGAGGTAGGTCATACCAAATCTTGTTGACATCCATCAACGACTCCTGCTCGTAAGTGGGTGGGAGAAGGACTACCAGGGGATGATTCGGCTGGTAGACCACCATCTGAATGTCCTGATTTGGTGGTGGATGTTAGTACTGCTGCGGCTTCTGGCACGACTCCGCCTGAACATGATGAACCTGTCTGGGCTGGCTGGAGTGCTGGGACGAGCTGCCACTGCAGCTGGGATCAGCCCGTGACTTGAGATGGGGCTGAGAAGCCGTCTGTGCCTCCTGGAGACACATGATCTGGGTCTTCAGGTCACTCAATGTCTGTGCCATCTGATCTGTCTAAGACATGCCCTGGCATTGCTTCTTCTCTATCAACTCAATCCGTCCAACTTCTCACTGATAATCCCCATATCAGTGGCCGTCGACTCTGCCTGTGCTATGGCTGCTGATGGTGTAGATGGACCAGCATCAATCTGTGCTATCCTATGATACGACACGGCTTGTATCTGGGGCTTCCCCTGAGTGTACAAGCAGGTTTGAGACATCACTCTGTAATTATCCGCCATCTCTTCATAGATGGCCTAGACTTGATCCTCATGCTTGGCAAAATATGAATCCCCACAGGATGCATTGACTAGCCCCTGCAGCTCTGGTGTAAGCCCGCAAAAGAAACTCTGGATGATATTGGGCTTGGATATATCATGGTGGGGACACCAGTCTGTGAGCTCCCTGAATCTGTCCCATGCCTCGTGAAACTACTCATTGGGGAGCATGGAAAAAATGTTGATCTGAGCCTTGGCTGCATTGGTCAGGCCGAGTGGATAGTAATTGTTCAAGTACTCATTCCGGAGTTGTTCCCATGTAGTGACAAATCTCCCTAGATGCTTCAGCCAGTTGGCTACTCCGTCTACGAGGGAGAAAGTGAAGGTCATCATCTGAATGGTGTCCTCGTCCACAAGGCGATCGTGGACACTACAACAGATCATTTCAAACTCCTGGATATGGAGATGAGGTTCCTCAGTGACGAGTCCACGGAAGCGGGGAATAAGTTGAATCGTTTGAGGTGGAAGTTGAAGTCTCCCGCAATGGCTGGCAACACTATCCATCTGTGGGTGAGAGTTACACTAGGGTTGTGCAACTCCCTCATCGGTCATGCAAGTGCTACTGGCTGTGTTGGACGCTCAGGGTCTCTACCCTCAAGTATATCTGGTCCTCTGCCTCCACCAGCTCTACGATCCTCTCTAGCGGCTCTCAGCTGCTCCATCTCTCTACGCAAATTCATCATGAAAGCCCCCTGGTCTCTGATCTGATGCTGTACGGTCTCCAGAGAGGCTAATAGGGTGGAGTTGATGGCACCTTGATCAAGTACGTATGTCTGAGCTCCGCTGGATCCATCGGTGCGCTCCTCTCTACTGGCCATGGTCTCTGCAAAGGCAAAAGACCCAAACTCAGGTACTGATAAATCATCTATTTCTTGTGGTCTCTGCTCGGGCACCTCAGGACTGGTAGATGTGTGGTCAAGGGGTAATTGGGCAGAATCAAACTCGGGTTCGGAGAGCGGGTCTCAGCTCTTACGAACCAACCTAGATGAACGGGCTAGAGTGCTCGAAAGCGGTGCAGCCAGAGGCTGCCTATGGGATCTCCTTCCCATCATCTTGGTGTGGCGAGTAATGCGGATGAGATCTGGAAACACACAAGATCAGAAAGCAAACCCCCAATTCCCCTACTCGACTCGGAGCTGATGACCGTAAAGGCTCGACCGGTTATCTTGTCAATTTTATTAGGTGATAAAACAATCTTTCAGAGTGATTATGAGAGCTGGTAGGAATGCAATGCTCCTAACAGACTGGCCAGTATATAAGGTCGGTAGTCTGCCATGAGATCGGAAAAGGCTCTGGCCTAGTGTGCAGGTCACTCTCTCGCTCATCTAAACCATACAATGAGGGTATTACTCTCCCAAGACAAATTTTCAAGTGAGGTATCTTTTTAGATAAAGTGAGTTTAGCAATCCCAATTTTATAGTTTTTCTTTTTTAAGTATTTTTCAATCAAACAACGCATACAAAATTTTTCAGTTCTTCTGATTATTTAAAGTCCAAACATAGGGGAACAAAGTGAAAAAGCCGATGCACAATCAAACACGATGATGCATGCAGAGTAAGAAATGTGTACCTGACTCCATCTCTCTAGATGTAGCGTGATCCATGCATAAAATAAAGAGTGAATTTAAACTACCTATATGATGCAAGAAGAAGTCGACCTTAAATGAAGCAATTTATAGACGATAAGCACAATAGCTAGTTAATCAGACTACGTCCTGAGTCTGATCTTGGGAACCACTCGATGTCTACCACAACGGATCCTGCATGCGCTGTATGTGGTTCCTCATGGCACGTGGACTCGAGCCTAATTAAACTAACTTTTTCTTTGTGAGTTAATTAATTAAGTCCAATTATCCATCTATAGGAACATGGAGATAATTAGGGTTGGGCCTTAATTAATTATGTCGCACTCACAAAAAATCCTCAATTTAAGGGCCTAAACCTTCGAAAATCAGATATGCAGTAAAAGCGGTAGAAAAATCAAAACTGGCAAAAAACTCGCGGCGAGGTCCCCCGAGAACACCAGTGCTCAGCGTAACAGACCCCGATGCAATCACCAAATCTGAGAGTGGCTGTCATGTATTATTACAATAATAGTAGCATGAAATGATATCTAAACTAAGCTAACTATGCTATAGCTCCCGAACTTCTGCTCCTCCTCTCCTATGCTCTCCTGCGGCTTGATGCAGAAATAAGCCACCTCCAAGTCACGGGGGTGCTTCGGCTCTCTGAAGACAGCTGCCCTTGCTCGTTGGGCCCTTGCAAGAAAGAGGAAACTAGAAGTTGTGTTAGTCCACAATTATTATAAAAATGTATAAGAAACAATAAGAAAGAAATCACACAAAAAGGAAACGGACTATTAAGTAGTGGTCCCTGGCAACGGTGCCATTCCGATGATGCCCCGAGATGACCGAGTGACTAAGGCAAGAATGGTATCAAAGGTCATTGCGACCTCAACCACCCACACTGGAATCAACAAGAAGAAAGAAGACCACCAAAAATAGAGATAAATCAAACAATCAAATGTAGCGGTCTAGCTATTTATTTTAACCACGTATAGCTACCAGGGTCGAACATAAGGAGCACGATATGCGTGGGCTACGAAGTAGTCGAGAATCCAGAAAACAAATAATTTTGGTGGATTTTAAGTTTTTCAAAATTTTTTGTAGTTTTTAATATTAAGAAGAAGTATAAAAGCACTAAAAAACTCACAAACAAACCATTATTTAAATCCTAAAAAATACCCAGAAAATTCACATAAAACTATATTTGGGTTTTTAAATTATTCAGATGTTTTTGTTAATTTTCTTGAATTTTTCAGATTTATAGTTAATTTTATAAAAATGAAACAAGGGAAAAATGCCAAACAGTGTACAACCCGAATCTAAAGGCAAGTTAAAAATACTTAAAATGCCTATAAAATTCGAGCCTACAAATTTGCTATTTATTCAAATAAAAGTCATTCACACAACACACATGGAACAGGCTCTAGCACTGACGGCTGGCGAATCCAACGGCGGTCCTGAGGGTATGAACGTGGGTGTATGGAGGTGGTTAGATGTTAGATAACGACCTGGTGAGGACATGCACGGGACGGCTGTGATCGAATCTGGGTTACAGGTGTGATCCAACGACTGAGAAGGATGCTGGACGAACTCTGCCTGGGCGAATTTCACCGGAGAACCGACGATGATCTGGCGCTCCGATGAACAATCAGAATGTGGTGGTCAACTCGCAAGGCTCCTCTGCTTCGGGTGCACGGGTCTGATCAACTCTCCACTGGTCGTATCTCCTAGAAGGTGGACGTGACCAGAGCTAGCTCCGACGAAGCTGGATGAAGGTGAAGTGGGGCGAATCCACACGCAAGAAGACCTGTGAGGTAAAGCTCTGACCCGGAGTAGTACTCCGGTCAAGGTTATTTGACTTGAAATAAAGGGAAGCGACAGTGGGTGGAGTTGACGGTTTCTGACAAACGAGGTAGGAAACCTAAAGCCTGATCTTGGCTTTTACAACCAACGTTCGGGTGAACAGAATGCACAAGAATGGTGACAGTGGACTGGGGAATTTATTGGAGCGGATAAGGCTGACTGATGAAGCTCTGACCGCCGGGTCGGAGCTAGCGGAGCGGCCAATGAAAGATTGGGAAGATAAGGGATATAAGAACGATGAAGGGTTTACCTGAGGGTCCTAATGGGATCCTGAGCTCTAGGAGGATGAAGTCGAAGTGGGTCTTTGCCTCGACCGCGCTGCGGAAGGCGGGGGAGGCTTGTCACGACGGATCTCCGGCCACGAAGCTTGAGTGTCGATGGCAGTGGCTCTCTCCGATGACCAGGATGCTCCTTCAGTTGTCACCAAGGGGAAGAGGTCTAGGGTCTCAAGAGAGTGTGCAACACAAGCTACGACTTTGGGGAATGTAATGAAGACTTTATAGGCACTCCCATGTGGCTGGAGAGTATCGGATGGAGTGCGCAATCCAAAGGTGATCCTCGATTCCCTAGGGATCTGTGAGGATTGCTGATCCACGAGGGAGAAGCGGGCGGTGAAATCGGGGCATGAGGAGGCGAGATCCACTCCGAAGAATTAGGAGAAATCGGATGCATGAGAGAGATTCGCGAAGAGAGAGTTCGGGAGGGGGAGTTGACCGGGGTCAACATCCCTCCTGGACCAATCAGAAAAAGGCTAGGTCAAAAATATTTGAAAAATAAATTTAAAAAAGAAGATGATTTTATTTAAAAAAACGTTCAAAATGAAAAATGTTTATTATTTTTCAAATAATTTTTTGGTGATTTTTAATTATTTTTATGAAAAATAAATTAAGGTATATACATTATATTACCTTATATACATGTATAAAATACTTATGTATTTTTATTTATATTTTATTATTTTTATGTAAATACCACAATTTTATATTTCATTTATATACAACACAAAATTTGGAGTATAAAATAATTTTATTTTATTTTTATGAGTTATTTACAAATGTCTAATAAATAGGTTTATGATACATATGTACATGTATTTTATATAATGTGAGAGAGAATTTATTTTATTTTGTTTTTTTAGGAATATATACAAGCGAGTGAAAACATATTTTTATTTTTATTTTTCTGAAAATAATATATATATATATATATATACATAAAGAAGGGAATGTATATAGGATAGAGTGGCCCTATCTCTCTCTACTTATTTTATTTGGCGATCAGGTCCAGTTTGGACCCTCTCTTGGGTTCAGGTTACTCAATATTTATTCTAAATATTTCCCTCTTTTTATTTTATTCTTTATTCTTTTATTTTTGCACAAATATATGCTAATTATTAATTATTAACAAATGCATGCTTATTGGTAACTTATTGTATTTACAACTATATACATGATGTTTTGCCAAGATATTTAACTAACTGAAGTCCCGAATGAACCGTTGGTTGAAACCGACATGCCCTCTGGTCGCAAATTGGATGGTGGATTGAGTTTCTTGATTATATCCACCTTGGTCAAATCGACCTCCATGCCCGTGTTGCAGATGATATGGCGAAGGACCGTCTTCTGAGTCATCATGAAATGACTCTTCTCCCAAGATAATACACGGTTGACCTCTATGCAGTGCTGAAATACACAGTCGAGGTAGTCAAGGTAGGCATCATACCCATCACCGTATATGGAAAAGTCATCCATGAAGACTTATAAACAGTCACCCATCATGTCCGATAAGATGGAAAGCATGCACCAATGGAATGTAGCCAGGACATTACATAAGCCAAAGGGCATCCGTCTAATAGCACACATCCCTAACGGACATGTGAATGTCGTTTTATCCTGGTCTTCGGGTGATATGGCCACCTGATTGTACCCCGAGTAACTATCAAGGAAATAATAATGACTCTTACCAACTAGCCTCTCGATAATCTGATCAATAAATGGTAGTGGAAAATGATCCTTCTTGGTGGCCTAATTCAATCATCTATAGTCCACACAACCCCTCCAAGAAGTGGGTACCTGAGTAGTTATCTCCTCTCCAGACTCGCTTAAAAATGTAGTAATTCTTGTCTTCTTGGGAACCACATGTAATGGACTAACCGACTTGGAGTCGAAGATGGGGTAGATTAAATCAATGCTCCACCACTTCGATGTTTCCTTCATAACGACATCTCAAAGATTCGGGTTCAATCATCGCTGGAACTCACACGATGGCTTGACATCCTCTTTGAGACATATGTGGTGGGCACACAGAGCTGGTGATAAATCTCAGAATCTTTATATAACTATGTCAATACCATCCAATTTTATAAGATAAATCATATAATTTTATGATTTATAATAATTCCAGAGGATGGTATTACATGCATTTATTTACATCGAATTGCATACATTTAGTCCACTCATATGGACAGTTACCTATTACTCTTCGATCCACATTGATTTATACCCCGATCAATAGATAAGGAAATGAAAGGCATGTATAATCAACTTTACAGAAAAAGTGTGGTCGCAAATAAATAAATAAATAAAAAGTTTCTGGATCCAAAGAGAACCATCACTACATGTGTCCTTCTTTGTGAGTAACATTGTTGCAAAGACCATCCTTTACAAATACTACAGTATTTAGTACTTTATGTAATGGCATCATAATATTTTATCATCTATATCCAATCCTATTAAAAACCCAAGCCATTAATTACATCTATACTCCATTCATTATAATAATTAGAAATAGAAGGCTTGGCTAAAGTTGTCGTTGGCCGTTGGATTTAATGTGGCTGGAAAAGGTGCGAAGAGCACTAACGTGCAAGGCACCAATGCCTTTGACGTCAAATTAATTGAGGAGTTAACAGATGCCATACCATGAAAAGATGCATCTCCAAATTGTAGGGATGCAACTTTTGATTGGAAACGGCAATGGAGAGATAGTATATATACCACACGAGAGAGAGGCCTTGGGGGCATTCGGTTACAAAGACTCGATAACTCCATTGGGATACAGTCATTCCATCAAGCATTTTCTCCATCCATTCGATTATCCAATCGATCATCCCATTCAATCATTCCATCACCGTTCTTGCCAATCAATTCCGCTTCCAACCAATTCCGTCACCATCATCCAACAAAATTCTACCACCAGAAATAATCATACATCGACGAAGTATCGAAGTGATCTCGTCGACTTGAGCATTCGGACCCCTAGTGAATCCGACTCCTGAGGCTCCACCCCAAGTGCCGCCAAAAATCGTCCAACATCAATGGCATCCACTCCAGAGGCTTCCTCCCGATCCGCCAAATACCATACTTTTATTTCGCTTTTATTTTATTACTTTATATTTTGACATACATCTTATTTTGTTATCTTCTCTTTCGTGCAGGAATTTGTCAGAACTATCGTGACGATCCATATCTAACGGTGACTATCCTTGACTCTTGGAGAACTGGGACGTGACACGACGTTTGAGCTCGATCCGCGGTTGTTATCGCATCCAACTCGCCTCGCCAGAATATCCAAATTCGCGATGAGTTACCGCGTACGAGTCCCATTTGGAAGTTGTCGCAAAGAAGGGGAGCGATCAACACTTACCTACCTGCACTATTGTCTTCTCCAATTTTCATTTCGATTCTTGTTATTCAAACATTTTGCAAACTTACAAAAGTATTTTTATAAAGTGCAAAATTTTCCTGTCTCTGTGGATCGACCCTGACTTACCATATACTTTGCCTTGTGCATGATATAGCTAAGTCCGGTAAATTATTTGTTCGAAGTGTATTTTTGTGGGTTCTCAACGACTATCCGACGTAAAAATCGGGTACTTATACCCTCAGAAATACGCTCCAACATTTTGGTGCCATTGCCGGGGACATGCAATTATTCACGCTTTATATAAAAAAAGTTTTTCTTTACATTTTGCTTTTCACCATCTTTCTTTTTTTTCTACAGGGGACAAGTCGCATTGGAAAGGAGCCGCATCAAACATCAACATGAAGCTAAAAAAATTATATATTTGGAGCGCTCTCGCGATAAGTTCTCTTTTCTTAGGCATAACTAGGATCTTTTTTATTTCTTTGTCTGCGCATATTAAAAAAACAACAAAAAAATCAACTTCTTTTTCTGTATTGCATTCCATCTCCATAGGATTTCTTCCCCATAGTCCCATCTTGCATTTAAAAAGACCATTTAATTGTTTGCCGACTAATCAAGATAAAAAAATACATCTTAATCGGATTAAATTAAAGAGGTCACAAAAAAAACCATAAAACAAAATTTTATTTGCCAACTTGTGTTTGTTGCACCATTCTCACAATCGCACGCGCACGCGTACCCCTAGGACCAGAGCCCAAATCCCGCGGTTCGTGATAATTTTCTGAAAACTACATTGCTTAGTATACTCGTCCCTGAGGTGTTTAACTAAGAAAGACGAGGGGTTTAAGATCCAAGTTGATCTAAGAAAGGCTCCAACCTACTTACCCTCTGACTGGCCTCAGAACCAGAAGAACGGTATTGTGGTAATCATTGAATTATTCTGAACCGCTAGATATCTTAGGAAACATAATCAACTTGTATTCGTGTCTGCAAATCAAAACTTAAACGAAAAAAACTAAACTATAAGCGTTGAGTGGGAATAAAGAAATTGTTTGGTGTTTGATTTGTGTATGTTTGGCAGGAGGTCATTAAGGAATCCCCTTACTGATCCCCTTGAATTTGATCCATTCTATCCTCCAAAATCCAAAGTCAAGCCCGAGACAAAACCCATGGCTGGTGTACCACCTCCTCCCGATCCACTCACTATAATAATGCAGCAATTGCAACAAATGGCAGAACGCCAAGAGTTGCAAGATGCCCAAGTTCGACAATTGGTAGCACATCAAGGGCTAAACAACCCACCACCAATACCGATACGAAATCACTACAATCCTGCTAATCATCAACTCATATCAGTCATCCAACTTCCCGCAGAAGCAGGAAACTTTGAAATAAAACCTGCAACTATTTCCTTCCTCCCCAAATTTCGGGGAGAAGAGACTGAGGACCCTATAATGCACCTTCAGGATTTCGTAGTAGCCTGCGATACACTAAACACGGTGGAGGTAAACAAGGAACACGTTTACCTCCGAGCCTTCCCATTCTCCCTTCAACAAAAAGCAAGCCAATGGCTTCGTAGTTATGAAGTTCCGATTCGATCATGGACCGAGTTGAGAGAGGCATTCTTAAAGAAATATTTCCCCATTGGTAAGACCAATGCACTTAGGCATGCCATTTCTCACTTTACCCAAAAATCCACAGAGCCGATACATGAAGCATGGGAAAGATTTAGAGATCTTTTACGAAAATGTCCACATCATGGAATTGAAAAATGGAAGCAAGTGCAAATATTTTATGAGGGCTTAACTGAAACATACAAGAGAGTTGTCGACGGCTCTTGTGGAGGCAACTACTTGTATAAGGATGAGAACTTTGTATGTCAATTATATGAGGATATGGCAGATAACTCCGTCAACAATTATTCTATAGAGCTCTATAATAGACATAAAAGACCAGTCCAAGCCATAAACTATGCAACAACAAATGGAGACACATCCTCGGACATTCAAATCATTGCTTCAAAGTTGGACAAAGTAGAGTTGATGGCCAAACAAGTGGATCAATTGACTAAAATCGTAGGGAATCTTGTATTAGAGAAAACTACCCCGTCAGTTTGCAAGGTAGCCCCTATTCCACAAACACCTATGGAACCAGAGATTTACCAACCATATATCCCTTTAGATGAGCAAATTAATCCTAAAGCAATTAATTGGGTGCAGGGGAATCCTAATAGCAACCCCTATTCCTCCACCTATAATCTAGGATTGGAGGAACCATCCAAATTTTGCATGGAAGGCCCCAACAAATAATTCAGGATATCAAGTCACTCAACAAGGCTCAAATCAAAATCAATTCACACAACAAGTCCAACCACCACTACAACCCTTGACTACACCATCACAAGGACTTGCCTCTGATTATCGTGACTTGATGAAACTCATACAACAGCTGGCTCAGAACCAAGTTGAGGTTCAAAAGCAACTAGCTCAAAGTCAAGTTGAGGTACAAAAACAATTGACCGAGATTCGTTCTCAATTACCACCTCAACCACAACTACCTGCTCAAGTAGTACAAAATCCTAATAACTCACAAATCCGCCCTCTTGGTTTTTCACAACTGCCTACTCGAGGACCTGTGAGCTTTAGAAATGCAGCTAGTACAAGCAAAAATGAGTCAAATGCCTCGGCCAGTGCCATTCACTTGAGAAGTGGTCGCACCACAGAAACACCTCAAATATCGACCCCACAAAACCATCAAACACATGAGAATGATTCGCCAATGCAAGACCAATCATCACCTACTACACAACCACCCTCTTTATCCCCATCACCAACCTTTACACAACCAACTATTCCTTTTCCAGAGGCCCTGCGAAGAAAAGTGAAGAAACGATCTTCGACTCTGACTTCTGACTTGGAGAGTTTATTCTCCAATGTAATCATACAAATCCCCCTCCTTAAGGCTATAGAACAAGTTCCGGCGTATTCACGTTTCTTAAAAGAGAAATGCACTCCAAAAAGAAAACCAAGAGGAAAGAAAAAGAAAGACCAACACGAGGAAGAGAGGCATGTGCTACCGCTCGCATCATCTAATGCCATTTCTCAACTCCTTCCCCTTAAAATGAAAGATCCCGGGGCCCCATTAGTAAAATGCATTATTGGGGATATGACCTTCGAACGAACCCTACCTGATAACGGTGCTTCGATAAATCTCCTCCCAGCTGCCGTATTAAAATATTATGCAGTAGGTCAGTTAAAACCCATTTCTATGATTTTGCAATTAGCTAACCGATCTGTAAAGAGACCATTAGGAATACTAGAGGATGTTTTAGTCACAGTCCAAGGACATCAATTCCCAGTCGACTTTATCGTACTAGATATGGACCCGACTAAAATACTTTCTCAAACTCCTATTATACTCGGAAGACCATTCTTAGCGACTGCCAAGGCTCATTTTGACTATGAGGTCGGGAAAGTAGAATTCAAAGTAAATGGTGAGATTGTTCCTGTCGATCTTGTCACCCCCACAATTCAAGAACATGATACTGAAGATTGTGGATGGATAGAGGAATGTTCGACAATTAAACAAATCATAGACGATTTAACTCCCATGAACCTCGCTAGAGATCCTCTTGAGACAACTTTGGCTTTAGATGATAAATTATTTGAGAGACAACATGTTTTAGTGGCCGAAATCCTTGATTCCATCAAGAATGAACGCTACGAACCGTTCACAAATTCAGATATCATAGAACTAGACCAAGCATGGGATGAACTTGATGCTTTAATTTCTCCTATCTCAGAAATGATTATGCTCATGCTAGAACCTCCTATTTTGGAATTACTACATAACAAGGAGGAAGACCTTACAATCACCGCACCCACCCGTCCCATAAATTCAATAGAAGGTTCCCAAGAGACAATTCAGGTCCCCGTAGTTGAATTAAAACCTTTACCGAAGGACCTAAAATATGTGTTTCTAGATGAAGAAAATAAGGCATACCCGGTAATAATCAATGCCCACTTGGATCTAGATTAAGAAAATAAATTAATGGATGTTTTGAGAAGAAATTCACGGGCAATTGGTTGGACGATATCTGATCTTAGGGGAATAAGTCCATCACTATGTACCCACCATATTTATTTGGAAGATAATGCAAAACCTTCTCGAGAAATGCAAAGAAGATTAAATCCAAATCTACGAGAAGTAGTTAAGAAGGAAATATGCAAATGGCTAGGTGCAGGGATCATCTACCCAATATCAGATAGTCGATGGGTCAGCCCTTTACAAGTTGTACCGAAGAAAGCTGGTCTTACTATAGTCACCAATGATCAGGGTAAAGAGGTCCCCACTCGTACAACCACTTCGTGGAGGGTTTGTGTTGATTACAGGAAATTAAACCTTGCCAGAAGAAGGACCACTTCCCTCTCCCATTCATAGATCAAATTATTGAGAGACTAGCGGGGAGGGAATATTTTTGTTTTCTCGATGGTTACTCAGGTTATAATCAGGTAGCTATTGCACCTAAAGACCAAGAGAAAACAACATTTACATGTCCTTACAGTACATTTGCTTTTCGACGGATGCCCTTTAGGGTGTGTAATGCGCCGACTACCTTCCAACGATGTATGCTAGCCGTATTTGCCGATATGGTGGGAGATTTTATGGAAGTATTTATGGATGATTTCTCTGTATTCGGTGATTCCTTTGATGAGTGCCTTGGATTTCTTGATCGGGTATTGCAAAAATGCATGGAGGTGAATCTAGTCTTATCATGGGAAAAATCACATTTTATGGTCACCAAGGGCATTGTTCTAGGTCACATTGTCTCTAAAAAAGGAATGGAGGTTGACCCATCGAAAATTAAGACTATAACTCACCTCTCCCCACCTACATCACTGAAAGGTGTTCGATCTTTTCTAGGACATGTTGGCTTCTATAGAAGATTCATAAAGGATTTTTCAAAAATTGCTAAACCTCTTACTGAGTTACTCTCAAAGGATCGAGCTTTTGAATTTTCTGAAGATGCCCTTAGATCCTTTGAGACATTAAAATGGTCTATCACTGAAGCACCAATTTTACAGTTCCCTGATTGGACCTTAGACTTTGAAATAATGTGTGATGCATCAGATTATGCGGTAGGAGCTGTACTAGGTCAAAGAAAAGATGGCAAACCAGTTGCCATCCATTACGCTAGCAGAACACTTAATGATGCACAAAAAAACTACACAGTCACTGAAAAAGAATTACTAGCCGTTGTCTTTGCACTTGAAAAATTTAGGTCATACCTACTGGGTTCACACGTGTTTGTTTACATTGACCACACCACACTACGTCACCTACTTTCCAAGAAAGACTCGAAACCACGATTGATTAGATGGATACTCTTGCTACAAGAATTTGACATTGAAATCAAAGATAAGGCAGGAGCGCAAAACGTCGTGGCTGACCATCTCTCCAGACTCCATGAGTCTGAAACCAAACAAACCGACCAACTCATTCCCATATCAGAAACCTTTCATGATGAATCCATCCTTGCCATATCACAACTACCGTGGTTTGTTGATATGGTAAACTATTTAGTCACATCTCGAATTCCTGATGATTGGCCTAAGGCAAAACGAGATCGATTCATAGCCGACTCTCGATACTACCATTGGGAAGATCCTTTATTATTTAGGGAAGGGACCGACTGTATATGGAGACGTTGTATACCTGAGTCTGAAATTCCAAGTGTCCTATCTCATTGCCACACTTTTGGTTATGGTGGTCATCACTCTGGAAAACGTACAGCTGCAAAAGTACTCCAATGTGGTTTTTTCTGGCCTACTTTATTTAAGGATGCCCACGATTTTGTGAAATCATGGCCTACATGTCAAACTACAGGAACTATGACAAAAAGAGACATGATGCCTCTAAATCCTATCCATGTAGTTGAAATTTTTGATGCATGGGGCATTGACTTCATGGGTCCCTTCACTCAATCAAATGGTTACCTATATATCCTTCTTGTTGTCGACTACGTCTCCAGATGGATCGAAGCCATCCCTACTCGTGATGCCGATAGTGCAACAGTAATCAAGTTCTTGAATGATTTATTTGCTCGATTCGGCATACCCAAGGTCATTATAAGTGACGGGGGTTCGCATTTCCTTAATAACTCGGTGCGAAAACTAATGAAGAATAATGGAATTGAACATCGAGTTTCTACTGCCTATCATCCCCAAACTAATGGCTTAGCTGAGGTCTCTAATCGAGAAATAAAAACCATTTTACAAAAAAATTGTTCGTTCTGATCGCAAAGATTGGTCCCAACACCTTAATATAGCATTATGGGCCTATCACACTGCTTATAAGGCTCCTCTAAGGATGAGTCCATATCGCATCGTTTATGGAAAACCTTGTCATCTACCCGTCGAGATCCATCATAAATCATTATGGGCTATAAAAAATGTAACCTTGATTTAACCCAAGCCGGTCATAGTCGACTACTTGACCTTAATGAGTTAACTGAGCTTCTCTGTCGAGCATATGATAACAACCTTATTTACAAAGAAAAGGTTAAAATTTGGCATGATGCCAACATTTCTCACAAAACCTTTTCCATTGGTCAAAAAGTTTGGTTGTTTGATGCAAAGCTAAAGCTCTTTCCAGGAAAGCTCAGGTCAAAGTGGAAAGGCCCATACATTGTCACACAAGTTTTTGATAATGGGTCCGTTGAAATAACCGATTCTAAAACATTCACCACCCTTCGAGTGAATGGACAATGCCTCAAGCCCTTCATTTAATCTGAAAAATCAATGCCTGTTTCAGAAACCCATGTTCTGCAAAACCCCTCATGACGCACTCATTTCTTTGATCACTGCCCATCTCATCATCATCCCATAACTAATTTACTGCATATGCATTTACCATGGGGGCATGGTAAATTATCAGCATGGGGGGGACACTATCCAAAAAAAATTACATTTTTTCCATGCATATTGCATCACATTCATTTGCATGTTTTCCCTACTTCAACTCTCTAAGTTTACATATAGGGAGAACAATAGCCTCATAATTATATATCACATGAAGTATGAGATTTGAAGTGATTCTAAGCTTAGAATGCTTATGACTCTCTCTTGTCCTTTTGCATTTAAATCAAGATACTTAGCCTCGATTCAACTTTCAACACTTGGTATTAATAATGAGCTTAAATATTATATACTGAAAAGATCAGGAGCTTTGTACTGCGATGCTAGCTTGACATACAAAAGGCTAAGGGGGTCTGATGATGGTTGTGCTCAGAGTTTGTGAGATGGTGAGCTTATCACGAAGTAGAGGAGTAGGGAGTGTTCCACCAAATATATGTGAGGAAGAGAGTCAGAGAGTCCACCATAAAATGTAAGGGAGTGTTCCCAACTGGTCAAGCAATTTCCTATTATATGCACTTGATACATTCATACACAAGCCTCTTACTTGACTTTTTACATATTTATCAAATCCACCACTTCTTTGAAAGTCTTCCATTAATAATCCATCTTGTTTCATTAGATTTCTTTCTCCCTCTTCTTCTATTATGCACCAAAAGAGAAATATTCTTCAAGATTCTATTCTCCATCTACAACAAAATACATGTCCTTTTATATTTCCATGTCCCAAGAGAAAATATTAAAGCATATTGGTTCTCTTGAAATGTGAAGAGAGATATTGCAAAAAAAAGAAGAAGAAAGAAAAGAAGAAGTACTGCAAAAAAAAAGAAGTATAGCAAAAAAAAATATATTGCAAAAAAAAAGAAGAGAAAAAAAAGAGAAGAAGAAATAAGAAAGAAGAAGAAGAGGAAACCAAGAGAACCACTGTGCTAATATTCTCTTCTCATGCCATCTATATTTTTCTCTTCTCTACTATTCAACAAAATTATCTTATAATGAACATTTATTCTATATTATACCACTCTCATATCCATACATCGAAATCTGAGCAAAGTCATCTCCACCAAATCAGCCTAAATCTAAATATTTCTCAAATTAACCTATTATTTTTCTTGCTGACCAGTTGGAGGAAGATGGGTTGAGTGTTAAATTAATTATGAAGTTGGAGCTTATGAGAATAATCTGAGCCCCCATCTCAGGCATTTCCTGGGTTAGTGTATCAGAGCTAGATGTTTGTGGATGAAAGTACTTGGTCAATTCAGTACATTTGACACTTGAGTCTATCCTCAAGTCTAATGACATTATTGATACTAGGTGTCACCTAATCAGAATCGAGAAAGTCTCTACATTAATTCATATCTTAAGGACACTTGAGATAATCAAGTATTGTAGGAAGAGATTCATTTCTACTCTCTAACTTTATGAAAATAAGGGTAAATTTTTATCACCCTCAGAGGCTATTCTTCTTCCTATATGACAACAATAGAGTGTTAAGATTCTTCCATTGTATTTGCTAGGGACTAGCAAATCTTAAGCGTGGGGGTATGATAAATCTCAGAATCTTTATATAACTATGTCAATACCATCCAATTTTATAAGATAAATCATATAATTTTATGATTTATAATAATTCCAGAGGATGGCATTACATGCATTTATGCACATCGAATTGCATACGTTTAGTCCACTCAAATGGACAGTTACCTATTACTCTTCGATCCACATTGATTTATACCCCGATCAATAGATAAGGAAATGAAAGGCATGTATAATCAACTTTACAGAAAAAGTGTGGTCGCAAATAAATAAAGAAATAAAAAGTTTTTGGATCCAAAGAGAACCATCACTACATGTGTCCTTCTTTATGAGTAACATTGTTGCAAAGACCATCCTTTACAAATACTACAGTATTTAGTAGTTTATGTAATGGCATCCTAATATTTTATCATCTATATCCAATCCTATTAAAAACCCAAGCCATTAATTACATCTATACTCCATTCATTATAATAATTAGAAATAGAAGGCTTGGCTAAAGTTGTCGTTGGCCGTTGGATTTAATGTGGCTGGAAAAGGAGCGAAGAGCACTAACGTGCAAGGCACCAATGCCTTTGACGTCAAATTAATTGAGGAGTTAACAGATGCCATACCATGAAAAGATGCATCTCCAAATTGTAGGGATGCAACTTTTGATTGGAAACGACAATGGAGAGATAGTATATATACCACACGAGAGAGAGGCCTTGGGGGCATTCGGTTACAAAGACTCGATAACTCCATTGCGATACAGTCATTCCATCAAGCATTTTCTCCATCCATTCGATTATCCAATCGGTCATCCCATTCAATCATTCCATCACCGTTCTTGTCAATCAATTCCGCTTCCAACCAATTCCGTCACCATCATCCAACAAAATTCTACCACCATAAATAATCATACATCGACGAAGTATCGAAGTGATCTCGTCGACTTGAGCATTCGGACCCCCAGTGAATCCGACTCCTGAGGCTCCACCCCGAGTGCCGCCAAAAATCATCCAACATCAACGACATCCACCAATCACCATTTTCTCGGTCCCTCTACGAATCCGACTCCAGAGGCTTCCTCCCGAGCCGCCAACCACCATACTTTTATTTCACTTTTATTTTATTACTTTATATTTTTACATCCATCTTATTTTGTTATCTTCTCTTTCGTGCAGGAATTTGTCAGAACTATCGTGACGATCCATATCTAACGGCGACTATCCTTGACTCTTGGAGAACTGGGACGTGACACGAGGTTTGAGCTCGATCCGCGGTTGTTATCGCATCCAACTCGCCTCGCCAGAATATCCAAATTCACGAAGAGTTACCGCGTACGAGTCTCATTTGGAAGTTGCCGCAAAGAAGGGGAGCGATCAACACTTACCTACCTGCACTATTGTCTTCTCCAATTTTCATTTCGATTCTTGTTATTCAAACATTTTGCAAACTTACAAAAGTATTTTTATAAAGTGCAAAATTTTCCTGTCTCTATGGATCGACCCTGACTTACCCTATACTTTGCCATATGCATAATATACCTAAGTCCGGTAAATTATTTGTTCGAAGTGTATTTTTGTGGGTTCTCAACGACTATCCGACGTGAAAATCAGGTACTTATACCCTCAGAAATACGCTCCAACAGCTGGACGTATCCCCTAGAGATCAGCTACACTCCATACAATTTCCTTGCGGTTACTTTCAAGAACCTCCATCAAACGAGATTCTTAATCTATAGTAAAAATTGCTAAGATGATGACTGGGAACATATCTGCCTCACTTCCAAGGAATTAGTACTTCATGCTCTGCGACATGGTCTTCAGCTCTAGATAAGTGGGAGCTGGCAAATCTGGCTTCTGAAATGTCTGAGTAAAGGCTACGAGATCTACATGTGAGAACTCTCACTACATCTGTGAATCTGAGGAAGGCGGCTTTGTTGGTATATCTAGCATCTGAACTGGCTCTCTCTCCACCCTAGCTATTAGATCTATAGGAATCAGACATGGTAAATAGTCATAAAAGTCCTCCCAATCAATTTCTAAATTTGAGGGATCTGAATCTGAAGTGCGTGAAATATATATATGCTTTGCTATCCTTACCATGATAATCAACCTCAAATGTGTCTCGTACCATGAGTGTGCTCTCCGAACTATCATCTGCCATGATATGTGAATCTATAGTATTTGTAGGTGTGATAAGAAATCGTGATACATGGTCTACCCAAACTGCTTCATCATCTGTGATCACAAAGTTGAACTCCTGGTGGATGTCTTGCTCTATATCTGTCATCTACCCTGAGTCACTCGTCTACTCTGAGCAAGATGAATCTCTACCTCTGGTTTCCTCGATCATCTTTATTTGTACACTTTTTCCCTCGATGCAAAAGTGTACCTTCCCACTATCATGATCAAACACCGCCTCAGCCGTGTCCAAGAAGGTACATCCTAAAATGATGTGTCTATCGGTCACATATTCAAGGATCTCCATGTTCAGTACAAAAAATTCCATGGGGAATTTTAAGCCATGAATTATGATGACAACGTCCTTGAGTAACAACTTCGGCCTCTCAATAGATCTATCAACAAATTGAAGGATTGTCCTGCTCTGTCTAAGAGGGACAAACTTGAATTAGTCTAGTAAGGCAGTCAGAAGAAGGTTAATCAAAGAACTTCTATATAATAGGGTACAATCGAACCACTATTCATGGATATATCATTTGATATATGAAGATCTTGCATCAGGTCTCTTGGCTGGCAATCGGTTTTGAATGGCGAAGCAAGTGTCATGAGTAAGCACATGGATATCTGCATTATGATTCCTCTTCTTCTAACATATGTTGGTCTTCTATCTTAGGTTCTTTTGGAAGAGAGGGATGTGCTCTAGTACCTCCTGTAGAGTTAGTTGTATCTGGAATCGATCTATCATCTGCCCGTTGAACTCTAGTTGGTGTCTCTTTTTCGAATTTTTTTGGGTCCACTTTCCTAAACGGAGTTCTTGAGGGAAGGCGATGGAGGGACCCTCTCCAAAGAGATGAGGGTCAACAGTAGTTTCTTGTTAATGCAATGGGCTACAATCCATACAATGATCATCATGCAACGTAGATGGACTCACAGGAGATATAGAAACCTTTCCTTTATTCATATTTTTTTATTTTGTTTTTCCATTTTTTGGAATTTTTCTATAACTGCCCTGGGGTACATAATGGGACAAAACCAATTAAGGTAAATTTGTGGCATTAATACCGTCCGCAACATCTGATTTTGCGACATCAACACTGTACTCTGGCCAAGCGTCTGAAATCATGGTGGCATTAGCATCAATGTCTGCAATTGGAATCACGACGGCATCAGTATTATCGGCTGGATCATCATCCTTGGTCTCTTCAGTGCCATTGTGATCATCATCATGAGCGACATCAGCATCGCTTCTCTCCTCATCTAGCACCCTGTAATTTGTTTGGGCACATCGCTCAGACGAGTTGTTGCCGGCTAGCATCCTACCATTCCTAATTGTCATAAAATAAGCATCAAATACATAGGAAGAAGTATTATACAAAACATACTATGAGTGGTAGTCTCTATAAACTGTACCTACTAAGATTTTCTCTTTAGATTGTTCGTATTTGGTTCAATCTGAGCTGATATGGCAACCTTTCCCTTGATAATATCCCTCATTTCCTGTCGGAACTTGTCCATATCTTGCCGGAAGGATTCCTGCTAGTCAGATAGTAAGAATAAGAGGTCATCAAGGGTTGTGTTCTCATAAACATGTGCATGAGAACCGGACGTGTTGCCTCACTGGAAATGAGGCTGAGTCTACTACTACTGCTGCTAGTAGTGAAAAGGTGGCTGGAAGTAATGTTGAGGCTGATGTGGCTGCCAGCATTGATGTCCCTAACGGTAGGGACGAGGACCTTGCTTCTAGTACTGTTGGGAGTGATGGGACTCTTGCTGCTACTAGCTGCTCTTCCCTATTGGAGCTGGAGGCTACTGCTTAGAAGAGGTGCCTCCAGTGGACCATCCGAATATAGGATGGCCACGATGAATCCTAGGCTAAGGTTGGTACTGGGAGTGCCCGATCATGTTACTTCCATCAATGGCTCCTACTCAAGGTGTAGAGCGGGAATAGGTGCCAAGGGCTAATTTGACTAGTACACCACCATCTAAGTGTCCAGAGATGGTGGATGCTACTGGAAGTGCTGGACCTGCTGAACCAACTCTACCTGGATATGGTGGACCTAGAAGTATGAGGCAGATGGTTGGCTGGAGATGCTCCCTGGATTGGCCCGTTACTTGAGACAGGGCTAAGAATCCAGTAGTCCTCTTTGAGTAACATGATCTGAGTCTTCAAGAAACTCAATGTTTGTGCTAACTGATCAATCTGGTTTAGACCCTGGCACTACTTCTCTATAATCTCGATTCAATCCAATTTCTCACTTATGATGCCTATGTTGGCAACTGAGGACTTGGCAAGTGTTGTTGCTGACGATGAAGTAGAAGGACTGGCATTGACACGCGCAATCCTATGACAGGAAATGACTTGTGAGAGGGGCTTCTCCTGAGTATAGACTCGGGTCTAGGACATCACATTATAGTTCTCTACCATATCCTCAAATATGGCCTAGACATGGTCCTCATCCTTAGAAATATAGGACCCTCCATAAGAGGTGTGTAATAGCCCCAGTAGCTTCGGTGTTAGCCCACAGAAAAAGCTATGAACAAGGTTGGGCTTGGATATCTCATGATGTGGACACCGGTCAATGATCGCTCTGAATCGATCCCAAGACTCTTGCAACTGCTCGGTTGGAATCATGGTGAAATTGTTTATCATAGTTTGCGTTGCATTGGTCTGGCTGAGTGGATTGTACTTGTTCAAGTACTTGGTCTGGAGCTGTTGCCAGGTTTTGACTACCCTCCCAAGTGCATCAGCCAGTAGGCTTCTCAGTAAACCAAAGAGAAAGGGAAGGAAATCAACTTGATAGTATCCTTATCCATGAATCTATCATGGATAGTGCTGCAAATCAACTCAAACTCCTGCAAATGGAGGTGCGGCCCCTCGGTGCTTGCCTATGGAACTTGGGCAACAACTCGATAGTCTAGGGGAGAAGCTTAAAGTCACCAAGGATCTATGGCAGCTAGATCCATCTATGGGTGAGGGTTGCACCAGGGTTGCGCAACTGTATCATCGTTTGTGGCTGTCTTGCTGGCTCCTGTGACTCCTCAGGTTGTTTGTCTCCTCCCTCCTGGCGTGGTATCTCTCCATTGCCTGGTCTCTGTGGCTCTGCTCTTTCTTCTCGCATCTGCATCAGTTCTCATCTCACTTCTTCCATGAATGCTCCCTAGTCCCTAATCTGTCTCTGTGTGGCCTCCAAGGAAGCTAAGAATGTATTGTTGATGGTTGCCTGATCCAATATGAACATTGATCCCTGTGGTTGCTCATCGGTGTGTCCCTCACTGCTGGACATGTTCACAGTCTCTGCAAAGGCAAAAGACCCCTACTCAGGTGTTGTCAAATGAACATATATATATGTGTTAGTATCTGCTATGACACCTCAGGAATGGTAGAAGGTTGGTTTAGGGGGAACCGAGTGGTTGCGAACTTGGGTTCAGAGTAGGTCCGAGCTCTCTGAAGCTGCCCTAGACAAATGGTGAGGCATGATCGAGATCAGTGCTACCCAAAGGAATCCGAAGGGACCTCCTTCCTATCATTGTGATGTGGGTATTTATGAGGATTGGATCTGGAATGCAACCAAGATGAGAAATCAAACCCCCTTTTCACCTACTCAACATGAGTTGATGACCGTGAAAGTTCGGTCGTTATTCTTGTTAAATTTTATTAAGTTGATAAATCATTCTACCAGAATGATTAAGCGATCTGTTAAGAGCCCAATACTCCCAGGAGATTATCCCAATCTTAAACCTAGTTTTTCCCAATTAGTATGGGTTGCAGACCGTTTATCAGCTACCCGATCTACCCACTCTTCTAAGGAAGTCCTGGACCAATTATTAGCTACCTAGTGAAGTCCTTACTAGAGAACAATTAATCACAAGACTAGTAGTCTGAAAAGAGATCAGATGGGGCTCTATCCTAGTGTGTGGGTTGCTCTCTCGCTGTAGATAAATCAAACAAGGAGGGGATGACTCTCCCCAAAATAAAGATTTTAGGTGATCTGTGTTTTAGGGTCAATATTGCAATAGATGTCCCAGTTTTATTTGGTTATCTCTTTGTTTAGGTATTTTTCTGGAAAAATATAATTACTAATAATTTTTCTAATTTCCATGGTTATTTTGAGTCCAATAAAACATGGAGAGGAAATTGAAAAAGCCGATGTGGAATCAAACACAATGATGCATACAGAGATAGAAATGAGTACCTAACTCCAGCACTCTACATGGAGGCGATCCACACATAAAAGTAAGGACTGAAGAAAACTATCTATACTAAGCATGATAAAATCGTCCTTAGATGAGAAACTTCTATTACTTGGAGCACAAAAGCTAGCTAATCAAATAAAAGACTAGAGTCCGATCTTGGGAGTCAGTCAGTGCCCACCACAACGGGTCCTGCTCGCACTGTATGTGACTCCTCCTGACATGTGGTCTAGTATCTAATCAATCTAATTTTTTCATATTTATTTTAGCTATGTCCAATTATGATCTATAGGAACATATATGAAATTAGGTGTGGGGCCTTAGTTAATTACGAGCACAAAAAAGTAGAAGTCCTAAATCTAAGGGATAAAACCTCATGAATAAAATAGAAAAAAATCGAGAAAACAACTAAAAACTCCTGTGATGTCCCCTGAGTACACATGTACTAGGTGAAATAGACCCCAAAAAGTCTTAGTGTCCAACAGAGTCTTAAATTCTAGAATTATTACAACAATAGATGATTTTAAAGAAATAAAACAAATCGATGAGCAATAACTACTCTTTAGCTCCTATGCTTCTCCTCGAATGCTGGCTCTTCCAATAGAAAGTCTAAGCGTCCCTCAGGCGGTTCTTCGCACAAAAGGGAGATAAACGAATGTTGGAAGGTAGTTATATCAAATAGATACAAAAATGAGCAAAACTGATAAATAACTACTAATCTGTGCTCCCCGGTAGCGACGCCTTTCTGATGAGCAAACGACTAACTAGGGTTAAGTATCTAGATAAACAAAGGTCATTATGACCAATAAATCGGCTAACTCAACGAGAAAATAAAATCACTCAAGAAATAAAGTAAGGAATGTAAGCGGTTCGTTATTTTTATTTTCCTGATATAGCCACCAGTGTCAAACACAAGGAGCATGATTGAAAAAATAAGTAGTCAAATTTCGAAAACAAGATTTTTTAGTGGTTTTTAATTTTTCAAAATTTTAATTTCTAAATAAAGGTAAACAAGCATAAAACACTTAAAAACACACAACACTCCTTTTGAATTTGTCGAACTGATAAAAATGCTCATAAAATAAAACTAAAAATGTTTTGGAATTTTTTGGTTTTTAAAGTGTTTTTGGTAAATTTCTATATTTTCCAAATGTTTTTGTGATTTTATAAAAATCAACATTGTTCAAAATTCAAAATAGTGCATAGCCAGGACCAAATTGTAAATTACAAATATTTAAAGTGATCCAAGGTCCAAGATTGCAATTTTATGATAAACAAGAAATATAAAGCAACATACAAAAAGTGAAATCGCAAATTCTGAATTTTTCTTTAATTTTATATGAAGTTTATAATCTTCTGGTTGTTTTGTGCTTATTAGGGTTTTATAATGAATTATCAAACAAAATTAATACTCGAGGTAGAGCACAACAAAATGCAATCACAAGAATTTTGTTGGAAATTTTAACATTTCTTTTCAATTTTTAATATTTTTATAAGGCAAACATGGACTTATTTAGTGGTTTTTCAATTTTTAAAAATATAAAATGCAAGGAAATCAATGCATGAAAATTACAATAAAAACTACACACTAACACGAGCTAATAATAATTTTTAGGCAATTTTTAGAATTTATTTAATATTTATTAAGTCCAATCAAAGACATGCAATTAAACACAACTCATAGGGAACTAAACATAGTTAAATTAAGTTTGCGGACCAAATGGATAACACACTTTAAAAGCATAGGATCGATTCTGCGAATAGCTCAGCCAATTCATGCATATGCTCAATATTCAACGCACAAAGGTATAAATGAAAATACATATACTTCATCCTTCATTTCATAACAACATAATAGTTCAAGGGAGAAAGTGCAAATAAGCCACAAAACACGCAAGGACACACATGCCTCACACTATGATGGACTAAAATGTAAATATCAAAAGTGAGAGGTTCAAACTATAAATGTTTTTAACTATACATTTTATTTAACAGACTAAATATCTACGTGGCACATGCGGGGGCAGGTATTGACGTATGCCCCTGATTATCCTTTGTAAAGCATCTGACGATCCAAAATCTGTCATGGATATGCATGTCATATGCACCAGAGGTCTGGATCTAATGGCTCAAAGGCTGCACGATCGGGCAGCTCTGATGGAATCTGGCAGAAGGCGGGCTCATCCAACGATTGAAAAAGGGTCTACAAGAACATGCCTCCAAGACATCTTCAACCGAGCATCGGAGGAGATCTGACTCTCTGATGAAGGGACGTAGAGGTCTAGCAGTACCATGAAGATGCTCCACATAAAATGGGTGATTATGATGGGTGGAGGACAGTCGTATGATCATGGCGATGAAGGCCCTCTAGGAGCTCGTCCACCTGAGTGTTTGCATCTAAATTTCTCTCCTACACAGTATATACAATATAATATTATTTTTAATTTTTTTTATGAATTTTCTTAGTAAACATTTTTCTATGATTTTTATTTATTTTTATTAAAAATAAAATAGAGTATATACAGTATATAAAATTATATATTGGTTAGAAAACCTATGTATTATGTACAAGTATTTTTATTTCATTATTTTTATGAAAATTGTTTTATATTGTATTTTACTTATTTAAAAAAAAATTTAATCATGTGTATTAAGGAAGCACAAATGTCCACACAACAGCCTCCCATGTCACGTGCTGATTCCAACAGTAGCAGCTCCACCTAGCCCTATGTTGCATACTGCTAGGTTCATCATATACAGGTAAAGCCAGTCCAACAGCTACAACACTACTCACCGCAACCACTGTCTCAGGAAAATCATATGGTGGTCTACCCGCTGGATCAGCCACTGGCAGTTCTTCCTCCACCACCCTTCGGGCAGGAGCCGTTGATGGAAGTCAATGGGATATGGTAAAATCGGTATTCACATCAGGACAAGATTCGTCGCGATCACCTCGGATTCCATTGGAACACATGAGGCACCTCATCCCAATAACAACCTCCCGCTCAGGGCACTCAGAATGGCCAGCAACAGCAACAACCCCATCACTCCCATCAACAGTACCAACAGGGTCCTCGTCCCTCTTATCAGGGACAACAGTGGAGACAGCGTCAGCAGCCTCACCAACCATACTCCCAGCCTCCCCCTCATTATTCACAACAGAATCAGTAGTCTCATTTCCAATAGGGGAACACTTCCGTTTCTTCGGCACCAAACTTCGAGAACCCATCTCTTGACGACCTCGCTCGCTTGCTCTCCGAACAGCAAGCATCCTTTTGGCGAGAAATGGATGAGTTCTGATAGGAGATGAGGTAGATTATCGAGGGAAAGCCGCCATACCATCTCAGATCGAACCCAACCCGAACAGTTTGTAGATAAAATCTGAGCAGGTACAGTCTACAGAGGATACATTCCTAGTGACTTGTTGAATGACATGTCTTCTATGTTTGATGATGTTTTTGTGACACTTAGGTGCGGTAGGATGCCAGTCGACGGTGCCTCGTCTTTAGGAGAACCACACAAGGAACTAAGAGCGCCCAACGAGGAGAATTGAGGTGTTGATGATGCTAATGATATTGATGACGGTGGTGCTAATGCCACCAAGGATATAGATCCAACTGACTGTACTGAGGCCGTCGTGACTCCAGATGCAGGCAGTGGTACTGAGGCCACCATTTTACTTGATGCTGAGCCAGAGCGCAGTGCTGATGATGCGAAGGCAGATGCCGTGCGTGGTACTGATGCCACCACTTCTACTCTAGTTGTGCTTCAATCAGTTGTGTTGCCACCTTTTGTGTCTTGGGACTGTAGCAACAAGAAAAAGACCAAAAATATGAATAAAGGAAAGGTTTCTTCATCTACTCCGAGTCCATATGTATTGCATGATGATCTTGGTATGGATTCCATTCCTTCACAAGCACATGACCCTCTTCCTAGCCCTCCATCTGAGGAGGGCCCAACCATCCCCTTCCATCAAGCACATCGCTTGGCGAAGGGGAATAAAAAATAAAATCCAAAAAAGACACATCATTTAGAGTTCAACCAGCAGATAATTGATAGATTTCAGATTCAGCTGATTCTACAGGAGGCATTAGAGCACATCCTCCTCTTCCAATAGAACTTGAGAGGGAAGACTACTGTACGCACGAAGAGGAGGGACCACAGAGGAGAGATCCATGTGCTCACCCGTGCCACATGCTTTGCCATTCAGAACCGACTGCCATCCAAGAGACCTGATGCAGAAGCTCCCCATGTCAGTTGCAAGATTCAAGAGTAGCAGTTCGATTGTACTTTATTAGACAACAACTATTTAATAAACCTCCTTTCGGCAGCCTTACTTGATCGATTCGAGTTTGGCCCTCTCCATCGGAGTAGGACAGACCTTCAGTTTGCTGATAGGTCTACTAAGAGTCCAAGGGGTTGTTGAGAGACGTGGTCGTCACCATTCAGGACCCGAAATTCCCTGTGGACCTCGTTGTTTTGGACATGGAGTTCCCTGTTTCGGTGACAGATTCCCCCATCATACTAGGACACCCATTCTTGGCCACAGCCAAGCCGTTATCTGATATGATAGTGTGAAAGTGTACTTTCACATAGACGGTAAAAGTATACAAATAGAGACGATCGACAAGACCTGAGCGCGAGATTCAGCCTGCTCAGAGCACTTCATTGACACAGAGCAATTGACAGAGGATGAGCGAGACGTCCACTAGGAGTGCGACTTTGTGATGATCGATGATGAAGCAATTTGGGCAGATCCAGTAGCACGAGCCCTCGCCTTGCCAACAGATTCAGCGTACGTACAACTTATGGCACTCAAGAGTTTGGAGAGCACACCCCTAGTAGAGGACACATTAGAGGCTTACAGTTGCGGGCTGAGTGGTGAAGTAGAGTTTTATCAATAATTTTCTGATTCAGATCACTTGGATTCAAACATCGATTGGGATGACTTTGATGTTTATTTTCTATGTCTGATTCCTTCTGAGCCGACAGCTAGGACGGAGTGCGAGCCAACAAAGTTTACAGATATTCCATCCGGGTTCCCTTCATCAGATTTTCACGATCAGATAGAGTTCTCACATATAGACCTGGTAGCCTTCACTCAGACATATCACAAGCTAGATTTGCCAGCTCGCAGTTGTCCAGAATTGAACGCCTTACCGCAGTCATTGAAGTATAGATTCTATGCGGGTGAGCCATATATGCACCTAGTCATTATCTCAGCAGATTTGACTAGAGAGCAAGAATCTCGTTTAATGGAGGTTTTTGAAAGAAACCGCAAGGCGATATGATGGAGTATAGATGATCTCCATGGTATTAGTCTGTCTATGTGCTCCCACCATATCTACCTCGAAGAGGACACCAAGCCCTCACATAAGTTCCAGCGAAGGTTGAACCTGAACCTTCAAGATGTGGTCATGAAAGAAATATCAAAATGGTGGAGCGTCGATTTTATCTACCCCATCTCCGACTCCAAGTGGGTTAGTCCATTACATGTGGTACCCAAGAAGACGGGTATCACTACAATTAGTGAGTGAGTTTGGAGAGGAGATAGCTACCTGGGTACCCACTTCTTGGAGGGTTTGTGTGGACTACAAATGATTTAATTAGGTCACCAAGAAGGATCATTTCCCACTGCCATTTATTGATCAGATTATCAATAGGCTAACTGGGAAGAGTCACTACTGTTTTTTTGATGGGTACTCCAGCCATAACCAAGTGTCCATTGTGCCCTAAGACCAGGACAAGATGACATTCACCTATCCATTTGAGACATATGCTTTTGATTTGTGTAATGCCCGGTGGCATTCCAAAGGTGCATGTTGTCCATCTTTTCGGACATGGTGGGTGACTGTTTAAAGGTCTTCATGGATGATTTCTTGGTCTATGGTATTGGTTTTGATGCTTGTCTTGACTGCCTAGACCGTGTACTTCAGCACTGCATAGAGGTCAATCTTGTCTTATCATGGGAGAAGAGTCACTTCATGGTGGCTCAAGGGACGATCCTTGGATATATCATATCCAATATGGGCATGGAGGATGATTCGACCAAGTTTTATATCATTAGAAAGCTCAATCCACTGTCCAATCTGTGATAATTGAGGTTTTTTCTGGGGCACGTCGATTTCTACTGACGGTTCATTCAGGACTTCAGTCGTTTTGCCCGACCGCTCACTGATTTGCTGACAAAAGACATCGAGTTCATCATAGATGATAAGTGTCTTATGTCCTTCGAGACTCTTAAGAATCTAGTTGTTAAGGCTACTTTCCTTCGACCACCCAATTGGTCTCTCCCATTTGAGATCACGAGGGATGCTTTTGATTTTGCCGTAGGGGCTGTGCTTGGATAGAGGAGGGATGGATTGTTGTATGCCATTCACTACACTACCCGGACTTTGGATGCCACTCAGTGGAATTACACTGTGACTGAGAAGGAGATGCTGGTTGTAGTCTTTGCTTTGGATAAATACATAACGTATATTCTGGGATCAAAAGTGACTATCTTTACAGACGACTTTGCCATCCGATACCTCATGGCATAGAAGGATGCCGAAGCTTGACTTACCAGATGGATCCTTCTGCTCTAGGAGTTTTATATTAAGATTAAGAATAACCTGGAGTTAAGAATGAGGTGGCGGATCACCTCTCCTGATTAGAGAACCTTGAAGAATCTGAGCCCATTGCACCTATTACTGAGACATCCAGATGAGGTGATCCTTGCCATCACCTCGCTTCCATGGTACGCTGACATTGTGAACTATCTTGTCTCCAAGACAGTCCCACAAGGTTGGCCTAGGCAGCTACTTGAGACCTTCCTTGTGAATGCCAAGTCATACCATTGGAAGGATCTCGTCCTTTATCATGAAGGAGGGGATAGTATCTGGAGGAGGTGTATTCCTCAAGAAGAGAAGCATATCTTCCTCACCTACTGCCAAAGCTTGAGGTAGGAGGACATCATTCTGGGAGATGGACAACACATAAGGTGCTCTAATCCATCCTTTGGTGGCCTACTCTCTTCAAGGATTCAGATGAATTCGTGAAGAGTTGTACTGACTGTCATAAGATTGGTACTTGCAGACTGAGAGATATGATGCCTATGCAACCCATTCACTTTTGTGAGGTTTTTGATGAATGGGGCATTGATTTCATGGGCCAATTTCCTAAGAGTCGGCATTCGAATACATTCTGCTTGCTGTATATTATGTGAGTCGTTGGGTTGAGGCCATCCCCGCCCGAACCGCAAATGCTAAGAATGTATGTCAATTTTTGAGGAAAATTATCATTTCATGTTTCGGGGTGCCTAGAGTGCTGATTTCAGATGGGGGACTCACTTTATCAACAACAAGGTAAGGGCCCTTGCGGATGAGATCAACATTGTCCATCATGTTGACACTCCATATCACCCTTAGACCAATGGTCTTGCTGAAGTATCAAATAGGGAGATCGAGACTATTTTACAGAAGGTTCGTCCGACCAGACCGAAAGGATTGGTCACAGCTTTTGGACTCGGTCTTGTGGACCTATTAGACTTCCTTCAAGACACCATTAGGGACATCTCCCTTTCGTCTCATCTACGACAAGCCATGCCATTTCCTAGTGAAAATCAAGCACAAGTCACTGTGGGAAGTTATAGAGTTACTATTATATCCCATGAGTATAGGAGATCACAGGAAAGCAGAGTTGGCATCCCTAGAGGAACTGAGAGATACAACCTTTTTGAGTAGCCTACAATACAAGGAAAAAGTGAAGATATGGCACGATTCTCATATCAGCCATTAACAGTTTTAGCCATATCAGCGTATATAGTTGTTTGATTCTAGGATGAAATTATTTCTAAAAAAATACAGAGTAAATGGAGAGGTCCTTATGTGGTTAGAAAGGTACACAACAATGGCAGTATTGATATATCCGAGTTGTCATCTTCCTCTAACTTTCGAGTTAACGGTCAGTGCCTGAAACTATATCTAGATCATGATCCGCCAACCCTTTATGTTTCCCTTGTTCATATGGTATGAGATGTGCTCTTTGACTTACATTACCTGCATCTCATACATGGTTATCCCTTCCATCTCCTACTGTATAGATCCATATGTCCATATCATTCATTCATTCATTCTTTGTGTCTGCTACCCCATCATCATCTTATGATTTTGCTATACTTAGGATATACCTTGTCCTAAATATAGGGGGGTGCACACTCTGAGTTGTTCTGTTATGATCCCCTCGTCCATCTCTTCTTCTTATCTATACTCAGGGTATTTTACCCTAAATATAGGGGGAGACGGCCTTAGCTGTTATCTGTTTATTCTCTTTTCTTGTTTTCTTGTTTTCTTCTTTTCATTATCTTATTCTCTATTCTTCCGACAGGTGTCACCCTTTTTGTTAGCCTTCTATACCTAGGACGTACTTTGTCCAAGTATAGGGGTGTGTACCTTCGATCTGTATATTCCCACTCTCGACCCTCCTTGCTTTGTGTACAATCTGCTATACTTAGGGATATTTGATCCTTAGTATGGGGGCACGGTCGAATTCTTATTAGGTACTCATTCATTTCTTATTCATTGATCCTTTAGACTTTTCTATACTCAGTACGAGTTATGTCTTCTCTTTTCTTTTTGATATATGAGGACATAGCTCAAGCTATGTATAGGAGGGTCGTCTATATTGCATATATACTTTAGCCATAACTCGTACTTTCGCATTTTTGTTAATAATTATGGCTAATTATACTTATAAAATTCATTAGAAAAACATTAATAAAAAGATGTTGATTATTACTCAAATTCTTTTTGTACTAATTGATTAATAAATCAGGTGAAAATATTTTTTGCAAAATGTTTGAAAAATAGTTTGAAAATCCTTTTGAAAATCTTTTGAAAAATATTTTGAAAACGTTTAGTTACATGTTCTCAACCTTTGTAAAACATTTTGTTTTGTAAAATTTATTTCTCTGTGTAATAAAAATGTTTGAAAAACGATTTGCAAATGGTTTCAAAAATGGTTGCAAAAATGTTTGAAAAATCTATATATATTGTTTGGAAAACCTTTGCAAAATGATTTTCAAATGTGTGTACATGTTTGTAAAAATTATTTTAAACTATAGTTTTCTAAATTATTTGAAAACCTTTTTCAAATAAGTTTGAGGAATATTTACATCACACCAACATTCATTATATCTATACATTTATTTAAAATTTTTTACTTACCCTTTGTAAATTATAAATTCTACTTCTTGTAAATACAAGATGCATCCCTTTGTAAATATTTGTACCTAGTTTTAGCCAAAATCTTTTGTTTTAAAAAATTCCCAAAAACAATTGCAAAACTAAAATCCAAAAACATCTAAAAAATCTTTTTGAAAAATACAAAAAATTTCATAAGCATCATCATATTTTCAAAAATCCATAAAAAGTTCAAAATCTTTGAAAATTTCATCACAAAAATATTTCCTGCATTCTGCATAGCATTTGCATGGCATTAGCATTTTTCGGATTGAGTTTGATAGTTGAAGGAGTCTAAGTAAAATCCGAAGATTAGAGCTTGATTGGACCTTAAAATCTACCTAATTAACAAGAACCTTATAGGGGCTGGAATTGAGATACTTCAGATCTAGTTGACTTAATTGTTTGAGTATCACGAGACTTGGTTCAATGGATTCTTGACTGCCTAAGTAGGGTATTTCAGAGCATACGCATGACTCTTCTAGATAATGACCTAACCTGGACACCTGCACCTTTTACTTGGCTCAACTCAGTTGGAGTGGTGAGGGGGTTGGATTTGCCGGTATGAGACACACACAAGTTGAAACATTTATCCTCCTCTGTATATAGTATTTCAAATAAAAGGTGCAAAAAAAGCAAAAACTCCAAAAAAGTGGGCAATCCTGTACAAAAATAAAAATGCATGTTGGAGTGTATATATTTGTATAGCCAATAAGCAAACTTGAGCTTCAAAGTCAAATCATATGAGCCTGCAGCTGGATGACTTGACTACACTGGTCTTGCATCCTAGGATAGGTAGCTACACTGGCTACCGTGCATTCTTCTCTTCACCCAATCCTCTTGAGATGGTTGTTACGTGAACTTAGAAGGGAATACCCCGCTCCTCGAGGAAGGAGTAGCTAGATTGTGGAATCACTGGGTTGTCGTACTAGAGAAGTAAGTCCCTTTGTCATTCTAGTTAGGGAGAGCCACTATCACTTACATTGTATGAGTCAGATTCATAGTCGTAAGGGTTTTCATATGAGTTGAAATATTTCTGACCTGATATTAAGGAGACTTGAACAGAGTTTTGGGGTTCTCGAAGGCTGTTAGATTTTAATTCTGGTTCTCATTAAGGTTTCGACTGCACTAAAATTCCAAAGGTCCGATTTAAGATCCAAACTATGATTTTATGAAGACAAGTTTATCATTAAATTTAATCCATCTTTCTTCTTTTTCATTTCTTTGTTTTTCTTCTCTACACTTATTGCATAAGTGCTTTCTAGGGACTAGCAAAGGCAAGTATAAGGGGATGATGAACCTCCATTTCATCATCTTTATTCTATCATTTTGGCCTCAAAAACCCTAGTAAATGCATGTAAATACCCCTAATTCATGCATTTTATCATCCATGCATGTATGTGTAAATATTGTATAAAATACTATTTTTAATGCCAAACTTATAGAATAAAGAAAAGAAAAGAAAAATAATAAATATTGTAGATATTTTATGACCAGAAACCCTGAGACCTAGGCATCTAGATGAGTAGGTCGACAAGGAATAAAGTAGGGGGAGATAAGGGCCAGAATCCGATAAAAATACCTTTTATTTAATCCATTCTTTATTCATTTTTGGGACCTATTTTCGGTTCCGCTTTTTATACTTCAAATAAAGAAACTTTGAAGATGAATGTTGTACATAAATTAATATAGAAAAATACAAAATTTATTTCACACAAAAAAAATATACAGATAAAAAGTTATGATCTGAAGAAGATTCCAAAATCCCAATTTCCTAAACATGTATCTCTTCAATTAAAACTCGAAACGTATCAAAATCACCTTTAATTGTATATAAATTTTAATAAGATATTCAATGAAGGTAGTTTCATATTTTTCGTAGTTACGGTTTGAAAGTTGAGTTTTGGACCCCTATTGTAAAACTATACTAATTTAAATATTCATTTTATCTATTATTCATTATTTTTATACTTTTATATCTTTATATTTTCGTAAATATTATTTATAATATATGTGTATATTGTAACAATAATAAAAACACAAAGAAAACACAAAAGTCAAATACTTGTATACAATACAAAGATGAAATACCTATAATTATACCTCTATGAATAATATAACTATTTATTTAATTATATAAAATACAACAAAAAAATAAAACAAAAACATATTTAAGTTCAAAAAATTAAGTTATTAATATATAAATGATAAACAAAATTAATAAAATTAAAACTATAAAAAACAAAATATTAAAATACATAGATAAATATACATATATATAACCCTTAATAGGGAACTTGTAATTTTATACCTCTAATAAATAAATATCATGATAAAATAATTTATAAAATAATAAACAATTTTCATTTAATAACCTAAACTTAATAAAATAGTTTATTATTTTAAATTGAATTTTTAAATCTTTTTTCCAAGGGATTTTCTGGTTGGTCCATATGGACCAACCAGAACCGTCCTCTGGTTGACCTCGGTCAACTCTCTGATCAAGGTCTGGCTTTTATCAGAATATTGATTTCCACCCTATTTAGTGATTTTTTGAAGGTTGATCCTTTCACCCTTTTGCATCGCATCCTTCTTGACTTTTTCTCCTCGAGAATCGAGGATACACGCCGAGGTCTTTCCTTGAGTATCGCATCGCTGGCGTGCCCACTCTCCCTTGATTTTTGGAGTCGCTCGTCCAGTCATTCAAAACCATCCAACATCCCCATTGACCTTTGAACCCCATTTGTACTCGCTCTTCTCCTCCTTTATTGTGCTCCTATCAACCGGTGGTGACATCGCCAGCTCCGGCTAACTTGGGCGGTGTTTGACAAGTAGTTGGCCGAGTTCCACACACCTCCAATGAGCCGCCACCGTTTAGGTTCTTCACCTCTGGTTACAGGCTATTCAGGTACGTTTCCCCTCATTTTCACTACATTTCCGTAGCTAAGATCATGTCCAGCATAGATCTTTAGCTTTAGTCTCGAAATCAGTCGCTCATCTCCATCTTCGTAATTCACCGGAGCCCCAGCTCCGACGAACTTCCCCCAGCTTATCTCACACGTTTCTGACGGTCCTTCGACCCGCTCAGCATCTCACATCATCCCTCTCCGCTTCCTCTACACGTTGCATCGCTACACTTCCCTAGATCGCCTCCCGATCTGGTATCATGGTCCTCAACTCCTCCACGTCGCTGGAGGACTACCGCCACGTTCCCTTCGCCATCCATCATGCCCGTACGGGGTCGAGGCACGTTGCCCTCGATCCCATAACCTGTTTTGCAGGTCCAAGCTCCACAGAAGCATCCGGAGCTTGTTTTGATTACTTGCCGAGGCTTCTGGAGCTCATCAGCTCTGCCTCCCTCGCGCGCGTCCTCCGACCGATGCCGGAGCTTTTTGGAGCAGCCAACAAGAAGAGGACTGCGCCAGGTGTTGTCACCGCTATTTTGAGAACCTTAAGGACCACGGAGGGTCCTGATCGAGGACGAGGAATGTCACCTTCCCCGATGTTCTTCCCTATTCTTCGTCATCGTCTTTCTTTCGTCAGATCAAAGGTCGTCCCCTAAGGGTACAACATATGTCCGATTGTTCGCATCAAAGTTGTTTGATTGAGAGATGGGATCTAATCCCAACTGTCCATCTGCGAACCGGTACCGACCGTCAAGATCGTGACATGTGGCAAGTGGATGCCGATCATTGTAAATTTTGCAAAAGCAACCCGACCTATTTTCTATGCATCGAGGCCCCTGTCCACGTCACCTCACATGCCTGACGTACGTGAGGCATAGGAATATTTGTGCGTGAGCCCTCATTACTTTTGCGATTCACTTAGGTCCAGAAACGTTTATATGAAGTTGTAATATTTTTGGATTAATTGCAAGTTAGCCTCCCCAGGTTTGTTATTTGCGTACAAGTCCCTACCAGGCGCGCATGTCAACGCACGTGAGCTTGGCTGTTTTACATTGATAACCCTGGATGTTTGCCTATTTCTGATTGGTCTTTAAATATTTTCGTTCAATGATAATTTTTGCGGAAAAGTTACGCTTTGGCTCAGGACTTTCTACTAAATACAACTATGCACCGGCTAGTAGTGTAGTTTCTCTTTGTTGTTTGCATTTATTTCATGCATCTATAAATCCTAAAAAATCCCAAAAAAATTGCCCTAGCTTACAGTTCCATTCCTCTACCATGCCTTATTTTTATTTTGCATTTTTGCATCATTTTTACATTTATAAAAATTTAAAAACATGCATTTTCTTCATTGTTTGCATTAGAAAATACATAAAATTACAAATCATTTTTGGAAAAATCCTTAAAAGTATATTTTGTGTGTTTTTGCATCTTTTACCTTTATACCGAAAAGAACTAAAAAATATAATAGAAAACTCATAAAAATAGAAAAACTCTAAAAACCTTCATAACAATTTATAAAAATCCATAAAAACATAAAATTGGTGTTTTCTGTTTCTAAATTTTCTTTATTGTATTATCTTTATTTTAAAATTAATTTGGAGAATTTTTGTCACTATTTGGTAATTTTGATCTCTAGTTTAACTTCGGCTATTAATTTTATTCCTTGGGGATCCAACAACAAAGAGACAGACAGTCTAATACAACATTACTCTAGACTACATTTTTTGCTTTACATAAAGTCAAGTGCCAGATCTATTTTAAATTACCCGTTTTTATTTGACTCTTTTCCCATTCTTGATCTTGGTAAATGATCGTATCTGAAATGAATGGGTGTGGAAGCTATAATTGTCAACCATGATCGAATTTATGGAAGCATTGGTTTATATTTATGTTAGTCTCTACTTTAGGGAGAATTTGATTCACTATCTTTTTCCGAGAACCACCTAAGGTTCCAACTCAAAAATAAAATGATTTTTCATTACTTCAATCAAGTAGCCTCCGTCTTCCTCGAATGGATCTTTTAGTTGTGGGGCGCCCAAAAGTGGTATTTATTCAGGTACCTGTTTACGACACCTTTCGCGGTTTCTGAATTTGTAATGTGGCTTTTTCGCGGCAGACATTACAATGTGACTGATTTTTGGTCGATTTTGCCCGAACAACTTTTGATTCATGATCAATTGATTGATTTGAGTCATCGTATGCCGACTGAAAACTTTATTGGGTTAATCAGACCTTATTCGAGTCGAGTTCGGGTTTGTTAGGATCTGGATGTTACAAATATAAAAACCTCAAAGTGAGTCTCATCCTCGAGACTCGAGTTAAGATCATTATGTGTCCGTTTTGAGTGTTTTGAACTTCAAAAATACCAAAAGAATTAGCAAAAATTCAGAAAAATCATAAAAACTTTAAAAAATTATAAAAAGCACAAAAACATTTTATTTCATGTATTTTGAATACTTTCACCTATTTTTATCTCTCTTACCTCTCTTGTAGATATATTCCCTATATAATTTTATATCTCTTATTTAAAAAAATATAAAATGTAAAATATAAAAAGAAAATAAAAATCAGAAATTAAAAATGAAAAATCAAAATATAGAAATATAAAATCAAAAATCAAAAATCAAATAAAAAAGAGATAAGAATAAAAACCCACAAAAAATAGCATTTATAGACACATACATCACATTCATTCTTGAGCATTGATTTTTCCCGATCTACCTTCTTGTTCCCTGTGTTCGACCTCTACATGCTTGCATACTATACACATTCATTGTAGAGTTATAATAAATTTTAACTCCGCACTGCTTTTCATTATTTGATCTTTGTTGTGGGCTAAATGTTGACTAAATCTGGATTTCTGAGCGGTCAACGCATCGACTATGTTCCTGCCTTGTGTGGAATACACGACCGCATGATTTTAGGGTTTATCAGGCATCCTCATGGTCAAGGTTGGGACATGGCTATGTGGGAAATTAATTTAGCATGGGTTCCCTCTCCTCACAAAATGAATCAACATTGTGTTTCTCGAATTCTTTTTAGTTTTTTAAAATTATCTCATTTTTTGTATTTTGGGCAATTGTAGGCTCACATAATTATACTTAGGTGAATCCATATCCTCAAATAGTGGAGCAGCATTCTGGATCTTATTGATGTTAAATAGACTGGTAATCTTCGAATTCATATGCTCCATCATCTGGTTCAAGGTCTCAAATGTGGACAACATGAAAGGTGACTCCAAAATCCTAGGATCGGGTGAGTGGGATGAGGGTGGGTGAGAAGCAAAGTCCTCTGACTCCTGAAATAATGGGTTAGGAGGATATGCACAAAAATTAGGAGGAAAGTCCTCCTGGAAAAAAGAAGGTGGATATGCTGGAGAGTACGAGGGATCCGCAAAGATCAGATTAAATAACTCCAGTCAACCATCTCCGAAACAAGAGAAAATGACGAAGAGAGCATAAGTGTCAAGTCAAAATATGTGAAGAAAAAGGCGCAAATGCACAAAAGTATCTAGTATGGACACAAGCAATCAAACACAATACAACCCTTTAATTCACCAACTCAACTCAGTGAAGACCATGAAAGCTCGATCTCTTATCTTGTTAATTTTAGAGTTAGGTGAGAATCACAAGAATTGTACAAACACTTAGGTTGATTTATGGGATTTGGGCACTAACCTTAGTGTCTACTCGAGCAATTTAAAACAAATACAATGAGGGGGTTACTCTCCCTAAAACAAATATTTTTCTTTACGTTTATTTTAAGGTCGAGTGATTTTAGCAGTCCCAAGTTTTAGGCGGTTGTCGCTTGGTTTGAATATTTTCAATGAATCGTCTACCGAGTGTCCAATTTCCTTTTTAAATTATGTGAGTGAAAACAAGAAAAGAGATCAGAAATGCTAATGCGCGATTAGAAACAATGATGCATGCATGGGTTAGAGATGCATACCTTGTCGCCAGCACCCTACATGCAAAATGATCCACATAGAATTTAAATACAGAAAAATGAACTAATATATGATGCAAGTGAATCGTCCTAGATAATAGCTTCTATTAACGGGAAAGAACCGTTTAAATTTGTCTAAGTCCAATTACACTCTATTGTATAGGTACATATATTCATGTTTAGGGTGTTTGGACCTAATTAGTTACCTGCTTAAAACAATTAAATTTAAGCATCAATAGGCAGCTCACGAAATTCGCATGAAATAAAGAAAATAAAGGTGATGAGAACAAATCCAATGAGGTCCCCCAAGTGCACCGACACTTCGCAAAACAGACCCACAACAAATGAATGTCCTTTTTACATAGCTCAAATGGAAGAAATAAATAAGAAAACTATCTGTGTTCCAAATGATGGTCTCTCTCAAAATCTCCTTCTCCTCCTCCTGCAACCTCCTGCGGCTTCAATATGAATCAAGTCGCCTCCACTTCGCTCGGGTTCTTCAGCTCTCCTAGGATCGCCTCCTTCGCTCAGCGGTCACTCGCAAGAAAAAGAAAAGAGAGAATATGTAAGAAACACAATTATAAATATATGAGAACAAATAATGAAATAAATGCAGTTGGTATGAACAATGGAGTAAATGTGAAAAGATATAGATAACCAAGAATAACCGGTCAAAAGAGAAACCTAACTACCATCGTTGTGCCCCCTTGCCAACGACACCATTTTGTTAGGTTTCAAAAATCATCGAGGATCGGTTATTAATGATACAAATTGTCATTATCCCCAAATTTCCCGGATCAAACAAACAAATTTATTTATTTTTCTTCTCTCTCTGAAAAATTAAGTACAAGAGAATAATGAAGTAAGAGAAAATTTTTTCTCACTTATTTACTTGTATAGCAGATAAGATCGAACACAAGGAGGCGACAATTCCCAAGGGTTATTTCAAGAAAATCAATTAAAATAAAAAGGAATCTCAAAGACAAACTATCCTTGGTTTTTTTGGAATTTTTTATTTTTATTTTTTTTATTTTTTATTTCTACTTTTTGATATTCTGATTTTCACATTTTAAGTGATTTTAATTTTGCAATTTTTTATTTTCAAATAAGGAACAATGTGCAGTAGGTAAGAAATATGCACACCACACTAATTTTGTACTTTTCAATTATATAAAAAAATCTCAAAAAAATCAAGAAAAAATATTTTTCGGTTTTAAAAAATTTGAAAAAAATTGGGATTTTTTGTAGAATTTTCAGATATTTTTGTATTTTTCTAAAAATCAAATTGTGACATAAAATGATCAACAATGCACAACCTGGAGTAATTTACAACTTAGAAATATTTTAATCCTAAACTCCTAGAGACTATTTTATGTTAAATTGTAGACAAATATCTACCCACAGGAACTAAAATAACAATTTTTTGATTTTTATAGATTTTTTTGTGATTTTTCCTAATATTTTTTGATATTTTCAATTTGTTAAAGTTTTGAAATGAATTAATGCACATAATTTGGATAGGAATTAAAAGACAATAAAATAAAACTAATTTATTTTTTTGGAATTTTAGAGCAATATTCAAATGTATATGAAATTTTGAATTTCAGGAAAAGAAAATGATACTGCTTTTATTTTTTAATAATAACAAATGAATATAAAAAGCAATAAAAATTTTAGGCCAGAAAGATATACACATTAAGAACATAGCATGATTTTTGTATAAATTATTGAGCAAGAAAAAGATTTATTACAACAAGATAAAGGGGACTTAATTGTAAATACTTAATATTCTAGCGTCATAAAATAACAAGGAATAAATACAAGGGGAATTTCGTAATTCATCAAGAATAACATGCCAGGTAAGTGTGTTGGACTGGACGGACTGATTTGCAATTTAGAAACCTTCCAAAGGCTTTAATGTCATATAACCAAAAAATTTTATTGCATAAGGTTCACGGGCCTCTTTGTTATACTTCTTCAAAGATGAGCCAAGGGGGACCGCCGCTGCACCTTCTCTCAAAGGAACGCAGGTGGCAGATGAGCAATGAGCGAATGACGGTGAAGGGGCGGTGCCTGTTGGGCTAATGGGGAGCTCCTGTAGTCAGGCAGAGGAAAAGGTCTTTACAGTGCGACTGTGTCATGCTGGTGATGCGGTGAAGGTCGACAGCGGATGGGACTCGGTTGTTGGAGGAGTCGGGCTTCACACAGGTTGCAAGTGGCGGAGCAGCATGCATGGGAGGAAGGGCGGGCTGGTTCTATGCACAGGTGACGCGTCGATTAGGCAGAGGCCGCATGAGGTGGCTGATGGGGTCTTCGCGGTTGAGTGACGCTAGTTGGTGGCGAGTTGAACGACGGAATGTGGAGGAGGGTGGCAATGATGGCGGTTCAGGCGAAGGGAGGTGGACGCTACCTGCTGGTTGGAGGGGCGGTGCCTACCACGATGTTGCTTTTTTAATACGGTTTTTATCATTTGTGCCCCTCTGAGATATCACAATTTCAGTTATGCCCCTATCTTTTTGGTAATATAAGTTGTACCCCTCACTTCTTTCTATGTTATCACTTGTGCCTTTCCATCAAATTCACCATTAAAAAATTAAATAACCATGATTTATTCAAACCATGTTGTAGTTAAGAAGGGTATTATGGTCAGAATAAAATCAAGGGTGATCTGGGAGGATGGGGCAGAGCATGGTGCTGGAGAGGTTGGACTGGGGAAGAGGGGCGGAGGAGGAGCTCAGGGGAGGAGCTCGGGGAGGAGGTGCGGGATGGGGAGGAGGTGTAGGCAAGGAGGTGTGGGGGAGGAGCTCGGGGCGGGCTCGAGGGCGGCGGTGCGGGCTGGAGAGGCCTAGGGGGCGGGGGAGGCGGGGGTAGGGGGAGGCACAATCAATATTTCCAAGTACAAAAAGAACCATATAAAACTTTGATCATATCTGGTACAAGCCCCAAATATGATTTGCAATTGCTAGAAGAACTTTAATAGCTTTCCGCGGCACCGGTTACCTCTTTGTAGGTCCTCTTTCTCCAGCAACGAATCATTGGTACCAGAACACATCCACTTCATTTTTCTCTAGACAAAATAAAATTGGAAGTGGTATCCATGTCTCCCCTAAAGACACCATGACACGACCTATTCAAAATTTATGAATAATGGGAACATCAAACAATTCAAAATCCAGAAGAATCTTTCACCAACAACTGGAAGAACTCGTGGAAAATGACAAGGGAGTACAATGACAAATAAAACAAGGGATGGAGGGGGTGCGGGGGGTCGGAGGTGGGAGGTGCGATGGGCGGAGGGAGGTGTTGGGAGCGGAAGGGAGGTGCGGTGGGGCAATGCGGAGGTGGAGGGGAGGTACAAGGGTTGAAGTTGGGAGGTGCAGGGGCCGGAGGAGGAGGAGGACAAGGATGGAGGTGAGGCACGTAGGCGGAGCCAGAGGCTCGGGGGAGGCTGCAAGAGAGCTCAAGGAGGAGGAGGGACGATCTATGGAGGAGGAAGAGAAGAAAGGAAGAGGAAGAAGATGGAGAGGAGGAAGAGAAGTGAGGAAGAAAATGGGGGGGGAGGACATTTCAATCCTTTTTTTAATTTAAATCCATTTGTGTCCTTGAAGTTAACGCCAGTTTGCGTTGGTTATGGACAGTCACTAACCCGAGGGGCACAAGTGATAGATTAGCAAGAAGTGAGGGGCACAACTAATATTACCAAAAATATAGACGCATAACTAAAATTTCGATATCTTAGAGGGGTACAAGTAATAAAAAAACCTTTTTATTATTGTAAACAGAAACATGGGAAAAAGCTTTTATTAATTGAAAAGTGTAATAGAAGAAAACTTTTTTTTAATTTTATTTATTTATTTTTTATTGTTTTATATTTATCCTGCAAAGCAAATGTTATAACAAAAGAAAAAAAATATTTTTTTTTAATTTTTTTTATTTATAAACAATTAGGATGCGAGCACAACAGTTTGATCCCAAAAATCAAAACAGAAGATGTGAACAAGTGCAATTTCGAGGAGAATGGCGGATGGAACCAGATCTTCGATCACCGTGCATGGTCGGAGGTGAGAGATCGTGCGAGGTAGAAAAGAATGTGAATGGATCGAGATGTGAAGGTGAAAAATCAAATGGGGCGAATCAAATCGTGATGATGGATTCTCAGATTTAGAGAAAAAAATGACAACAAAATAAAAATGTGAAAAAATAAAACTAAGTTAACCTACATTAAAACTAAGAGAAGAAAGAAATATAGATCTCACCTTTGGTGCAGAAAAGACCGTGATTGTCTAGACGAAGTCCGACTCGCTATCACTGGGCGGCTCGGAGGCTAGTCAACCTTCTATGACAAGAAGAATCTCGGACATCAAGTTCCTCTCTGTAAAGATTGATCAAGTTGAAAAAGGGATGAGGAGCCATATTAATATATTGAAGAATGGAATTTGAATTTTTTAAATTTTCAATAAAGAAAAGAGATAAGAGAAAAGAATTTTGAAATGAGATAAAGATAAAAGCAATTAGTGTTTATAAATATTTATAAAAATTTTCTAATTTTTAGTATTTATGTCATTTTATGAGTTTAAAAAACATTTGTTAATTTGTTTATTTTTTTGTTGTAGGTATTGAAAAAAAATCACTATATACATATTCTATATACATATAGTACATGATTTACATGGTTAAATAAGGAAATTAGTTCTTTCGTTTTTAAATTTTTATTATTTTTATTATTCTTTTATTATTTTTATTTTAAATAATTAGTAAAAAATTACAAATATTTACAAATATAATATGTACAAATAAATGGTAAAATAGCACATACCACCCTAGAAAATCAACTTTTCAACCGTAACCCCAAAAATTATGAAATCACAATCATTTTTAAGATAACTTAAATTGGAATACAATAGATGTGAGTTTGGTTCAATTTGAGTTCATATGGAGCCAGAATTCATCTTTCAATTATCTCTTAGTGGCTTTTTCCGGATGTGGTTACTTTTATGTTGTACATGATTTCATTGTGAAATTTTTATTATTTAGCAAACATTTTTATTTACAACATTTGTTTTGAAAATTATATATTTTGAGATCAACTTATGTATAAATAAAATAATTTTAGTTTTATACATATATACAAAATAAGTGAGAACCATTTACAACACATTTTTTTGGATTTTCTGACTAAGGATCCTATATCCCCTACTTTATTCCTGGTTGATCAGGTCAATTATTGACCTTCTCCAATGGTTCAGATCAGCTTGTATCTATTACATATATACAGTCTTTTTCTTTTTTCTTGTTTTTCCTTTCTTTATTTCTTTCTTTATTTTAGGTTAAAATAATATACAAATATACAATATTTACATACAAATTCAAATTAGTAAGAACATGGAGTTAGTATTATATACATGTGTTTTATAAAGGATTTTAAGCTAAAATAAATGAATAAAGATGATGAAATGCAGATTCATCACTCAGTTAGTGAAAAGCCTAGCAGAGATGAGCCAAAAACTTGATGACCTTACTACCGTGAAGACCTCCATTCCAATATAGGTGGAGGCTAACCCTAACAATTTTATGAAGAAAGAGTAAGTATCTTATGATGTTCCAACTAGTGTACCAGAGTTAGATATTCTTTATTTCTTTTTATCTACTGTTATCACTCTAAAGAGCAGTAGGAACTTGCAACCATCACCCACATGTAAGGGGAAGAATAAAGCTTTGCCCGGTGAATCATCATCTTCTACATCAATCAAACTAGCATCCGGGTTGGGTGAGGAAGAAAAGGAAGGAGAAGCACTATAAAAAAAGTCAAAAAAAAGGAAATTAAAAAATGCCAAAAAGATAGAAGGAGCAGCAACAAAGGAAACATGAGCAGTAGCCGGCCAACCTTGGAGGAGACTGCACCTATATTTGATCCGGTGTCAGTAAATGGAGGCTTGCTTGTAGATTTTGGATGCCCACCTGTCTTAGATGACCCTGCTCATTTTAGTCATCTAATTGTACAACCTAATGTGGGCACAAATTTCCTTGTAATTAAGAACTCTATTCCTACTGTTGCTTTTGATTAAGTAAATATTCCTTTTCTGGATGCATCAGGAAAATTCAAAAAATAAAAAATATAGAAATAAGCCTTATCTGATCCTGATGTTGTTGAGATTATTCAGAATCTTGTTCTTGAAATTGCCTTCCTCAAATACATCATGTGCATGCCTAACATTAAAAAATGTGTTAAAGAGGCATGTACTTCAAAAACACAATCGCACAAAGCTAAAGAAAGAAATGTAAAACATATTCTATCCATAGCTATAGGAAATGCAGTAAGCAATATTCTGACCAAGAAGAAGGATGTGGGAGCTCCTTTAGTCAGATGCCAGATGTTTCATAAAGAGTTCGATCGAACTCTACGTGATAGTAGATCCTCAATCAACCTGATGCCCACTTCGCTACTCAAGGAGTTTGGGTTAGGACCTCTCAAGTTTACTAGAATGACTCTGCAGTTCTTATGCACAACCACCAAGTGGCCTCAAGGAATTTTAGAAGATGTCATCATCAGCATTTAGGGAATGTAGTTCCCTGCAGAGTTCATAGTTCTGGATATGGACACTTCAGTTCCTCTTTTGCACACCCCAATAATCCTTGGATGGTTGTTCCTTCGAACAACAAAAGTAATGGTAAACTATGGCATCGGGCAATCACCTTTTGCTCAAACAATGACAAGGTGCCGATTGAGACAATTCAAGTACCCAAACAAGCATGCATCAGACGAGAGTGAGGTAGTAGAACAACAAATAGATGATTGTGACTTTTTAGCTAAAATTCGTGATACAAATCTATTCATGGATGATATTAAGACCTAAGAATTCCTCTCCATAGAGGAGGTCTTGTATAGCATAGTTGTGTTCCTAGATATCCTAGCTGAAGAGATCTTCATTGAGTTACCTGATGAATACATTTATGGACAACCTGTCTTTGGTTGAGCAATAGGACACCATTGTAGAATTTTGTGAACAAGATTAGATCATTAAAGATTTTGTGCAGCTCTGCACTAATAGCCTATAAAGCTGATGGTGAAGACAACGCAGATGAAAGATCCGACACCTTCGCCTTGCATAGTGGCGGAAGTTACCACCGAGTGGATCCAGACACCACCCGAGCTCATGCAACTTCTAGTATACATGAAGTACACCTTCCTTGCAGGTACACGGAACATGTTTATTATGGTCGTGAATTCACAACTAACCAAGGAACAAGAATCTTATCTTCTCGATGTTATATAGAGAAACTGCATGGCCATTGGCTGGAAAATTTCAGATCTCCATGGGACAAACCCCTCACTATGCTCGCATCACATATACTATGAAAAAGACAACAAACCTTCCTGTAAATTACATTGCAAATTGAATCAAAACCTCTGTGAGGTTGTGATGAATGAGATCGCGAAATGGTGTGATTCGGGATTCATATATCCCATTTCCGAATCAAAGTGGGTGAGTCCCCTACATGTTGTTCCAAAGAAGTCAGGGATCAACATGATTAAGATTGACAAAGGAGAGGAGATTGCAACCACAGTTCCAACATCTTGGCGTGTTTGTGTGGATTATAGATGACAGAATTTAGCGACCTAAGGACCATTTCCTACTTCCCTTCATTGACCACATAGTTTAAAGATTGGTTGTGAAGGAATACTTCTATTTCTTAGATTGATATGTTGTTTACAATCAGGTTGCAATAGCTCCAGAAGATAAAGAGAAAATTACCTTCACCTATCCGTTTGTAACGTATGCCATCCGCATGATGCTGTTAATATTATGCAATGATCATACGACCTTTCAGAAGTGCATGTTGGTAGTTTTTGTAGATGTGGTCGGTATTTTTCTTGAGGTCTTGATGGATGATTTCTCGGTCTGCATGGACAACTTTGATAAGTGTTTCTCTTATTTAGACCAAGTGTTGAAGTAATGCTGCGAAATGAAGCTTGTGCTCTCGTGGGAGAAGAGCCATTTGATGGTGACTAAATGTATTGTGCTAGACCATGTAATCTCAAAATGTAACATGGAGGTTAATCCAATGAAGGTAGAAGTGATTTCAAAGCTAGAGCCACCTATAAATTTTAAGCAAGTCAGATCATTCTTAGGGCATGTCAGTTTCTACTGATGATTAATCAAAGACTTTAGCAAAATTGCTCGACCATTGACTGAGCTTCTAGGAAAGGAGGCAGATTTTTTTGTTGATGATAGAGTCCTCCAGACCTTTATGTAGTTGAAAAAAATAATCACGCAGGATCATGTCCTTTAACCACTAGAATAGTCTCTACCATTTGAGATAATGGAAGGTGCATTTGATTATTCCATTGGAGTGGTTTTAGGATAGAGGAGAGATCATATTCCTTTTTCTATTCACTATGACAACAGAAATCTCGATAAAGCTCAAAGAAACTACAGTGTCACTAGAAAGGAGTTGCCGACAATAGTATTTGTCTTGGAGAAATTGAGATTTCATTTGCTTGGATCCAAGGTGATAGTTTATAAAGACTACTTGGTCGTTAAATACTTTTAAGCCAAGAAGGATACCAAACCACAACAAATCCAACAGATCCTTAGACTCCAGGAATTTGACCTTGAAATGTGTTATAAGCAAGGAGCTAAAAATGTGGTGGCCGATCATTTATCAAGATTACTAGAGATAGAAAATCATCATGAGAGCCTATTACACATCGATGAATCTATGTTTCATCATCTTTATTCTATCATTTTGACCTTAAAAACCATAGTAAATGCGCGTAAATAGGCTTAATTTAGGCATTTTTGCATTCATGGATCATTATGTAAATAGTGTATAAAAAGTGTTTTTTAAAGCCAAAATTATAGAATAAAGAAAAGAAAAGAAAAAGAATAAAATATTGCAAATATTTTATGACCCGAAATCCCGAGACCTAGGCATCTCGATGACTAGGTCAACAATAAATAAAGTAGGGGTAGATATGGACCAACATACAATAAAAATACCTTTTATTTAATTCATTCTTTATTCATTTTGGGACATAATTTTAGTTCCACTTTTTATACTTGAAATAAAGAAACTTTTAACATGAAAGTTGTAGATAAGTAAATATCGAAAAATATAAAATTTATCTCACACAAAAATAGTGTACAGAAAAAAAGTTATGATCTGAATAAGTTTCCAAAATCCCAACATCCCAAGCCTGTATCTCTCAAATAAAAACTCGAAATGTATCAAAATCTCATATACTACTTTTAAAAATCTATTTAATGATGGTGGTATCGTTTTTTTTTAATTACGGTTTGAAAGTTGAGTCTTGGACCCCTATTGTATACTTATATAGATTAAAATATTCATTTTATTTATTATTCATTATTTTTGTAGTTTTATATTTTTATAATTTTGTACATTTTATTTATAATGTATATGTATATTAAACACAAGAATAAAGACATAAAGAAAATATAAAATAAGATACTTGTACATAACACATAGATGAATTACCTATGTAGATTGTAGATCTATTTATTTAAGTGTACAAAACACATGAGAAAAAATAAAATAAATATATAAATGTCTATAAAAATAAGTTATAAATATATAAAATGATAAACAAAAGTAATAAAATTAAATATACAAAATAAAAATAAAATAGTAAAATATATAGAAGAATATACCTATACATAACCTATAAAAGTTAACTTGTAATTTTAAACCTCTAAAAAATAAATAAAAATATAAGAAAATAATTTACAAAATAATAAACATATTTTATTCAATTACCAAATTTAACAAATTCATTTACTATTTTTAAATGAATTATTAAATATTTTTTGCAGGGCTTTTCCTTGTTTGTCCACGTGGAACAACCAGGAGAGTCCGAGAGTTAACTACGGGTCAACTCTCTGACCTGCTCCCTGTACCCTCTGTCAGACTTCAGTTTTGACCCCAATTCTCGATTTTTCAAGTTCAGTCCTTGCACTATCTCATGATACTCTCTTCATGACTTTTGTGCCTCGTTCATCGCTCTTTCAAGCCCAAGCATCTCCTTGGGATGATCACCAACGATTCACTAGATCTCCCTCGATCTATGGATCTGTTCGTCAACCCTTCTTATAGACACCTGAACTTCATTTGATTTTTTGAATCCCTTTTGACAAGGTTTCTTCCCCCCTAACCACTTTCGTGCTCTACTGGAATACAGAGGTGGCAGCTCCATTTTCCAATCGTCGGGCGGGTCGAGGAGGCATTGAGGCGGTCTCCACCACCTCCGGCATAGCTTGCCGTCGAGGTCCTTTCTCATGTGAACTTCACCTTTGAGATCTCTTTATTTCCCTATTTTTCTTTGCTTTTCTCGTTTGCTGTAGTCGTAGGAATCGAATCCCCCTCTCCTTTTCGCGTTTCGATCATCGATTAGCACCACCGACCACCCTCGCCTGAGCGAGCTCCGGAAAGCCTACCTACCGCCATTTGCCGCCCCTATTCGAATGCTGGAGGGTTGCGGCACTTTTCCCGCAACTCTCTCCATTCTTTTTGCAGGTCCCTGGAGCATACACATGCCTGGAGGCGATTTTGAGTGTCGTCGAAGTGGCCTAGAGCGTCCTCTAGCCGTGGGAGAACTCTGTGAGCTCTGGCACCTTTTGCCGCCATTAGAACCTAGAAGACCATCCCAAGAAGCTATAGTTCTTCATGTCGGAGGCGATTCTGGTCGTCGGAGGAGCACGAATCGCCAAATCAAATCACGTCGGCGGCCAGTTCTTCACGTGTTCATCCAAGTGCCTCCTACATTGTCTGATCAAACGCATTCTTCCCGTGCTACAACATCCGTCAGATCGTGAAGCCCCCCAGCCGTTGATGTTGTTCTGATCATCTAATCCTGGTTGATGTTGTCGAACCGTCATCGGCCACCAGATTTTCGATACGTGGCAAGTGAAGGACTACCTACCATCGGATCTGCTTAAGTGTGGATATTTTGTAGTTTTTAACCCACGATTTTTGTATTTAATATTCGAACCTAATCTTTCATTTGCAGTAAAATATTTTTGTAATATTTAAGTTAAACCCTTGGAAGTTCGTATTATTTCTAAAAGGTCCTTGGCTACGTCACCTTATGTGACTCGCGCGTGTGACGTTAGCGGCCATTTTGTAGAGGGGCCATCGGCCTTTTTCGTATTTAACTTCAATCCAGAAACATTTGAATTTAGTGTAATATTTTTCAGGGAAAATTGCAAGTTACCCCCTGGACTTTTTAATATTTGCAAAAATAACCTTACTAGTAGTGTAGTTTCTCTTTGTTGTCTCTATTTATTTCATGCATCTATAAAATTCAAAAATCATCAAAAAAATACCCTAGCTTCATGTTGCCTTGTGCTTTCACGTTATATTTTTATTTTGCATTTTTGCTACATTTCATTATTTATCAAAATTCAAAACATGCATTTTCCTCACTGTTTGCATTAGAAAATACATAAAAATTATAAAACATTTTTGAAAAATTCCAAAAAAAATTATATTTTATGTGTTTTATCATCTTTTATCTTCAGACCAAAAATCACTAAAAACTGCAAAAGTAAACTCATAAAAATAGAAAAACTCTAAAAACGTTCATAAAAAATAAAAAAATCCATAAAATTGTATCTTCTTTTCTTGAAGTTTATTTTTTGTATTACATTTAGTTTAAATTGAATTTGGATAATTTTTTACACTGTTTGATATTTTCATCTCCATTTTAATTTCGGCCATTAATTTTGCTAAGTGTTTTGCGTATTTTTTACACTAAAAATACCAAAAAAATAGTAAAAATTTAGAAAAATCACAAAAAACCGAAAAATATAAAAAGCCCAAAAATATTTTATCTACTGTAATTTGGATATTTTTACCTATTTATATATCTCTCTCATCTCTTTTGTATATATACTACTTATAGTTTACATCTTTATTAAAAAAATGAAATAAAAAATATAAAATAAAAAAAGAAAATACAAAATCAATAAATTAAAAATCAAAATAAAAAATATTAAATCTAAATTTAAATAGGAAAAATATAAAATTAATAACCCAACAAAATAGCATTTGTATGGACATTTGATCACTTCCATTCTTGAGCATTTATTTTGCCGATCTACCTGCTTGTTCCCTTTGTTCGACCTCTACATGCTTGCGCACTATACACGTTCATGGTAGTGTTATAATAAAATTTAACTCCACATCTTGCTTTACATTGTTTAATTATTGTTGTGGGTTAATTGTTGACTGAATATCAAATTTTGTGTGGTCGCCACAGCATCTTTACCTCCACCTTGTGTGAGACAAATTTGACTGCATGACTTTTGGATTCATCAAATAGCACCATTGTCGGGGAGCAACAACGTTAGATCGATTTTCTTTGATTGATTGTGATAACATTTGTCTATATTTTTGCTCTATTCTTTGCTTCTTTATTTGATATACTTGTTTGAGCTGTCTAACCTCATCTCTTGTTGACTTGTGCAAGGAACCGTGGATCGAGGGAGGCGCTCTACTCCAAGCGCATGTGCACCCACGTGAAGCCAGCGTCAGTCTGCCAGCCTAGCATCAAGGAGATGTAGAGGGGGTTTTGAAGACCGAGTGTCATTTTCATTTGTAGCATTTATTGTGTAATTTGAAGTGAGAGAGAGAGAGAGAGACACTTATTGTAATAACTTAAATCGGACTCTCTGGACTCTACCGCACTTCACGAGGTCCATTTCCCTAGGGATTGTTCCCATGGGTGCCTCTTCAGTTTTTTGCAGTTTTCATCACTTTTTTAATTTGGATTCTCGATTTTTTTTATTTACTTTGTGCGATTGCACCCTTAGTTTTAGGATATGCTTGTCGATAGATTAAGTCCAAACACATTAATCACAATTGCATGTACCTATAGTGACGTTTGGACTTAGTCAAATTTTGAATTGCTTCTTACTTAGTCTCAGAACCACCGTGTCGCGAGAGTTCTCCATACACTGCTTGCAGGACCCATTGTGGTGGACACCGAGGAGACTCCAAGACCAGACACTTCGGTTCCATTCTAAGTCATTAGCATCGGTTCATCACACTAATAGCAATTTCTGAAACTTAGGGTGATTTCATCGATTTGCATTTGCATATAGATAGGTTTCAATTCTGCTGAGCATCTTTGCATGTAGAGTGTTGTAGGAAAGGTGAGCATTTCTCTTTAGAATACATCATTTCTTTGCCGCTTGCATTGCTTTTCCACCTCTCTACCTCTTATTTTTATCACCTAGGTGCTTAAAGGAATCGAATTCGCGATAGGCTCATGCATTTCTCACTAAAAATTCAAAAAAAGTGATAATCAATAAAATTGGGACCGCTAACATTACTTGACCCTAAAAACAACTAAAAAGAAAAATCTTATATTGGGGGCGAGTAATCCCCTCATTGTCTTTGCTTTTACTTACCTCCCCCCCCCCCCACACACACTAAGGATTAGTCCCAAAATCTCATTTTAGCCCCCTAAGTGTTTGTGCAACATTTTAAATCCTCACCTAACTCTAAAACATACAAGATAAAAAGACTGTTCTTTTACGGTCTCTACCGAGTTGAGTAGGTGAATTAAGGGTTTGCATTGTATGAGTTTGCTTGTGATTGCTTGTATGTATGCTAGATAACTTCTGTGCATTTGTGCCTTCTTATCATTTCTCTTGACTTGACCATCGTGCTCTCCCAATCCTCGCCTTTTGTTTCGAGATGGCTGACTGGAGTTATTTTTGTCCGACCTTCATGGATCCCTCGTACCCTCCATTCGGTCCACCTCACTTTTTTCAGGAGGACTGCCCTCCTACTTTTTGTACACATCCACCTTAGCCACAGTATCAGCCCTCGGACTTCTACCCACATCCACCACCTCCTCTATATTCTCCACCTCCATATCCACCCGAGACGGGTCTGTTGGAGTCACCTCTCGCGATCTCCACTCATGCTATCTTGAACCGAATGATAGAGCACATTAACTCAATGATCGATGATCTTGCGTTTTTTGAGAAAAAACCAGATTACCTCTCCATTCATTGAGGTTACGGATTCACCTGTGGGTGATCATGAGAGCTTGCAATCACCCAAAACACAAAAAAATGAGAAAATTTTAAAAATCCAAAAAGTGTTCGGGAGACCTTTGGTTGATTCATACTGTGAGGAGAGTGCCCACTTGCCAGACCCTTTGACCGAACAACCTTTCACACTTTGTGCCACCTTTGACCCCGAGGATGCCGCTATACGGACTGCTCTTGGCAATCCTCGTGTACATGATGATTTTGATCTCGTCCCTTGTATTAAGGTGGTCCAAAACTTCAAAAAAATGCTATCTGAACCCGAACTGGTGGCTGCTATTCATGAGATCATCCAAGCCCCACTTCAGTAGGCCATGACCCAATTATCTACTCCTCTTACCAAGAAGACAAAGCGGAGTTGTAGATCTGAGCATCATATTTTGACCATGGCCACTGCCCATGCCATCACACACCGTCCCGTCCCTAGGAGAAGTAATACAGCTACCCCCTTCATCAGTTGCACCATCTCTAACTTCACTTGTGATCACACTCTCTTAGACGACGATGCTTCGATTAGCATTCTACCCTTCTCGTTGGTACAATCTCTTCACTAAAGGCCTCTCAAGAAAACCAGGATGATCGTTCAGTTTGCTGATGGATCAATAAAGAGGCCGACTATATACTAGAAAACACCATCATTTCAATTCAGGGCATGAGCTACAATGTTGATTTTATCGTATTTCACATGGAGACCTCCACAGGGGAGCCCTCTCCAACCATCCTGGGACGACCATTCCTTGCCTCTGCGAGGGTCATTATTGACTATGGATCAGGAGAGATTCGCTTCTGTCCTATTGATGACAGCAAGGTGACCACCACCGCATCCACTACCGAGAAGAAACCTGCACCTGATGCGCCTTCATCGATTCTAGCTGACTCCGAGTTGTATGACCTATCTGACGATATTAGAGAAGTTTCCTTTATGACTGCTGATGAGACCCAAGAAATCCTCCGAAGGGCGGAAGACTCGGAAAGTATAGACCTTGAAGTTCCTCCTTCTCTTGTGTGGCGATGTGTTGATGAAATCCACAGGATTTACGTGATTGATACCATAGAGTAGAGGGTAGACACCAAAATTAGACAGGACGGACCTCATTCGACTACTTCCACTGATAAGTCTTTTCCTGGTCCCTCAAATGTGATTAATATTAAGGTCAATTTTGATCTTATCGCTTTTATTCAGAAAATTGGGCGTTTTGATGAAAAAGATGAACCGGTAAATTTTTTAGGACGAACTGAGTTCGACTATTTCCACTGATGACTTCGTTCCTTTTGGTTTTGACCTGAACGAGACCTTGTAGGATGACTCTGACTTTACTTCTTTCATTGACGATGAGTTTGTTCCTTTTCACTTCGATATCAATGAGACCCCCAAGGGCGAACCTAGCCATACTACTTCCATTGACCAGTTCATGCCTTTTCGATTTGACGCCACTGAGGGCCTTCACCCTATTGACCCTGATCGGTTAGTGTCATCTGAGGACCCCAATGTCAACCTACACCACACTATATCTATTCCTCAGTGATCCTGCAAGATGGTTCGCTTTCTACCTTCTTGACCATTTGTATATCCATTCTGTTGTATATTCTCTTTTGTTTACCTCAATCTATCTCCTATTTTGCTTATTCACCCCATTCTCGTGTGTGCCTTGCTTAGGACGTACTTTGTCCTAAGTCTAGGGGGGTGAATGAGATGAGTGTTCATTCGTTGTTTCGTTTCATCACTCCTATTGTTGTTTATAGTTAGGGCTTCGACCCTATGTATAGGGCGAGTGATTTGTACATCCTTCTCAATCTTCTTTCATCTTCTGATCTCTTTTCTTCTTTTCATCTTTTCTTCTTTTCCTCTTCTATCTTCTTTATCTATCAAAAAGGTGTCGCCCCTTTTTGTCAGTCTTCTATTCTTAGGATGTACTTTGTCCTACGTATAGGGGGGTGTGCACCCCGAGTTCTTCTATTCTTTGATCCTCTCCACTATCTCCTCTTCTTTCATATACTTTGGGATATCTTACCCTAAGTATAGGGGGAGACAGTCCGAGTACAATATATTCATTCCCACCCTTGACCCTCTCTATTTTATGTATAGTATGTTATACTTAGGATTATTTCATCCAAAGTATAGGGGGGACGGTCAACTTCTCATTCATTCATTTCTTCAGTCGGTCATTATTCTTTAGATTTTTCTATACTCAGTACGAGTTATGTCTTCACTTTTTCTCTCTGATATATGACATAGCTCAAGCAAAGTATAGGGGGGTCGTATATATTTTAGCCATAACTCGTACTTTCATATTTTTCTTAATAATTATGGCTATTACACTTATAAAATTCATTAAAAACCTTAATAAAAAGATTTTGATTATTCCTTAAACTCTTTTTGTATTTACTGATTAATAAATCAGATGAAAATATTTTTTGTAAAATGGTTGAAAAATAGTTTGAAAATCTTTGTGAAAAATCTTTTGAAAACTATTTGGAAAATGTTTTGTTACATGTTTGCAACCTTTGTAAAACATTTTGGTTTGCAAAAAATTTTTTCTTCGTGTGAAATAAAAATGTTTGAAAAAAAATTTGCAAAATGGTTTGAAAAATGGCTGCAAAAGTATTTGAAAAATCTATATATATTATTTGAAAAACATTTGCAAAATGATTTTCAAAAGTATGTACATGTTTGTAAAATTCTTTGTAACAATTATTTTGGACTATAGTTTTCTAAATTTGTTTGGAAAACTTTTTCAAATAAGTTTGAGGAATACATACATCTCACCTAAAATTTTTTATGTATATATCTACAAATTGACCACTTACCCTTTGTAAATTCTTAAAAATCTAATTCTTGTAAATAAAAAATGCATCCCCGTGTAAAGATTTGTACCTAGTTTTTAGGCAAAATCTTTTGTTTTCAAAAATCCCAAAGAACATTTGCAAAACTAAAATCCCAATATATTTGCAAAATCTTTTTGAAAAATCTAAAAAATGCATATGCATCATCTTTCCAAAAATCCAAAAAAAGTTCAAAATCTTGAAAATTGCATCACAAAAATACTTTCTGCATAGCATTTACATAGCATGGCCATTTTTTGGATTGAGTTTGATAGTTGAATGAGTTTAAGTAAAATCTGAAGATTGGAGCTTGGTTGGACCTTAAAATCGAGCTAATTAACAAAAACCTTATAGAGCTGGAATTGAGGTACTTCAGGTCTAGTTGGCTTAATTCTATGAGGATCACGAGACTTGGTTCAATGGATTCTTGACTACCAAAGTAGAGTATTTCGGAGCACACGCATGACTCTTGTTGTTAATGACCTAACTTGGACACCTACACCTTTCACATGGCTCAACTCAGTTGGGGTGGTGAGGGGGATGGATTTACCGGTATGAGACACACATAGGTGGAAACACTTGTCCTCCTCTAGGGAGGGAAGTGCACCCCAAACCATCCGGTGATGATGAGTTTTGAGGACAGGAGACTTTGGGTTGCAATAAAGCTTCAAAAGAGAGATAGTCTACTGGCTCAAGAGGAAAAATTCCCTGTGTAAATGATACTGTGAATAGTATTTCAAAAAAAAAAAGAGCAAAAAGCAAAAACTCCAAAAACAATGGATAGGCTTGTACAAAAATAAAAATGCCTATCAGAGGGTACATATGTGTATAGTTAATAAGCAAGCTTGAACTTCAAAGTCATATCATGTGAGCTTGCAGCTGGATGACTTGACTGCACTGGTCTTGCATCCTAGGATAGGTAGCTACACTGGCTACCGTCCATTCTTCTCTACAACCCCTACTCTTGAGTTGGTTGCCACTTGAACTTAGAAGGGAATACCCCGCCCCTCGAGGAATGAGTTGTTGGATTGGGGAATCATTGGGTTGTCATATTGGAGAAGTCAGTCTCTTTGTCATTTCAGTTGGGGAGAGACACTATCACTTACATTGTACGAGTCAGATTCATAGTCATAAGAGTTTGCGTATGAGTTGAAGTATTCTGACCTAGCAATTGAGGAGACTTGAGTAGAGTTTTGGGATTCTCGGAGGTTGTTGGATTTCAAATCCCATTCTCATTAAGGTTCCACCCGCACTTAAATTTCAAAGGCCCGACTTAAGATCCAAACTTTGATTTTGTGAAGATAAGTTTGTTAATCAAACTAAATACAATTTTCTTCTTTTTCTTTTCTTGATTTTTCTTTTTCTACACTTATTGCATAAGTATTTGCTAGGGACTAGCATAGGCAATTATAGAGGGATGATGAATCTACGTTTCATCATCTTTATTCTATCAGTTTGGCCTTAAAATCCCTAGTAAATGCGTGCAAATAGGCTTAATTTAAGCATTTTAGCATTCATGCATCATTTGTGTAAATAGTGTATAAAAAGCGATTTTTTAAGCCAACATTATATAATAAAGAAAAGAAAAGAAAAAGAATAAAATATTGCAAATATTTTATGACCCGAAACCCTGAGACCTAGGCATCTTGATGACTAGATCGACAAGAAATAAAATAGGGGGAGATAAGGGCCAAAATACAATAAAAATACCTTTTATTTAATTCATTCTTTATTTATTTTGGGGCCAATTTTTAGTTCCACTTTTCATACTTCAAATAAAGAAACGTCCAACATGAAAGTTATAGATAATTAAATATAAAAAAATACAAAATTTATTTCAAATAAAAACAATGTACAGATAAAAAGTTATGATCTGAATAATTTTCTAAAATATCCCAACTTCCTCAAACTTGTGTCTCTCAAATAAAAACTCGAAACATATTAGAATCACTTTAATCGTATATAACTTTTAATAGCTATTTAATGAAGGTGGTTTCATATTTTTTGGAGTTACAATTTGAAAGTTGAGTTTTGGACCTCTATTTTATACTTGTAGAGATAAAAATATTCAGTTTATTTATTATTCATTATTTTTATAATTTTCTATTTTTACAAATCTTAACATATTATCTATAAAGTATATGTATGTTAAAATAGTAACAAAAACATAAATAAAACATAAAAATAAAATACTTTTACACAACACATAAATGAATTACCTGTGTTTATACCTATGTAGATTGTACATCTATTTATTTGAGTGTACAAAATACATGAGAAAAATATAATAAAAAATATATGTCTATAAAAATAAGTTGTAAATTTATAATATGATAAACAAAAATAATAAATTAAATATACAACATAAAAATAAAATATTAAAATATATAGAAGAATATAACTATACATAACCTATAAAAGGTAACTTGTAATTTTAAACCTCTAAAAATAAATAAAAATCATAATAAAATAATTTACAAAATAATAAATATCTTTTATTTGATAACCAAAAATTAACAAATTCATTTACTATTTTTAAATGAATTATCAATCTTTTTTTGCAAGGTTTTTCTTGGTTGGTCCACGTGGACCAACCAGGAAGGTCCGAGAGTTGACTGCGGGTCAACTCACTGACCCGCCCCTGTACCCTCTGTCAGATTTTGGTTTTGACCCAATTTCTCGATTTTTTTGAGGTCAGTCCTTACACTATCTCATGATACTCTCTTCACGACTTTTGTGCATCGTTAATCGCTCTTTCATGCCCAAGCTTCTGCTTGGGCTGATCACCAATGATTCGCAAAATCTCCCTTGATCTATGGAGTCGTTCATCAACCCTTCTTATAAACACCCGACCTTCATTTGAATTTTTGAAGTACCTTTGACTAGGTTTCTTCCCCCCTTTCGTGCTCTACTGGAAGACGAAGATGTCATCTCCATTTTCCATTCGTCAAGCAGGTCGAGGAGGCGTCGAGGCAATCTCCACCACCTTCGGCAGAGATTGACGTCGAGGTCATTTCTCAGGTGAACTTCACCTTTGAGATCTCTTTATTTCCCTATTTTTCTTTGCTTTTCTCATTTGTCGTAGTCGTAGGAATCGAATCCACCTCTCCTTTTTGCGTTTTGATCATTGATTAGCACTACCGATCCCCCTTACCGGAGCGAGCTCCAGCAAGCCTACCTACCACCATTTTCCACCCATGTTCGAACTTTGGAGGGTTGCGACACTTTGCCCGCATCTCTCTTCTCACTTTTTTAGGTCCCTGGAGCGTACACACGCATGGAGGTGATTTTGAGTGTCACTGGAGTGGCCTGGAGCATCCTCCTGCCGTGAGAGAACTCCGATGAGCTCCGGATCCTTTAGCCACCACCAGGACCTAGAAGACTATCCCAGGAATCTGGGGCGACCACCGGAGGAGCTTCCGGTCACTGGAGGAGGTCGAATCGAGAAATCAAATCAGCTGGTGGCCAGTTCTTCACGTGTTCATCCAAGTACCTCCTACATCATCCGATGAGATGCGTTCTTCCCGCGCTACAACAGCCGTCAGATCGTGAAGCCCCTCAGCCGTTGATGTCGTTCTGATCTTCTAATCCTTGTTGTTGTTCCCAACCGTCATCGGCCATCAGATCTTCGACACGTGGCAAGTGAAGGAATACCTGCCGTCGGATCTGCTTAAGTATGGGTTTTTTGTAGCTTTTACCCCATGATTTTTGTATTTAATGATCAAACTTTAATCTTTCATTTGCAGTTAAATATTTTTATAATATTTACATTTAAACCCCTGGTAGTTTGTTATTTCTAAAAGGTCCTTGGCCACTTCACCTCATGTGACTCGCGCCGTGAGGTGAGGGCCATTTTGCAGAAGGGCCATCGACCTTTTTCGTATTTAATTTCAGTCCAGAAACATTTGAATATAGTGTAATATTTTCCTGGGAAAATTGCAATTTGCACCTGTAATTTTTACTATTTGCAAAAAATGCCCTTGCTAATAGTGCAGTTTCTCTTTATTTCTTTATTTATTTCATGCATCTATAAAATTCGAAAAATCAACAAAAAAATACCCTAAATTCATGTTGCATCATGCTATCACTCAATATTTTTATTTTGCATTTTTGTTGCATTTCATTATTTATAAAAATTCAAAAACATGCATTTTTCTTACTGTTTGCACTAGACAATACTTAAAAATTATAAAATGTTTTTGAAAAATTCTAAAAAAATATATTTTGTGTTTTAGCATCTTTTATCTTCAGACCAAAAATCACTAAAATCTGCAAAATAAAACTCATAAAAATAGAAAAACTCTAAAAACCTTCATAAAAATTTATAAAATCCATAATAAATCTTAAAATTATGTCTTATGTTCTTGAAGTTTATTTATTTTCTTATCTTTTGTTTAAATTTTAATTGAAGAATTTTTGACACTTGTTGATATTTTTCATCTCCATTTTAATTTTGGCCATTAAGTTTATTCACTGTTTTACGTATTTTTGACTTTAAAAATACAAAAATAGTAAAAATTCAGAAAAATCACGAGAAAATATAAAAAGCTCAAAAACATTTTATTTACTGTAATTTGGATATTTTTACCTATTTATATATCTTTCTTATTTCTCTTGTATATATACTCCTTATAGTTTATATCTTTACTAAAAGAAAAAGAAAAGAAAAAAATATAAAGTATAAAAAGAAACTACAAAATCAGTAAATGAAAAATCAAAATAAAAATTGTAAAATCTAAAATTAAATAGAAAGAAATATAAAATTAGAAACCCACAAAAATAGCATTTGTATGGGCATTTGATCACTTTCATTCTTGAGCATTTATTTTGCCGATCTACCTGCTTGTTCCCTGTGTTCGACCTCTACATGCTTGCACACTATACACATTCATTGTAGTGTTATAATAAATTTTAACTCCACATCTTGCTTTACATTGTTTAATCATTGTTGTGGGTTAATTGTTGACTAATTGGGATTTAGTGAGAGGTCGCCACATCGACTTTGTCTCTGCCTTGTGTGATACATATTTTGACCCCTCGGAAATACCGATTATCACCCATCACAAAAACTTTTCTAGAAGAAGCTATTCCATCAATCACCTCTCTCCCCTGGTTAATCAATATTGTGAACTATCTTGTATCCAAAAAACTGCACAAGATTAGACGAAGATGAAAGTCGACAAATTCATGTCATATATATATTTCTATCAGTGGGAGTATCCTTATCTCTTTCATGAGGGGGCATACTGTACCTGGACGAGGAGCATTCCTTAGGAGGAATTCTAGAATGTCCTCGAACATATCATGCTTGAAAATCAGGAAGACACCACTTTGGGAGAAGAACATCAACAAAAGTTCTCCAACGCAGTCTTTAGTGGCCTACTCTGTTGAAAGATGAAGAATTTGTCAATCATTACATTGACTGTCAGAGATTAGTCCGTACTATTGAATAAGATACATAATGCCTCTGAAGTACATTCAGATTTCATACATGTAAAATGCATGGGCCATTAACTTCATGGGCTACTTCCCAGCAGTAAGGAATTTTGAGTACATTCTACTTTTTGTTGACTACGTAAGCCGTTAGGTGGAGGATATCCTAACTCGAGCCACCAACAGTCATACCATCTTCCAGTTCCTGAGGGAAAACATCATATCATGGTTCGAATTCCCAAAATTCCCATATCAAATGAGGGTATCCATTTCGTCAACAGAGAGGTGAAGAGGTTGACACAAGAATTCTGCATCGAACATCGTGTCTCCTTTCCGTACCACCCACAATCCAATGACCTTACCGGAGGTTAAAATAGGGAGATAAAGAGAATTCTATAGAAACTTATACGTCCAGACAAGAAGAACTAGTCGTAATTACTCGATTCGATTCTTTGGACCTATAAGACTGTATATAAGTAATCATTAGGAATGCACCCCTACCACTTAGTTTACGAAAAGCCATGCCATTTTCCCATAGAACTCATTCACAAATCTTTGTGTGAAATCAATATCCATAATTTTGATTCCATTAAGTCCAGAAAGAATAGAAATCTAGATATGAATCGACTTCTCAAATTCTGTGAGTATGCATATGATAATAGCCAAATGTATAAGGAGAGGGTCAAAAAGTGGCACAACAAGCACATCCACTACAATACTTTTGAACCAGGTCAGAAGGTTTGGTTGTTTGATGCAAAGCTCAAACTATTTCTAGGTAAGATGAAAAGCAAGTTGATCGAGCATTTCATAAAGAAGCATGTGTGTGACAATGGGAGCATTATTATATTTGGTTTGTTAGCTGACACACAATTATATATGAATGATAAACAACTACTTAAGCCTTATCTTGGACATGATATGTTTCTGTTTGTTGTAGATCTATTCAGGTGGACTATGATGAAGAATTCACAACTGCAGCATCAGCACAATGAGTCAAGGCCATCAAAAACATTTTAGATTAGTTAATCTTTTTCTTCTTTTGTTTTTTTTCTTATTTTCTTCTATTTGTTTTCATTCTTCAAGTTCTTTCTTCTGTGTTGCTCTGACCCCATTCATCTAAGCTATACTTAGGATATGCTCCATCTTAAGTATAGGGGGTGAGCACCGTCGAGTTACTCATTCTTTTATCTCTCACATGTCTCCTCAACCCTTGATAATCTTTCTATACATAGGTATATTTCACCATAAGTATAGGGGGAGACTGGCTGAGCTGATGATTTGTTTAATCCTTCCCACCCTCGACCCTTCCTACATGTAAAATACAGTTTGTTATACATAGGATTACATGATCCTAAGTATAGTGGAGACGATTGGCTTTTTATCCCCTATTAATTCATTGTATTACTTCGTACTTAGAATGAGTTATGTAATCCTTTTCCATTCGATCTATGTGGCCATAGCTCAAGCAAATAAAGGGGGGTCAATATATACTCTATATATATTAAGCATAACTTGTACTTTCATATTTTCAATAAGTATGGTTAAAACACCTTTCACCATTCATTAAAGCCACCTTATTAAATGATGAGTATTCCTCAAATTCGTTTTATGTATAATTATTAATAAATCAAGAAAACATGTTTTGCAAAAAATTGAAAAATAGTAGGAAAATCTAGTTGAAAAATCTTTTCAATATTATTTTAAAAATATTTTGTAAAATGTTTTCAACATTTGTAAAATTATTTTATTGGTAAAAATGTCTTTCCTTTTGTTTGCAAAAAAAGTATTTTGAAAATCGATTAGCAAATGTTTCAGAAAATGGTTGAAAAAAAAGTGAAAAATATGTATATAATATTTGAAAAACCATTGCAAAATAAATTTTTGAATGTTTGTAAAAGTTAATTGACAAAATTATTTTGGAATATAGTTTTTAAAATTGTTTGAAAAATTATTTTCATCTAAGTTTGAGGAATATGTACATCTTTCACATAAATCATTTTCAGCAACTGTAAATATTAATTTGTGTAAATAATAACTTATTCCTAGTTAATTCTTAAAATTCCAACTCTTGAAAATCTACGATGTAGCCCTTAATAAATATTTGAACCTATTTTCAAAATCTTTTCTTAAAAAAACAAAAAATCCCAAAAACATATGGAAAATTCTTTTCAAAAATTGCATAACAATTAGCAAAATCTTTTTTCATATATCCAAAAAAGTGCAAAAAATTTGAAAATTGCGTCACAAAATATTTCTTGCATTGTACAAAATTTTATGGAGTAATCTAGATGATTGAAGAAGTCCAAACAAAGCCTAAAGATTAGAGCTTAGAATAGACCTTAGTATACCTAATTTTAGAGGAACCCAACGAGGACTTGAAGTGGAGACATTTCGGGTCACCTTGAATTAATTCTTTATATTCCTTAGGACTATGTTCATGGGTCAATTGAATGTGCCTAAATAGAACCCTTCATATCATCTGTAATACGTTTGAGATAGTAACTTGGCTGCAAACTTTGCACCAAGAACTCAGTTCAACTTAGATGGACTATTGAAAAATCTTGGAGTCTAAGTCGGGAACATGCAAGGTTGCTTCGTAAAGGGTGGCTCAGAAACCATTCTTGGGGACTACAGACACCGATACTCTAACCCACATCTTTTAATAACAATGATTTCTAAAGACCAAAGATGAATTGAAATAATGCTTCCGTAGAGGGATGGTCAACAAGCACAACTTTTTCCAAGACCCCAAAAAATTAATGTGGGACAAAAAGTGCTATATCCACCGAAGAAGAAACAAAAATGCATAATCTATCCAAAGTCAAAGAAAATATCCAAAGAAGCCTAAACCCAAAAATTCCGCAAATATGAGCTTAGAATATGCCTACTTCTTGGTGAATATCCGAATACACCGAACAATTTCACAAGGGAATGAAGACTACACTTGTCCATTCCCACTTCTCTTCCCATTCTTCTAACTTCTTTCCCTATTTAATTGTAAATACCGGGGGCACTATCTTAGAAAAGAATATCTGTCTACACGAGGACAAGTTATCAAAACAGTAGACACCTTGGTTGTTCAATGATTTTGTCAAGGGGAGCTAAACAAATTCACATACATGGTTCTATCATTTCAAGTAGCAAGAGTATTCAAATGAGAGGATGGTTTTGACCTGGCTGTGAATTGGAATGAATAATAGGAGTATGGAACCCAAGGGTTGTTATATCACACTTCCTAACTTCCATGTGTTTCTGAACACAACATTAATCCAAAGGCCTTCTCGAAGCTCCAAACTTTGACTTTATTAAGATAAGTTTAAAAGTCAAAAATTATTCCGAGTTATTTCTTTTTCTTCTCTTTATTATCTTTCCCAACTTATAAGCATAAGTGTTTGCTAGAGACTAGCAAAGGAAAGTATAGGGAGGTGATGAATCTTCATATCATCACCATTATTCTTTCATTTGGGCCCTTAAACCCTATCTAAATGCATGTACATATAATTAATTTGCCAAAGTAAACATCCGTTGATTTGTACAAAATTCTGTACAAAATACCATACATTTAGTATATTTATTGCTAAAATAAAAGAATAAAGAAAAGAAAAGAGCAAAGTGTCAAGGACACTGAAGTGACCCTAGTCCCCGAGACTCCATCATCATGATGACTTAGTCGACAAAGAATAAAGTTGGGGAGGTAGGGCGGCAATTTCATAGAATACACAATGGGATAACCCTACAAAATAGGCCAATAATTACTTTTTATGTCCTATGTTATTCTTTATCATTTATTCATCAAATCAATAAATTAGTACATGAAATATGTAGATAAAAATACAAAATTGATTTCATGGGAAAATAATATGCTGTGTACTTTTCATATTATAAATAAAAAACCAAAATCCCTACTTCTCAGACCCCTATCTCCCAAATAAAAACTCAAATTATATTCACCTTTAAGTGTATATAACATTTAATAAGCTATTTAATAAAGGTGGTTTCATATTTTTTAGAGTTAAGTTGTGAAAGTCAGATTTTGGACCTTTATTGTACAATATACCTGAATAAAATAGTTATTTATTTATTCGTTACTATATCTATAATTTCATATTTTTATAATTTAGTAAATATTATTTATAATATATTTATATAATTATAATACAATAAAACAATAAATAAAATTATAAAATAAAATAAGAACATAAAATACATAGATGAAAATACAATACTTATACAAATATAATATACATCCCTATTTATTTATGTGTATATATTATAACAAATATATATATATATAAGTTATAATTATGTAAAATAAGAAAATAAAATAATGAAATTTAAAATACAAAAAAAAATAAAAAAATAAACTATAGATAAAAATAATAATATTTGTACTTGTAAAAAGTAACATAAAATAAAACACACCCTAAAAATAAATAAAAATTATAATTAAATTATAGAAATATTTTTTATTTTATAATCAAATAAAGTAAATTAATTTATTATTTCTTTTATATTTTCTAAGGTTTTTTGGTCTTGGAATTTCCTGGTTGGTCCACATGGAACAACTAGGTGTGAGCGTTCATTAACCCAGGTCAACTATACCCCAATCCCTCCGACCTGTGTCAGAATCATGTGTTGCGCATTTTTCACCAATTTTTCCATGCCTCCACCTTCACCCTCTGACCTTGATATCTCCACCATTGTGTATCCCACTCATCCCTTATTTTCGACCATGCTCGAATCTCCACCAACCACTACCTCCAATCATGCAAAATCCCTTTGAAACTCGCTAAAAAATTGTTTATATATAAATCCCCATAGCCACCTTTTGTTGTCTAATTCCTATTCTTTGTGCTTTAACCACCCAGATCATCTCCTCGAGCACTTCCATGGTGACAACTGATGATTTCCCTTGATTTGTAGTGAGGAGAGCGTAGGAGAAGGCGCATCCACCATCTCCAGCCACCTTCGGTAGTGAGGTATTGCTCTTGAGCTTCCAGCATGGTTGATCCCATTTCTCTGCCAGTCTTAGGCAACCACATAGCATAGGATTTAGTTATGCCTTTAATTTTTTGTTTGATTCAATAAATCTAGGACAAATCAAATCTATAAGTTGACTTGAAGCCTCGACTCCCGGTCTAAATCACCATGTTTTGACCCATATAGACCCTTAATTACATGCCCATTTTACTCCTAATCATGTTCTCCATCTAACACCACCACTTTCCTACCCGAAATGATGGGATTCAAAGCTCCTCTTCTTCCACTTACTCGAGCTTCATCCACTTCTCCATCCATGTAGCTTTACACTACTCTTTAGGGGAGAGGACCACCGTCTCAGGTCCACTGACTTTTTATCATAGGAAAGAAGATGTTTTTCGATGTTTTTCTCTTTCTGGAACACCTGGAGTCCACCCAGGTCTTCAAAAGTCATCGAAGCAAACCTGGTCACCTCGACATTATCCGAGGATCCCTATTGACACGGAGGCATGCCTATGTTCTTTTCCACTCGCTGGCGAGGAGAACAGAGACTAGGGCTGTCGGGATTCGTCAACTAAAGCTACCAACAGGTGGTGATCTAGGATGTTCTTCCAACACCCTAAAACACCACTAGATCAAGATCCCTTCCATGTTTAATCGTAGCCCTTGGATCAAGACAAAGCATCATCCATCCAGAGCCATCAGATCAGCCATATATCAACACAAGTACAATTGGATCGTCACTATTAAGTTGGTAAATTTCTTAGGCACTATCCTCATAATTTCTAGTTTCTACATAGCCCTATAAATATTTTATGGTGGTTAAAATTTGTGGACAATTTGCATGCACACCCTTGAACATTTCTATTGTTGCATCTTAATCCTTGTGAAGTTTATGTGCACTAGCACTTGTGTTGTTGTAAAAATTATTTGTATACCCTCATGAGTTATTGTGATTATTTTTTACTATATTAAGTTTGGATTTCAGTTGTAAAATTTTGGGTTACATACATTGTGCCCCCATCTATAGTTTGATTGCAAAAATTGCCCTGTCAGTTTAGTTATTTTGTTGTGTTGTTTGCTATTTATTGAAAATATCAATCGTTCCCTAAAAATCATAATAAAATAAGGTTAATCTTTTGATTTCACATATTTTTCACGCACATTAATTAGATTTGTATTTTAGGACTTTTTCCTATTTTATAAATATCAAACAGTCTCAAATATTCTATGTATTTGCAAAATTATGTTAAAGAATCACAGAAATAGTAAAAGTTTAAAAAAACCCTAAACATTTTGTTTTTCCACTTTTGATTATTTTTACTTCTACTTATAAATTAATTATCCTACAGAGTATTTTATATCTATATATATACTAATATATAAGCTATAATATTATTATAAATATTTTAGAATATTATTAAATAAATAACTATATATATATATATAAATTGCAAGATATATAGTTAAAAGAGATATATATATATATACCATTTTTTATTAAATACACATTCATTGAGAAATTGTGTGCATACACACATATTTATACATATCTTATTCATTAATTAATTATTTATAAATAATATTAAGTGATACACCAACGTTCTTCCTGTAATCGACACCCTACTCTGCTTGTCCCTATACTTTTTATTTCTAAGGTTTATAGTAAATTTTGATTCAGACCTAGTTCTTCATTGATTGATATATATTGGGAGGGTTGATTGTTGAAACGATCACCTGGGCTTTGTGAGAGGTAAGTTCAGTGACTTCGCTCCTACCTTGTCTGGAGCGTACAATTCTCTCCTCTGTATAGGTTTCCCATTTCGGATACTTATGATGTTATGTTGATTAATGAGATTAGAAATGGAGTAAAAGAGAATCTTGAGGACTGTAGATATGCACTGGAGACTAAAGGAATTCGGCTAAGACTGAATATAGGGAGTGCATCTTTGATGGAAGCAATAATGAAGGCATCGAGGTAAATATCACAAAACATCCAAGCCTTTTTGTATTTCACTTTAGTCATGTAGATGCAATATTACGTGTAATAATTTTAGTATTATTGCAGTTGGACTCCCAAGATTTCCTGTAATTACAAATAGGCCTTCCACCTCAGGTATCTCATCTCATGAGGCAATGCATTTTTGCATATTTAACTCTAGATTTTCTGGGATTATTATTAAATGCACATTTAATTTATATTTTTTATCACTTGTGCCCCTTTAAGGTATTAGAATATAAGTTATGACCCTCCCTTTTGGAATATCAATTGTGCCCCTGTATTCTTGTCATTCTATCATTTGTACCTTTTGTTACTTTAACCATAAATAAGTTTAACTTAACTATGGTTTTGTCAAACCATGGTGAGGTTAAGAGGGGCATAATTATCCAAACATTCAGCCCACCCATCCTCCTCCTCCAGCCCATCCTCCTCCTTCAAATGCCCTTCCCGCCTCCTCCTTCATCATTTTCGTTGATAGAAATAACTTCGTCGACTTCAATTGACGATGGGGGTCTGGTTTGAATCAACACTAAGAAGTTCCCTCTTAGGATCATCTTCACTATTTACTCATTCAATGCGAGCTCTAGGCATACTATAGTTATTCCATTGTTCTCACTACCTCTATCACGGCCTCTACCAGTTGCATCAACCATCTAAATGGTGGTGATCTGTCAAGATTGGCGATGCTGTGCTGAGGAGCGGGTGTAGGAAATGAAGAAAAATGATGGAAGAGGTTTGGTTGAGGAGTCAGGTGCTAGAAGAGCTGGGGTGGTGGAGGGGTGGGATGGAGGTGGCGGGGACTAAGGAAGAGGTGGTCGACTATAAAGGGACTGGATGGTTTGGATGAGGTGGGGGCTGAGGAGGAGGAGGGTCGAATAATGAAGGGTCCTCGAAGAGGCCAGGTAGGCAAAGAAGGTGGGCGATATGGAGGTGGGATAGGTGGATAATGCAGTTGATTCAAGGAAATCTTGGAGCCTTGGAGGAGGTAGGGGTAGCGGAGGAGTTGGGCAGCACAAAGGAGGGGGAGGAGGAGGTCTTGGCGATAGTGGACAAGGCTATAAGAGGTGGGGGATGAGGAGGAGGGGGCCAAAAATGGAGGGGCCTATAGGAGGTTAGGGTTGATGTGGAGGGGTGGTGGGGGCATGGAGGAAGGGGTGGGAGGATGTTCTAATAGTGGTGTACATGAGGTGGACATGGCTCGAAGAGGTGGGGCTGTAGAGAATGGCGTCAATGATGGAGGAGCCTGGACGAGGTTAGGGTTGTGGTTGAGGTCATAAAGGAGGTGGAGGGTGATAGAGGAGGAGGACGATGGAGGAAGGAGGGGCCAACGAATAAATAAGTCGAAGAAGGTAGGAGGAGGAGAGAGAGAGGTAGATATTGACCAATCTACCCAAGTCATTGGTTAGAAACTATCATTGAATCCAAAAGTTAACATATGTTTGGGACGTAAGTGGACGACAATTAACCTAGAGGGCACATGTGATAAAACATGAAGAACGGAGGTGATAAATTTCATATCCATCATCTTGATTCATTTATTTTAGCTTAAAATCCATTATAAAAAACCTGTAAATATCAATTAATTCTTTTTAATTATTCCTTATTCTTTTTGTAAATATTGTATATTTATTATTCTATTAACCTAGAATAAATAAATAATTTGCAGGAAAATAAAGAAAATAGAAGACTGTATATATGCAATAAAGACATATTGACATTGACCCCGAGATTATGTCAAGGCTTGACCTAATCGGCCAGGAACAAAGTAGGGGGAGATAAGGCCTTCATCCAGAAAAAAAGCTATGATAAACCAATCTCCATTTGTATATTCATAATTGTACATCACTGTTTATATTTTCTTATTATATTTTATTTACACTAAAATCAACTCAAATAAAAATGTTTTCTTCTTTTAACTTGTAAAAAATATGTTGTAAATATTAAAAATAATTGCAAGAAGAATCATCCTACAAAATATAAATAACATCATTTCGAAAAAGCCACAAAGCTCAACTTGTCGTATCAATATTTTCTCCACAAAAAAATAAAATAAACCAAACTCACTTTAGTATGTTCAAAATTAAGTAAGCTTTAAAATAAAAGTAGTTTCATAAAAAATCGAGTTAAGATGTGAAAAATGGCTTTTTGGAGTGTTATTATATATTTGTTTGTATTGTACATTGTATTATTTTTTTCTTTTATTTATTTTCTTTTATTTTTCACATATTGTATTTTTAAATATTTATATATATTGTATTTGATGTATATAAAATGTAAATAAAAATAAAAAAAATCAAAAGAAATAAAAATAAAACATTACATATTTATTGTATAGGTATCGCAGACCTATATCTTAATAAATTACTTCATAAAAATAAATTACAAATTCCATTAAAATTCTTAAAATACTCAGTAAAGTAATGTATTATATAATTATATAATTAATTGTAAAAATAACTTATTAGAAATCAACTTGTTCTATGTATAAGTATTTTTAGTTTGAATAAGGGTGTATATTTATTTTCACCTAATTATTTAACTTATTTACATTAATAAAATTCACCAGAATTATGTTTATTAATGTATTAACATTATTTAATTTTAACATTTTTTTAATTTAAGGCCATTTTTGTATTTATTTTGTAATTGTTTTCATTGACATTATTCTTTTGTTGTTTTCTAGTTGTCCTTTTGTGGAACCATCCTTTCTATTAGTCGGATCCCGGTCTGCTGGCTCGGGTCTACTCTCCATTCCCCTCCAAATACCCGAATAATTAATCCACTGGACGTTCTTATTTGATTTTTCCTAGTTGATCTGCTAAGAAATTGAACATGATCCCTTCTACATTTTGATTACACAATAACAATCATGCATGCCCAAATATCCTTTTCACTTTTCCAGCCTCACTTCACGTATAGCTGCCATTTCAACATTCACCTGAGCCACATCTATACATTCCTCTCTCTATATAAAACCTCACCCTTCTGATCAATTCTATTTGTTTTGGCACCCAAGGTTGAGTCTTGGAGTGAGTTAAAGTGACAGTGCACATCCTTCATAGCCAGGAGAGCACGAGATCGATTGGTGAGATATCTACCGCTCATTGGATCTCCGCTGACTAAGTTCATCTTCTTCGCCTTCCCCTACAAATCGAGGCAGTCACCCATCTTACTCCATCGTAGGTTAGTTAGATAAATATCCTTTTTCTTTCTATTTATATTTCACACAATCTTATTCAAATATAGGTTCGATCTATTCATCATCATTTACCCTCCAATATGAGCGATCAGATGTCATCTGCATATTATCACCCTCTTCCGACTCTCTGATCACATTTACTTAACCTTCTTCATGCATCATACAATATCTAATCACTTGGATCCCTTTCAGATCTAGAATTCGGCTCCCTTCCTGTCCACTTTCATTGAAGTCAACCATCCACCGTCCATTTTCCTTCGTTTCAACTTAATAAATCCGTATGGAACTATGTCTTCGAGTAATAAATCTTTTACGGGTTACAGGAGCTTCATCTAAGCGCAGATCACAAATCTAGAGCAGCACAACATCCACAGAACATCGAGTGCTCTAGATCATAGGCCGTCGACCCTCGGACCTTGCAGCTACATCCACTCGACACAGGAGGACAATATCTATCTCCAGACCTTCAGAAGGAGCAGTGGATGGGATCGACCGAGATCTGACCGACTGAAGTTCGCCAGCGACCCCCTTCTTTAGAGTTCTTCAAGGTAATCGGTCTACCATCAAATCAAGAGTAGCCATTCCCAAATTCAATCTCAGCTTCACAACGAAGCCCAAAGGTCGATCGTTGACTGAATCTTCCAGATAAAACCTGAGTTGTTAAATCAACACATGATTGCCACTTGAAATAGTGAATAATTGCCTCTCGGTGCTTGCTTTTTCTTTATTTTGTAAATAAAACTCTATAAGGAGACATTTCGTGCTATTGTTGTGTGAATAATTGCTTAGTTACCCCTAGATTTTTTTGCAATTTTGTCCTACTTGAACACACTCACATGCCATACATGTGACTTTTATGGTGAATTTGCAATAAGATACAAGTGTTTGTTTGTTACTGTTTAAACCTTGGGATTAATATAATCACATCGAGGTCCATGCCAACATGACTCATGTGCGTCGACACACGCCTGCTGTGGGAAATTTGTGCTTTTTGCCTTAGATTTTCCTAATTGGTTTCTGATCAGTCCCTTAAGTAATTTTCTTTGCATTTTTATCATTATGTTCTAGATTACTTAGTTGATTGTTAATTTCCTTTAATAAAATACTAATTACCTTAATAAATTTCATGAAAAATCCTAAAAATTAATGTTAATTATATTATTCAATAGTATTTCTTGTTTACATTTTTTTATTTTTATTATTTTCAAAATTCAAAAAGCAACAAAATTTGTCCTATTTATAATAAAATCATATAAAATTCAAAAATTAATAGAAAATTCCAAAAAATTTATTCGTGCGTTTTATAAATTTTATTATATTTTTTTATAAAACCCTAAAAATAAAAAATTACAAAAAATAATAAAATCTAGTATAAAGTATGTAAAAAACTAAAGAATACATAAAATAGTTTTATTTGATGCTTGAAAACTCATCTTTCAGTTTGTATAAATTTCTAATTTTTTTAGTTTATTTTCTATTTAAAAGACCTAAAAATAATGCTTTAATTTTCTATTTATTTATTATATATTTTTAATTGATTTATAAATCTTAAAAAAATCTAAAAATCATTAAAGAATTACAAAAGTAGTAAAAATTATATAAAAACACTAAAGTTTTTTTTGGTTGTATTTTTTATTTATTTTAACCACTTTTGAAAAATAATTTTATTCATTTATTCACATTTTCTTTATTTCTTTATTTTAAAAATTAAAATTATAAAAATTACATAATTTATTAGCCCAGAAATTCAAAATCGGAAAACATAGAAAATAAAAATTAAAAATCCATAAAATACAAATAGCTCAAAACATATAAAAATACCAAAAGAAGAAAAAGACCTCATTTATTCTTAATAATTAATAACTCTCGTGTATAATAACCTCTATAGGCTATACAGTTAAAATAAATATCCTCTTTTTTATTTTCTTTAATCTATTTTTGTTTGATAATAAAAATAATTTTTGAGTGGGGACATTTAGGGTTACGATGACACTTTTTCATTTATTTTCTCATTAAATAAAATTTGAAACCCATGAACGTCTCGAATAACAAAATGGAGGGAGGCACATTGAGGGTGGTTAGGTTTTATTATTCCTTCTACTCTTGGTGTTTATGTATATTCTCTTTGTTTTACTTCATTTTACTTGTCTTTTACTTTCAGTCACATTTTATGCTTTATTTTATTTTATTATTTTTTATAAATTTTTTATGACATATCTTTTGTTTCCACTTTTCTACGAGGCCCAGACTAGTAAAGGCGAAGTTCTTTGGAGCACCGATGCACTCGAGCGAAACAGAGGTTGGACGTTTCCACATCAACTGACATGAGAGCGTAGGAGGAGGAGAAAAAGGAGTGGAAGGGCATCTGAATTTTTATTATATTTTTGGTTTTCTTTTTATTAATTTTATTTCCATTTTATTTTTTTAAATAACTTGTAATAATTTTTCATGGCATTTCTCTCCTTTTCCATTTCTAGGCCATTATAACCCTTATGATTGCGAGGTTTGTTTCACCAAGTGCCGGTGCACTTGGGGAATCTCACCATATTTTTGTTTTTATCACTTTTAATTTATTATGTTTCACATGGTTTTTGAGCTTGAGCCCATTAGTTGTAGATTTTATTATCTTGGTTGATCTAGCTAAATAATAAGTATAAATTCTGCAATAAAACTCATGTTCCTATAAAGTAGTGCGCAGCTGGACATAGTTCAATAACTGGTTCTTTTTTATTATAAAAGTTGTTTCTATGATGGTTCTCGTGCATCATTAGGTTAGATTTTATTTTTATTTTTTATTTTATGTGTAGTTCATTTTGCATATAGATTGATGGCATCAGGTATACATTCTTGGCTTTGCATTTATCATTTATTTATATCGTGCATTGGCGTTTTCGACATACTTCCCCATTTTATCACTTAGGATAAAAAAGGAAATTGGAAAATTTGTTAGATCTATTTGTTTGAAAATACTAAAAAAGTGATAACCAAAATAAAATAGGGATTGCTGACGAATCTTAGATTCTCATTCTTTATTCATTTTTAGCACCAAAATAAAGTAGGGATTGCTGACAACTCTACAATTCTCATTCTTTATTCATTTTTAGCTCTTCTTTTTAGCAAAACCATATGTAAATACCTATAAATACAATAACTTAGCATTTTACCTGTCAATAATGCAAAATTAACAGTTTTTTTTTTGCAAAAATAAAAGAATAAAGAGAAAAGAAAAAGAATGGTGTATCATAAATAAATACAGTGACCCAAATCCCAAGAGAATGTCAAGTCTTGACCTGATCGTAAAAGAAAATAAGTAGAGAGAGATAGGGATTCACTATTTATTGTATATATCACCCATACTTATATATAATATTTATTTATTTTTAACAACATAAAAATATTTTATTCTTTTTACACCCTTGTATATAGTCCTAGAAATAATGTAAAAATAAAATAAAAATTAGAAAAACAAAATCAAAATAAAATTAATACCATTAAACCTTTGTACGAAATACATATGCATATACTACATCCAATATTCATTTTACACCGTTAATTAATTTATAAAAAATAAATGAAAATTATCACTTATTGTCTTTGTCAATTGGTCCATCTCTATAAACCCTTTGCTCTGCTTCTTCTCAAGGATCTCGATGAGGTCCAGCTTCTCGCTAATGATCCCCATGTAGGATCCAGCATCGATTCATGCAATTCTCTGGTATGAAACTGCTTGTTGGGGTGCCTTCGGTTGTGTGTAGACCCGATCTTGGGATAACATTGTCGAATTCTCTTCCATCTCCTCGTAGATGGCCCATACTTGGTCTTAACCCTGGGAAAAGTAGGACCCACCACAAGAGGCATTCACAAGCCCCTACAGCTCATGTGTCAGCCCACAAAAGAAACTCTGAACCAGGTTGGGCTTTGATTTCTCGTGATGTGGACACCGGTGAATGAGCTCTCTAAATCAATCCCAAGCCTCATAGAACTGCTCATTCGAGATCATAGTTAACTTACTTATCATAGATCGCTGCATTGGTCCGGTCGAGTGGATAGTACTTGTTCAAGTACTCGATCCGGACTGCTCCCAAGATGTGACATACCTTCCTAGATGCTTCATGCAATAGGCTGCTCTATCAACCAATGAGAATGGGAAGGCAATCATTTTTATCATGTCCTCATCCACCAGTCTATCGTGGACAGTGCTACAAATCATCTCGAACCCCTGCAGATGGATATGAGGCTCCTGGTGGCCATCCCATGAAACTTGGGCAACAATTGTATGGTCTAGCGGCGATGCTAGAAGTTGTCGTTAATGGGAGGAAGCTGGATCCATCAATGAGTGAGAGTTGCACCGTGGTTGTGCAACTGTCTCATGGTCCTCGGTGGTCGGTCCTCTCCTTCTCCACCTCCTGCTTGTGGCATTTCTCCACCACCCTCGGGTCCGTCTCCTCTGTTTTCTCGCATATGCAGTAGCTCTCTCATGATGTCTCCCATGAAGGCTCCCTGATCTCTAATATGTCTTTGCATAGTCTCCAGGGAAGATAACAATGAATTGTTGATGGCGGTCTGATTATACACATACGAAGGTTGTCCTTGCTCATATGGGCATCCCCCACTGCTGGCCATATCATGGGTCTCTGCAAAGGCAAATGTACCCATCTCAGGTGTCGTCAAATATACAGTAATCTAGGTTGCACTATGCTCTGACACTACAGGATTGATAGAAGAAGAAGGGTGGTCAAGGGGAACAAGGTGGAAGTAAACTCAGGCTTGGAGAGTGGGTCTAAACTCTCCGAAGCTGACCTAGATGAATAGGGAGGAGTGCTCGATAGCGATGCCATCAGAGGTGGCCTAAGGGATCTCCTTCCCATCATCGTGATCTGTAGATAAGGGCGGATGAGATCTGGAATGTAGACAAGATAGGCAGTCAACCCCCCAATTCACCTACACAACTCTGAGTTGATGACCGTGAAGGATCGATCATTTATCTTGTCAATTTTATTTAGGTGATCAATCAATCTATCCGAGCGATTAAGCGAGTTGTTAGGAGCCCAACTCTCCTAGCTGACTGTCCTGATACCAAATTAGATCTTGCCTAGAAAATATGAATTGCGAACCATTTACCGACTACCCGATCAATTCACTCTACTAAGGACGTTGCGGTTCACTTAACTGGTTACTGGAGAGATCCTCACTGGAGAACGACTAACCAAGACCAGTAGTCCACTAGAATTTTGGGCATGACTCTATCCTAGTGTTCGGATCACTCTCTCACTGCAGATAAATCAACCAATGAGTGGTTACCCTCCCAAGACAAAAATTTTGAGTGAGATGAGTTTTAAGGTCAAGTTTACCGTAGCAGTCCCAATTTTATTTGGTTATCTCTTTTTTAGTATTTTTTCTGAAAAAAAGCATTGCCTAATGAATTTTCCAATTTCCTTTGCTATTTTAAGTCCAATAAAACGAGGGGAGGAAGTCAGAAAATCCGATGCATGATCAAACACAATGATGCATACAAAGTTAGAAATACGTATCTTGCTCCAGCATTCTACATGCAAGATGATCTGCGCATAAATTTAAAGACAATAAATAAACTACCTATAAGATGTACGAGGAAACCGTCCCTAGATGAGCAATTTCTACACGAGAAGAATAGTAGTTAGCCAATCAGATCAAGTCTGGAGTCCGATCTTGGGAACCACTCGGTGCCCGCCACAATGGGTCCTACCAGCGTTATATGTGGTTCCTCACGGTATGTGGACTCAATCCTAATTAAACTAACTTTTTCTTGTGATTTAATTAATTAGGTTCAATTAGTGATCTATAGGTGCAGGAAGATAATTAGGGTTGGGCCTTAGTTAAAATCTAGGGGCTAAATCCGTGTGAATCAAGGAGATAGCGAAATCAGGAAAATGGCAAAAAAATGAGAAAAAACCGATGATGACCCCAAGGGAACAATCCCTCTGGCAATGGACCTCGTGAAGTATCGAAGTGTCCAAGTACAAATTAATAAAAATATAAGAGTCACTCTCTCACTTCAAATTACATATATAATTGCAATAAAATAAATAGATCTAAATATACAAAAATACTCTAAGTGTACTTGGTGCAAGGGTAGCAAGCGAAGACGACTTCACGTGGGTGCGTAAGCGCCTCCCTCGATCCACGATACCTCGCATAAAGTCAACAAAGAGAGGAGGTTAGATGGCTCAACAAGATACGTCAATAAATGAGAGAATCAATGAGAGAAAAATATAGACAAGTAATCACAATCAATCAAAAAGAAATCCGATCTATACGTCGTTGCTCCCCGGCAACGACGCCATTTGATAAACCCTAAAATCAGGCGGTCGTATATTCCACACAAAGCGGGAACACAATCGATGCGTTGATCGCTCAGAAATCCAGATTTAGTCAACAATTAACCCACAACAAAGATCAAACAATGAAAACCAGTGCGGAGTTAAAATTTATTACAACTCTACAATGAATATGTATAGTGTGCAAGCATGTAGAGGTCAAACACAGGGAACAAGCAGGTAGATCGGGAAAAATCAATGCTCAAGAATGAATGTGATGTATGTGTCTATAAATGCTATTTTTTGTGAGTTTTAAATTTTATATCTTTTTTATTTGATTTATATTTTGATTTTTAGTTTATGAGTTTTGTTCTTTTTATATTTTATATTTTTATATTTTCTTTTTCTTTTAATAAGAGATATAAAACTATATAGGGAATATATCTACAAGAGAGGTAAGAGATATAAAAGTAGGTGAAAGTATTCAAAATACATGAAATGAAATGTTTTTGTGCTTTTTATATTTTTCTAATGATTTTTGTGATTTTCTGAATTTTTGCTAATTCTTTTGGTATGTTTAAAGTTCAAAATACTCAAAACAATGAATAAAATTAATAGCCGAAATTAAAATGGAGATGAAAAATAGCAAATAGCGGAAACAATTCTCCAAATTAATTTTAAAAATAAAGATAATACAATAAAGAAAATTTGGAAATTGAAAACACAATTTTTAGATTTTTATAAAATTTTAAAAAATTCATAAAGGTTTTTAGAGTTTTTCTATTTTTATGAGTTTTCTTTTATATTTTTTAGTGCATATTGGTGTGAAGGTAAAAGATTAAAAAACACACGAAATATAACTTTTTGGGAATTTTTTCAAAATGTTTTATAATTTTAATGTATTTTCTATTGCAAATAGTGAAGAAAATGCGTGTTTTTGAATTTTTATAAATGTTAACATGATTCAAAAATGCAAAATAAAAATATGTCGTGATATACGAATGAAACAGGAAGCTAGGGTAATTTTTTAGGATTTATAGATGCATAAAATAAATGCAAACAACAAAGAGAAGCTACACTATTGGTAGGGGCATATTTGTATTTAGCAGAACGTCCAGGGCCAAAGCGTAATTTTTCCGCAAAAAATATAACTGAATGAAAATATTTAAAGACCAATCAGAAATAAGTAAACATCCAAGGTTATCAATGCAAAACCACAAGCTCGCGTGCGTTAACACGTGCGCATGGCAGGGACTTGTACGCAAATAACAAAACCTAGGGGGATAACTTACTATTTGTTCAAAAATATTACAACTGCATATAAACATTTATGGACCTAAGTGAAATAGCAGAAGTAACGAGGTCTCCCGCACAAAAATTCACACGCCTCATGTGCGCTAGGCACGTGAGGTGACGTGGACAGGGGCCTCGATGCAAATAGTAAATAGGAAGGGTTTCTTTTGCAAAATTTACAAAATAATTAAACTGCGGATGAAAGTTTATGTGTTGGTTAACAAATACAAAAATGCCAAGGGTGAAAAACGTAATATAACCAAAGCTCTGCGGATCGGACGGTTGATCGGCATCCACTTGCCACGTCTCACGATCTTGACGACCGGTACCGGTTCACGGATGAACGATCGGGATTAGATCCCAACTCTCGATCTGATGGTGCTGATGTGAACAATTGGATGGATGTTGTACACTTTGGGCGACTGCCTTTGATCTGATAGTAGAAAGACGATGTCGATGAACAGGGAAGAACGGCGGGGAAGGCGACTTTCCCCGTCCCCGATCGGGCTCCTCCATGGTCCTTGAGGATCTCAAAATGGCGGCGACGACACCTGGTGTAGTCCTCTTTGTGCCGGTTTCCCCAAACAGCTCCAGCGTCGGTCGTAGGACGCATGCGAGGGAGGCGGAGCTAACGAGCTCTAGGAGCCTCGGCGAGTAATCAAAATGAGCTCCAGATGTTTCTTTTGCGCTTGGACTTGTAAAACAGGTTACGAGATCGAGGGCAAAGTGCCTTGACCCCGTACGGGCATGATGGAAGGCGAAGGGATCGTGGCGGCATTATTCCAGCGACGTGGATGAGTTGAGTACTATGATACCAGATCAAGAGTCAATCTGGGGAAGTATGGCAGCGCAACGTGTAGAGGAAGCGGAGAGGGACGATGTGAGATGTTGAGCAGATCGAAGGACAGTCGGAAACATGCGAGATGAGGTGGGGGATGTTCGCCGGAGCTGTGGCTTTGGTGAACTACGAAGATGGAGATGAGCGAATTATTTCGATACTAAAGCTAAAGATCTATGCAGTATTTGATCTTAGCTATGGAAGTGTAGTGAAAATGAGGGGAAACGTATATCAATGGCCGGTAACCAGAGGTGAAGAACCTCAACGGCGGCAGCCCGCCAGAGGTGTGTGGAACTCGCCCAACGACTCGTCAAACACCGCCCAAGTTGGCCGGAGCTGTCAATGTCACCACTCGCTGACAGGAGCACAAGAAAGGAGTAGAAGAGCAAGTTGAAAATTGGGTTCAAAGGACAATGGGGAAGTTTGGCAGTTTTTGAATGAGTGGACGAGCAACTCCAAAAATCAAGGTACTACCGGCACGCCTGCGATGCGATACTCGAGGAAAGACCTGGGTGTGTATCCTCGATGATCGAAGAAAAAGTCAAGAAGTATGCAATGCAAAAGGGTGAAAGGATCGTCCTTCAAAAAATCACGAAATCGACTGGAAACCAACATTCTAACAAAAGCCAGACCTCGGTCAGAGAGTTGACCGAGGTCAACCAGATGACGGCTGTGGTTGGTCCATGTGGATCAACAAGAAATTCCCTTAGAAAGAAGATTTAAAAAATCATTTAAAAATAATAATCGATATTATTAATTTAAGGTTATTAAATTAAAATTGTTTATTATTTTATAAATTATTTTATTATTATTTTTATTTATTTTTAGAGGTATAAAATTACAAGTTCCCTAGTAAGGGTTATATATAGGTATATGCATCTCTATATTTTTATTTTTTTATTTTTTATTTTGTATATTTAGTTTTATTAATTTTTTATCATTTTATATATTTATAACTTAATTTTTTGAACTTAATTATATTTTTATTTTATTTTTCTGAAGTATTTTATACAATTAAATAAAAATTTATATTATTCATATAGGTATAGTTATAGGTATTTCTTCTATGTATTGTATACAAGTATTTTACTTTTATATTTCTTTGTGTTTATATTATTGTTTCAGTGTACACATATATTATAAATAATATTTACAAAATTAGGAAGATATAAAAGTAGAAAAATAATGAATAATAAATAAAATGAATATTTTAACAAGTATAGCTATACAATAGGGGTCCAAAACTCAACTTTCAAACTGTAACTCGAAAAGATATAAAACCACCTTCACTAAATACCTTATTGAAAGTTATATACAATTAAAGGTAATTTTGATACGTTTCTAGTTTTTATTTGAGAGATACGGGTCTGAGAAGTTGGGATTTTGGTATCTTATTCACATCATGACTTTTTATTTGTATATTACTTTTGTGTGAAATAAATTTTGTATTTTCTATATAAATTATGTAAACCTTTTATGTTCAAAGTTTCTTTATTTGTAGTATAAAAAGTAGAATAAAAAATAGGCTCTAAAAATGAATAAGAATGAATTAAATATAAGGTATTTTTATTGGATTCTGGCCCTTATCTCCCCTTACTTTATTCCTTGTCGACCTATTCATCTAGATGCCTAGGTCTCGAGGTTTTGGGTCATAAAATATTTACAATATTTTATTCGTTTTCTTTTCTTTTCTTTATTCTATAATTTTGGAATTAAATACAGTATTTTATACAATATTTACACATGCATGCATGGATGATAAAATGCATGAATTAGGGTATTTACATGCATTTACTAGGGTTTTTGGGGCCAAAATGATAGAATAAAGATGGTGAAATGGAGGTTCATCAATTCCATTGTACAGACTGCTCTTGGCAATCTACATGTATTTGCTTATTCCGATATCCTCCCTTTTATGGAGAAGGTCCAAAAATTCAAAAAAATGTCGACTGAACCTGAAGTGTTGGCCACTATTCACGAGATCATTAAAGCTCCACTTCAACAGGCCATGACCCATTTATTTTGTTCCTCAACCCAAGAAGAGAAAGCAGTGGGCAGATCTGAGAGTCAGATCTTGACCATGGCCACTACCTACGCCATCTCTCACCATCCACAATTTAATAAAGGGAACACTGCCATACCTCTTGTGAGTTTCTCCATTTCTAACTATTCTTGTTAGAACACTCTCCTTGATGCGGTTTTACAATATAATACCCTTCTTTACGATATTGTCTCGTCATCTTGAGCCTCTCAAGAAAACGAAGATGATAGTTCAATTTGTCGATGGATCTATCAAGAGGCCAAAGGGTATTCTAGAAAATGTTGTCATTCTTATTCAGGGCATGAAATTCACTTATGATTTTGTCGTATTGCCCATGGAGATCTCGCCCCTAGTGGACCACAATCCAGTCATCCCGGGACTGCCTTTCCTCACCTTTGTGGGAGTCGTTATTGATTATGGATCAAGAGAGATTCACATCCGTTCTGATGTAGGGAGCGATGTGTTGATCCCTACACCCATTACTGGCCACAAACCAGCATCCCATGAGTGTGTACCCGTGTTAGACAACCCCGAGGACTTTGATCTTGATTATACTACTAGAGATTTTTATTGTATGTTGGATGATATTGAGATCAGAGAATTCCTCTTCAAGGAGGAGGACTCGAAAAGCATATACCTTGGAGTTCCCCCTTCTGGTTCGTGGTGATGCATTGATGACATTTGCAGGATTTACACAATACACTTCCTAGAGCAGAAGGCAGATTCTGAGACTAGACAGGACGTACATGTTTTCACTACTTTTACTGATGAGACTGTTCCTATTCACCCTGATTATATGAGACTGATAAAGGAGAATTTGATTTTAGGGTTTTCATCACTTGTGCCCCTCTGATATATCGCAATATCAGTTATACCCCCTATCTTTTTGGTAATATCAAATGTTCCCCTCACTTCTTTCTCCGTTATCACTTGTGAACTTCCGCCAGATTGACCATCAAAAAGTTGACTTAACCATGGTTTTTTCAAACCTTGGTGTAGTTAAGAGGGGTATTATTGTCCAGACAACTCCTTCATCTTCTTCCTCCTCCATTTGTTCTTAATCCTTTTTCTTCATTATTTCTCTCTCTTAGTGACACCTTGATGCATCCATCGAATCTCTAAAGTTTTTGCATTTTCACGGACATATCACTCTCTACGGATCAAACGGTGAATTTTCTTGAATTTTTTGATGAATTTTTATCAAACAATTAGTAAAAAATTTATCTTAATTTAACAAAAACTGAACTCCAACTTCATCTAGATAGGGGTAGAAGGAGGACGGAATGGGGAGGCCTGAGCTCCACCACGTGCTTCATCCCGAGGAAGGAACTCGGCAGCGTCGGGGCCTATGGCGACGCAGAGGGAGGTGTAGGGGATGGTGGCCCTGTCGTCCTAGATGTCGGCGATGACGACCTTTGCGCCGTGGCTTCAGAAGAGTGCGGGGGTCGGAGGGGAGGTGTAGGGGATGGAGGGGGCAGTGCCGGAGGGGTGCGGGGGGCAGAGGGGAGGTGCAGGGGTTGGAGGGGGATGTGCGGGGCGGAGAGAGGAGGAGCGGGAGGCGAGGGCGAGGGGGCGGAGGGGGCAGTGCGGGACGGGTGCGGGGGCAGAGGGGGCAGTGCGGGAGGGGTGCGGGGGGTGAAGGGGGCCTGTGCAGGGGGGAAGGGGAGGAGCAGGGGGCGGAGGGGGGCTATGCGTGGGGCGGAGGGGGAAGGTGCGGGAGGCGAGGGCAACAAGAGGAGGGGTGCGTGGGGCAGAGGGGGGTTGTGCGGGGGGTGCAGGGGCGGAGGGGGGCTGTGTGAGGGGGAAGGGGAGGTGTAGGGGGCAGAGAGGGGTTGTGCGGGGGGCCTAGGGGGGAGGTGAAGGATATTGTGAATCCTTAAGCGCATCACGGAAGCGTGTCGATCGCATCGTATGCAATCGGAGCAACTAGTCGTACTAGATGCTAGATGCAGCGGGAAATTAAAATTTTTAACTTAAAGATGAAACCACATGATCAGGAGAACACTTCTCGGATCGTTTCATCAAACCACAAAGTACAAGGAATACCTCTTGAAGCGTGGTTGTGATCGCGAGATCCCAAAGTAGAGATCCTCCAATCTTAAGTCCGACCCACGGAGAATGCGCTTGCGGGCACGATGATGAGTCGCGTCCTTCCCGCAATCCTTTGACGAAGATCCAAGCGAAGCCGAAATGCTCTCCTTCCTAATACACAAAGTGGACGGCCACTTGAATATTAAGGGAGAGCCCACACGAGAATGAGAGAGAGAGAGAGTAGAGTTCTTCAACTCAAGAATGTTGTCTTTTTGGAAAGGCTACCCTAGCCCTCCTTTTATACTAGTTTAGGATCCAATGGATCTCAATCCATGGGACACATGGATCCAAGGGTTATGCTTGGTCCATGATAAATA